>CM021745.1:6987224-7672970 GCA_011075105.1 Heteronetta atricapilla | reverse complement strand
GCCCACCGGGGCGCTTGCCCCCTCAGCACCGCCTTCCTCTCCCGGTGAGCGCCGGCTCTCTTTGTCCTCGGCTCCCAAGCGGAGGTGCTGGGGCTTGGCCTCCTCACTGACCTGGAGAGCTACGAGGCCTAAGCTTCCTCCACAGGGCCAAGGGGAGGCCGCTGGGCTCGGCTTTGCTTCAGGGAGCTGAGCCAAGCCATGCTGGGCTAAGACCACCAAACGCATCTCACCTGTTGCCTTGGGCAGGGTGAGAAGGGGTGGTCGTGCGCAGGCTTTTCTGGCAATAAAATGCACTGGTTGTAGCTCTGCGTAAAGTTTGGGCCCCGGAGTTGGGTGGGGTAAGACTACTTCACATGCATAGTATTCATATTTACATATATACACTACGTGTACATATATATTTGTCCATTTCAGTTTAGCTCATGACAGCAGACAGCTTTCAACAGGGCACGTGTTATCATAAATAGGTTCTCACAACACCAGCACGTTTCGGGGTGCTGAGCAGACACCTGATTTCAAAGCACTGGCAGAAACTTGATAAAAGGATGAGGCCGAGGCAGGCTGCGGCTCTCAGCGTGCAAGGCGTGGTTTGGGATGAAGTTGTTACCCTTTTCCCCGCTCCAAGTGCTGGAGCACTGCGGGAGCACAGTGGCTGCTGCCCAGGCTGGTGCCTCAAGCTGGGTTTGTGCTCGTACGCATGGGGCTCTGCCACTTGCATCTGCTCCTTCTTGCTGGGCTCTGCGGAGGCTGCTGGGGCTGATCGGATGCAGGAGGTCAGCCATGTGCCCAGCCTTTCTGTGAGCTGAGCAGGGGAATGGATCTAGCTTAAAAAATGCATAAAAACAGCCAGTAAAAACATAAGCCACATCGGGTTCCCCCCCATCGTAGTCATGAAGAGAAGCAGTGTGGCAGCAGGAGTGAGGGGCATGGGGAACTGCAGTGCAGGGAGGTGTTTTCAGCCCCCAGCTCCACGGCTGCACCTTGGGAAGCTGCTGAGGCATCGCTTCAGATCTGTGCGAAGCCGTATGGTCCCATGGCCCCGGCTGGGTTGCTCGCAGGTGACTTTGCAGAGGGAGGCAGAGCCGGGACAGGAGGAGCGCGAGATGAGCGGGAGCCAGGTTGTCTGTTGTCACCTCGCTCTTGCAGGGCGGACGTGTCGGACAAACCCAAGGGCATCGGCGATGACGTCTGTCTGCTCATGATGGCGCTGGAAACGTTAGCAATGGCTCCTTCCGTCCTCGGGGCACCGAGGTGGAGCCGGGTGCCCTGTTTTGTTTGTGGGGAGCTGAAGTTAAGAGCAGTGCCCGTGCCGGCGGGCTGTCCCCTCCTGCAGATGCTTGCTGGGGAAGAGGCGAGCAGTAACCCTGCCACGGAGCTGGGGTGCTCGGGGAGCAGCCGCCTCGCACGCAGGAGCACGGCCGGGCAGCTGCTGGCCGAAGACTGCCACTGCCTCCCCCGAGCACTTGCACGTCCAGTTTCATAATCGGATTAAGGCAGTGGTATTAGAGAGGAGGGATGGGTCAGTGGGACAGGTTTACACTGGGGCTTACACGGAGGGGATTGAAGTGTATTTTTTAACCCTGCTCCGCCTGACCTGTGGCGCGGTGCAGATGTGTGTCTGCAGGGAAACGCCCAGTGGGAAGATGGAGGGGGGAAAGTGGCACCAGGCGATGAGGATGCACTTGGGTGATGTGGTGGGCGATGGGATGCACTGGGCGATGCACTGGGCGATGGGATGTGCTGGGCGATGCACTGGCCTCGCCATGGAGGAGAGCAGCCCCTGGCCGGCTGGGGGATGGGAGCCGGCTGCCCCTCCCCCCGGGGAGGCAGCCCTCGCTCAGGCCTTGCAGTAAATTTGCTCTAATTACAGCCTCCAGCAGTGGGAAACCTCACTTAGAGGAAAGGCTCCTCCGGGGTGGGGGCGGGGGCCGCTTCCCAGCTTTCCCAGGCGGGCTCTGTTGTCTGAGGCCTCCGCTTCCCCCGTCGCTGGGAGGCCCCTTATTCCTCTCCCCTCTCCAGCTTTGCTTCTCTCCCCCCCTTTAATTCTCCTCTCCTTTGAGGCTGGGATTTGGGAACAATGCCTTCCCTGCTCTTTGCCCCCCGGCTGGAGCCGCAGGCAAACAATTGGGGTCGCTGGCTGCAGCAGGGGGAGGGGGGAGCCGGCAGGGACTGGGGCCGGGCGAGGGGCTCAGCCCGGCAGCACCTGCCCCGGGCTGGGGGGCTTCGGTTTTGGCAAGGGGCACGGTGGCCCACGCTGTGGGGATGAGCCCGGTGCGTGCACCCCGTTTCCTTCTTGGGGATGGGAGGTCTTGTCTGGATCCCTTCTGGTTTGGGGAGGTCGGGTTTGCGCAAATATGTCGGCGATGCTTGCGGCAACAGCAGTAACCTGATGGGAGCCCTTCTCTTTGCAGGTGGACGACGCGATGCTGATGTTTGACAAGACAACCAACCGACACCGAGGTGAGAGCGGTCTCCTGGCTGTAGGAGCGGGAAGCAGGGAGGGTCCCCCTCCTGCCCTGAGCAGGGAGGGGTTGGTATCCCAGCAGCAGGGCACGCGGGTCGCAGCTGCTCTTTATCTTGCCTCTAGTCGCCCCATCCTTCTGCATCTGCATCCTTTACCAGCGTCCCTTGCAGCACAGAGAGCTTTTGTCCAGTGCGTTTCCTGTGCTGTAAACTCGCTGAGTTGCAGATATGTGAGAGGAGGCGGCCCCCTCCCCTTCCCGCGTACCTCCGTGGCTCCAGCCCGCAGTGTGTGTCTTACCTTGTCCTGTGTAATCCGAGCCCTGGGAGCGCTGACAGAGAGCCTGAGGAGTGCCTGCCTCTCGCCCCTTCCTCGGCTGGGAGCCCACTTGTGCTCCCAGGTCACCTTTTCTTACACGAGCCCTGCTGGAGTCTGGTTACAGGATGGGAACAAGGCTGTAATGTTTGTGAGCTCCAGACCCAGCCCACCCATGGGTGTCCTTGCCTCCTGCTCCCCGAGTGTGTCTGCAGGCTGCCTGCCTCAGCGCCTGGCACGGCTTGACACCGGTATTGCACCAACCCAGATTTATTGGCAACAGCTTAACCTACGAACTTGGCTTCAGCATCTTCCAAATCGGGGCCGGTAGCAGCCCTGTGCTGGGCTGCTGTCTGTGAGCTGCCTGAAGCACCTCCAAGCACCTCAGCCCCCACATTGGGAAGGGGACGCTTCCTTCTGCTCCTGCTGCACCGTGTGTCCTTTGGTTCTTTTGCTTTTTTTTTCCAAAAAACATGAGATCTGTTCTGTCTGCCTGCCTTGCGATGTTGTTCCAGCTTCATCTTAAAAGGGAAGAAACGGTCCGACCCCTATCCCTCCATGGGTACCCTTCAGCCACCAGTAAATGTTGGGTATTGAAAGGGGGCAGGGAGAGCTGCCTGCCAGCATCGGCAGCGTGGGGCATGGCCTGGGGCCCAGCAGGCCTGGCAGGGGTCTCAGGACGGTTTTGGCATCAGGGTTTTGCTCTTGAATTCCTGAGCCCCCTCCACTCGTGAGTGTTGAGAAGAATGGTGTGTAACTACCTGGGCACGGGCAGATGGGAAGGGTTTGTGGAGAGAGACCTCTGTAGTACAGATAAAAAGTGGATCCCTGTCTGTTCTTGCAAGTTGTCATAAGGCACCATGAAACCAGGCGCTCTGGAAAGTGGAAAGCCCTGCTTAATCCCAGCATGCGTGTGATGCTGGCCTGAAGAGATCCTTTAACCTGCCTCAGTCTTTCAGAAACAGCTGTAGGCAGCTGAATTTAGTCTGCCCACCCTCGCTGGTGTTTGCCAAAACCGTCAGCAAAGGGCTTGGTGGGAGAAAGGAGGTGCGAGCGCGGGCCAGGGACGTGCTGGGCCTTACCCCCAGGACTGAACTTTGGTGAAGCTTTGCAGATCGCTTCGGTTGTGCGATATCTGTGCAGCTCCGTCTCGTTCCCTGTAACCGTGTTGCTGGTACTTGCCCGCTTATGCAAGGTTTTATGACCAGTGGCTGGAGAGGAAATGAGCAGGGTGTTAGTGCTGGTGCGGTGCCTCCAGCGCGCGTGGGGATGTCCTGGCAAGCAGCTGTTCGTTTCTCTACCAACTCTCTTTGTGTGAGCGTCTGCTGGGATCCTCCCCAGCATTATCAGCCATGTGTTTTGCCTTGCAAATGGCAAAATTAAAAAACAAAACAAAAACACTCGGTTTTGAGAACAGTTGGGTTGAGAGCAGAGGGTGGGAGGTACAGAAAGAGAAGGAAAGGGCAATCCATAAGGGATGGTCTTGTTTTCTTCTGCACAAAGGCAGGAGTTGCTGGAGAGGGAAGATGAGGCACAGCCGTTTCCAAAGGCTGATGGTGCTGTCCTCGAAGCTTGTGGCTCCTTCTCTTCTCCTGCCAATAAGAGAATGTAGGTGATGGGTGCAAACTGTGCAGAGCTCTCGCCTGACCACGGAGTTTTGCTTTTTTTTCAGGGTTTGGTTTTGTCACATTTGAAAGTGAAGACATTGTGGAAAAAGTCTGTGAAATCCACTTCCATGAGATCAACAACAAGATGGTGAGTGTCTGGGGCAGAGAGGTACCTGGCGGAGAGCAGGGCAGCGGCACGGGGGCGTGTGGGAGGCACTTAGTCTGCAGTGGGGAATCAATTCTTCTCCCCCAAAATCACAGCAGCCAAGCTGGGAAAGAAACACGCGGCGTGAGGTGAACCAGCACGATGCTGGCGTTTCAGAAAGAGCTGTCCTGACTGTACCTGGAACTGTGCAGTGCCTGGAGGGGTTGGAGTTACAGTGAAACCTCACGGTGGCCTGGGAGGGCAGAATTATGCAGAAATGAGGAAAATGAGGCTTTGAGGTGCTGGTGCAGGGCCAGGCAGAACACGGAGGGCAGGAGAAGAGCAGTGTTTGAGCTCCTCCATACCCGTTGTGTCCGCAGAGCGAGGGGAGGCTGGCAGCGTGCAGGACAGGGGGAAGGACAGCGGGACAGGCTGGTGGTGGTGGCTGGAGAGAGCTGTCCCGGTGGGCAACCCAGCTGGCCCCCAGCCCGGGAGCTGCGTGCTGCGGGCGAGTGCTCAGGGCTGGTCGTAGCCAGGTCTGATCCTGACTTTCTTGCGGCAGGTGGAGTGCAAAAAAGCCCAGCCGAAGGAGGTGATGTCCCCGACGGGCTCAGCGCGAGGGCGGTCCCGAGTCATGCCTTACGGGATGGATGCCTTCATGCTCGGGATCGGCATGCTGGGTAAGCCCCGGGACAAATCCCAAATCCCGGCCCCAGCGCCCGGTCGTGCCCGGCAGCGGCTCGGAGGTTTTACTGCGAGCCCCGCAGCGGGTAGGCCGGCTGAGGGCAGCTCTCCCTGGTGCGGGGCCGGGGGCACTCGGGGAGTGCCGGGACCTGTTCGCGATCACAACTTGCCCTCTGGTGGCACCTGGAAAAACTGCAAACTTGTCGCTGCTGTCCTGTGACAGCCGGAGGAGCTGCCTGGGGGGGCAAGTGCTGGGAAGCTCTGACCCTCTGCAGCTCAGTGCCTGCGCTGTGGTAGGGTACAACGGGTAATTCCTTAATGGCTCTTGTGGAACAGGACATAGCTACAGAGCTGAACCAAATAATCCATGCCCAAGCTTTTTCCCCAAGCTTCTACAGGTTTTCTGATGACTTGGTTCCTAGAAGAGCCCCAAAGTTTCCACCTGAAATAGTCGCCCTTATAAACGTTCTTACTGCTGCTTAAAGACTATAAAAACGCCCTTAACATTTTAGTTAAGCTTTGTCTCACCTCGTTCCCTCCCTCCCAGGGACAGCAAGTATCTGGTACTGCAAGGAAAACCGTACCCTTATTGTGGGACTGTCTCGTGAGGAGCCATCAGCGACAAGCCAGCTGGGTTTCATGTCCCTCAGTGATCCTGAGGAGGATGCCTTCAGATACAAGGCTTTAGTAGCCCCCACTTCCAGGTGTACAAAAGCCTCGTGCCTGGATCTGAGTTGAGCATGAACCTTCCAGCATGGCCGCAGTTCCCAGCCCTCCTCCCTCCCCGTGTTCTGGCCAGCCTTGAGCTGAACCAGGAGCACTCTGTTTGCTCAGGATCATCGCCGGTGCTGCCGGACAGGCTGTACTCAGCCTGGCTTTCCTTGCTAAGCCTGCCGAGTAACAGACAGTCACTGAACAAAACCCCCAAAAGGGCATTTCTTTCCCCAATGTTTTCACTGGACTTATTGAAGGAAAACAAATCTTCAGCCTGTGGTTTGGGCTTTTGCCTTTCCTAAGCCATCTGAATTTTAAAGTAGCGAGGCTCGAGCTGAGTCACTGCAGAATCCGTGTATTCGTTTCTTGGGAAATCTCAAATCAAATATTCATCTCTGAGTCAACGTCCTGTGTGCTCACAGGCCTGTACTGTAGAGGTGGACGGCTTCCCGGGAATGGCAGGCATTGTCCTCCTGCCCAGCTCCAGGAAGAAGCGCTCTGCTTGCATTCGCCAGCATCTCTGGTGCGAAAGTGACTCAGAGCTTTCAGCCTTTCAGATGCCGCCACCTCCCCGATCTGTCCCCAAGTCCAGCTGATGCGTCAGAAAGCCTTAGTCTGCGGAGCTGTGAGCTTCCGAGAAGGAACCCTTCGTGTCCCTACATGTTGGGAGCGAGGGAAAAACTAAATGGGCCTGTTGAAGTGCTGACTCGCAGGCATCCTGTGCTCTGCCTCAGCAGTTCCCTGGGTTTTCTGCTGTCGGTCGTGTTTGTTCTTTCTAAGGCTAACGGTCACGCTGCCCACAAGCAGCCGGGCACCGAGCAGAGGGACCCGGTGGGGCTGCAGTAACAGCACCCTTTTCTGTTCCCCAGGTTATCCAGGCTTCCAAGCTGCCACCTACGCGAGTCGAAGTTACACTGGCATCGCACCCGGCTACACTTACCAGTTCCCTGGTGAGTGTTCCCTGCTCCTTTTTTCGGCCTGCCTCCGGGTGACGGGAGTCCTTGGCATGATCCGTGACCCAGGCTCTGCCCCTTTTACCCTTCCCTCCCCCCTTTTGGTCTTTCTTTAAATTGGAGACGGATGCGGAAGGGGGAGGGGAGAAGCCCTGGAATAGGTGGGAGCAGCCTGCCCTTCATTAGGATTACCCTCACACCCCGGTGACAGGAAAAGCCCCAGGCTGCTCTGCTGCCCTTTATGTTAGCCCCCTCCATAGGGCTGCTGCCGTTACCCAGGAGGGCCCCCGCAGCTCCGCCTGTCTCGCTGCCTTTGTGTGCGTGTCTGTCTCTCTTCACCAGAGTTGCCACCGCTCTGAAAGTAGCAGGGGACTTTGAAGCGCAGCTTGCCGTGGGCTGGGGAACCCCTCGGCACCCAAAACACAGGCGCCTGCGTGCCGCGGTTGCCTTGGAGCCGTGCCTGGACCCCTCGCAGCTCCCGCAGAGCCTGGGCTGTGGGCTGCCCGTCCCTCCTGTTTGGGGTGGTTTTAAGGTCCCAGCCCCGCCGTGCGCTCAGGACGCGGCCGCTGCCATCAATGGCTGGAGCCTGCTGTGCCGCAGCTGGCAGAGCTGCCCGGGGCCTCTTCTCCCTCCCCTTCCCTGTCAGCCCGGGGAACGAGGCAGAGCGCACGCAGAGAGAAAAGGCCGCCTCGCTGTTTTCTAGAGAAGTGGCAACTCCGAGCATCCCCTCCTTACCTCCCCCCTCAGTCTCACGGTTCTTACACGAAGCCTTGGTGGCAGGGGCTGGGAAGTCAGCTCTTCCCCCCGGCGAGCCCGGGCTGGCTGTGGCTGAAAGTTGCTGTTGCCTCCTGGCTGCCTGGAAGCTCTCCGAACCCACCTTGTGGCTCTCGGTCACCGTGGCTTCGAGTGCCTCGCTGTAAAACCTGGGCCGGGCTGCAGGTGAAGCTTACGCTTGCCCTCCCTTGCCAGATTTATGCTAAGGACAAACGGATCCTGGCAGTCTCTGGGGCAGGAGCCCAGCACCTTTCAGCACCAGTTAGAAATTAGTTTAAAGAAGGCACTGGCTTGTTGGCAGCCTGCTCCCGCAGTGGCCCTGGCTGCTGTCTGTCTGCGGGGTCTCCCTCGGGGCGGTTGATGAGTTCCTAAGCTGTCTTGCATTTCGTTTTTAGAGTTCCGTGTAGAGCGGACCCCTCTCCCGAGTGCCCCCGTCCTCCCTGAGCTCACAGGTCAGTCCCGCTCATTTCCTAAACTCACAAGCTGGGAAAAAAAGGGGGCTTTGGGCTGTTCCAGCGGTGTTGCTGCTCCACAGCCTGATGCAGTTAGACTGGAACCGTTCCTTATTCCCTCCGTGCAAGCTCCATCCAAAGCTGGGGCTGGAAAGGTGGAGAGGGAAGCAGAGCCATGTGCGTGGCCTCTGAGAAGGGCAGTGCAGGTCACAGCAAGTGAAGGCGGCTAATTCCAAAATGGCATTTCCTGCTGCTGGCCTCTTTTTTAGCTCCTCGCCCTGGGCTGGGTGTAAGTCAGGTACGGAAAACTCCAGAGAGCAGGGTGACTTCTCAAAGGTCCACGAATGACCTTAACCCAAGCTGCTGCAGGGACAACTTCGGGAGTGCTGGGAGGAGGGAAAGGGTGTGGGACACTCCTGGTCGCTAATCCCACGGCCCTGTGCGGGAGGTGTAGGGTCCCTCAGTCCCTGTGGAATGAAACGAAGGCAGAGGGCTCTTCTCCAGGGCTAGTCCTGGCTCAGGGTGTAAACACCCTCTGGATCCTCAGCCCCTGCCTCGTGTGCAGTGCCTTCTCCCTAGGCGATGCTCCTTCTGTCGACTCTCCCTCCCACGGCCACGTTTCCCCAGCTCTGTCGTGTCCATGGTATCTGTTGTAGACGAGCAGCTTTGTGTAGCCCTGCTCCCCGTGTGCCATCTCATGTCCATGGTGTTCCTCCTCTCCAGCGCTTCCTTGCCCCCACCTGTCTCAGGGTGTGAATCTCTGCAGTGGGGGTGTGGAAAGGCTTCTCAAGAAGCTCCCCCCAAATAGTCGGTACGAACAGGGCTGACAGGGTGTTTTGTGGCACCGAACCGTGTCGGTCCTCAGGGAGCCTGCTCTCCAGGATGCTGAGATTGGCAGCCACCGATGAGCAAACAGCCCTGAGGGAGGTAGGAAGAGATTAGATCCCAGCTCCCTCTTAACAACATCCCTCCCTGACATCACGGATGCAACTGTGTAAGCATCTGACCCCCTCCCTAAGCCTTTTGGTTGCCAAACAAGGGAAATTTGGGTTCGGTGTGTATTTGCATGTGTGATTTTTCCAGCAAAACCTATAAAATTTGTAGAGGAACATCGGTGACTTGACAAAAAAAAAAAAGAACTTTTCCCTCCGAGGCCCTCCCGGGCTGCACCGTGCCTCTCCTCGTGGAGGTGAATGGCCTGGGGCCCGCTGTCGCCGGCGGCTGGGGTGCAGCAGGGCCCTGCACAACAACCAGTTCTTAATGCTGCTTGCCTGGCTGGGTGCCACGGCAGCTTCCAGTCCTCAGTGTCTCGCTGAAGTACCAGCTGGGGATCGTGGCATTCTTCCCTCCCCATTACGCTTACCTACTGCTAAGCAGTCGCCGCGCAGCCTCTTGGCGAGGCCGAGAGGTTCCCATGTGTAGGCTGGAGCCGGTCCCGCAACGTGCGGGGCCCCCTGGGCTCCTACAAAGGCCCCGCGAGCCGCGCGGTGCTCGAGGGCCCTTGTGCCTCAAGTGGCTGAGCGCCTGTAAATGGGCTTGGCAAGTGGAGCCGAGCTGAGGGGATGGCACAAGCGGGGCTGATTGCTCCGGCGTGCCGAGAGAGAGCGTGCAGGTGCTTTGTCGTCACAACACCGACCTGGCCTCTCCGTAGACAGCCTGCAAAAGCCGGAAGGGATTTTCCTGGAAAAAAAAATGGAGTCTTTGAGAAGGCCTGGCCCCTGTTCTCGTTAAAAACATTCATTCATCTGTTTTAGAGTCTTGAAGCAATGGTGGGGCAGACGGGCGGCTGCCAGCAGCGTTTCCTCCCTAGAACGGTGTCTTTGGGGCTGATGCCGAGCTGCAACACGCTCGCCTTGGCCCAGGGCCTGCAGTGAGAGGCAAACCCCGATATAAGCCCTGCGTGACGTTTGCTTGAAAAAGGCTGGTGCCTGCTACTCAATATTCCCTTATAAGCCAGTCTGGATTTCAGCCTTAACGTGATTGATTTGTTCTGACCTCTTTTTATGGTGCTCTAAACAGAATCACGGCGAATTTCACATTCAGGCATGAAATGCTGACCCAGTCATTTTAAGGGCAAAGAGAAACACGCTGGCTGGATGCCTCCCGCCCCGAGGGCTGGTTGCCTATGGCAGTCGAGTTGGGAATTAAAGCTGCTACGTATAAATTAAGACTTACTGTTTTAATTAAGCCATTTTTAGTTCCTGCTCCCTAGGTCTATGTTTCCTGCTCTTCTACAACGAGCAGCGAGGGGCCGAGCAGTTCAGGTGTGAACGTGGGGAGGATGCCGTGTCCTGAGCAGAGACCTGGGTAGAAAGAGGCTGTTGGAATCATAGTGTCAAAACAGAGGGGAGGGAACCCAGAGCACTGAGCGGCTCTCTGAGCTGCTGGGTTTCTCCACGTTTATAGCCAAATTTGTATCTGTAATACCTTCGGATTTAACTCTCTCTCTGGTTCAGCTTTTCCATAATCCTCAGCTGCTCCGGGATGCGGGGTTAGCAGAGCGTGGCTCGTGTCCCCCTGGGACGTTGGCCGTGCAAAGGGTACCAGCAGAGGCAGGGCCGGGCGCTCCCCTCTCCTTGGATGTCCCAAGCGCTGCACGAGGCCGATGCACCTGCGCGGCCCTGGAATTTCGCAGCGGGGAAATGAAGGCTCCCGTTGAGGAATTCCCCGTGTAGCCGCCAAGCCCCTGAGGTGCCTGTCCCTTCCTTTGCAGCAATCCCCCTCACTGCGTATGGACCAATGGCGGCAGCAGCGGCTGCGGCAGCCGTGGTGCGAGGGACAGGTAACTGCCACCTTCCCCCCGGGGCGGCGTGCCAGGGGCTGCGGGAGGGGGGTGGGACGGGCCCGCGTTTTGGGGATCTTCACTCTGTGGTTTTGCTGCCTCCCCCAGGTTCCACCCCCAGTCGCACCGGCGGATTTCTGGGCACCACCAGCCCCGGGCCGATGGCAGAGCTTTATGGAGCCGCCAACCAGGACTCGGGGGTCAGCAGTTACATCAGCGCTGCCAGCCCGGCCCCGAGCACCGGCTTCGGCCACAGCCTAGGGGTGAGTGTTCCCTGGCGGGCTCTGCGCAGGGGGGGGATGATGGCAGGGGCGGGGTGGGGGCCGCATCTCCACGCGGTGATGGAGGCGAGCGGCGGGGGCAGGCTGCTTCCTGGTCGGGCAATGCCACCGCTGAGCCCCACGCTGGCAGCTGCTGGTGCAGGATGCCGCAGCTCGCTGGGAGCCTGCTTCCCTGGGCTCCGCTGGTTTTCCCCAGCCACGACTCAAGGTCCTGATCTCCAGACCTTCCCCTTACCTGGCCCAGATGTTCCAAAAGTTCATCTTGGCCCTGACGCAGTGTCCTGCGGGTTGCTGGGCTCCTTAGCCCCAGCACCTGCAACTGGAACTGCTCTCCCAGCATCTGAACCGCGACTGAATGTGTTTTGGTAGTAATTTTCTTCACTTCTCTTTTGTTTGCTTAACAGGGGGTTTTAACTCTTTCCTCGCAGGGTCCCTTGATTGCAACAGCTTTTACCAATGGGTATCACTGAAGCTGGGGACCAAGGAGGCAGGAGGTAAGAGAGCTTCAAACAGGGACGGGTAGTTAGAGAGGTGAAATTGTGAGCTTGGGCTCCCAGCAGGAGCTGTGGGGGCTGCGGGGAGGCTCGCTGGCTTGACCCAGCCCAGGCAGGGAGTTCTGTGGCCAGCCCAGGGCTCTGTTCCACACCAGGGGCTTGACAGCTTGGCTTCCTGCTTCCTGCTCCTCGGGCTGGGAGTGTTGTAGAGGGATCACTTAATGTCTGGGCACAGGGGAGGAGGAGATGAGAGCACTGACAGGAAGAGGAAAGGTCTGCAGGCTTGGCTGGAATCATGACCCTTTGGTACTCCTGAGACAAGCCTGGCTCACCTGTGTGCTTGGGGGAGCCTCGTCCACGCGGCCGGTTGTTCTCACTGCTGCCGAGACTGCCTCTCTGCAGAGCAGGGCTTTCCTCTCCTGTCTGGGAGAAGGGCAGAGGGGAATCTGGGTGTGATCAGTTCTGTTTCTGGTCCTCAGCTGGGCCTGGGAGGGAGCTGGTGGATGGTATCTGGTTTGTGAACACGGCTGAAGTTTGTCGGCTTAAGAAGTTAAAAAGTTTATTTTTCTAAAGGAGGGAACAGCTGGCAGGGAAGGGTCCGGACAAGGCCCCCGGAGCCTGGCAGGGCGCTGAGCTGAGGGCTGGGGCAGTGGCTGGACCCTGCCTGGCTGCAGCCTCCCCGGAGCCAGGAGCTCTGCAGGTCGGGGCAGGCCGGCTGCACGGCGTGTGCAGCCTTGTTTGCGAGGCCTGCCCGTTGCTGTTAGAGAGGGAAGCGGCTCTGCTGTGCCCCGTTGTGTGCCAGCGAGGTGCAGGGCAAGCCCGTGTCGGGGCAGGTCTGGATGTCGGGTATTCCTGCCAGGTAACCCTGGGAGGAAGCCCCGAGAGGAAGGCCGTTGGTTGTTCTAGATCCTGTCCCTTCCTTCCCCTGCTGTGTCCCGCAGATTCCCCAGTGACCTAACCGAGGACAGCGGCTGGAGGATCTGGTGAGCCTCGGGGGATGAGCCACGGTTACCTTTTTCTCGAGTCAAACTGCACACTGCCGGCCGGCTGCCAGGCTCCTGCCGCCCTGCCCTGATCTCTCCCTTTGACCAGACCACACTGGACTGAACCCGAGGAGATCATCTCGCTTTCTTACTAACCACCGACGGTTTACGCTTCCCCCTTCCCTGCCCCCAGCCCACCGGTTCTTCTTTTATTTATTTTATTAGCTGTTAGTTTTATTTTTTTATTTTATTTTTTTATCTTTTTTGGGGCTCCCCCTTCTTTTTGTTGTTTGCTCTTTCCCGAGCTAGTAGACATATTTTATGAATTGGCTTTGTGATTGTGTTAGGTAGTTTTTATTGAGGAGTATTTTTATTTGGCTTTGAAACTGTTTTGAATATTTTCAACTCTGTTGTTGTTGTCGTCAGTGTTTTTAAAGCACGGTATGTAACAAGAATGCAGTTCTGAAGGAAAGGAAGACAGAGAGCAAAGGCTGAGAGGAACTGATGTATTTCTATTTTTTTTAAAGAAACTGTTTTTAATTGTTTCTGTTTTGTAAATGTGAGGCTTTGAAAAGTGTGAAACTCCAAGGATCCGAAAACGTTGGGCATCGCTATGGAACAAAACAAATGTATATTTTGCTAAGTGAAAAACACTATCTTACAGCTGAAAGATTTTTTTTTGTTTTCCTAGGTTTAGTTTTACGTGGGATTTTCTTTTTCCTCCTGTATAATATGTAAATATCGCGAGCTGAACCTGGCTGCCACGTGCAGCCTGGCTCCGAGGAGCAGCTCCAGGTCCTGGACTTGGTGCCGCAGTGTGAGCAATACTCTCCAGCAGAATCCTGACAGGACTCCGTTCTTTTTTTGTACACCTTTTACTGTAAGATTTTAAGACCTCTGATGAGATGAAAGGGGGGGTGGGGGCGGGGGTGAAACGTACCGGCCATCGGCTGTTCTGCTGAGCGGGTTAAAGCTGCTTCCAATCGCTCGATGTACAGACTCCATCACTGGGCTCCGCAGTGCCAGCGTCTGGTTTGGCTTTAGGTAAAGGGCTTTGCCGCCACCGTTTGTCTTGGTTACTTTGAAAGGAATCCACTCTCCAAACACTTATCGCTTGCGTCAAGATTTCCTGGGAAAGGGATCCTCCTCCGGAGGCGAGGGTATCGGAAAGGGGAGGCAGCCAGGGGGTGATGGGGGTGGTGGTTCTCTGAAGGGGCGCTGGGTTGGGGAGGCGTTAACGGGGAGAAAAGCATTAGGGTGGTGATTTGGGGGCGGGTTAAGGGCTTCTCAGGGATTATATGAATTATAGAATCGCAGCTTCCCATTTGCTTTACTCTGTGTTCTGATGACTGTGGGAATTTGTCCGGTGTCCCGTGCGGAGGTGGTCTGGTCCCTTCTCCAGAACCTGCCGGGGCTTCCCCTGGCACCAGGCCCCGCTGAGGAGCGCCGTGCCAGGGGAAGCCTCCCGCAGGAGCATACGGGGCAGGTTTGGGTCTGGATTTCAGTGAACCAAAGACCTTGTTAAGGGGGGTGATTAAGCCTTTTATTAAGATGCAGCCAAACTCTTTTCCCAGGGAAATAACAGCTTCATCTTAAGTTTTAAAAATCATTCCCTCTCTTCCCCCAAACTGAGCCCTTGTAAGGGAGAGGGGCTTGTAGGAAAGGACCAGGAGGGCCGCCGTGCCCTCAGGGCTCTTCTCTTCCATCCCTCCCCTCCCCGTGTGCCGGAGCTTGTCCTGACCTGGGCGATATGTTTGGAGAGTTCTGTTTAGGTAAGAGGGTACTTAACAGATCAGTACTGAAAACACAAAGCAATAATTTTTGTTACTGAGACAAGAGTCTGTATGTCTGTTTTTTTAAATATTTCCTAAGTAAAGAAGAGCTGCATTTTATTGGGTTTATTTTTATTCTATATACTTCAAATTTGGGTCTGCGGACAGCGCTTTCCTCCCTCTTGGTATACGCGCTGAACTGCTTCCGTGCCCCCTCCAGACATCCCAGGCCAGCTGTGCTGCTGCTGGGCTGCGATTCGCTCTCTGGCCAGTGCTGCCACTGCCTGGAGGCTGGGGCTCCGGTTTCAGGGTGGGCATTTTTTTAAAAAAATAATAAAGCTGTGTTTTTAAGCCAGTAAGTTATTACACTCCAATGTTTGTTCTCTCCACACCTGTAACCCTTTTTCCAGATTTCAGTTTTAAATTCCTAATAAATTATTTGAAAACTGTCCTCTCTCGTTATTTGGGCGTGGGAGATTTTCCAGCGGAGGAGCCTGCAGGTGACCTCGGCGCTGGCAGGAGGCGCATCCTGCCATTAGGAGAAAAGCCCCAGGGCTCTGACTGTGTGTTCTGCTCCCAGCCTTTGGCAGCTGCCCAGTTTATAATGTGAGGTGGATCCGGGTTTAGCAGAGATTGTGCCTCTTCTTTACATTACAGAGATTTTGTACAGATATTTATAGGCTCGAGAAGGGCGGAGACACTGTGGTGCTTAGGAGGTTGGCTCGGATACTCTTTGGATTCATTGACTATGGTGAACCAAGAAGGCTAGATCTAAGAAAATAAAATGAAGAGATAGGAAGAAAATTCCTTAGTAGATAACACTACAAGAGAGCGGTGAATTCCAGCAGTGTAACAGACCTGTTCTAGCAGGTCTTAATCATAGAGAATTCTCAGAAATAACGTAAGGCTCAAGCCTGTGAGTTTAGGAATGAGTTGTAAACGAGGTGTCCTCAAAATCGTACGAGCACCAGCAGCTTTGTATATTGTACAGGCTGGGGAAGCCAAAAATAGCTTTGGTGGAAAAACCCATACCCTTCTGGGAGTTTTCTCATAACGCACTCTTGTGCTGCTCACATGCTCACTTTCCCACTCTGGGTGGTCCTTTTGTTGAATTCAGATTATGAAATCCAAAATGTGACAGCGCTTTAGTGACTTAAAATGCCGGTTTAATAGGGGTTTTCTTGGCAACATCAATGATAAATGAGAGCCTGACAAATGGGGAAGAAGGAACCACAGAAGGAACCCAGGGCTCATTGGTAAAAGAAGAGAGAGATAAAACATTAAAAAAGGAAAGGTAGCCAAAGGAGAATGAGAATATCGCTTAAAGGGATATTGAAGGGAAAGCCAGCAGATTGATCTGTGGGTAAAAGATTAAATCCTTTTTTTCTAAATAAACGGGGCACCGACTTTTTTACATCAGTCTTTAATGTCTGTTTGATGTTCTCACTGTTAGGACACGGGAATCTTGAGTCTGTAACCCAGCACCTGTTTGGCCTCAGCTAACCTGTGAGTGGGGAATCTGGGGGCATCAGAGAGCTTGTGAGCAATCAGAAAAGTCGGAATGGTTCCGGTCGCTCATCAGCAGGCCTAGCTTCAGCCAGGTGGCCTAGGGATGTGTCAGCACCCTGCGTGCTGTGGCCACCCTGATGTAGTTTCAGCCACTCTGAAGGGGAAGATGTCCTCACCACCGCTTCCAGAAACGTGCATTTGATCCTACTGAAGGGTGCTGAACCCGTTTCCTGAATAAGCACTCTGGATTTTAGGCTGTTTTCTCTTTCCTTGCTCTTAACACCGAAGGCTTGATTCATGCTTTAGAAATAAATGCAGACTCTTACTATCAAGGGAATACTCTACAATTAATATCTTGAGTGAGTAAAAATGCCAAACCTGTAGCCTTGGCAGCATGGCCTCTGGGGTCTGAATACGAGTGCAGTATTTTGGACTCCTGGCTGACTGCAGAAACTTTTCTTACCCTTTTTTGCATCCAACTCACCTCGTGCCTTGGCATAGAGAACCAAAGGGCCTAAATGGGCTCTGCTTTGGTGAGAAACGGCTGTCTCTGAGCTATGGTACGCTGTGTGCCTTGAAACTAAGCACAGGTCGTTTCTGGCGTAACTCCTCTGAAGTCACGTAAGCCACAAGTCCTTGTTTAAGCCAGGTAACGTTGGCTTTGCCAGGAGGATGTGTACTGGGCCACCTGCTTGTATCTGAAATCAGCTAGCTATCACCAGCTAATCACTAGTTATTTCCATTTACAGTGTTACCATTCACCTGACTATGGGTGTGAAATGGATTCAGCAATTACTGGAGTAAGGCTGGCCAAAGGCACACAGCCTGGAGGGAAACTATTTTATCCCCATACACTTAGTTAAACTACAGACTAGCTAGTTTAAAAAATAATTTTGTTTAACTTGAAGAACGGAGGTTCTACCTCGAAGAACTGGTAGTTTCTTCTGGACAGGCATTGTATTAAAAGGAAGACCTGCATTGATCAGGCAGATTTTGATGGGTGGAAAGCATTTTGATGGATAGTTAAAGGGAAGAAACCACACAGCCAGCATGCTCTTCTCTTCCAGAGGGCTGCAAACATAGCTGCTCTGAAGATGGTAAGTCTAAACACACAAAACATCATCAGGCGCCTGATGGCAGCATACGTCATCAAAACATGATTGCCTGGAGGATTCTCCAGTTTCACCTAGCTCCACTAGGTTCTGCCGTCTACCTGGTGATGTGCTAACACACAGACCTTGACCAGATAACGCCATGTCTGTCCCCGCACTCCAACAATCCTTCTTGGTCCTCTGCACCTCTGAAGCCTCGGGGAAAATCCTGCTGAATATTTCAGTTAATATTTCCCGCAGTCATCCCGCCACCAATGCGTTGCCATCTCCTTGTGTTCACGCTTTCCTTTGTCATAGTTGTTTGTTATGCTGCTTCTCCTAAGAAATTTCAGAGGATTTCCACTTTGCTTGGCTCCTGGTTCTTGCCTAGTAGTACTTCTTTCTCCTACATGGCTTCAAAGTTAAAACGATTTTTTAACGATTTTTTTTCTGCTCATGCCAAGGGTCATTCGGGATATGTCAACAACTTGTATTTCGCTCCCTGAATTAGGCCAGGTGAATCAACGCAGAGCCATAGGAATAATGATAAGTGGGATACCATTTAAAGAGTATACAAGTATTAGTAGGATGGCTGTTAGTGCCAGTATTTTCCAACATAACTACCACATTGCTATATATATATATATATATATTTTTTTTTAGTAGAGAGCCCTTAAAAAACATCCAGATCTTTCAGGCAGTCTTCTAATATGACCATTAAAATAATTTAATTGCAAAAATCCTAGGAAGCAAATATTTGCCCTCTTGGCTTCCAGAGTTTGACCTCCACTGGCCTTCAGCTGGTCATGTCACAAGCTGCTGTCTACAGCCCCTGATAGACGAAATCTGCATTCAGTAACATAAATACTGGCTTGTTGACCTCATTTCTATTTCAAGGTGAGCTTGTAGTATAAAGAGCTGCGTTTCCTTTAGGACCGATCTCATTGTGAAATCCTGCAAGAATGAAGTCCCTCGCCCTGCTTTTCCTGCTGTCGGGTGCGTAGGTGGCACTCGCCCCTCTTGGCGTGCCCGTGACTGGTAACACCATGCCTAACTCTAACCGTTGTGTTTCTCCTCAGTGGGCGCTGCCAGCGCTGATGTCTCACCTCGCGCAGTGTGGCAGCTGCGCAGCATGATCCAGTGCACCATCCCGGGCAGTCACCCTCTGCTCCAGTTCGATGGCTACGGCTGCTACTGTGGCTTGGGAGGCAGCGGGACACCTGTGGATGAACTCGACACGTTTGTACAACTTTGCTTTTACAGACATCTTTCCTAGCTTGCGCTGTCTCATTTCTGCATGCCTGCTTCTCCTTAGCTGGCCCTGCCTGTAAAAAAATGCTCACAAAACTCTCTGGCTGCTATGGATAAAGCGGTCTCCCAAAGACTGGTTTAAGGAAAAAAGGTTGTGTAGTATCACACCTGAAGGTCTTATTAATAGGATAAAATATAATCCAAGCAATGTTGCATTCATTCCTGCAGTTTGTTTTGCTTTGTTTTGCTTTGTTGTTTTCCCAGTGCTGTGCTGGAAGCCCAGACAGCAGTTGTGAGCCCACTACCCAGTGCTTGACCATCGACCTCTCAGGGCTGAGCTGCAAAATGCTGAGAAGTAACTTGCCCGTTTGTAGATCACATTAGACTGATAGCCGAGGTGCGGTGGATTGTGCCAGCTGTTAGCTCGTCAGCTGCCAGGCTGCAGTAGGCACACGTGTACTTGGAACATCAGCTGGCAGAGGAGGAGCTGAACTCAGTGATCACTGTGGGTCCCTTCCAACTAGCGTATTCTGTGATTGCGTCCCTTTGAGGTCCTTTGTGTCCTCTCCCTCTTATCACTGGGTATCTTGAGGGATTTATTTTTGTTCAGAGCCTTGTCAAAGCATATTGTAAATACTAGCAGATTTCATGTCTTACAGGTCAGCTGAGTTTGCATTTCTGGTGATTTCTGACCTCTTCTTCGTTTTCCAGGTGCTGTCAAACACACGATAACTGCTACTCTCAGGCAAAGAAACTGTCAGCGTGCACCACCTTGGTGGACAACCCCTACACGAAGACATACAAGTTCAGCTGCTCCAGCGAGGAGATTACGTGTAGCAGTATGTCCTCCCCCGTGTCGCTCGGCTTTGCTCAGCACCTCAGCTGCAGCTAGGATCGGGGCTGCGTGACTGAACGCAGCACCCAGCGCTGCCCAGGGGCCTCCGAGGTGGCCGGGGAGGGTCACAGCGGGCAGCTGTGCTGGAGACCAGGCGGGCTGAGCGCCCGGTCCCCTCCCCGGGGGGACAAGGCCCTGTGGTCCCACGCAGGTCCGTGGGGGCAGCGGGCTGGCTGGGCAGCGCTGTGCCGACACCCGTAACGTGACGGAGCGGCTTTTATGGCTCCTGAACGGAGAGGAACAGCCAACGGCCTGCCAGAGCTGCAGGGAGGGACACGGAGGTGGCCGGGCTGGGGAACACGCTCACACAGCACTGCGGGGAGCTCGGGGCCGGAGGGCGCGCAGGGAGCGCACCTCACACCGACACGGCGGCGGTGACACGGGGGGGGGTCGGGGGCAGGCGAAAGCTCTGAGCGTCCCCGCTCCCTCCCTCAGGCACCAACGACGAGTGCGAGATGTTCATCTGCAACTGCGACCGCGCGGCCGCCATGTGCTTCGCCAAGGCGCCCTACAACCCGGGCCACTACAGGCTGGACACGGACAAATACTGCAAGTAGTCCTGAGGGCGCAGCACACGAGCGCCCTTTAATAAAGACCGCCTGACAAAAGCAACGCCGCCCCGCGCCTCTGCCGCCGCCCGGCCCTCAGGGCACGCGCGCGCCCCCGGCAGCCGTTAACGGCCGCGCGCGCGACCGGGTTGGGGGGCGTGGGGGGAGGAGGGAGGAGGAGGGGAGGCCCCGCCCCCTCCGCTAACGGTCCAATGTGGTGCGGGCAGCGCCCCCTCCGTCCCGTCACCGCGTTCTTTGATTGGCTCTGAGCAGCGGCGGGGGCGGGGCCGGGAGGAGGTGGGGAGGGAGCGGCCGGGAGGCTGCGAGCAGGTGCGCCCCGCCCCTCTCGTCCGGCGGCCCCGAATGGACTGGGGTTCGAGTCCCGGTCCCGGCCGGTCCTTTCACGACACCCCCCCCGGTCCCCGGGCGAGGGGGGAATGGCGTCAGCGCGGCTCCCCCCGTTCCTCCTCCGGGCGCCCGTCCCTCGGGACACGGCCCGAGGCGTTTGGCCGTTCCCTGTCCGCGGGGCCGCAGCTGTGGGGAAGGGGCGGCGTTGGCCTGGAAGCCAGGGGCGGGCTGGGGGAGCCCCTGAAGGACCCGGCCGGGACGGAGCCTCCCGGGGCTGCTGCTGCCGCCGGTGGGGGCGGCCGGAGGGTGCGGGTGGGCTCCTGGGGCTGCCCCTGGTTGTGGGAGGGAGCCCAGCAGCAGGTGGCTCAGCCGTCTCCGTCAGCATAAGGAGCTTGTGCAGCAGCCCTGTCCTCTCTGCCCAGGTAGAGGATGGAGACCCTGGACGAGTTTGACAACGAGTTCCCCCTCAGCATCGCGTTCTGCCAGCAGATCTCCCCAGAGGACTTTGAGGAGCAGTCCGTGTCCTACACGCAGCAGAGCCTGCAAGAGCTGTGCTCGGCCATGGAGCAGAACCCACGGCTCTGTGAGAGGGCTTTGAGAAAGCAGAAACAGGTGGAGAAGGAAGAAGCGGGCTTGCTGTCTTACATAAAGGTACTTGAGGCCTCTTCATAGGGAGGAGCCCTGGATCTTGGAGGCTATCAGGATGATAATGAGATAGGATGGTGAATCACTGCTTTTTATTATTATTATTGTTTTTTATTTTTAAATAAAATAAAAACTGGGTGTGTAAGTCTCACAGCCAGATAATCCATGTTGTACCGATACTCATTTCCTATTTTTTCCTCAGGTGTTCATGTACGTGAGTTTTCTGCAGGCATTGAGCTCTCTGGGTTCTCTGGAAATCTGGAGGATCCTGGATGTGTTTCCATTCCTAGTGCTAAGATTAATCATTTCTAGGGATGGAAGTGCAAGATGAGGTCTTTTGTCCTCACACACCAGCTTAGATTCTGAGGTCATTGTTTGTAGAGCAGTAAAGGTCATAAGTGTTACTGAAATCCCTTTGTAGGGATAAATAAAACCCATTGTAGAGGCAGAAGTAAAATACCATCACTATGTAGAAGAAACACTGTGCTTTTGAGCTGTACCATCCCAAGCAGGGAAGAGAGCTGGGATGCAGTCAGAAGCATTTCAGAAGCTTGGTGTAAGTCTTTCCCTGTAGTAACCCTTGGTTTGAGGTGGGTAGTACATCTACTGCTGCTGGGCCATTCTAGCATTCCCTAGATACTTTCAGCAGATAGATGAGAGCACCAACTCCTTCTATGTCTCTCTTACCCCATACACATTTCTGTAAGCATACACTTAGGTTTGGGCCCTTGGTCATGTTTCTTAGTTACATTTGGTGGTGCAGAAGACCTAACAGCAGATATAACAACCCCCCCAAGCAAGCCCTTGTATAGGGGATCTTGTCACATAATGTGAAGTGCCAGGTCCTAGGCAACGGCAGAAGTGGTGATGGGGATTGAAGGGGCTGTGCAAAGTTGCTCTTTAGGGCCTGGAGGAACATTGTGGAAAGCAGAGTCTAACAGCGGTTCCTCAGACTGACTTATTGCCTGCTGATGGGTAGAACAAAGAATACATGAACATCTTTTGCCATGCCAGTCTGTGCTTCTGTTCCAAGACCAGAAGCAGTAACTGAAATATCCCTGTGGTCGCTGAGCACAGGAGCCCTGAAGCTGTGCAGAGCTGGCGTGTGACATGCTGGAGGGATGGTGCCTGTGTGGGTTTATGGTGCAGAAGTGAGCTCTCAGTGTCTTAGCTTTGTCTTCTCTACTGTTTTCTAGGCCAAGATTTTTTGGACTCTGCAGGGAGAATTGAATTACTCTAACTACATGGACATTGCAGAGATGAAAGAGAAAGTATGCCAGCTGAGACGAGACATGAAGAAAGTAAACAACTATGCTCAGGGTAATGACTGTTTCAGTTTCCATTTGTGTCTGGAGACCAATACTAGACACTTGTACTGTTACTCTTCCTCTCAGGCTCAGGTTTTCTTCTTACCTGCCACTGTATACTTAGTGATGCAGAAGAAAAAGCACAGATGTGGTAATTAGGTATCTTTCCTTAGTGGGAAGGGAGAGGACTGGGGTCTGCACACAGACTTGCAGATATCTGTGTCTGAACACTGGTTTTAAACCCTGGCTAGCTTGACTCTGCCTTTCACCTTCCTGAAGCAGTTTTGTTTCTGGTCATTCAGGAAAGATCTCAGGGAGAACAGCGATATCAATCTACTATCTCATCCATGAATTTTCTTATGAATTTGTGAAAAGTTCTCATGAATTTTTCAGACACCAGAAAGGTGTTTCAGTGGTCTTTCTACTACCCCAGATCTGCTGTTTTGCTGCTGGATACAGTATCGGTGCCCCCTTTTCTATCAGCACCCAGAAATCACTTGCTACAAGTTTCTGTAGGAGAGGCATATTCACTTGCTTGTCAAGACACCTGAATTATCTTCCGTTTTGCAGGGCATAACTAAAACTGATTTCCTGGATTTTTTTGGGTGATTCTTATGAGCTGCAAACTCCATGTTTCATCACCCACTTTAAAACAAGCTCTCCTCTTTGATCAGCTATTCACAGCTCCAAGTTTCCCTCTGACTGAAAGGTCCAATCACCATAAATCTGGTAGAGCTTTAGGAACTGTTTTCAACCCATTTGGCTGTGTGCAGCTCAGTAAATGGAGGTTATTATTCCCCTTCATGCTAAGCTGTGAAAACACATCAAAAAGCATTTGCTTCTTGTCTCAGCTCCAGTGCTGTTTTCCCCAAACAACAAAGGGACTCATCTTAGTGAGAAGGCAGCCTTAATCTCCAGCTTTCCTTACCTGCAGGTACAGCTGCTTTATTGTAGAAGCAGTAATTGCACAGGCAGGCGAGGAGCCTTGCTGCAGCCACAGCCAGTTCTGTGCACAGACACAGGAGTCCCTCATTACACCCAGCAAGCTCTGTCTTGCCAAGTGCTAAATGCGAGGGTCGTAAGCTGATGTTTGTCAGATGCCACCTGCTTGATTAAGGAACCAAGCATTGCTTCCCACCAGCAGCGGTTTGTGTCAGACTGTGAACTCTGAGGTGTTGCAGGTATTCAATTCTTAGAATTACAAAGTCCAGTTAGATTTCTTCTCCTTGGCCCTTGCCAAGGACCATGCTGGACATTTGGATGCAGCATGTGTTTTTTTTTTTATTATTATTTATTGGAAGATTCTTCTGATAAAGGAACAACGGAATGTCCCAGAAGAGCTCTCATATTAGCAAAAACGTACTGCTTCTGATTTGCATGTGCTGAAGCTGCATATGTTGTCAGGGTCTTGGCAAGGGCTTGCAGCTCACTTGGGTCATTCATTCAAAGCTGCTTTCCTCTAGTTTGCAGGAGTCATGCTGTATGCTGTGAGGCCTTTTAACACAAAATGTTTTTTTTGTTTTGTTTTGTTTTTTTTTTTAATTCTCCCATTGTATTTTTAGCCTTATCGTTACCTGCCTGGTCAATTGTCAGTGTGAGCAGGTATGAATTTCTTATTGTCCATCTGTGTCCTGTATCTACCAGGACTTGGGTGCACAGGTGACAGACCACTCAGCTGTGCAGCTCCCACTGGGGACTCTTCCACTTAAAATCTCACAGAAGCAATACAATAGGAGGAAAAGGATTAATGGGCTTCTTTGTGTTATTATGTCCAAAACATCATCCAGATTTTTTTTAACTTTAACCAGGAAAATCAAAGCTGTTTAACAGCCCACATATCAGAACTTCCTGATCTTTTCAGAAAGAAAGCATCAGCCAGGAGAAATCTGGCATCTGAAGGGTATTTTTCACATGTATTATATGTGAATATATATATATATATATATATATATATATATATATATATATATAAGTGATGAAAATGGCCAGACCAGTAGGACTGGAGAAGCAAAGCCCTCTATTGTAAATTTATTCTCTTGCTACAATTATGTTTTCTGTAATCTGAAAACATAGCTGTTAAGGCTAAGTTAATTTAGATCTCAAAACCCCTGCACTGTGCAGGGTGTCATGACAAGAAACACTAATCTGAGGTGCTTTCCTTTCCCATAGGCACCAGAAAGCCTCCCAGGATGGTTGCTTTCAGTTGCACCAGTAACTTGGCACTGATTTGTTTTTATTTTTTCCCTTTTTTTCCCCTTCCATACAGGTGCAAAGACTAGGAAAGGACGACATCCGAGGCACTCGTGGGGAAAGATGCACACTTTAGAAGGTGGATTTAGCCCCTTGCACTCCAAGGCTCCTGAACCTCCCAAGATCACAATGCCCAGGGTCTTTGGTCCTTTTCCAAAAATCATGAATAAGCAGGTTTGTCAGTAGGAGCGATCTGACTGTAGGGGGTGGGAGGCTGTGCTTACACCATTCCATCAGGTGCAGTCCTCCCGGCCATCTCCTGGGTGCTGCTCCTTCACCGGAGCACAGTTTGTGAGACAGCTCTCATCCTGCAGAACTCTATTCCAAAGTTTGCTCTGAGGGTTTGCCCAGAACTGAAGGCAAGGCTTGCCAAATAGGAAGTAGCTTTTGTTTGCCCTGGGTAACTCCAGCCCCCCTTTCACAGGAGGGGCAGAAGCACCCCTCCTGTGTACCTTATAAGGTACTCACAGTTCCTCTAGCCAAACCTGTCATGGTAGGAACAGCTGTAAGAAAGAGTACAAGCTGTTGATTCAGCTAAGTTCATTGTAAAAAACCTGTCCTGGTGCTGTTGTCTCATGTGTGCTTTTACCGACCACAGGTGGACAGAACTACAATTTCAAGCCCTGATCTGAAATACTGGTGGAATGGTGCAGCAACAGTGAACCAGAAAAGGTAGGAGAGCACTGAATCACACAGGGGATGATCAAGGCAGGCTTAAAGGAGATGAGGTAGCTAGGAAGGGTCTGTGTTTCCCCTTGGTAATGGGGAAGCCATATAGAGCCTCAGGCTCTATAACTCTTTTTTTTGTTAGTTTCAGCCAGTGGTTATTTGTGTCCTATACTGCTCAACCCTGGGTGTTTCTATAACTCCATCCAGGCTGGAAACTTGAGAAGCTGTGAGATTTCTCAAGACAGGTGTTTGCTGGCTACCCGCAATGGCATAGTCAGCTTCTGATAGCCGTTATCTCTCTGCATTGCTTCTTCCTACACAAACAGTGACAAAGGAGTGACAGGGGAAAGTGTCAATCAGCATTAGAGTGGTGCAGAATTGGCTTTTGGTTTGGAACTTTAGGTTTGCTGTGGCATTTCTCAGTTGAACAATCTTATTTCCCAGTGGTGGGGAGAGAACACGTTAGGAGATTAAGTGTTCTGATCCTGCTGCAGAAGAAGTCAATTTTAGCAATGCCGGATCAGCTTGGCAGGAAAAAAGGAACAACTTTGTCTCAGCCTCATATGCTTGTTATGTATATGTGCTTGCTACCATATAGTAATAAACCATGCACGGGAAATTTACTGTAAATGTTTATCATTTACTGTAAGTCACTGTCCCTGGTGACTTAAAAGCATATAGTGCAATATATAGTGTAATCTGTGCAGGGTCAGGGTAACGCCTTTATCAGTGATGCTGAAGAGACACCCTGACTCCCACGTGCTCGGCTGCTGAATTGGAGGCAGGAATGGGTGTGGAAGGTTTAGTCCCCTGTCACATTGGTAATGCCCAGTCCTCACTGCAGACGTTTTCTTCTTTCAGGCTTGGCAGTGCTCCCACGCCTCCTCCTCAAAATGCTGGCTCTAATGACACCAAACCGGCAGCCTCTGTTTTTAACACACCTATGACATGCACATTTCAAGGTGGTGCTGAAGATGACACAGATAATGAAAAACCTGGCCCCAGTTCCTCTGCTAAAGAGGCATAAATGTCTCTTCTAATATGAAAAACCTAGGCGAATAAACACTCTGTGCAAGTGCCCTGGTTGCGTGTGGAGGCTCTGCTATGCCTTAGCCATGGTTTCTGCAAAAGCTTTGGTTAGCAGGACAGCTGTACTACACAAAAGATGACTGACATCTGTGAGCTTTCTTCACTACCAAACAACAAATTTCTAACTCACTGGAAAGTAGGATCACCATTAAATGGGAGCAGAATGCAGGTAGGGGTCCTGAACTTAACCTCACATGGCTTTTAAGTAAAGCAGTGTCTCCTATGACCCATTATAGCTATGTCTTGAAACATGTTAAGTATCTAATTTCCTCTGCCTTCTGCAGAATTGGGTCCTTAACTATCCCTTTGACTCTGTACTTTACTTGCTCCTGAACATGGCAACAACAAAACCAAGAAGAACTTTGCATCATGTGCACGGATCTCCTTGCTTTGTTATTGCTCTTTTAGTAAATGACTCTGGCACTCTTTCTTCCAAAAAAAAAAATCTTGTCAAAATCATTACAATAGGATATATTATGTGAGGAGTAGGATTGGGGCATTTGGAACAACAGTTACACTCCCTCATAGCCATAGATTCACATGGAAGGTTGGGTTAAAAATGTAATGTTCCAGTCTAGGCAAGGTTCTTCACATTATCATGTAATTCGTCTTAAACTACCACCCTAAGGAGCACCAAAACATGGTTACCCAGTAGTGACAGATCTGTTAGGAGTGTGCAAAATCACATCTGTGAATAGCTTGAGCTCAGTCCTGAGGGAAACCTATTGTGCAGATTTAATTGCATCTCTCTCAATTCATCAACTGTTAGTAATTACATGCTGCATTTTTGCAATGGAAAAAATGAATCTAAACTGGCTATTGAGACTGTACTTAAATAAATCACAGGAGGGAGAGGAAATTGCAATGCAAATAGTATCAGTCATGTAAACAATTTTAATTCGCTACTTAGTTATTCATTAATTAAATAACATCTTTAAAAAATGCATTCTAGAAAAGGTAGCAGCCATGCTGTAAGCAGCTCTGGTCAGATATTAGCTTAAAGTAAATCCTCTGGCATCTCAGCAATACTCCATTTTTAAAGTGTGCAGACAGTAAGCAGTTCAGCTGGTCGACTGACAGTCGAGAGAAGTGCTGACTTCCCCTATTTGCTCGAAGACATCAATCTTGCAGTCTGTGCTTTCAAATAATTTCTTACAAGAGCAGTGTTCTTGTTCAGCTTCTCTTTTTAGCCTTTTTTTTATGGCAACTGCAGATCCTCTTGCCCTCCTCACCCTCTTGGCACGCCCCACGTTTGCCCACTAATGACAACAGATCCTCCAGCTGATACTGTGCTGTTCCATATTGCTCTCCTCTGCCATTCTACTTCAAGTTACTTGGTCAAAGTCCCTGCCCCTCACTCTTCCCCTGGGACAACTATTAAAAAAAAGTGTTAAAAAGTGTTTTGTTCTCACATGTCTGATGATCCTGTCCCAGTCCCATCCTGTCCCAGTGAATGCAAAGAGAAGGCACTGTTTACGACAACAAAGTAAGGCAGAAAAGACATTTTTTCATCATCTGTCTCCTTCCTGGTTAAGTGGAGCTGGTGTCAATGCAGAAAGCAAACTGGTCAGGTCGACACGTGCGAGGCTTGCTGCCCTCTCCTGGCGTCACCAGGGGCCACACGTAAGGATCTCAGATGCCCCTCAGATTGAAGTTTTCCACTTTTGAGATGGTAAGTCCTGTAGGAGTGGAGGTAAGAAGCTGCTTTATCGATGGAATTGAACATTTACACTATACACATTTCAAAAGAGCAGTGTTTTGATCAGCTGGATCAACTCAACCAGGCACAGCTTTCGAATTGTCAGTAAGAGTACAGTGACTTGAGAAACGTTCATGAATTGGTTTGTCACAAAGAAAATTGTGTGCAAAGGTAGCAGCGCTGGTCACATTCTCTGAAGCTGCATGTGATCCCCTGACCCCCTGTAGTTTTCTGTTTGTGACAACTGGATTGGAGGTCAACATTGCCAGGTTTTCTGGTTTCCTTTGCCTAATTTTTTGCCCATACATGGGAGCACCGTGTATGCTTTCTGTTTATGATCATAGGAAGCGGCATCATGGCCCATCAGAGCACACCAGATGCAGAAGAAAATTTGCAGCCAGGCTTTGATGGGGATGTATTTTTGATGGGAACATTGTGGGAACATCTTTTTAGTCAGCACATCTCAGCCACAGCATTTAATGGATATCTAAACCCGCCTTCTTACCCTTTAAGGTGACTGACGAGGGAACACACTCACCTTGGAGAAATATTTTTACTCCTGATAGCTACTGATGCTCAGCTTGCTAGGTCAGTGTGCAACAATCAGAGGCAGCAGCTCTCCACAGCGGGAATTCAGTTTTAAGGATGCAAAGTGGTCTAACCTTGTGGGCCCAATGTTAAGGACTGCAATGGGCAGCTGCTTCTCCCGGGCAGCAAGAGCAAACCTGTAACCAGAGTATACCTGCAGAAATACCAGCAGACAGAATTATTGGCAGCATAGGCAAAGGAGAGCTACAGAAAGGACTGAAGAAAGTAAAGTAGTTGCTGTTGGCAGGAAAACGGGGCTGTATATATGCACTGTTTTATGCAACTGCACTTAATTCAGGTAGGAGGTTTCTCCATTCAGGAGTGCACAGAAGAGAACAGCTTTTGACCACTCATCAGTGAAGGGTTTCCATTTTTGCAGAAAATATGTACATTGAAGGGAAAAGTCCTTGTCTTTTAGTAAATCTCTGCAGCAGTTTTTATTAACTATCATAGGTACTTAAATACTTCTGCTTTGATGGTTCTCACATGGCCCAGCTTAGGTACTACAAGAATGAACGTAAGGCATTTCAATCATTCCTGTGCAAAGGATTATGAGCTTAAGAAGTGCAAGCTCAAGGAATTTGTCTCCAGTATCCTGAAGTGAATTGCAGTGAGCCAAGCCTTCGCTTTATGCCTTTCTGGAAAGCATTAGAGTAGTTTTCCTTAATGTAATAGAACCTGTTTCTGGGAAATCTCTTACACAAAGTCTATTTCAAAAGCTTCCACGGGTTAAACAACAGGGTTTTCAAGACCACGTATCTTACAGATAAAATATGGCTCATGGAGAAAATGGTGTGATACAAAGGACAGTCCTAAGCAGCAAGCAGAGATTTGTTTTCTTCTTCAGAAGCTTAACTAGGACTTACAAATCCTGAAATCTGGTACTGCAGACAGCTTTCCGTGAGGCCTAGAAGGCTGACAAAGGCTAAAAAAATCAGGGAACAAAAAAGTGGGGTGGTGATGTTTACAGAACTGAATTGTGTCAGGTATCCTGGCTTTATGGGCAATCGCAAGCCTACAACGCAGTGATGGAGGAGGCAGGAGAGTGAGGTCTGAAGTGTGAATGGGCTTATTTACAGCAGCATGACAGAGACTGGGCGTGGAGTTACAGGGACGCCCAAACAGGACAACTGAAGAGCTAAATCCCAACAACAATAAAAATAAATTACCAATGAGCTCTGAAGTAGCTGTGGTGACTGCAAACAGCAGTCCTAATTCGTGGGACCAAGGCCTTTTGCCAGTACAGTACCACAGAAACAGGAATGCAGTGGGGGAGGAAGACCTCCTTACCTGCATAGAGGATCCTGCCACCAGCATGGAGTCTGATTCTGACAGGCGTTGGTGCACAAAATCCACCTTTTCCCGGCTCACCGTGTCTCCAAAGAACGTCACGTCAGGCTTCAAGATGCCACCACATTTACTGCAAGCTGGAACTTGAAAATTGCGCACCTGCTCATCTGTCAGGAAGACGTCCCCATCCGGAGCCACACCGAGTGCTTCAGCCTTCCAGGTAGGATTCAGAGCTTCAAAATGCTCCTGAAGCTCAGAGCGTGAGGTTTGATCTCCACAGCCCAGACAAAAAACCCTGAAATGCAGAGCAAAATTGTAATGGAGACAGGGGAGCTTCTAAGGAATGTTCTAAGGAACTTCTGTAAGAAGTCCTGGAAAGTCTGTTGTCATCGCCCCCATTTATTCACCAAGCAGTGCACGTCACTGAGCTGTCTTTCTGCCTGCAGTTGTTGCTTTGCAGGGATGCTCTAGACTAAGCACTTTGAATCCTAGTGTGCATCCCATTTCACACTTTTTCATCGGGAAATTTTGGGTGATCACAGGCAGACTGTGATGGCTCCTCTCCAGTACGCCCAGCCCGCGCGTTTCTGGCACTACCTTCTCTGCTTAGGCCTGGTCACCCTTTGCATGCTCAGGATCCCCGTCTTCACTAAGTGCACGTTTACTGCAGCAAGGAAATGGGAGGTTCTGACTGATGGAGGTTCTAAGTCTGATCCAAACAGCACTCCAAAAAATGGGGTGGTGTTTTTTTCTTAAACACTGCTCTGTGAGCAGCGCTGGTGCATGATCCTCCTCACCCTGGCACAAAACCACCCTTGAGCACGCCATCTCCTCTAACATAGCGCATTTACATTTTGCCTCCTTTTTCAGCAGCTACCACTGCACTTACACGTTGGTCACCCTGAACGAGACACGAGAGCATTAGCCATCTTCCTCTCCCCGCGGGGTACCTGTGTGTGCAGCCGTGCAATTCTGTCAGGCGCTGGCTCCCAGCTTTGGAGTGAAGGGCGTCCACGTTCTGGGTCACCAGCCAGTGAAGCTTTCCCAGTTTCTCCCAGTCTCTCAGTACCAGGTGCGCTGTGTTGGGCTGGTGGGAGGAGAACTGGGGCCAGCCCACGAAGTTCCTTGCCCAGTACCGCTGCCGGGCACTGGCGCTACGAACAAACTCGGCGTGCTGGATGGGCCGCCTGTCCGTCCTGGCATAGAGCCCCACTCCTTCAGAGCGGTAATCTGGGATCCCCGATTCAGTCGAGATTCCAGCCCCGGTCATTACAAAGAGCTTCTTGGAGTTGGAAACAAAACGCTGCAGCTCCTCTACTTCCACAGGATCCGGGGGAAGACAGGCTGGCACGAAAGCCAAGTTTGGAGAGGACCTGGACACGGAGTGGTGTCTGAGGTGATGGAGTCTGATGGCTCTGCAACCCCCTGACAACCTCCTGGCAGAAAACATGCTGAGCTAGAAGCCAAGAACAGAACACACAGCGGGTAAAAGAAAGCAAAGAGCATATTGTTGCTTCTATCTTCTTGGGATTCTCTGTAAACTGTCACTGGTAAGTTTTCTTTGCTCTTTTCTCTAACAAAATCAGAATTACTTTGGAGCTGTTAATTAAACCTCGCTGTGCGAGGACAGCGTTCGCATGTCCCTCTCTCAGAGGGTAGCAGAGGGGTGCTGGAGGTGTGAGGGTGTTAAATGAAGTTTGAGGAGGGCACCGAGCACCTCGCAGCCGAGCTGTTGCAGTGTGGGGACAGTTCCTTAAAGGCTGCCTACTGGGAACTTGCCTATGAGGCCTGTGGCAGCTCTGAAAAAGTTCTTCACGTGGTGAGCTTCTTTGTCTGTGAGGCAGCAGCTCGCTCCTTCCAGGGGCCTGAGCTTCAGGGCCTGGCTGGATTTTAGACTCCTGCTGCATTTGAGTTGCTTTGCCTCAAGTACCCATTCTTACAGTAAGCAGAGCAGTGTCTGAAAACGCTGGCAGTCTGGATGTTCAGCTGTATTTTGGTACTAAATAGATGCTAGTGGCAAACAGTAGATTTTTCTCAGTTAACCTCCAGCACTTAATTATCAGTTGAATTACAGGGAGGGCTGCCTGGACTCCGGGCCGTGGCACCATACCCCAGTAAATTAGACTAAAATCACCAACGTGCCGACACAGCACCCGCCTCAGTGTTTTCCAGGACTGACAGATTCTCTGCAGAATCTAAGCACCACGTGCAGGCTTATTCTGGAAAGCATTCCCTATAGTGCTGAACTCTTTTTTATATCGAAGCAGAGGATTATGTTCATGATGATTTTTACCTTGTTTTGTTGTTCAGCAAGGGTAGTGTCAGGCCTTCCTTCTGAACAGGTTTAATTTTCCATATTAATTAATTAGAAGGGGCAAAGTTTCCCAATCAACTAACTTGCTTTGAGAATAGGTCCTGTTATGATGCTCCCAGAAGGCTGCTAAGCCAGTTTGGTGGTGATTACATCGCTTTAACTGATTAAAATTCTCCATCCGTGCCCCTTACCGTCAAAAGATCTGTCAGAAAGAAGTGTTTTGAGGGGGAACGAAATGGAGGTATGATAGAGGCTGACCCACGGGAGAGAGAAGGCAGCGGTGGGCCCAGCAGCAGAAACAGCACGTACGTTTGAGGGAGGCTCTGAAGCACGACAGTAAGTCAGTGAAAGAGCGAAACGTGCAAGGGACCAAACGCTTCCTGTGAAATGCAAGGCTGCTGTCAATATCAAAGTGCTCAGATTAAAAAAACACACACACACAAAAAAAAATGCGCACCAAAACCCAACCACACTTATGTAAAGCTCTGTACAAGTACCTACCGAGGTCCAAGGCTAGGGTTTGTTTTCTAGCACTCATCCAAAAGCTCCGCAGGAGGAGAACAGACAGTGTAGGCAGAGGACAGACGGCTTTCTACAGGCCAGAGATCCAGAGCCGCGTCCCCCGAGCCTGTTCTGTGACAATGTTCTGTGACAATGACACGGTGGGGGGGAGGGGGTGGTGGGCACGGGGCGCGCAGCCAGGGAAATAAACACGTTAATGGTAAATAACCCCAAAGTTACCTGTCATAGCACTGCCCGACTGACCTCCGGAGGCCTGCACAAGAAGAGTTTGCTGGGAAATGTAGTTCGCACGGAGACCAAGCCCGAGCAAACACTACAACTCCCATGCTTCAAGGAAAAAAATCAGCCGCCTTCCTGAAAGTTGTGCGTTGGCAAACGCAGCGTGCTGCCCTCGGGGAAGCATGGGAGAATAAAATCAGATTTGATACAGATGTAAGTAGTAGGTAAGGTTGGGTAGGTCCGTGTCCTGATGAACGCCTGCATTTTCCTTTCACCGCTGCTAACGTGGCAGGTTTTAGCCCCAGAATGTGGCTGAACAAATAACGGACGGTAAATCTGCTTGGGGAGGTTTAGGACACCTCGCTGCGGAGGTGTGCCTGCTTGGAGTGTGAGGGGACGTGGGGCTGGTATGTCCTGTCCTTGTGCCCTGCGTGCCTCCGCTCAGCCCCAGTCAAGGTGAGCCGGGCTGGTGGTCCTGACGGTTGTAGTTGGAACGACAGGAAAAAAGCGTGGGTGAAGACGTGGAAATGGACCGTGGCACCAAGGGTGGACAGACAATGCCAGTCTGGTCCGGCGCATTGGATTAATGCGGCCAGACCCCAGGGGTCAGCAGGTGACAAGCGGTCTCTGTGCACCTGCCAGAGGAGGTGTGGATGAGGCGTGAGGGGCAGTTACATTTTACTTCAGCCGCTTGCACCTCTTCCAGAGCACAGCCTGAGCCCTGAGCCCCTTCGGCAGTCGACTTTTCACCACTGAGGGGCTTGTGCCATGTGGTGGTCGTGCCGCTTTTTTGCTGGCGTTGGGTTCAGCCAGCCGCCGTTCCGTGCCTGGGCAGGCTGCTGCTGGCCTGCGGAGCCGAGGTGACAACGGGAGTGGGGGCACGAGGGGCACAGGGCCCCCCAGTTCCTTGGTGCTGAGGAAGGGCAGCCAGGCACTGAGCGCGGTGGGTAACCACACGCTTGGTCTCGTGCGTGGTCCTCTGCAAGGAGCCTCCCCTTGAGGGGAAACTCGGGGTTTTTGGCAAAACCCGGCGGATTTTCTTCCTTGTTGCCCAGGAAAGGGGCGAGTCCCCCCTCATTACCATACCGCCCTCCCAGCACCCCCTGCGTGCCTCCCGTCCCCTCCAGCCCCCCTCCCGCCCCGTGTCCCTCCCGTTCCCCCCGGCGGGGGCCCGGGCCGCGGGCACGGCGGGAGGGGGGCGCGCGCGGCGGGGACGCGCGGGGGGCGGCGGGGGCGCGCTCTGAGCTAGGCGGGGGGGCGGCGGCGGGGTGGAGGCTGCGGGGGAGGAGTCCGGCAGCTTTGCGCAGTGGCAGTATCGTAGCCGATGAGGTCAACCCGAGGCGCGATTATTGCTGATTGAAAACTTTTCCCAATACCCCGCCATGACGACTTGAAATATAGTCGGCATCGGCAATTTTTGAGGGCCTCTCCGGAGGCTGCTTTGAGCCGGTTGAAAAATAGAACGTAAGGAAAGAGGGAAGCTTTACAGCCTCCCTCCCTAATATCTGTCAGTAGTTAGCCCCTATGTTCGTTCAGCCTCTATCCTTTCTCAGCCTCCGCTGCCTCTATCACCATTCAGCTTCCATCTCTGTTCAGCCTCTGTCCTATTCAGTCTCCATCCCTTCCCTGCCTCCATCTCTGTTCAGCCGCCATCCCCTCCCTGCCTCCATCCCTATTCAGCCTCCGTCCCCGCCGTGCCTCCACCCCCAAGCGGCAGGGGATCCCGCGCCAAGGCGGGGCGCGCCAAGTGACGTCACACAAATTTGCATACCCCTTCCCAGCAAGCCCCGCGGCCGCCCAGCCTCTCGGTACGGGGGTGAAAACGGGGCGCCCCCCACCCGGGGGGGGGTCAAAGAGCAACGGAGTGCGCGAGGAAAGCGGGGGGGCACCGGGACAGGCAGGGGAGGGCGGCGCCGGAGGGCTCACCGCGACCTCGGAGGCGGCCCCCGGGCGAGGGGTGGCGGTGGCGGGGAAGGGAGGTCAGCTTTGCGCAGTGGCAGTATCGTAGCCAATGAGGTTAATCCGAGGCGCGATTATTGCTAATTGAAAACTTTTCCCAATACCCCGCCATGACGACTTGAAATATAGTCGGCATTGGCAATTTTTGACAGTCTCTACGGAGACTGAATTTTGGTGTGAAAAGACAGATTTAAAGAACAAATAGTGAGTTTCAGCTAGAAGTCGGTGTAGGAGTTCGAGGTTACAGTGAAGCTTGTGGTAGCAGCGCCAAAACTCCTGTTTTTTGCCCCAGTGTGGGCCTTGTTATGTATACCCGGTGACAGTCTGCCTCAAAAAATGGCAAATGGCTGCTCCTTGCCCAAGAACTCCCAGTCCTCGGCTCTGCAAAAAGCAGCTGCTCGCTTCGGTGTAAAACCCTGTAAGTAACCCCATCCGTGTCCACCCTCTGTTAGAAGTTAAATAAACCCGTCTGTTCCAAGCCGCTGCTGTCGCTGTGTCCAACACCTAAGCACGCCCCGCAGAGGGGACCCCCGACCACCGCACACCGGTGTCCTGGGCTGTACCTCCACCGCCGTGGGAAGCAGCCTCCCGCTGGCTTTTTGTGTGCATTCCACCTGGTTTTCGCTGCGGCCAGTTGCCTCTGAAGCTCTCTGCACAGCTACGCGTACCATCCGGGTGCGCATACCCTGGCTGTTTGACCCTGGGTTAGGAGGCTGTTTATAATGAGGCAGAGCAGGAGAAGTAGTAGCAGACATTGATATTCCCTCTTTATCGGGTTTGTAATGTCAGCTGGGGTGTTATACACAACGGTGACCGAAGAATGGCAGTGAGACCTCCTAGATGGCATTTGTCCCGTTTGCTCTCCATTACCCGCGATATTTGTTTGAAATCCAAACCCAAGGCGATGGGACGCCGTCACCCTTTGTCAGAATGAGGCACAGCAATAAGCACTGAAGTCATGTGTAGTTGACCATGAGTAATGCAGTTCATGTACTTGCGTAGTTCAATTAAGCAAGGTCAGTTGATAAGCGTCATATCTATTCCTTGACTGATTCTCTTTCCTTTTAACAGAACCATCTGCAACAACCCCCCCGAGTGGTTCCTTCACGCAGCATCACCAAGCCATATCCCCCACCCTGTGCCAGAAGTCCTTTGCTCCATTTGCTGTACTAGGTCCTTCCACCAGGCGTGAAGTGGGACCTTGCATGGGGGAGCCGCGTGTTGAAGTGTGCTGCTGTTGCCCTAAGCTAATGGAAGCCTTCAGGCGTGAGACTCTGCCCGAATTTTCCTTGTGTCCACCTGAAGAAAGAGCCACATCTCCTTGCATGATGTCCCTGTGGCACAGCGCAGAGGACACGCTGCAATTCGGTTATTCTCATCACCCTGCAGTTTCAAGTCACTCTGCAAACTGCACAGGTAGGCTCTAAACATGCCTTACAAGTCTTGTAGCTTTGCATCTGTTCTCTGACAAAAATTTAGCCTGGTGCTTTTCATAACACCTCTTAGGAAATGAGCTTGGATTTCCCCAGTCTGATGTTACTGACCCCAAATGGGCAGGTGGAGATTTAATCCATCCAGTTTCTGAGTGCTGAGTGCGTGGAGGCCAGGGGGTTAAGCCCCCCGAAGAGTTGTGGGGCCGCTCCATAGCTGGTTAGCGACGCTTTGATGAGGGGAAAGATGCCTTGAGCAAGCACTCTGAACACCTGGGCTGTGTGGAGGCAGGAAGTCCTGAAGTCCAGCCTTAAATTCATGTTGACTCATTGTCTGACTTTATTTCCAGCTCCCAGCCCCGTTTCCCATCTGCAAATGAGAACAACAACTTCTTGTCACAACTTCTGTGTAAGATAAGGATTGAGTCATACCGTGTTGTAGTGGCGGGGCAGCACACAAGAGGAAGCACCGCACACTTCTCTGACGCACGACGTGCCTTCGTTCCCCAGCAGCAGCTCTGAGGGCTGCAGCTGCTCCCGCATCGCTTCCCCCTCGGTCCCACCAGCTGCCTCTGGGCAAGCCTCGGGTGCTGCTCTGCTGGGGAAGAGCTCGCTGGGGTGGCTGTCCCCAGGGAACCGCAGCTGTGAATGCACAGGGCTTGAGCAGCAAGCAGGAGTTCACAAGTCCAGGAGCGTTTCAGAGGCAGAGAGCAGGTAGATGGGGAGCAAACAGGAGTTACGGGGCGCTAGGAAGGACAGAGGATGGTGAACATTGGGTGGGTTTTTCTTGAGCCCACCCCTCTGAGCAGCTGTCGTAGTTGGGTTTTAATCTGCCCTTCTCACTGGGAAACCACAGGAGGGTTGGGGAGTGCCAATTTTGGGTAGGAAATGTTAGGGTGTGAAAAAGAATTCAGTTGTAAACAGCACCTGGGTATGACAAGTGCAATGAGGATAGGCTTGATTTAAAAGCCATACAACTGGAGGATTGTGTCCCTTGCATGACAGCTCTGCCTTCCACCTCAGTTACCCTTCCACAGCAGTGCTTAAGCCACAGGGCGAAGCTTTAGGGGCAGAGACCCCTTGTCTTTACATTCAGCCGTTTGGACACAACCTATTTCTTGTGCGTGCAACCCTACGACAACTTCATTTTAGCCTGAAACAGAAAAAAAAGCTGTTTTGTTTTGTTGATGTGTTGATCCTCACAAAGGATCCGGTAGGAAGCTGGAGATAAGCATTGCGTACCAGGCTGCAATGCAAACAGCACAGCGGAAACTTCACTCGTGCAGAGGCAGAGGTGCAGCCCGAGCCAAGACCTCTGCCTGCTGCTTGCTGCTGGAAGAGGCCTGGACCTGGGCAGGGGCCTGATCCTGACCGCCCAGTTCTGCTGCGCTAGCAGCAAATAATGCCAGTGGTGCACATCGCCCCACCTGAGGGGACACATCCTGAAGTTATTGCTGCTCGGTCGTGGAAAAGCAGCGATGTGCTGAGCACAAACCCCTCTCACGTAGTGCGGGAGGCACATTTATGTACGTGAGGCATACACGTCCCTACACATCGGGTCTTAAACCTTGCTCAGGGACCCGCGAGGAGGTGTCAGGCAAGGTCCTGGCACAGGGTGCGAGCCTCCGCTTCTGCTCGCGGCGTCCCTCGAGCTGTGTGGGGCCGTGGCTTCCTGACGGGTGCTGGGCACAAGTCCCCGGGGGACTGCTGTCATCTACGGGCACCGGGGCTGCAACCAGGCCCCTCACCACAGCTCTCATTGCAGCCCTTCGTGATGAGAACTGGGCGGCATGGGGGGGCTGAGGGGGCTGAGGGGAGCTGAGGGGAGCTGAGGGGAGCTGAGGGGGCCGGGGTCGCGCCCGCTCACGCCGGCAGGGGGCGGCGGCGGGCACGCGCGCCGAGGCGGTGTCGGGGCCGCGCGGAGGCGGTGTCGGGGGCGCGCAGGGGCGGGGCGGGAAAGTTGCGAGGCGCTGAGGAGAGCGGGCGGTGGCGGCCGGGCGGGAGCGGCGGCGGCACCATGGACGACCTGGGTGAGTCCCTGCGCGGCGCCCGGCGGTGTTTGGGCCCGGGGGGAGACCCCTCGGAGCCCCCCAAAACCCCTCAGGGTCTCCTAAGACCCCCTCAGGGCGCCCGGTCCTGCTCGGAGCTCGGTTTCGCCCCGCCGTCCGCCGGCTCCCCCCGTGGGATCCCTCCGAGCTCTGGGGGCCGTGAGGGCGGCCGGGTTCCCCTCGTGCAGCCGCTGAGGCCGGCCGAGCCCCGTTACCTGCAGCCCCCCCCACCCAGCGGGAAGCAGCCCTCCTGGGAGGATGCACCGCGGGCAGATCGCTGCCCTACTGCAGCAGCCAGAGCCTCGCGGTGCGCTGCCGGCGTAAAGCCGGGGCTCACACCCCCAGAAAAAAAGGCCCCGAAGGGGGCTGGCGAGGAGACCAGGGCGGCCAGGAGGCCCTCAGCTGCCGAGCAAGGAATTCCTCCCGGCGGGGCGAAACCTCAGCCCCAGCCCGGGCGTGCTGGCTGGTGGCACAGGCGGCGAAGTCCCTCCAGCAGCCGCTCTGTGCTTCAGCCCAGGCGGCTCCGCTTGCCGTTCCTCCCAGCCCTCAGCACGGTTATCCCTTTGGTGCTGCTCCCGCCTCACGTTCGCAGCGTGCTGAGGAATGCGTGGCTAGTCGGGACAGGACCCGCGCGGCCCGTCGAGGTGAGCCCGCACGGAGCATCGCGTAGGCACGGCCCGGCTGCCGCCAACGCGCTCCGACCGACCACCGGCGCCGTGCCCTGCCAGCTGCAGTTGTTGCATTCCTTAAATTCACGGGAGCTGGGTGGCTTTCCAGTTGGCCAGATAGGCTGCTGCAGCTTCGGCAGGCTTTTTCCTTTCCTCTGTTGGAGGATTAGATATGAACTGCAAAGAATACATTGAAAAAGGTCTGAATTTGTGCATTCTTCTGAGGTGTTGCACGTCAGCGCGATCAGAAGTGAAAGTTTTAATCTGATTTTTGAAATAGAACTTCTCGTCTCATCAAATCATGGTTACGGCAGGTCTTTCTCAATTTCTGTGCAGCCTTTCACATTGGATGAGATCTGACTATCTAACAGTAATCAGTTGGGCAAGAAAAGTGGAACATTTCTTTCTAAGATAATTTCTTTGGTCCACAGAAGTCACCATAAAAGGTCACGCCACCCATTTTCCCGCTGCCAGTCGTTGTTAGTCCGCAAATGACTCGCTTGTTTTTCTAAAGGGGCTCACCTTGGGATGCATAAGTAAGGCAGCAAGGCTGTGCTGATACAGCTCCTCTGAAACAAGCCACATTTTGAACCGAAGTGAGCGTTGTTTGTTTTTCTTCTCTCGTTATCTCTGGGTGGATTATCCGAGTTGTGGATTAACCATGCTGTGGATCCAGACGGCCGCGCTGGCTCCGGCTGTAGCCTGGCTGGTCCGGCAGGGCTTGATGGTTTGGGCACGGTGCCACGCACACGTAGCTGCACTGCTGCCAGGGCTGCTTTTGGCCCTGGAGTAGTTTAGCATTGAACCTGAGCGAATGTGCCCCGTGGGTTCAGAGCTGATGCTGTGTAAAATGAGCCGAGATAAATACTGCACCGTACTTCTGACCCTGTGTGGTGCGGACGCAACTGGCCACTGACGGACGTGCTGGGCATGAGGCAATGCCTCACGGGGCCTGTGATGCCTCTGTCCCTAACTCCCCAAACTTACAGACGTGTTTTAGCTGTCCCTCTGCCCTCCAGAGGCTGGGGCTGATAGGGTGTTGATCAGCGTGCGCTCTTGCGCCGCAATATGGAGATGCAGAAGTACCGTGGTTTCGTGCTGCTTGGGCTGGGCAGGGTGGGTTTTCTCACCCCTGCGAGAAAGGGTTTGGGTTGCTCTGGGGATTCGTTTAGAGCTGAAAAAAACTTGTGTTTTTTTGTTCCCCACCCCCAGCACTGGAGAAGTGACGTTACGGTGTGCAGTTCACGCAGGGAGCTGCTCCAGAGCTCTGCCCCAGGGGAGCAGCTGGGGCGCGGGGCGCCCGGTGCTGGCTCCCGATGGAGCTGGGACGGCGTGCTGTGGGGCTGGGGGGAGGAAGCCTTGCGTCCAGGCAGCCCACCAGAGCCGTCCAGATTGCCTCCCGTCGGTCTCGGAGGAAGCACGCCGTGCGGATGTGCTTGGAGTTTGACAGGAAGCTTGCGGCATGAGTTTGTCGCTCTGCCGCGCTGGGAATTGGCGCCGAGAGTGGAGCCGAGTCCTCCGGAGTGCACATCCTGGCTCGGGGGGCATCGCCCCTTCCTGGCATTTCCCGGGGGGCGTTGTGCGGTCACGGGCCGTAATTCCAGCAAGCCAGCGAGGGAGCCTATACGTTCGCCTCAGGCAGTTTGAATTAGCTGTTGAATTCTTGGTTCTGTGGAGCTGCCTTGTGCGAGCAGCGTGCGAGCAGGCCGCGGGGTCTGCTGCCCGTGGGGGGAGACGTCGCCATCCTGCAAAGCGTCCGGCCTGGGGAGACAGGGAGGAGGGAGGCTTTGCAGTTGCTGTAGTCAGATACTGCTCCGTTTTTGACTTTGAATGTTTTCTTACAGCTTCAAAGGGTTCTCTTTCCATAAAAACAAAAGACCTTCAGTGCTTTTCTTTTAAGCTACTTTTCCATACTTGTTTTTAACTTCGTATATTTACTGCGGGGCCGGTATGGTTACTGTTTAGTTCTGTGGGGGCCAAAAGATTAATTTCACTTTTTGTACGTCGTCTTGATTTTCAAGAGCTAGCAAAAAGCTGTCGTGGATTGGTTTTGAGGATGAGAAAAGATTTCACAGCTTCAGGAACTTTCAGCTGTTCTTTTTTTGGAAGAGGTTGTTTGCAAACACTACTGTGAAGTCTTTGTTTAGCGTTGTTTTATTTTCATGATTTCTTTATTTATTCAGAGCATTGGTAACTCCAGACAGAAATGGTGTTGCTTTTAGCAGCCTTCTTTTGGTGGCTTTGAAATTCTTGCTTCTCTGCTGCTTGGCTGTTTATTTTTTTTGAAGGGTTCAGACTTCTTTTTTTTTTTTTTTTTTTTAACTGGAGTTTGCAATCAGGAACAAAACAGCATTCACTAGAGCTTGTGAGAGGTGTTTCACAAAGATGTTGTTGCTGCTGTTCAGCAAGAACGCATTTATGGCAGCGTTCAGGTTGTTCAAAGTGGTCTGTGAGCTTCTTATTTTAGGTGTGCTTGCTCACTTGAAGAAGATTCGTGCTTATTTTAGGTGTGCTTGCTCACCAGAAGGTTTGCCTGTCGGAGGATGTTTGTCTAGCGATGTGGCTTTAAACGTTCTGGGCACAAAGACTGAGCTCCACCAGAGCTTTCACTCCAGAAGGTGTTCCCTCTGCTTCAGGAGCTGTCGCCCTCCCTCTCTTCAGGGCTGCATGCTCTGGAGACCGACCTGCCGCTGAGTTCTGGTGTCAGTGTGTGTGGGGTTCCTGCCTGCCATCTCTGCCAGCTCTCGGGGGTGGCTGCGCCCCGCAGGGCCGTGCTCTCCGTGCCTCTTCTGGGGAGGAAACACTGCCAGAGCTGCCGGGTCCCTCGGCTTTCTCCTGGCTCAGGTTCCTGAGCCGTTCCTGCTGCTGGGCGAGAAGCCCATAAACAGGACTAATGCTCTGCACAATGGGGTTCTGACTTGTTTCAGCTTCTTAGCTGCTCTGACCCCTCGTGAAACAGGGGCTTCATTGTCCCGAGCAACTCAGACAGGGAGTCCTCTGCCTCGAGCGGCGTGCGATGCAGAGAGAGGCTTCTTTTCTTGTCGCTCCATTTCCATGGAAAGTCTGGACTCCGCGCTGTCTTTAGCTCCTTTGTCTCCGGCTGGGAGAGGTCAGCTTATCCCAAGCGTTCAGCTGCCCTCCTGGTTAAAATTGATCCTCTGACACCATCTCTACCAGCAGAGAAAGGAATGGGGAACCTCTTACAAAACTCAATTCTCTCTCTCTTCTTTTCTGGGGAATCCGAGCACCTCAGTTTCTCTGGGCCCCCTTTTCCACATCCCTTGTCCCTCGACCTGTATTGCACAGAACATGTTGCGAAACTCCGCAGCGACGGAGAACTCTGACGCCTGGCCGCAGGACAAGCAGGAACAGCGCACTTGTAGTTGCACGAGAGCAGTTTCTCTGATCTCCTGCACCAGATACGAATAAATTCCGCGAGTCAGATCTGTGCAGCAGCTGTGCAGCTGTGGGGGAGCAGCAAACAGTCCACGGCCACAAAACGGATCTCTTAGAACCGGCCTGCTGCCTTAGCTGCAATCCCTAGGGTCTGCTGCGGCTTTGGAGGAGGCCAGCCCGGGTTCTGGATTCAGTGGTGGTGGGAAATGCCCATGAGTGACTGGGCTCTTGGGTCCCAGCTTCCCGCTCTGCGTCCCGGATCGCGTCTCCCCCCCTTGTGTGTGGATTGTCTGTGTCCCTTGTTGTGTGCTGCGGAAGCTGGTAATGAGGATGTTCTTCTGTTTCTGCTGCCTGAGAGCGAGGCATTGTCTGTGGGGAGCTCCCACAGCGTATGAGAAGATGGGGCTTAAGGAGTGAGTTTCTTGCTCGTTCCAGCCCGTCCTAACTGGGGTTTAGTAACACCCCTAGGAGTCGAGGATGCCACGACTGCTGGGCTGTTACAATAAAAACGCTAAGCAGGGAACCGTGGGGACCTTTGGGCCCTGCTCTTGTTTTTCAGTGTTTGCAAAGTCTTGCTGCACATCTCCTTCAGTTTAATTTCAGATTCAGAAGTCAGCCAAAAATGGTGATTCCTGCTTCCCCATCCCTTGTGGCCTTGCTGCTTACCCCGTGAGTAATCGGGCCGCAGAGCGGATCAGTTCAGCTCGCGGGCGTGCTGGAAGAGCGGCCCCTTCGCCTGCCTGCTCACCCAAGTGGAGCAGACGATTTGCCGTGGGGTCAGCAAGCTGCGCTATCCCGCCCCGTGGCAAGATAAGCAGATCCAGCTCTGCATAGAAGCAAAGAGGGGCCCTGCTCCTTCCCTTCTGGGCTGAAACTAAATGGATTGGGGACAGCGTGGAAGCTGTGACTTCAGACTGGGTTGGCCTGATCTAACTGCTGGCTGCAGCACTGCTTTTCCCCGTCTCCCTTTGTCGTGTCAGCGTAACCACTGCACGCGTGGCTGGATCAGCGAGCTGATTCCCCTGAAAATTCTTATTTGAATTGGTTTCTTTTCAGCCAGATCCGCTCCTTGCCCTTTTTGGCCACGTGTTTGTACAAATCCTAGTCCTGACAGAAGGGCGTGGGCAGGGGACTGGGGACTGGGTGAGGCCACCTCCTTGAGCTGTACTTTGCGTTTAACCCAGTGTGAAGTAACGATCGATTCATGGCTCCAGAAACTTGCCCCGACTGTGGGCACATCTAATCCATCGGTGCAGCGGGGTAACAGCTCCCTACCTGCAGCGTGTGGTTAACGTTTGCTCAGATCGCCGTGTTTCTAAAATAGCTTCCAGCTGAGTATCTCAGAATAGTAACTCTTTGAAGCTTCTCCTGTTTCCTTTGCTGGAAAAGCATACAATGGCAAGTTTGGATTAGATTTATAAGTTTTTCTTCCCTTCTCAGCTCTGTTTATGTTCCCTCTCTGCCTTGCTGATTGCTCATCCTTTCTTCAGCCTCTGTTATGACAGGCTGTGTGAGCAGGGAGAAGAGACTTCCTTTCCCTTCCAAGTTCCCCACAGCAGATCTGCTCTAGTCTTTCCCTTTACCACAAAATGTCGTGAAGTCATTTGAAGAATGTCGTGTGCTAAAGATATACCATAAAAATAGGAGGGGGGTAATGACTGTGTCACATCACTTGTGCTTTTTTTTCCCCATTTATGTTCATTCTCACTGCAAATGGAACCGGAGCCACGCAGACCGGATGGCTGGGGACAGCCTCCCTTGATTGGCTCATGCTAAAATCCCTGCTCTCTCCTCCGTGCTAGGGTTCTGGAGCACTCGGACGCTTTGAAGTATGTTTTTATCTTCATAGAGCAAACAAAGTAGAAGCAGCAACTGCAGTGAGAACAGCTTCGGTGGTTTTGATGTTTCAGTTAGAGAAGCTCGAGTCCCTGAGGTTACGTGCTTGTCCTGTTTAGGAATCTGGTAAGCTTTTTTTTTCTGCTCATAGAAACGCAGCTTTTTCTTGGAGCAGCCGGTAATTATTCTGAATTTACATGGGAAATTTATCTAAGGATAAACTACGAGCTGAGGATCCCAGCGAACTTGTGGGAGGCCCCAGGAGGAGGCAGCCTGCAGTGTTAGTTCCCGACTCCTTTCCCCTGCGGCCGAGTGCCTCAGTTTGAGTTATTTAAATGAGGTTGGGGCAGTTGGAAGGCTTCAAAAGCACTTCGGCATGGAGCTTTTCACCCTGTTCCTCTTGTGTGTGAGTTTGGTGTCGAAGGCTTTGCGGGGCACTGCTGAGTGTGTCTGGCAGCAGGCACCGGGGTGTAGCTGGAGTCCTTGTTCTTTTCACTGCTCGTTGCAGTTGTTTAAACCTCGAACGTTTTGCAAATGATGTAAAGAACGTTGAAGAAAGTAAATGCCTAAATGCCGCTCCAGGGAATGAACTTTCTGAATGACACGTTGCATGGGGAATCGTGCTTTAAATGGCTTAGCTATAAATCAGACTGTATGGGGTCCCCTGGAATAAAGCAGTGCCATGTTTTTGTTGCTAAACTGAGCTGGCAGACCGAATTAGCCGGTGTCTGACTAGATCCCTGAAGGACCTTGCTTTATTCCCACCCTTGAAGAGCAAGGTGAGCAGACAATTTCACCCCCTGCTGCAGGGAAGTTGGCGGTGGCTCGGAGACTGCAATTAGGTGGTATTTTTCTAATAGCAGGAGAGGGCAAAGAAAGCTAGAAGTAGAAAAGGTCAGGGGTGGGAGGGCTGTAAGTGATTCCCTGGTCTGGGGGGTTTAGTACTCCCTTGTTCTGCCCTCTTTCACGGGTCTAAACGAGCTTGAGGCTTCTTGATTAAAAGATTTCTTTTAGGTTGGAACCACAAACTTGAACTGGATCATCAGACAAGGGGGCCTGAGGCTAACTGCACGTCCCCTGGCTTTACTGCCCCACAGGTAATGGGTTCTTGGTTGTCTTCAGCAAACAAACCCTTTGGGGCAGACGGATTGAGACGCCTGGGGAGAGCTCTGGCGGGCTGCAGCTCTGCCTCCCGCTCCTTTCACGTGGGAGACGTTTCTTGGGCCGCGTAGGTCTGGCTAGGCAGCGTGAGACACAGCTGGAACCATTCTGCCTGGCTGCGAGCAGCTCCGGCAGTTAGACAGGATCCCTGCAGAGAGCTGGAGCACGGGGGGGAGGGAGCGAAATGCCATTTCGGCCATGTCATGAAAGCTCTTATCAGCGGCCAGCTCAGGGCTGCGGGTGGGTGAGCGGCGCTGGCCACAAGAAGCTGCCTCCGACTTCTGCTGTGAAACGTGAGGAGCTCGGCGCTGTCAGGCAGGCCGGGCCGCGTGGAGCTCGGGATGAATTTGTCGGTCATGTTCGCAGAACCCTGAACTTGTCGTGTTCAGGCTGCCCCGCTGGTGCTCACTCTGAGGTTTGCCGCTTGGCTGTCCTGAGCGGGTCCCTTGGGCAGTGCCTCAGAAGCACAGCTGCTCTGGCATGCTGCTCCTGTGCTGCTTAATTGCTCAAATCTGGCGCCTCCAGCACCTTCTGCCTCGGGATCGTGCTTGGAAGCCGTGGCCATATGAGTCAGAGACAAAAGCTGTTAGGTTACCCTTCGTTCTCCTCCGAGAGTCAGTTATGGCTCAACTTGCCGGATGCCAGTTTGCCATTGAACGCAAGGGAGCACACTACACGAACAGCTCACCGTGGCACTGCTTGCCGTGTGAAATGCAGCCCTGCTTGGGCCGGCTGGGCTCCCCCGATGGCATCGCCTGGCTCTGGGAAATGTTTTTGGTGGGGTGGCACAGCTGGCACGACACGAGGCACGGGGCGCTGCCTTCTGCGCATTGCTGGCGCTCGCTGCGACCCCGTCCTTGTGCCACGGGCTGGGGAGGAGGGCTGGAGAGAAGGGGCTGGGGAGGAAGCTTTATGTAATTCTTGGCTGGCTTCTGAGTAATTGTTTTAATGAAATGGAATGTGGTGTATTCAGTGCTGCTTGGCAGAAATGGCCTTTTTTTGTATTTGCTATTTTGGGGGGGAAGCAGTTGAAGTTAGTCTGTTTTCCAGCTGCTTCAAGCACTTAAGCTTGGATTCGCCACAGAGGTGGGAACAGAACATTGCTCTCAGCGAGGGGACAGTTGCAGTGTGGCAGTGACTGAGCCTGGTCCCTCTGTGCGGTGTGAACGCCGCTGTGGTTCTGAAGTGGGGTCAGCTCAGCTTCAAAGTGCCCGATAGTGACGCGTAGGTACGTGCGCCTACAAAATCTGTATGCATCTGGGAACTTGGTAGGGAAATAATCAAACTGCTACTGTGCCTTAGCTCAGGGTATGGCAGGAAGATGTGATGAGCTGAGACAAGGAAGTCAACTTAATTTCCAACGAGGCAGAAAGGCAGGAGCTGGGAATCTGGACTTCTGTAAATGAGTACAAAATACTTTTTCTAGTTCGTTTGGAACGGCTGGGTGACTTGTGTCTTAGGATTAGTGGAGGGCCAATTAAGGGTCACGCTGAAAACCCTTTTTCAGAAAGTAATTTGAAGAGGGATTCATTTCACGTACCTATGAAGGAAGTTTATTCTCATGCTGCTTCTATTTCAGTGTTGCTGGCATTTCCATTTTTGGTCAGCGCTGGAGATTGGTCTCTTTTACTCAACTTCTACCTCTCAAAATCTACTTTCTACTCTGTCTTTATCAGTTTTTATTGCTGTTTTCTGTAGTCATGGGTTCTCTTGCGAGTAAAGCAGCCTTCCGTTGGTAGGATGAAGTGTTTCTTTGGCTAATAAATTCTGTGCTGAGATGGAGAAGCTGTTGGGCATTTGTTTGCTTGGTTAATACTGCTTTTGGTAAAAATAAATCCTTGTTATTTCTCTTGCAGGTGGTGAAAGAAGCAAGATTCTAGTAACTGTTACTTCTGTCCTGATGGCAGAGGATAGGCGGAAGGCTAGGTTGCCTACTTTCTCACAGCACGAGGGAACCTCAGACAGATTCTCTGTCTCTTCTCAGTTCCCTGGTTAAAATATATTCTGGTTCTAAAAATGTTAGTCTTCTGTCTGGCTTTAACAATTTATTTTCTTTCTGTGGCTCTTGGTCATGGCATTGTGAAACTCCTGCGCCACATTCCTCTGCCCGTGCTGAAAAAATGCAGAGCTGTGGAGCTGTCGAGCCATCAGCGAGCTCCATCACGTTGCCACCCACATCTCCCAAAGTAACCGGGGGGCAGTTCCCACATTCATTTCTGCAACGCTGTCCTCCTTCCGTTCATTCCCGGAGGCTGCTGTTAAAATAAAAAGAAGCTGTTTTAATTAGATTGTCAGCCCTGTGCTCGTGGCACCCTTGTACGCTGTGGTCTTTCCTAGGGGTTCTTTCAAAGATGTTGCTTGCCCAGCCTGTAATTACTTGGATTATCTTGAGGTTTTAGGAGAATGCTCGTTAGATTGAAAGCTTCATTTTAAAACTTTCTACCTATTATAGTTATAAGTAGTACTAAGATCAACATGACTGAAAAATGTTAAATATTTTGTTGTCATTTCCCCCTGCCCTGCTCTGTGAGTTTACACTGGGCTTTTGGCAGTGCTTTGTGTAAAGTCAGTTCCTGACGATGACTTACACTTTCTGGCTCACAAAGAGGTCGGCGTTGCTTCCAAGTCTGCTCCCACTCTGTTGCAGAGAACCCTTACAGAAACAAAAACTTCTCAAAAAGAGAGGTCCACCATTTTGAGAGCATTTTCTTGGTAATTAAATTTTTAAAAAGCCAGTCAAACCAGATGCCGTATTTGACAAGAAACACTAATTTCTTAAGAAAAGGGGAGCATCTTCCCTCAGAATGGTTGGCAGGTCAAGCCCACAACTCTTTTTAACTCGTCTTAATTCGTATCTCAACATGCTAACCTTTTATTTGGCATCCTCGGTATCTGAGTGAGATTTGCTGGGACGTCATTTCTCCTTATAGGCATGGGCTTTTCCAACTTGACACAGCTTGTTTTTTAAGGGTAGATCTGCATCTGTTGGACTTCTTTGCATTTATGTTCGTGGGAGATACGCTTGTTACTTACTAAGGGAAAGTTGTTGGAGTGCATGCAAAAATATTTTCTGGGAGGACTAGAGTCTGTCAAGCCTGCGTTACGGTCTCCCATTTCAGAGCCTTCAGGTTAGGTGTGTCTCAAGAAAGCTGGACTAAACAGGGATATGATTGCAGGGTCTCTTTAGCGTCCCTGTTCCAAACTGCTGGCCTCCTTTTGGTAGCTGGGGGTTCTGTATTTTGTGGGCAGAATTTGTGCTTCTCGTGCTTGTAATTAATTCAGAATTCGTTCTTATATTTCTTTTCTTCATTTCATCATCTTTATGTGTGGCTCAAATTTTCTAATTGGCACTTTGCCTGGAAGAGTCTATATTCAGATCTGTTTATGCTGCTTGGATAGGGTTTCCACAGTTTAAAAGATGCTGTTTTTTTTTCCCTCCGTTAAGTTTCATGCCTGTTCTTGCATGACCATGCAAATCTTGTCCTTCCCTTTATTGGTGATGGGGTCCACATGCTTTCCTGTTTCAGTTACTTAAAAAAAAAAGGATAATTAAGTTAGAACGTGCAAGCTCTGACAGTATTTTGTCTCTGGCAGCGTCCAAAACCATTACACATGCTGACGGATCTGGTCATGGTGATCTTTAGCTGAATGAGATGCTGGCGCTGAAGCGGGACCTGCAGGCACTTGCGCCTGGCTCAGTGTAGTGGCCTGGTGTCCCTGGAAGGGGGTGGCCCTACCTCCCTCACCTCACGCCTTCCATCTGCTGCCTCCTCTGGCTCTTCGGACGTACCCCTTCCTTTTTGCTGACCTCTGTGCTTATCTCACTTAACAAAGTCTTTTTTTTTCCCTGCATATTCTGTTAAATTGGTTCTTGGAGGGGTCCTGTAAAGGCCAGAGCCAAGAGAGGTAAGTGGCAGCAGCACATGTCTGGAAGAGGGAGCAAAACCTCTCCATTTTTGGCAGTGGCGAGCTGTTAATTTGCCATTCTGCATCCTGTGAAACTGTATCCTCAGCTCTGGTGCTCACTGTCCAGTGGAACTATTGTACTCTGTTCCCGTGTAAACCCTGATGTAACATGTTTTTCTTCCCCAGATGAGTAGAATCAGCAGTTCCCAAATTATGATCTGCGAGCGGTAAGTGCTCCACAGCTGTTGTAAGGTGTCCTTTCAAATGGTCAGATTTGCAAACTTGTCATTTCCACCTGAGGGCCCTGAAGTGGGAGCAAATGAGGGTTGCCGTTGCCCGCAGATTTGGAAGCCGCTGCCGTTTTCAGGCTCTTGTGATGTGCCAACGCGCATGGCACGGGGCTAATGCTTAGAACCTGCTGAGAAGAGTTATCTGCTACTGGATTCGCATATGCTGTAATTTCAGTGCTGCTTGTAACAATGCTGAGTTCAAGTCGGATCCGACTGCTTACAGCTATGCAAATCTCAACCAAACGCAGTCCACCTGCGGCTTTTAAAAATGCAATTAAAAACGTCCCCCCTCATGTCAGCGGGCGTGTGGAGGTTGCTGGGAAGCAGCTGGGTGCCACACGCCTGCATTTAGTGGTTTCTTCCAGGTCTTGTAGTCTGGGGCTGAGCAGTGTCCAACACGACCGATGGGAGCTTGTTTCCCTCTTGCCTGCTGTCTTTGCACAGTTCTCCAGAAAGACCTGAGCGCAGTTTGCCCAGCCTGGTTACTTCCTTTCCGAAGGAGGAAAGGCTTTCTGCTGGTGGAGACGTACCCGTGCTGCCAGGGAAGAAGAAGGACAGGTAGAGGGAACCTTTCCTTTCCCCTCACAGTGAGGGCAAATGGACTTTTGCCAAGATACTCATTATATGGCATCCACCTGGTGTGTCTGGCTTGAGGAGAGCAGCGTGGCTGGGGGTGCCAGCACTGTCGGCCACGATAAATTTCTCAGTGGTGTGATGCTCTTACTGCCCACCGGGACTCATTCCCACAAGCGTTTGCCTGACTGAACAGCCACAGGACCAGAAGTGTCCCTGAGCTTCTCCTCCTTCCCGTTGCCAGAGCTGTACTTCAAAATCTGGTTTCCTGAGGTTTCTGTACCCGTCCTTGGACTCCCTGCTCTGTTTAATGGAGGCCTCCTTCCTACTGGGCTTGGTAGATGTTTGTAAAATGGCCGTGTGCTGCATTTGACCTAATGATGCTTGTGGAGTAGCTGCCTGCTGATGTAGCAGGAAGGGTCTGGTTCCTCAGATAGCTGCCTTGGCTGAGCCCCTCTTCCTGTAGCAGTACAAGGGACTTGGTATTTTGATCAGAGGCTTGGCCCTGGGAAATTGTCCCCGAGGGGTCAGCTCAGTGGCTGCGTGTTTGGTTTTCATGAATATTTTTTTGTTTTGGCAGAGGAGAGCAGATCTTGTTGGATTTTTTTAATGTTACTCCCTGTTTCTAGAAACTTTCTGAAGGAAACCAGCCGCAAATAAAAATTCTTAGGATACGTATGGGGAGACTTTACTTGTCCTTTTTTGCATACATAAGGGTAGATAGAGGGCTGAAGGTTAGTGCGTTGGCAATTAATTTTTCTTATTTTTTTTTTCCCACCCGGCATGTTGGCTGCAACCCAGGCCGGGTCAGAACTGAACTGGTAGTACCTACTTAGTCACTCGTGTAAGACACGTACACTCATTCCAGTCTCTTCCCACCGAAGGCGGGCAGGGTGCCACATCGCTCTTGTTCAGTCCCAGCGGGGCCGCGTTGTAGCAGAGCTCGTGTCCTTCAGCTCTGCCCGAGCCAGCTCGCCTCCCTCGCAGGGACAGCGAGGGCAGTACTGGCCAAGTGCTGATGCCTTTGTCTGGGACTTGCTGGGAATGCCCGAGGATCTATCTGCTCCCAGGCAGAGATCAGAAATAGATCTTGCACAAGAAGAGCCGTGCTAGGAGAGGGCTGTCAGGCGGTTCTTACCCTGCTCAGAGACCAAAGCTGTTTCCAATTTGGTACTTGGGAGATGGAGACTCTCTAATTTGTGCGGATGGTTCCTGCTTTTAATCGTTCCGAGGGCTAACTATAACAACCTGTAGGAACACGGGTTTGTTTGCTTCCGAAAGGAGAGGATTCTGACAAAAGACTCAGTAGCAGGTGGGGCTTGTCGCAGGCTGCGGAATCAGGCTGAGAAATTCCAACTCAGTATTTTTAGTTTGGGCCTGAAGGGCAGCCTTGCTTTCTATTCTGATATAACACGGCAAGTCTGTGTTATATTGGGCTGCTAGCCGCTGCGTATCACTTCTCCGTTTCTGCGAGGCAGATGACTTCCCTGCTGCAGAGGGGATTTGGACGTTACGAGAAGGGTTCTGCTTTGCTGAGCCCCGCTGGAATTCGGGTGCTATGGCTGCAGGCTTTGTTGCTGGTAGTTGCTGCAGGTCACAGCCTGTTCTGTCCGATGGAGGCACTCGGAGGTTTATGTTTAAGGTGTGCAGCTATCAACTGCTGCGACTGAGAAATGCGGCTGAAAATGGCCTCCAGGTCTGCCTTGAGCGCCTTAACTTGTGGGTAGGGCGATCGTCTGAGGGCTGTAGTGCTTCAGTCAGGAGCAGCTGAATCACTGGAGGTCACAAGCTCAAACGCTGAGTAAAAGCTGGCTAAATCTCTGAAGTGTTTCACGTACTGCGGAGTTCTCTTGTGCAATCTGCAGCTTCTCTGCTCAGGGAGCCAGAGCCTGGCTTTGTGCTCCGAGGCAGCGTGCGAGCGGCGAGGTTAGCTCTGCCTACCGTGTTGTGCGCTGGTCACAGGATGTGCCGGAGCTGTGACTCTCAGACTTTCCAAACTTTTCCTGAAGATTGCTCGTAGAGCAGTGGAAGAATTTTTTGACCAAGCTTATCCATGTTTGGTAATTGTTTCCTGTTGCTCGGGACTCGGTTTGGGAGCGCAGGGAATCGGGGCAGAACCACGCGAGGGATTATTTTCTCTTTTAGCTTCACCCAGCTGGGGTTGTCTGCAAGCTGCTGCAGAGGCATCCAAGGCTTGTGTAGCTGGGGATGTGGCGTGCCCCGCAGCCTTTGGTAGCTCTGAGACTGACAACACTCATCTGCACGGGAGTCGGGGCGCGAAGTCAGTCCGAGGCCCCAGGCCTTACCACAGGGTGTTTTTTCCTGGGACGAGCTCGGTTTGCTGCTCAGGACTGTAAATGCGAACAGAGGGAAGTAAATACAAGATGACTCCTTTCACTTCAAGTGTGGGAAAAACCACGCTATTAAAAAGAGGATGCTGTATACTACAGGAAATTACTCTTCCCTCCTGGCCTCCCCAGAAAGTTCTGGAAACGAGCAGTAAATAGGAGGACACACCTTTGGGTGGGAGCAGCTGTGAAACCAGAGATGGCGCAGTGTTGCTGGTAGGCTCGAGCACTCCTCTCTGGAGGCAGTACGTGAGGAACGCGGCGGGCAGCTCCGGCTGGGTTTGTATGGCCTTGTGTAGCTGTAGCTGTCCTTAAATCCTCCGAGCCAGTAACAGCTTGTTGTTCCTGGTGTTTCTGTTGAGAACTTCCTACTGAGGTAGCCCCAGCTGTGGAGTTTCCAAATTTTAAAGGATTTTTGCCTTTACTGGTGGCTTTGTGACTGGAATAGGTTCTGTTCCAGTGACACCCAGGATTCACAAAGCCGTTTTTCCTTCTGGATGTCGGTCTGGTAACCTTCCTGAGCCTTCTTTTTCAGGAGCATCAGCTCCATCCCTGCTGAAGGGAGATACTTAAATCCCGAACCACTTCCAGCACGAGGATACCCAACAAACACATGCTGAGGAATATTTCCCTCTGACCGTTAGGTGCCTTGTGAGACCTGACTAGTGTCAGCACACGTGTGATCTGCCCGGCTCCACTGAAGTACACACTTAGCATTTTCAAGGGGTTAAAAAGTTCTAAGGGTAAGTCTCATTTGTATCAGTTTGTGCAAAGTGAAAACCTCAACAAAGTGTCCGCTAAGGACAGATGATGCGAGGCGCCCTGGTGAGCTGTTCTGAGACAGCAGAAAGGGTGGGGAGGTTTTTCTAGGGAAGCTGGAGGCAGGCAGAATGACTGCGCATTCCTCTGGTAGGTGGTGGTTCGCTTCCCTCCGCCCGAGCCGGGGTCTGACTGAGCGTTCGAGAGCTAAATGGAAAAATTCTGGTCCTGCAGGAAAATCTTTTGTGGTTCCTTCACACAGCTTGGACTTAGGCGTTGTTTCATCCAGGAAGCCGGTGCTGACTCAGATCTTCGAGGCAGTTGCAGCGTTCGCCTGTCAGCCTGCGCGCTGCAGTGACAATCCCGTGCCCTGCGGGCCTGGTTAAGAGCAGGTCACCTTCCTGCCACCACCTTCCTGCCACCTTGGGGAGTGAGCGGAGCCAGCACTGGGAGGATTTCCCAGCCTGTCGCATCAGGGACAGCAAGAGCTGGATGGGAGCTGCTCCCTCAAGGAAGGGGCTCTGGTTCCCTGGGCCTTGCGGTGTCAGCTGCTCCCTGCAGCCGCTGCCTGTGCCCTTGGAAGCCTCGCTGCTCGGTCGCACAGGAATTAGCTGCCCCTCGTGATGCTGGCAGCGTCACGCCGCCAGCCTGCTGACAAGTGCCCCGTGGCTGAGGTTACGGGCAGTTAGGCGTTGCACTGAAATGTTCCTGTTGATGTGAAAGGAAGTGGCGTGGCTGGTTCCAGGATCTTGCAGCGACCTTTCTGTTTTCCCAGCAAACTCACAGACAGCTCTCTTGCCTGCGCCCCTCGGAGGGATGCTGTGGAAGGTCTAAGCTCGTGCACTGCCTTCTCTTAGCATTCTGAGTTGGCTTTTCTTCCAAGCTTTGTGGTATGGAGTAGCCTCTCTCAAAAGCTGCCCCTTAAGCTGGGTGGCCCATTTGAGGTGTGCAGCGCAGCCCTGGCGCCTGCACGGCGTTTGCAGCCCTGCTGCTTGAACCGTACGGCCCTGGGGCTGCAAGGCCAGAATAAAATGTCAGCGTGGGCTTGGGGAAGTGGCTGGTAGTGGGGAGGGATGGCTCCAGAATTTGAGAGTGTTGGAGTTTGCCTGCTGGTTGTTCCCTTTTCAGGCTGCGGATTTTGTGGTCTGCATCAGAGGCACAGGACAATCATGGGGAAGGGATGGGAGGATGAGCGACTTCTTTCAGCTGATGGCAGGCTGGGGCTGGGTGCCACTTCATGTCCTGGCCTGAGCTTCGGAGGTGGAGGTCCAGGGTTTCCTGTCCCAGGCAGAAGTTTTAGTCTGTCAGTCTAGAGAAGGGCTGAATTCTGGCATTGCTCTCTTCAAGCAGCTCTTAGGAAATGTTTTAAGTCGTAGAGTGGCCAGGCTATGCTTCCAAGAAATGTAGTGAGTCTATCTAAAAAGAGTAACTTTCTCAGAGTTACTAAGCTGGAGTAATTTCGGAAGTGTCTGGCTGTCAGCAGAGCGAGCTCCGGGAGCGGCGTGGGGCTGCGTGCTGGGGAAGAGGTGATGGCAGGGCCCTTCCCTCCGCCGGCAGCGTGTGCAGGTGGCAGCTCTGCAGAAAACTGTGGCCGGAGCACTCGCAGGGTTCAAATCTCATCCCTAAGTGCGTGGCGAGCAGTACCAGGTGCACAGGTACCGAAATCCCCTTGAACTGGCTGTGAGTGCATGCTCTGAGCGCCCTGTGCTGGGTTAGCTGGCCACAAGCCCTGGAATAAAAGTTTTCTGCTTGGGTCTCAGCGGTTGGGGCAGGAAGCCGCAGTCATCGCTGCAGTTGATGGCGCAGACCACATCCAGGGCAGTGTCTCGCCTGGCCTTAAGCATCTGCTGCAGGTGGTTGGAGCTGCCTGCATCGGCTGCTGGGCTGGGGCAGGCGACCTGCTCTGGCTGCCCCTCCTCCATCACGGGATGTGGAGGGCTTTGGGGTGGCTGTGCCGCCAGGGGACGTGGAGAGCAGGGTGCCTGTCACAAGGTGAGCTCTGGTGTAGGTTGTGTCTGCAGCCTGGTGGAGCTGGGCACAGCAGCTAGATGGGTGCCTTGTTTTGCCCACAATTTGGAAGTCGGGGCTCCAAGCACATAGCCTTGCTTGTTCTAAGGACGGTGTTAGTCTCAGAGAACAGAGAAGCTTTTTGGGGGGTTGGTGCCTCTGTCTCCCGTCAGAGCTGCTCTGATACTAGTCCCAGCTCCCATTGTGAGCCATGTACCTGGGACCCGAGGCACGACTTCCACTGCTACCTTGTTGAGGAGAAAATGCAAGGCTTCGAGTTAACATCCATCACGGGCATGCATTCAGACATGGCTGAGTGGGGTTTTTTTGACCGTGTCGCTGTAACTGCCTCTGGGCAGGTCCACACAGTGTGCAGTACGAATGCCAGCAGCTGCCCTGCCCTGGCAAATGGCCTGGCAAATGACTTACCTTGTCTTGTTCTGCCTTACCTAACTGTATGTCCTGTGCCAGAGAGCTGTTACGTGTCCTGTGCTCCAACCACCTTCTCAGCGTTATGCCTAAATTTTGGAAAACTTTTCAATGTCTTCTTCTAAAAATGTTTTTGAGAGGAAGCCAGCCTGTTTTACGTGCTTTCTATTTATGTAAGCCAGTGAACTTCAGGATTTTAAGAGCATCTATTGATGCTTCCAGATTTTCAGGTCTCACTCTGGATGTAGTCTTGGATTTTATTGCTTTTGTAGTTCCTGATCTTTTTGGCATTTAAAAACGTTGGCTGGGATACAATGCCATGAGAACCTGTTAGTACATTTTGTATACCTGGAAGCTAAACCCTACGTTCTCCTGTTCGTGTCTTTCCTATTCCTGTTAATTCTGTTTCGTTGCTTTCTGGGACTCCCCCCATTTCCAGACTTGAGCTCGAAGGCAGAGAGAAGTCCTGCAGCAAGGCTCCAGCAAGGCTTCGGGATGCAGCTCTCCGAGCGCTGCAAATGTTTCTTCTGAAAGGCTGCTTAATAGGATAAATATACCCAAGCTCCCCATTCCTCGGCAGTTACTCACAATGTAAAATTGCCTTGCCAAGGGTTGGGTTACCGCCCTGAGCTGTCTCCCTGCGTGCGAGCTGGGGGAGAGAAGACTCATTTGAGCCTAATGAGATTTTAAAAGTTTGCATTCAAGGATTTTGTGAGGAGCCTGCTGAGTGATTTTGAGAGCTCAGGGCTCGGTTCTGAGTGCATTGCTCCCCCCATTCTTTTAGGGCAGCAGCAGCAGAGATCTGGAGTCAGCATCTTAGAGCTGTTAAGAAAAGTGGCTGGAGGATGGCAAGTCATTCTGCAAATGTGGGGTCTGCAACGTGTCCTGTGCCGAGAGAGGCTCGATTATCACCTCATTTAGACCAGTCATTCCAGCAATTCTGCTTTCTATTTGCCAGCTCACTGGCAAACCTGCTGCTGCCTAAGGCAGGAGAGCCTGGAGCAGCACTGGTTATTTGGATACGCAGGGGCGTGGAGAAGAGCAGGAGGGGTGCAGACACCTGTTCCTGCAGCTGCACGGAGGAAGTACTGCACTTTGTGCTCACACACCTCACCCTGTGCCCGTGCCCAGCCAGTCGGGGTGGTGGTGGAGCTGTGAGGGGAGGCGGCTGGGTGCTGAAGGCGTGTGCCCCGTGTGGTGGCTGCTGGAGCCGGGATCCTGCAGGCACCGCTCGCTTTCCAGATGTTCCGTGTGAGAAGCGGGGCCCCGGGCAGCGTGCGGTTTGGGTGTGCAGATGTGGCTTTCAGCTGCTGAGAACAAATGGATGATATCCGCAGCGTTTGAGGTATCCTGCCTCAGCCATGCTTCCATTTCCTTCCCGGCAGAAGATGAGCTCAAGAAAATGTGACCACCACCCTTCTGATCTGCTTGCTGCATCGACGGTGCTCTGGCTTGCTGTGCCAGCATGGCTTAATAGCTCGGCCTCGGCTCTCGGGAGAGAGGAGCTCCACGTGGAACTGGGAGGCAGCTTGCTCTCTCCCGGCGCTAAGGCTGTCATCTTTGTGCTGAGCGTGCTGAGTTACGCCGGACACTCAGTAGCAGAAGGCTTCTCCTTAATAGGCAAAAGCAAATTGATGTTGATAATTCTCTCTCGCGTGTAATTTTTAGCTTCAGGAAGGTTAGCAAGTAGCTGGCAAACTGGGCCTCAGCCTGCCAATGCCTTTCAGCTGGTGCTTTGGTTTGTTACACTTAGGGCTCTGCAGGTTGATGTGACTGTCACGGGGTGGTGAGAACAAGTAGGATGGATGGCCTCACCTTCAAAAATAAAAGTCCTACGCCGCTGATAAACGCGGTGGAAAACAATTTACTGCTCGAGGTAAAATTAGTGGTAAAGGCTGCTTGTTGCCGATTGGCAAATGGGAGCGGTCGATGCCTTGTCACGGAGGTTTTTCCAGAGCTAGTTGGTGGTGTGTTCTGCTTCACTGCTCCCTCAGTCTGGGAGCGTTTGTGATGTGCACGGGGACGGGAGAGAGAACAGAGAGCATGCTCTGCGCATGGGAAGATGCATGTAAATATCTTTTTTAATAACTTCACTCTGCTGAATGGGGCTGAGCGCAGCTCAGACTTACAGAAAAGGGAGCTGCTGTGAGCATCAGTACAAAAGGTCCCCACGTTATCTGTCCCTGTTGCCTACTGCTGAATGGCGTCGAGCTCCTGCTCTGGCATCGCTGCTGTGTATCAGAGCTGGGACGTGGGCAGCCAGGAATGCGCGCCCACGGCTGCACAAGAGGCTGCTCCTGGGGACGGCAAGTGCTGGCACGCAGCAGAGGGGCCCTGGGAATGCCGAGGAGATAGCACAGGAATGTGCACCGGGTGCTGGGGAGGTGATGGCTCCTTTCCGTGCAGCTTGTCCTGCTGGGTGGGACTTCCCCACGGCGTTGGCTTGCGCTTGCATCTTGCTGGTCCCCTTGTAAGAAGGGATTCCTCGGAGCGGTTCAGTGCATGGACGGCAGCTCCCTTTTCCTCCGTGCTCTAACCCTACAGACAGCTGAGCACTGAGAGCTAAAAGCTGAATGTCCCAGGCAAAATGTCTGGCAGGGCTTTGGCAGGCGCTGGCAGCGATGCTGTCAGCAGTAAGTGCCCCTTGTCCGTAGCTAACGCACACGCAGAGCTGTGCAGGACATTTGGAGGCCAGGATCCCGAGAACCCTGTACTTAATAAGGAGTTCTTGCAGAACGGGAGGAGGGCTGAGCTAATGCGCCCAGCCTTCGGATACCTTGGAGTGCTGTGGAGTAGGAGAGGCACCAAGTGTGGTGTCTTGAACTGTCCCTCCTCCGCAGAGAAATCAGAACAGAAGAGCCACTTGAACGCAAAGGCAGCCGTCCTCCCTGCTGGGGAGGATGTGGGTTGAGCAGCCCTCGGCCTGAGTGTGCTTTCACTTGAGCACAGAGCTTGGGTTGCTTGGCGGAGGGAGGAGGAGAAGGAGGAGGACTGATAATGTGCTGCTGGTGCTCGGCTGGGTACTGGGGTGCTGCAGCATGTGGACGATGCTGAGTGGGAGTGTCGGGGCCGGTGGTGTTTGGGCAAATAGCCCTCGTTTTTCCCCGCCCTGCAGCACTCTTTTAACACAGCGTAAAACACAGCTTTCTCTGCACCCAGGTCGTGCTGGCGGTTAGGCTGAGCCCTCTGCACTCCGGTAACCAGATTGTCGTGCCTTTCCGCTCCGTCCACGTGCCTGCGAGTTGACCTGTGTGCCCGCGGGTTGCGTTGGAGCCCGTTTGGGGCAGCGCTGAAGCTGCGGCGGGCGCTGTGCGGTCATTGCTGGAGCTCTTGGGCGGTGGCCCCCGAGGTGCCGCAGCGCGTGCTGGGGAGGTGCAGCACGCGGGGTTTTGTGCCTCTGCAATAGGGCCAGGCCCCTGCCTGTAGCGCTGACCAAGCGAGGCGGGGTCGGTGCCAAGCTGGCCGTTGCTGCCGGGTTTCGTCGCTCCGTCCCTGTGGGGATGTGGTGGTGCCCTCTGACGGCTGCCTCCTGCCCTCGGCTGGGGGACCCAGCCCGCAGCTGGGGGCTGAGCGGGGCTGGCGGCTGCTTTACGCCTCCTGCAGCGCTGTGCCGCAGGGGCCGCCGTGGGAAGGGCCGGTTCATTCCCCAGGAAATCGATAGAGCCTTTCCTGTTTCTGCTGAAGAACCGGGTACTTCTATTTAAGGAGCAGTCACCGCAGTGACAGCGCTGCGCGAGGCACGGCTCCGTGGTTACAGCTCACGGGGTGAAAACTCTCTGGTCCCGGTGGTCCTTTGGTGAAAGCCAGAAGGGAGCGGTGGGCCTTTATTTCATTAATAATAAGAACAAACCCCTTCCTTCCTTGCCCCCTTCCCTTCTCTCCTGTTACATTCTGATGGCCGTGTAAAGGTGTGCGGATCCCAAACAAGTCCGCAGTGCTTTAGGACACGGTGCTGCGTGGCCATCAAAACGTCCATCCCCTCGATGTTAATCCCCTCGGCCGGTTTGCACTGTGCCTGGGGACGAGCTTCCCGGCGTGGGGCAAGGCCCCGTGCTGGGGGGAAACTGGTGTCTGCTGGGGCTGTGCGCTCCTGCCTCGGGCCCAGCTGGGAAGTTGAGGCGGTTGGAGTAAGCCAGCGATTCCTTCCCCAGGCTTTTCTCCTCCCTCCGCTTCCTGTTCCTCGCTCTGCCTTGTTTGCTCAAGTCTGGAAGGGGGAGGGCATGGGGGAAGTTAATCATTAACTGCGATGTCTTCTCCTTAACTCCTTCACAGCCCGGGGCGCGGGGTTCCTGGCAGCCCCAGACCCCTCTTGCGCAGGCTTGGCAGGGTAAGAAGCTCCATTTAGCTGAGCTCCTCTGTGCCGTCAGCAAAAAGCCGCGGGTTTCTCGGATTTCTGTCCGGTGGCTCACTCAGCAGAGGGGCCGGCCCCAGGGGGCGAATTTTGCGCTGAGATGGTTACAGCCGTCTGCCCCGCAGCGAGGGCTGGGGCTGGAGGGCGGAAAAATGATTTGGGGTCCCCCTCGCAGGGCTGGAGGAGCCGTCCGCTCTCACGGGATTTTTACTTCCTGGTGGAGTTTGATTTGCCTCTGCCATTGGCGGGGAGCAGCACAAACCCCACCTTCCTGGGTAGCCTTGCTCTGGAGCTGTGTGCACCAAACCTCCTGTCACAGGACCTGCCCGCTCCAGGGAATCGCGGCTCCTCGGTCCCCGCGAGGTACGTGCCTTCCCGTGGAACCCACCAGCCGTTCTTTTGCTTAGAAAGAAACCTAAACTCACTTTTCCCCAGCCGCTGCAAGCTCGTATCCCGTCAGAGGATCCGATTCTGGGGTATTTTGTTCCCCCTAGGAGGATGCCCGCAGCTTAAATGCTTTGGAGCGTCTTCCCGGCTAAACGACTGGCGCACGGAGTTAATTTACCGCAGGATTTAATTTGCTGCTGGCTGTATTATGTTCTCTGAGGACAGGACTGCTGCTTTTTTTTTCCTCTTTTCCCTCTTATGACGCTTTGGTTGGTAGAAGAGAGCGAGCATAAAAGCAGCACCTTCCTCATCTTGTAATGCGATAACGCCGTCCTCCATTTGACCCTCGAGTGTTTTCTGAAGGGCTGCCCAGTGCCCTGGCTGCTGCGGGCTGCTCTGCCTGGGAAGGGGCTCGGAGCTGGCAGGTGCCTGCCATTAGGGCCAGCGTGCCCTGCAGCTTGTCGGCTGCCTCCTGATCCCTGCAGCTTCTTGAGACCCTGGCAGGGTCCCCAGCCGTGGTCCTGAGCCCCGAAATGGGAATGTCGAGGCGCCTGTTGTGCGCGGGAGGAGGCAGGCAGGTCCCGCTCACCTGAAGGGCTCGAAGGCAGCGGGGTCTGGCACCGAGCAGAGGGAGGTTTGGTGCCAGTCAGGGGCTTCTCCTCCCAAAAGTTTCCCAAAGTTTTCTTCCTGGCATCTGGCTGAATCGCCCATGTCCCACGGGTGCCGTCAGGCGTGTCCTGAGGCTCCTGTACCGGAGGGCAGCCACGTCCTAGCGGGCTGTCTCCTCTCTCAGCAGCCCTGCAGAGGTGTGCTCCTGCCTGCGGACACCCGGCCGGGCTTTCCTCCAAAAGCTGCCCGGTGCAGACCTGCAGTCGCTGGAGTTTCCCCGCAGGGTGGCTCACAGGGCAGGTGCCCCACGAGCTGGGATGTGCCGTGAGTCACAGCAGAGGGGTGCGAGCGCCCAAGGGGAAAAGGAGAGTGCAGGGAGAAATCCGGGGAGGTGGGTTGTCTCGTCCCTTGGTGAGGGGGGGGTGTTTTCCCTGCTCTGAGCTTTCTGAGAGGTGCTAACCTTGTGACGTGGGTTCCTCTGCCTGGCACCAGCGCCGGTGTTTATAGCGGATGGAAGTTTTTTTTTCTTCTCTTCAGGAATTTGCGAGCAGGCTCCACCCAGGGAGCTGAGAATTGTTTCCAGGAGAAGAAACTGCGTTTACCTGGCAGGCTCTGGAAGCCAGTTAACTGTGCGATCTACTGAGGGGGATTTTTGTTAGGAAAGCCGAAGAACATAGTCCTGCTGCCGCGCTGATGGGCTAATTTGAAAGTTGCATGCTTCTTGCAGTGTCTGAAACGCTGGAGAAAACCCCTCCCGAGATCTTGTTTCCTGCAGAAAGCAGTGCCTGCGGCCACGTGAAATGACTTGGTGATGATGTGGGGCCTGTAATTAGCCTGTGTCAATATCCTGTGGCGGGTCAATCTCCAGGCAGGTTCCTCCTAGGCTGCCCTTCTGCAGGGCGCAGTGAGGCTGCGGGTCCTTCGTGCTGGGTGGCTTCCCAGTTGAGACAAAAATCTGAGGCTGACCAAGTTTTTTCTGGCTGCTGTGTTACCCCTGAATGTTTTTCTTTGTACTAAAAGCCCTGTAGAAGCTGCAGCAGTGTTTCAGAGTGCGTTTAGCAGATCACCCTAGGTGAAAACTCTTCCCAAAGAGCTTCTGATGTGGACATCCTGAATAATGAGACGAAAGAGAAAAAGCTGCTGTCCAGGATTTCACTGTTTTTTGGTTTTTCTTCCTTCCTGCAGACGCCTTACTGGCAGACCTGGAATCCACCACCTCACATATCTCCAAGCGACCAGTGTTTCTAACGGAGGAAACGCCCTACTCCTATCCAACTGGAAACCACACGTACCAGGAGATCGCTGTGCCGCCTCCGGTGCCCCCGCCGCCTTCCAGCGAGGCCCTGAATGGCACTGTGATCGACCCCCTGGACCAGTGGCAGCCCAACGTGTCCAGATACGTCCACCAGCAAGTAAGTGAGCACGTGCCTACAGAGAGGGGGAGGGTGCCTGCTTGTTTGGTTCCTGCAGTCCTCTCAAGGGCATAGTTGAGGGGAAGGAACAGCAAGATGTGAGGATGAGGCTGGGTAAGAACAGAGCGGGGAAATGGGGGGACGTGGAGGTTTGTCACAGAGTTAACCAGTCGGAACAAATGGCAAAGAAGAACTCGAAACTCACTGTTGTTGTTTCAGCAGTGGTAGCGTGGTGACATTAATGTTAGTCACCCGTCTGGCAGGCTGGGGGTTTCCAGCACAAATCTGCCACTCGTAGGCAAATTGGAGGCAAGTGGGGAGCAGTCACCCCTGGTGTAGCTCCCCTCCTGGAGGCTGGCTTGGCTGTGTAACAGACAATTGTTGTGCTGCTGGGCTTTCTGCTGCGGGGTGTGGGGTTGCGGCGCAGTGTGTGCACTTGTGTGGCGTTCTCTGTCTGTAACACAAATCTCATTTCCGCAGCCTCAGTCCCAGTCGCCTATATACAGCTCTAGTGCCAAAAGCTCCAGTGCCTCTGTTCCTAGGGACGGGCTCAGCTCTCCCTCTCCTCGTGCCAGTGAAGAGGAACACGTCTACAGGTATCTCGTCCCCGTTAACAGCGAGGCCTGACTCGCAGCTCCAGCTGCCTTCTGTAACTGGAAACAAACGCTCTGCTCCTTGTATATGTTCTGCTGCCCAGTGTTGGGTGTTGTTAGCTTGTTAGTAAGGGGCTACGGTATTTTTTGTACTTGCTTCAAGGGTTAATGCGGGCCTTTAGTTTGCTCAGCTGTAGGAGAGGTTAAGGATCCATCAGACAGGCCTGGATCTGGATTGGGTTGAAGTACACAACCCAGGGACAAGTACCAAATCCAGTCCCAAAAGTTCTTGAGGAGGTGGGTAGCCTTTGAGTCAGTTGCCTCAGGGAACTCAGTTTCCCGTCACCTGGCAGGATGCACGATGATTTGAATTTCCATGTAAATTTTTTAGCAATGGCTTTAGAACTTGCCTGTCACTACCACTGACTACTTACTGCTTTATACTCACAAAGACAGCTCAGAGGTTGGCGGGGCGCCCTGCATGGTAGGCCTGTACGTTCTGTTCACGTGGCACTGAAAGAAGAAGAGGCATTCAGGACATCATCTCTGCTGCCCCATGCAACACACGCTGTCCCCAGTGCCTTTTTACGGTGGTGTTTCGCTGGTGTCGTGCACTAACCACGCCTAGCTCTGTCTACTGAGTTGGAAATTGCTTACAACCAGAACTACTTCTGGGAAGAACCAGGCATAACCAGAGATGGGCCAATAGAGGCAGTAATTGCAGTTTTTTCAAGAGGGCTGCGTGCAATTAGTACAAAATGAAGATAATTAGGGCCCTGAATCCTCCTGTAAAAGGGCCTGGCATGGCCTGGTTCTGGTCTGAATTGCAGCTTGTGTGCTTGGGCCAGGATGAAGTATGCCCTCCTCAGACTGTGTTTGTGGACTTTGTTTTCAGTCTGAAGAGAAAGATAAGAACTGCCTTTATGGAATTTCATAATTGTCACTGGTGCAGTAGGTAGCAGAGTGCTAAAGCCTGTCCTGGATTAACTTCCTGAGCAGAATCTGGGAGCGTGCAGGAAACAGAAATTCCCTTTTTGGATTTGGAAAGCATCTTTTTGATGCACTAAGAACCTCTAGAGCATTAGCAGTTATTTGTCCACTTGTAAAACTAGGAGAAAAGTATTTCCCTGCCATTGACGATGGGAAGACCGTTATTACAGTGTAGTTACTGTGAAAAACACTGCACGAGTCCTCAGTTGTTCTCAGTTTTGCTTTGAAACGGCTTGCAGTCATGCATAGCTAAGTGGGATCGCCCTTACAGGATAAGCAGTAATTACAGCTAGTGCTTTATATATGCTCGTGTGTAGGTAAACTTTAAAGGCCCGTGTTTCACATGGTGGAAAATGCTTTTAAATTACTTCCTTATAAATTGGTTACAATTCCCCAGATTAAAGGGTTGAGAGTTGAAAAGAGACCTTGTGTGCTGCAAAAGGTTGCCACGTAACCTGCCGCTTTTGGCGTTCTGTTGCTAGCTGGAGATGAGTGTTTTGCCTCCTCTCCAGTCTGTGCTGGCCCTGCATCCCCTTGTTTCAGAGGAGTTATTTGCTGCTTGCTGTGATGTCAGCAGAAACAAGTAATTTTCCCGTATGCCAGCTAATGGTTCTGCTGCCGTTCTGTGCAGCCTGGCTCTGCAGACAGTTAACTCTTTGCTACAGGGCTGCCCTTCACGTGGTCCTGCAAATCCAAGCCCCTGACTCTCAATGCTATTTCTTTGTAACTGCCAAATGAAGATGTGGATGAGCAAACTGCAGCTGTGGCTAAACAGCTCTGTTGATAGTCACTTCACCAAGCACACATCTTCTTTCCCCACAGAGCTAAAAGGAAAAAGTTTGAAAATCATACAGTACACGTGTAAACTCTACCAACCTAACACAGATTTCCCTCCATTCTTCTGCTGTATCTTGAAGTTTTGTGCTTCCCTTTTATTTTTAGTTTCCCAAACAAGCAGAAGTCTGCAGAACCATCTCCCACGATGACCAACGCCTCTCTGGGCAGCAACCTCTCAGAACTGGACAGGCTTCTCCTGGAACTGAATGCTGTTCAACATAATCCCCCAAGTGGCTTCCCAGCAGGTAAGGAGTAGCAAGACGTTTGGTATTAGTAGTTAGTTTGCTTCCCAAAATAGTAGCCTACCTGCCAGCATCCCTTCTGAGGGAGATGCCCCCAGCCCCAATCGAAGACTCATTCAGTGTGGATGGGACCTTTTGAGGTCCAGCACCATACTCAGACTTGGACCAACTTTAAACTTGGCTCTAACTGCACAGTTTCAAAGCTAGATTATGCTGCTCAAGTCCATGTGCATTTAAGTCCTGAATATCCTCAAAGATGGAAAATTCCACAAGGTTTTTGGGCAGCTTGTTGCTCTTGCCTCTGATCTGCATGTCTGTGTGGACCTGTGTGTCTGAACTACTCTTTTCTGCTTCCCCTTTCTAAAGACGAGGCCAGCAGAAGCCCATCACTGCCCGGTGTGACTGGACCTCACTATGTCATCCCAGAGAGCAGCAGCTCTGTGGGAGGGAAGGCTGCACCCCCTACAAAAGAAAAACCAAAGCGGAATGGTGGGCGTGGGATCGAGGATGTGCGCCCCAGCGTGGAGAGCCTGCTGGATGAGCTGGAGAGCTCAGTGCCAAGTCCAGTGTAAGTGGTGTTTCGGGGGCTGCTGGCTTCCCTGGGGCTGCTGTGGGAGTAGTGAGGCAGGGGAAGGACAGATGCTGCGGGGCAGTGATGGACAGAAGACGGGATTTGTCCGAAGGGTGGGAAATTCAACGGGCACGTGAGGATGCTGGTGCTCTTCTATCTACTGCATCTCTTCCTGGATGGAAACAATACCATGTCATGTCACTAGTGGCACATTGAACTTGGATGTGTAGCTGGTCACAAACACCCGCTGTCTGGTGAAAGAAATGTTTGGTCGTAGTCCATGCCTGCATGGCTAGGGTGTATGTGCGTGTACACTCATGTTAGATGTGGCAGAGAGAAGACCTGTGTGTGGTGTGGAAGTTGGATCTTGGGGGAGGGCTGGCCAGGGTGAGCTGTGCTGATGAACCTTGCTGTGCTGTGCTTGTTTTTCGGGACAGTGGGACTTTTGGTCCAGGAGGGCTCCCCTGTACCTAAATGCACTCTTTTTCTTTTTTTCTTGCCAGCCCTGCAATCACTGTGAGCCAAGGAGAGGTGAGCAGCCCCCAGCGCGTCACTGCCAGCCAACAGCAGACCCGTATATCTGCTTCTTCAGCGACACGAGAACTGGATGAGCTGATGGCCTCCCTCTCCGACTTTAAGGTGCCCTATCTTCATAACTTATGCTTCATCTTGTCCCTCCCCATGTCCAGACTCTCTTGCCTGTTGGCTGTGTCTGCTGACCTTATTTGGTCTCCCAAATGGCCTCTTTACCTCTCATCCTTACTCGGAGAAGGTTCCTCTGGGGGTATTTGCACTTTGTGTGGTGCTGTAGGTTCTCGACTTCTATAAATTCTCATCACTGGCGCGGGTAAGGCAGTTCTGGGCTCTGTTTTTCCTTCCATCCTGCAGTTCGTCTGTGTTTGGCAAAGATAATGAGCTCAGTTGCTGCTCAGTGCAGGGTGAATTTATTTTGCTGTGCTGCAATGTAACAAGAAGTAGGGGAGCACGGGATGCCGGTCTGCTTATTGACAGAGACCGGGCTCTCCTGTTCTGTGGGATGGCCCCCTCTGGAATGCATTTTTACCCTGATGTGCTTTCCCTGAGGAGGGTGTGTTAGGGGCTTAACGGCGTGTGCTGTGAACACTGGAGCCTTTGCATCAAACAGTTGGAGGCTTCATAGGTTTCCATCTTAAAACAATAACACTTATTCAGGTCAAAATAGGGTTAAAGAATTAACTTTGGGGGAGTGGAGGATGACAAACAGTATTCAGAATCGTTCTACAAGTCAACCAATTGCATTGGGAAGGAACTGCTCCCAGTGCTTCATTTGTGAGTAGCACACAGACAATCCCATATCAGGATAAGCAGGGGAGTAACTTGCCCGTGGTCATCTTGATGATGTTTTTGGCATACGTCCTTGGATGATTTATAAACGCAGATACTTCTTATTCATAGAGGTCTGCTATCGTTCTGACACTAGGTGATTAACTGTGGAGTTTATTTTCATGCTATTTCATTTACCCACAACCACAGCAAAAAATGCTCTTGCTTTCTACTTTCAGCTGGTTCACTTAAAGCCTGGCTGAATTATTCACTTGAATTTATTCTGAGGTGAAGAAGCGAATATCTAACACATTCTGTATGTTGTCCTTATTGGGTGTGCCTTTCTTACATGCACATGTGAGTTGGCTTTCTAATCCTAAGCAAGTCCCTAACTCACGTGGCAGAATCTGCTGATGCTTGGTGTTTCTTGCCTGTGCTGAACTCCATCTCCTCCTGCCGTGAGTTTAGGTGTGAGGCAGACAGAGCTGAGCAACGCTTTGCGACAAGTAAGCAGGATGTTCAGACGCAGCTTTGCTGTGGTCGTTTGTGGTGGTCGCTCCCTCTGTGCCGTGTTCGTGTGAGCACTTCCAAAGTGTGCTGTGGATTTCATGGAGATCCCTGCGATACCTGGAGTTCTGACCAAGTGTGTGAGCTCAGAACCCAGCAGCGAGCATGCATGCTCCGCGGGGCTGTACTCGCCCCGTACTTGCTGGGATTGAATTCAGGCTGTGGTCTGTGACTCATGTACACGATTCTGTGAGAATCAAGGAGTTACTCACTGTTTGCTCTGCACTTAGTGTAGTTTGTGTTTAGTCAACTGCAAACACTGACACCTTCCTGTTGCTTTTTTTCTCCTTATTAGGTCCTGGGGTAGAGTGCAGGATATCCAGGGCTATCTGTTCCATCTGTTTGCAAAATGGCACAGTCGGGAGGCTGGAGAGTTCCCACCTGTGCTGCTGGCAGCATCCCTTGCCTTGCTCCTTCTACACGCTGTGGGAGTGCCAGGGCCTCGTGCCCCTGCCGTTTTTATCAGGGCTCAGAAACAAGCTCAGGGTGTGATTGTTGCCACAAGCCTTTTGCTCCTCGGTGAGCTCTTGGCAACTGGGAATATCCTTGCCCAGTGTAGACTTTTTTTTTTTTGCAAGATACAAAGAGGGGACGTTTCTGAGTGTGGGTGTTCAAATGCTTTGCAGTCTTGGGAAAAGGCCTGAGATTCTTTGTGTAACTCCATTAAAACTGCATGACAGCCTAGCTGCTTTCTGTAATGCTGCCTTCCTTCCTGGCTTAGTTTCTGGTTGGACTTTGAGAACAAACTGAAATGCAGCAAAATTTGAAGTTTTGAGCTCTATAAACACAGTGTTAGGATTTTTGCAAGTCTCATCTGTATATAAATGTTCTTCCCCTAAAGCACCAACAACATGGTTTCTGTGATCACTTCTCTCTTGTTAATATTGTCCCTGGCTGTTTTTCACAGCTGCTCTCCTTCTTCCTGTTCTCCTTGTTGCTTCATTTTCCCTTCAGTCCTTTTTGTTTGTTTTTACCTCCCTTATTTGTGCCAACTACTGGTGTTAGCTCGTGTGTAAAAATGGACTTCTGGTCTGTTCCAGTGGCAGGATGGGAGAGAAGTGGAGTCTTTCCTAAAAGTGAAAGATGAAAGGCTGTTGTTCGAGTGCCAGACCTGTGTGGGGCTGCAAGAAATAGGACAGAAAAATCGAGTCCAGCAGGCAACTAGCTGGAGCTGGTACAACTGCAAGTTCCAGCAGATGGGGGTGGGAGAGGTGGCAGCGCTGATGTTTAATTTCCCTCATACCCTAGGGTAAAAGCTGCTGTTACAGACCGGTACATTTTATCATCAGTTTTCTCACTTTAATGAGTTGCTCATTCTCTTTGCTTACAGAATCCATTTGATTTTTGGTTATCTAGCTCATCAGCGGCCGTGGAGATTACTTAATGCACTTGGTTTTTCAGCCTCTGCCATTCCTGTGTAACACGATGCCTGCTTGCTGCGTGGTGAGGTGCTTGCCTTTAGCTGTGAACTGCCGTGTGTGCAGCCTTGCTCTGAATTTGGAGCTAACGTGTTTTTAATAGGCTGGGAACACTTGCTTTTGAGCAAAAGGACAGTCTTGCTGTCAAAATGACCGGCTTTAATTTTAGAAAGTGTAGAAACTGAGTAAATATGAACCTTAGCATAAAAACTGCTTGCTTTTATGGGTACCTCTGGGGGGAATAAATACAGGGGAGGGCAATATTGGCAAACTTGTTATTTTAACTGAGGAATGTACTTGCTAGTTCTTCTCAACTTGCCATCCTCCCTGTAATGAGGAGCAACCTGCAATGAATCGTGGTCCCCTACTGCGTTCCCAGTGTAGTGCTACTGCTGTGACTTCACAGATTTGTGTGCTTGCCATCTCCTGACCCCTTGGGATGGTAGCTGCGTAGGCCAGCTGAAGTCTTTTCCACCTTCTGGCAGATTTTGTGCATGTTCTGACTGACTTTAGCGTTGAATTCATGGCAAGTGTCCCAGAAAGGTAAGTAAAGGCTGAGATACTGTACATGGGCTTAGAAAGTTAGGTGCCCTGCTGTGTTAGAATGTGAGCATCTAACTTCTTAAAGCTTCTTGGGAAAGCATGACGAAGAATCAGAGCAGCTCTTGATAGCTGTCAGGTGTGGGAATTCTTATGCTAGGTTGTTAAACCTGGCAGGACAGCGTTGGCCTGAAGTTGGCCCAGCTAAACCCGCTGTTCTGATTGCCTTTCTGTAAGGAAAAGGAGAAATGCCAGCTTGTCTCCTAGAGCGCAGCTAGCAGCCACTGGAAACAGGGAAGAGAGGATCTGCGATCTTTTGTTTTTAAAACACCCTCTAGTCAAGGAGAACCAAAAACTTGGTAGCAGTCACTCTTGTTAGAGTGTATTTTGGATTAAAATTAATACTGATTTTGTTACAATGTAAATGTGGAGATGGCTAGATTAGCCTGTTCCCTTAGGCCACAATCAAAGCCGAGTTTGGAAGGGCATAGAGCGACTGCCAGGCTTGTTGAGATTCAGCGTGTGTCACGTCCAAGGTGAGATTAATGATGTGGGTAGAACAAAGCCCATGTCATCTGTTCTTGCTGTGCTTGCCCCGAAGCTTTGTTTTCATTGCCATGAACGTAACCAACTGCAGCACGCTGTTAGTGTATCAAGAAGAAGAACGTCAGGGTTTGTTCTATTCATTGATTGCTTTTTTTTCAGCTTGAAAATGTAAAATCTTCATGGCTGGCTATGTGTAAGTTGCTAATGTGACCTTTACTCACAGTCCAGACATTCCTGGGTTTGTTGCTGGCTTCCCAGCAGCTGTCGCGTGCCCCCGTCACAGATGTAGGTGAACACGAGGTGTTGCTTAGGAGGGCAACGTAGAAAAAGGATCTTGATGGCTATAGAGCTTCGTATCGTGTGATCTCATGCAGAGATCAGCACGCTGTCACATCAGTTCTGCTCTTTGATACCCCGTTCTCATTCCTCATTCTCTGATGTAAGACTCCGGATCGACATGGCTCTTTGATGTGGAGGTCACAGTTGTTACAATGCTGCATACCATGCTTATTTTTTCTCTCTCTTCTGTCTGTTTTTTCTCCTTGTTCCTTCTGTCTCCTTTCTTGCAGACTAGTTCCACTATCTCTCTGATTTCTGAGCCCTCCCCAAAACTGGTTCCCAACCCAGCAGACGCAGACTCCAGCGACTCTCATCACAGCTTACCAGTGCTTTCCTCTTCCAAACGCCCGCCTGCGAGTCACAGCGGGGACTTGGCAGCACCAACATCTGCCCCCTCAGCAGTCCTCTGTGCTGGGGAAGGCAGTCACGTTGTAGCTCTGCCTGCTTCAGGGCATTCTGCTGCTCCTCCGCGCATGCCTTTGCCACAAACGGTCCCCGTGCCCCCTCCGCGTGTCTCTTCTGCTGCTCGTGGGGAGCAGTTGACCTCTGCAGGCTTGGTTAGGCTGAGCAGAAAGCCCGACTCTTCTAGAAAGGTTTCCCAGGCCGTGCCAGCTTCCAGTGTGGAGCTTCTGTGTAGGTCTGCTGAGGTGGAGGCACAAGGCCTAGAGTTGGCAAAGGAGAGTGAGAGAAAGGACCCCAAAATCTCAAGTGTCCCAATTTCAACTACTGGTCAAGGGAACGGGCAGATACCTAAAGACCTGGGCCAGCAGGGAGCATTCAGGGATAATTCAGCCCTTCCTTCTCAGGGCAGAAGTGCAGAAACAGCTTTAGATGAGCTCTGGGCCCTGGAGCTGGCCGAGCATCTGCCCGAAGTACAAGCAAAGCATGACAGGGTTTTGAGTCCTGTGTGTGAACCTTCTGTCACAGCCCTGGATCGGCGGGACGTCTTCCCAGACACTAAAAAACAGTTGGGATTTGTTGTGGAGCAAGGACAGGAGCTAAAAGCTGAAGTACCACGTGAAATCCAAGCAGATGGCTGTCCTGATCTGGGCCAGAAGAGGCAGGGCAGAGAGAGAACTCCTAGGAAGGCAGGAGCTGCTAACATGACCAAAGCCAGAGGGGAGCAGGAAAGGGAGCAGATCAAAAGCTCTGCAGTTGCTCCCGAACCTCCTGAAAACGTTTGGAAAGCCGAATGGGATCAGCTGCACGTCTCCAAACCACCCATTGAGAGGATCTCGGCATCAGGCCAGGCAGGCACTGAAGGAATGCGGGAGCGGGATGAGTCCAGGCCTGACCCGAGGGCTCACTAACGTTTGTGTGTGGTGTGAGAGCGCCTGGGCTCGCCCGCACTAACAGCATGCGGTGCCGAGCAGCGTTACTGCCAGCTGCATGTCACGGACCTCTCAAATCCCCTGCTCTGTCCTGTGGCCTCCTCTGCATGCCGGTGAGCAGCACAGAGCATGGCGGGCCGTGGGGACTGCCCTGTGAAGGGGAGCTTTATTCCCAAACTGGAATAAGGCAAATGGCCTCTGAAGAGTTGAAGGGCTGTTTCACGCCCCTGGAGGATGTTCCCGACTTGGGATGGCAGCTCCTCCACTCTGCTGAGCCTTTTTAGGTCTTGTTGCCAGACCTGTCAGTGTTCCTTCCAGCCCTGGAAGTAAGCTTTGTGCACCAGCCATCTCTGACCCAGAGCCTTCTCCCTGTAAAGGGCAGACACAGAGCGGCTGCAGTGTCCCTGCGATGCTGAGGTTTCTTTAATGCTCGGCGGAGCGGTCGTGCTGCACCTCCTATCTTGGCTTCCTGCTGGGTAATCTTTCCCTTCCTTTTCTAGATAGTTATTTTTGGCTGCAGTGATTATCCTTACGGGGTTTTTCCTTGCACTGAGTCACTGTTCTGGGCTGCGCCAAAAGGAGTTTTGGCATCGTGGAATAAATGTCATCACTCTTCCTGCTCTGCTCACAGTTGTCACTAATAGCCTGAGTTTGTGCTGTTGCTTCTTGAGGCTTGCCCTTACCTTGCCCTTCTCTGCTGATACTCTCATCTTTGTCATTTAGATTAAATCTTTAATCAAGAGAACAAAAGAGACCTCGAATGTACATCCCATGAGTCGGGACCTGTCTCCAAGGCGTAAGCTAGGTCCTGCGATATTTCACAAGTCAGAGCCGCAGGATCGCTTGATTGAAGAGCTGCAGGACAGGCTGGGCATCGCCAAGCAGGAGGAACACGAGGAGGGGAAAAGCCAGGATGACTGGCTGGCAGAGGGGATCGTTATCACTGCCAGACCCCAGGGAGAAGAGCAGAATGGTGGACAGCAAGTAGAGAAGGTAGAAAGGAGGGGCGTGTCTGGGGAAATGCCAGCATGTCCCTCTGTCCAGACAGCATGGTATGGAAGTGTAGATCCAGTCTGAGTGTCCTCAGCAAGACAAAATGAAGAACTAACTCCTGCTCACCCTTGCCTGACCTGAAAAGGGAACTGGCTCTTGGGTCCTAGTTCTTCCTGTTTAAGAACTGGAGTAGTATCTGAGGACCCTGGTAACGGTATCTGTTTGGGTCCGCTGCTGTCGCACATCAAATATCCACGTGGGGATTATTTGAGAGCCATGCTGGAGGCCTGGCATAGAGGCAAGCTTTGTTTCCTGCCTCTGCAGGAAGTTCTGGGTGGAAGATGGTGCTCCTCAGAGCGACGCAGAGAAACAAGTTTTCTAGTTCCTTGTCCCTTGCTTTTTTGCTGCTTTTTCCCCTTAGATAAAGAAGGTAAAAACCAGCAGCCTCTGTTCTTAGCCACTTGTGTGTGGCTGTGGCAGTGAGGCTGACGTCCTGTTCGTGCTCAGGCGCAAACCCAGAGAGGTTCAGAAGAGGAAGGGGGAGAGCACTGGGCAGTAAAGACTGGGTTATCGTCTGGTCTGTGCTCCCAGCCTTCCTGGTGCAGGAGGTGTTTGTTGGTTCCTCTTTGGCTTTATTCACTTCTCTTCTTCCTCCGTGTCTTTCTAGGTGGTTTTCCCTCCAGATTCCCTGCACCCCCCAAGGAGGACGGTCTCTGTTTCAGCCTCTCCCCCGCTCCAGCCTTCCAAAGAAGCTTCAAAGACAGCCCCTGCTAACGCTGCTCCCCCTCGTGTCCCTGGCCCCGTACCTCTCCTCCCTCTCCCAGCTCAGCCTTCCCACCCACCGTCTACCTCAGCTCCTCGTCCAGTCTCCTCCTCTTCCTTCAGCGTGGCTCCCCAGCCTCTCTTCCAGTGGGAGACTTCTGCTGATGATTATCAGGAGCTTTCTGTTGGGGGCACCCCTCCTTCTGAAGACCCTGGGCGCTCCTCTCCCCAGCCTTGGACCCCTAGCACCAGGACAGTTGTTTCTGTTGGCTGTCAGACTGAAGATGAGGCTCTCTTCCCACAGATGCAGGCAGGCCTGTCTTTTCTGTTTGTTTTCTTTTTCTTTTCAGCAGAATCTCATCCAGTCGAAGGACTGCTCCCAGCTTGGTAGCTCAGGAGATGTTCAGGCAAAGGCTGGTGCTGAACTGTGGTAGGAGAGCGGAGCTGTTGGTACTAACAAATCAATCCCAGCTGTGCCTGGCTGGCGCTGCCATGCGCACGTCTGTGCGGTAATCGCTGGGGTGCGTGTGCTTCCTGCCTGCCCTTTGTGCAGCAGGGATCACGTTGGCTTTATTGCCCTCTGAGATGAAAAAGGCGGCTCTGAAACCAAGGCTCAGCTCTCCGTGCCAGAATCCTCCTTGAAGTAGGGAGAGGGATGAAAAAAGACACCAAAATCTCAGCCCTTCCTGTGCTGGTCCATGCGGCCAGCTGCCCACGGCGCGAGGGGGCTTGGGGGAGGAGATGGTGTGATCTGCTGCGCTCTGCACCCCCTGCCAGGGGAGGGTTGCGGCTCCAGGACGTGGGGAATTCTTAATGCATGTGAGCAGCTCAGCGGTGTGCCGTGGGGCTTGCCCAGGTCTGAGCTGCGAGCGAGCCTCTGCATCGTGACCTGTGGTGCTTTGCAGGTGACCTCTGCTCCTCCCCTTGTCAGCAGTGCCGGTCTGCTGGCTGCTCCGGCACCCCTGGGCCCCCGCAGCCCCGAGAAGGCAGGACCTCCCTTCTCTTTGCATGGCGTGCCCTTCTGGGGATGCACGGGCAGCTCCCGGCCTGGGGAAAGTAGCTTTCTGTAGAGTGTGGGGTGGTGCTTCTCGAGCTCTTAGCTGAATGTGAGTGATGGCAGGTCTCGTGGGTGCAGGGTGGGAATTTGAAGGCCTCTGCAGGACAGATTTGTGTGGCTGTGGTGCTGGGTGTCCCCTTAAACAGCAGGCACTGGGAACAGGAGTTGGAAGCAAGCCTTCCTCAGTAGAGACTCGTCTGTGAGCTGGATCCCCAGGCCAGGTAGATGCCGTGGTGTCCCCAGGTCATTGTGCCTGCACTGGGGTCACCTGTGGCTTCTGGAGCACCTCAGGGTGTTGCTCCGTGGTGAATTCATCTCCTTCCTCTCCGGGTGGCATTTATCGCTTATCTCTGTGCCTGCCCTGCCTGGTGGCCACAAGCCCCTGGCTAGTGAGGGAGGGAGGATGTGATCCTGCTCCGCCCAGCCCTTTTCCTCCCGCTGTGCCGTGCAGGAAGCCCTGGCTTTGTCCCGGGACTGTGGCCTCGTGTTGTGCTGAGGCCGGTGTCTGTCTCCTGGGGAAGTCTCCCTGCGGTGCTGAGCTGTGGGGCAGTCGCTGTCACCGCTCAGCAGCCACCGGTGGCTGGAGGCAGAGGGCTCCGGGCGCTGGGGCTGGGCTCTGCTGCCGGGGGCCACGGGGTGGCTGGGGGGGGGACAGGTTGGGCACTGGGCTCCACGCCTGTATGGGCTGAGAATTTCTGTGCAAACGAGTGGAAACTGGGGTTTGCCACTGAGATAACTGGCTGACTACAGGCGTGAGCAGGGTGAGGAGCAGAGCTCCTCCTGGGCTGGAAGGGATGGTTCTGCCAAGGCTCTGAGGTGCTTCAGCATGTCCTGATCCCCAGCTGCGATGGCAGCAGGCTGGGGGCTGTTTGCAGGCACAGATTTTGTCTGTGTTTAATCTGCCCTCTTAGTAGGAGAAAACATACTCCAGCCAGACAACTCACGGAGAGACTTCTTTTGGGTCTCTAATCCTGGCAGTTGGTGTCACAGTGCAGAGGCAGCTGAGATAAACTCCACCTCGTTATTGCAGCTTGCCTGCAAAGGGGGCTTTGGTGTCCCAAGAGCACGCGTACTTTGTTCCCGAGTGAGGAACCGAAGTAAAACTGCTCCCCTGGCCTTCTTTGGGAAGGTTTTGTCAGCTGCTTGCTCTCTGAGTTCCCAAACCTGCCTCTGAGACAAGTACCCCGATCCCCTTCCCCGATGCCCTTCCCCAGCACCCCGTGCACATTTCCAACAGACGTGGCAGTGTTTCCGCTGCTGCCGGGGAGGCACTGCCCTCTCTGTAGGTAAACACCAGGCAGCTCCGACCAGTTCCCTTCCTGCTTCCACTTGCTCGGCTTAGGCGTGGGGTGAGAGCCACCTGACGGGGCGAGGGAGACTCGGCAAGGAGCGGCGCGGATGGGGGGAGGGAAGGGCGAAGGTGCTTGGGCTGAAAGGAAGATGGAGCGTGGGGAGGAGAGGGGTCTCTGTCGGAGAGGACGCCAGAGCGAGCAGCAGCGCAGGAGCAGAGAGGGGTCAAGGGGAAGAGGCCCTCGGCTGGCGTCTCTGCTTTGTCAGCTGGCCAGGAGCTGATGAGGTGAAGGGAGATTTTTGGCAGAGGCTTAGAGAGTGCTGTACTGGCTGGTTGGGGTCTGCTAGTGACTTCTGCTGTGTGTGCAGCAAAGGAAAGGCAGATCCTTAGTTCGCAGCTCTGCTGTTACGCATCCCAGGGCCTCTGCATGGGCGCAGTTTGTGTGTGTACTTGATCCTGGCTCTCACCAGCTTCTGCAACGAGCGTAGCTGTCTCCTAGCAATCTCCCGTCTCTGCAGAAGAGACGCTGGCAGCGACAGCAGCCCTTTTCCTGGTCAGGGAAGCGCCACTTGCCTTACAGCCTTTGTTTTCTCTTCCCTGCAGTTCATGGCGCAGGGGAAAGCCGGCAGCAGCTCCCCGCCGTCCACAACCCCCAAGCCTGGCAGCCAGCTGGACACCATGCTGGGAAGTCTCCAGTCCGACCTGAACAAACTGGGAGTAGCTACGGTTGCCAAGGGCGTCTGTGGAGCCTGCAAGAAGCCGATCGCTGGGCAGGTGGGTCGAAGGTGCCACCGCAGTGCTGAAGCTTGGGCTGCAGCTGGGCGTAACGGGGAGGGCTTTTCGTGAGGCTGAAGAGACTGGAGATGCTGGAGAAACTGAAGTACTCTATTTATCCACTGGCTAGGTACGCTGTAAGCTCCTCCAGTGACCTCTACCCTGCCCTTGAGGGACTGCCCTCTCCTGAGATGATAGGTAATTCAGTTTTCATGCTACCCCAGTCCAGGGCTCACTTGAGTAGTAGATCTTGTCATTCTTGCTGACCTCCAGCTGGTAACTTGTCATGTGGTCGAGGGGAGAGCGAAGTAGAGTTGTCCTTCATAAGCTGTCTTCCCAACAGGTAGTTACAGCCATGGGGAAGACCTGGCACCCCGAGCACTTCGTCTGCACCCACTGCCAGGAGGAGATCGGGTCCCGTAACTTCTTTGAGCGGGATGGGCAGCCCTACTGCGAGAAGGACTATCACAACCTCTTCTCCCCTCGCTGCTACTACTGCAACGGGCCCATCCTCGATGTGAGTTCTGGGGGGTTACGAGCCTGGCACGAGGTGCCGCAGGCCTCGGTGTTTAAAAACTCGACCCATGTGTCCTGGGTGAATTATTTTGTTTGGGAACTTCTGTTTTTCCTTTGCACTGGCTCTGAAAGGGAAACTACTTGACCCAGTCCAGTTCTTAATGAACTTAATTAAGGAGCTGGGTTAGTCCCTCTTACCTTCACTGAAGCTGTAATCCCTCAGAGCGTGGCTCTGTCATTGCAGTAACGATTCCCCAGCTGCTGCCTGTTGGTAGCCTGTAGTAAGAGGCACCAGTGTGCTAGTCCTGAGAGCTGGACGGGGCCCTGGGTAAGGGAGGAAGCTGTGTGAGATCCTTTTAGGGTAAAAGTGTGCTGTGGGGAAAGCCTGAATGAGCCAGAGTCAGGAGAGAACTGACTCAGCTCCGCAAAGGACAGTCTATTTTAATGCACGCAGATGTCAGCACCAACATCAATGTGTTCTTCCACCCTGTGCCCCCTTGTTCACCTCCAAGCTGAACCCATGATTAACGTGATTGTTTCTTCCTCTGAACAGAAAGTGGTGACGGCTTTGGACAGAACATGGCACCCTGAACACTTCTTCTGTGCCCAGTGTGGAGCTTTCTTTGGACCTGAAGGTATTACTGGCTTATACAAAACCTCCCTGAGCGTGTGTAAGGCAGAGCTGCTGCTGGGGGCCAGCCCGAGAGATGACGGGAACTGCTGAAGGCAGAAGTTCCAAGGGAAATAGCTGTTTATGCAGAAAGGATACCACCAGGAATTTTTTTCTCTCTGTCTCAGTCTCTGGAGAGGAAAAGTATGCATGTGCATGTGTGCGCATGGGACAGGAAGGGCAGCAGAATGAGGAACAGCTGTCTGCTGTGTGTGAGGGGACGGGAAGAATGATCCTACCCGCACTGGTTTCTCCAGAGCTTGGCCGGCCATAGGTGAAGGTCAGGAGCTGATGCTCTTTGTTCTTCTTTGGCAGGATTTCATGAGAAGGACGGCAAAGCCTACTGCCGCAAGGACTACTTTGACATGTTTGCTCCCAAGTGTGGAGGCTGTGCCCGGGCTATCCTGGAAAACTACATTTCTGCCTTGAACACCCTGTGGCACCCCGAATGTTTTGTCTGTCGGGTAAGAAACCCAAGGCCCGTTGGGGCTGCTCTACGACCCCTGTAATTTCCACCCAGCAGGCCCCTTATCAAACTAAAGGTGTCCGAGAAGGACAGCCAGCCCCACAAGATAAAAGCACGTCGGCACCAAGCACCTCCTTGATCCTCTCCTGGATTACATGAAACTTCCTAGCTGCTTTGCTCTTTCTGTTCCCAGCTGCAGTTACGGGCTTCTGCAGCAGCTCACAGATAAACAGAGACATTTTCTGTGGCCTTTAAACAATTACAAGCTAAGCTTCTCTCTAAGCACTTGCCTCAGCAATCAGATTTTGAGGCTCTTCCTCCCATGCTCCATCTGACAACGTAAACTAATGAGACTGACCTTGTTCAGGCAAGGCAGTGAAGTAGTGGCGGGCTCTGTGCAGCAGGCATAATAAACAGGAATACTGCAGATTAAATGCTTGGCGCTCTTTCAAAGTGCCTCGCGAATATTAACTCTTACAGGCCCCAAGAGATGAGCAAATACAAGCCAGGCTTTCCTAGAGTGGGAAAGAAAGGGAAAGAAACCAGATTCCGCAGCAGAGTCACGAGCTGCGGGTCCGTGGTGTGGTTGTTCATGGAGCCGTGAGCCGCTGGTGGCTCTGCGTGCTGGATGCTGTGCGCACAGCTCGGGCTGCCTCTGACCCTGTGTTCTCCCAGGGGATGAGGAAGGTGCCTGGGCTGAGCAGCACCAGGGTTTCACAGAATTTCACAGAATTTCTAGGTTGGAAGAGACCTCAAGATCATCGAGTCCAACCTCTGACCTAACACTAACAGTCCCCACTAAACCATATCCCTAAGCTCTACATCTAAACGTCTTTTAAAGACTTCCAGGGATGGTGACTCCACCACCTCCCTGGGCAGCCTGTTCCAGTGCCTAACAACCCTTTCAGTAAAGAAGTTCTTCCTAACATCCAACCTAAAACTCCCCTGGCGCAACTTAAGCCCATTCCCCCTCGTCCTGTCACCAGGCACGTGGGAGAACAGACCAACCCCCACCTCGCTACAGCCTCCTTTGAGGTACCTGTAGAGAGCGACAAGGTCACCCCTGAGCCTCCTTTTCTCCAGGCTGAACAAGCCCAGCTCCCTCAGCCGCTCCTCGTAGGACTTGTTCTCCAGGCCCCTCACCAGCTTCGTTGCCCTTCTCTGGACTCGCTCAAGCACCTCCATGTCCCTCTTGTAGCGAGGGGCCCAAAACTGAACACAGTACTCGAGGTGCAGCCTCACCAGAGCCGAGTACAGGGGAACGATCACCTCCTTAGCCCTGCTGGGTTATGGAGATCTGCCTTCTGTGGGCCTTCCTGCTGCCGTGATGGACAGGACCCTCAGCGCCCCACCAGGCCATCACCTCAATTCGCCCCTTGCACGAGGGGGGAATCTCCCCGGCCTTGCAGGGAGGATGGGGGCTTCTGCTGCAGGTTCTGCTGTCACGTTCTCAGCCGCCTGGTAGTGAGGGCGATGACGAATGCTGGGCTCCAACAAGCACACGGCTGGTGTGTCCTCATCTGTGCATGATCATTAGCCCTGTAGAAATAAACCAAGGGTTTCTCCCAGTAGGGGTGCATGTGTGCTTGGTGGAGGTATTTCAGGGTGGAATCCCCATCCTGCACAAAGCCGTACGCTGGCTCTGTCGTGCTAGCTGTTCCAGAGAGCACTTGTAAATAGGAATTGTGCCTCGTTTTCCCAGCTGGACCTAGCGCCAGGTTCATTAGGCTTTGCTGTCTGGAAGCCTGTTTTGGTCCCTGCCTTCCACCTCCTGATGTGGGGAAGCCGCAGTGAGATTAGGAGAAGAAGGGGAAGGTGCTCTGCAGCGTTGCCTGCCTCGAGGGAAGGAGCAGTGTTCCTCTTGGTCCTGGCTGAACTCATCTGGTAACTCCTCTTTTCTTTGTGTGAGAGAAGCCAGCTGGAAAGGGTCGTGGTTATTTCCCTTGCTGGTGGCTCTATCCATCAGCCTTTCCTTGGAAACTCTTCTTAATGGACAGACTTGGGCTCTGTGGACAGCAGGATGATGTTGAAAGCTTGTGGCACGGAGTGGAGGAGATTTGTGGAGCCTCCCACACCCCCGGCTTGTTACTGAGTCTGTCCCCTTGTGCTTTCTCCCCCTGCAGGAGTGTTTCACACCATTCATCAACGGCAGCTTCTTCGAGCACGACGGGCAGCCCTACTGCGAGGTGCATTACCACGAGCGTCGCGGCTCGCTGTGCTCTGGGTGCCAGAAGCCCATCACAGGACGCTGCATCACTGCTATGGGCAAGAAATTTCACCCCGAACACTTTGTCTGTGCCTTCTGCCTCAAGCAGCTCAACAAAGGAACCTTCAAAGAACAGAACGACAAGCCCTACTGTCAGAACTGCTTTCTCAAACTCTTCTGTTAGAGGCGTCCTAGCTGGGAGCTAAGCATCTTTCTGCCTCCCCCCGGGCAGTTCTGTCTCTCTGAACATTACTGTGATTTCAAAACCTTCCCAGGCAGGGGAGAGGGCGGGTGGGGGGTGGGTGGTAGTGCTTGCTGCTGCTGCCGAGAGGCAGCAGCTCCAGAGACGGACCATTAAACTGGAAATGCCCTTGCTGTGTCTCAGCAGAGAGAGGCGAGTCCCCTCGTTCCTGTGTGCGGCTGGGTGTGACAGACAGCTGAGCTTAGCCCGAGGGCTCCACCAGGGAGCTTTTCCTCACCCCCCTCCCGGCAGCAGGAGCCTTAGCCAGTACGTTTCAGCTGTGTCAGCGCTCTGGGCGCACCCTGACACTGTCAGACAACGCAGCCCTCTGTCCTGACGCCTCGCTGAGGCTCCTGCCTGCAGCCCGAGCGATAACACAGCGAGGGCACCCCTGTGAGCTCAGCACCACCCGGCCGCCGCTCCCTGGGGCTGTGGGCACGCCTGGCTCACCGAGAGCCTCAGCACAGGCAGCCAGGACCCTGCAAGGGTCTCTCCAGTTCCATTACACTGTAAGGAGTTGATACCACTTTTTTTTGTTGTTTGTTTGAAGAGGAATCAAGGTATTACTGTGTTTTTTTTTTTTTTCTCTTCCCCTAGTTTGTTACTCCCTGCCCTCTCCAAGCCCCAGCCCTCCCTCCGTGCTGCTGAGCGCCCCTAGGGTGACGTGCGGGGCCAGGCACCTCCCTCAGCACCCACTCCCCTCGCCTGCTGCTCCCCCGAGAGAGGCAGCAGCACTGTCCCTTCTGTAGGAGCAGGGAGGTTTAGGGCCAGCCTTCATCACCCCCCCCGACACGAGTGCCTGTGGCGTGCGTGCGTTGAGCAGGCCTGACGCTCTTCCACCTCCCAGGGCCTGCACTTGTCACAAGGTCGGGGAGAAGTGGAGGGGTTTAAGAAGCCAGGGAAAAAAAAAAAAATCCACCCTTTGTATGCTTTCTCCTTCCTCTCTTTGCTAACGAGACCTGTCAGCCCTTGGTATTTCCTTTCTGCACTCCTGTTAAACATGTTCCACGGAGAGATGCTAGAGCAATAACCTTTTGTACTGACTGTTACCAGCGTAACACGTCCCCGGGGTCGGGTGTGTGAGGCACACTTGGTTTTACTATCGAAATGAAATACTGTATCCTGCCTTTGATAAGATTTCTACACTGATTTTGAATTCATATCTAATTTGCTTTTAATCCTCTTATACAGAAATTGGTTTTGAAGTGATTTTAAGCAAGCGCCTTTTCTATCTCGAGCTGTGCTGTTCCGGGCAGCGTGCCCGTGGGGCTGCCCCTGCCTTTGTAACCTCGACGCTGTGTTAAACCGACCTGCCCTCGCCTGCTTCTTTCGGGGGGGTGGGGGGGAGGGGAAATGCGGCCGGGGGCAGGGACCAGCACCTCTATTTTAGTATTTTATTTTTAAATTTTATTTTTATTTTATTCTTTTTATTTTTTATTTTTGTTTTATTTTAAATTTTTATTATTTTATTTTTATTATTATTATTCTTTTTTAAAAAAATTATTTTATTTGTGTTTTATTTATTTTCAAACTTCCTTTTTGTTTTGTTCTCTTTTATTTTATTACTTCATTCTCCCCGGTGGGTGGACTGGGCCTGGCTGGGTCACTGAGTGGCGGTATAAGCTGTGACCTGCTGCCCTGGGGCCCACCTCACCTCCCGGGACCTCGCAGGGAGCCGTGGGGCGATGCTGCGGGGTGGGGGAGCGGGGAGCCCCAGCTTCTCTTCCCCAGCACCCGCCCGCCCCTGGGAGGGACGAGGGGATGGGGGGGGGGATGCAGGCGCTGCCCTGCTGCGGGAGCTCGGCCCGCTCCCAGCCCGGTTGCCGCATGGGGGGCGTGGCCTCAACCAAGGGGGCGTGGCTTCGACCAAGGGGGTGGGGCCATCCGAGGTCTTCCCGCGCTGCGCGATCACGGGGTGTGTGGCTTCCCTGCAGGGGGCGTGGCTTCCCGCCGGCTTCTCCTCCGGCCACTAGGAGGCGCCCGCCCGCCCCGCCGCTCCCGTGAGTGACAGGCGCGCCGCCCAACCGGAGCGGCCGTTCCGCCACGACTGGCGGCAGACCAATGGGGTGAGGAGGAGTCCGCCCGTGGCTCGCCGCGATTGGGCGCGAGCCGCAGTATAAAATGAGGTGGGCCCGCCCTCCGGCCTTTCTTTCCCGGAGCCCTCGTGGAGGTAGGAGCGCGCGGCGAGGAGCGTGCGGCGGAGGGGGGGCCCGCGGAGCCCTAAGGGGGGCCTTGAGGGGTCCGGGGAGGTCCTGAGGTGCCCGGAGAGGTTCTAGGGGGGCCGTGAGGGGTTCTGAGGGGCTCCTGAGGGCCTCGGAAAGGGGGAGCGGGAGGCGGGCGGGGCGCCGAGCGGAGCCGCCTCACCCGCGCCCGTCCACCGCAGGCCTCAGCTCGTCTTTAAACCCGCCGGGCGATCCTTGGAGCACCGCCGCGATGCCCAGGGAAGACAGGGCTACGTGGAAGTCCAACTACTTTATGAAAATCATCGTGAGTATCGCTGTGCGGCCCGGCCCGGCCTTCGGGAGGCGCCGCCTGGGGTCGGGGAGCGGGGCCGGGCCGGGCGGTGGGGGCATGGCAGGGCCTCGGGGCCGCCCTGTCCTGTGCCAGCTCTGCCTACACGGTGCTGTTCTTGCCGCAGCAACTGCTGGATGATTACCCGAAATGCTTCGTTGTGGGAGCAGACAACGTGGGATCCAAGCAGATGCAGCAAATCCGGATGTCGCTGCGTGGGAAGGCCGTGGTGCTGATGGGGAAGAACACCATGATGCGCAAAGCTATCCGCGGGCACCTGGAGAACAACCCTGCCTTGGAGAAGTGAGTGATGGGTCTCTCTCCTCCTGGGTCCTCCCTTTGGGAGGGGATGTTTGAGGAGCGGAACTGAAGGCTGTCTTCTTTCCTTCAGGCTGCTGCCTCACATCCGTGGAAACGTGGGCTTTGTTTTCACCAAGGAGGATCTGACTGAGATCCGGGACATGCTGCTGGCCAACAAGGTAGGGGAGTGAGCCCTCGCTGTGTCTGGGGGCTGGGAGTTACTGAGGGAAAAGTGAAACTGAACCTTTAAGGGGAGATACCTGGTTTCAGGAGTCCTCAGGGACTGGGAGCTAGGCCCCTGCAGCTGTAGCTGAGCAGCAGTACTACCGCTGTCTCACCTGTGTGTGCCTGGCTGGCGTCTGTCCTGCCCGAGCATTTTGGGAAGGAGTTGATGCCGTTGCAGGGTATCTGAGAGGTGAGCGTTCTTCTGACTTAACCTTGTTTATTCTTTCTCCAGGTGCCAGCAGCTGCCCGTGCTGGTGCGATTGCTCCTTGTGACGTGACTGTGCCAGCCCAGAACACCGGTCTCGGACCTGAGAAGACCTCCTTCTTCCAGGCCTTGGGCATCACCACGAAGATTTCCAGAGGAACCATTGAAATTCTGGTTAGTGAGCAGGGTGGTGGTGGTGGTGAAGCCCTTCCTTGATTGAAGGGCCCTTGCTGTGATATTGCCTGGAGTTGTCTTCATGTCCAGCATTCACGTGAAGAAACAGGAGGTGTAGTGATCCAAAATCTCCTTCGCACTGAAGTACTGCATGAACAGCCTGACTGCTTCACTAGGGAACTCCTGAGGGCTTGGTTCAGGCATGCAGTGGGGTGAGGAGAGGGATTCACATCCCTCTGTCAGATCTGAGCTCTTCTAGAGGAATTCATAAGCTACCATAGGGAATCGAGGCGCTGCTCATCTCCTGGTTGAGCAGCACTTAAGCGTGGTCTAAGTCTCTTTAGAGGTGAACTCCGAGCCTGTTTTATCTGTGCTCATCTGTTCCTTCATCTCTTGCCATTAGAAACTGCCTTTGTGTCCCTGCTGTGTTGGTTGGCCTGGATTTCTTTGTGCACATTCACGATTTTTCCTCCTCTTCTCTTAGAGCGATGTGCAGCTCATCAAGACTGGAGACAAAGTGGGTGCCAGCGAAGCCACCCTGCTGAACATGCTGAACATCTCCCCGTTCTCCTTCGGGCTGGTGATCCAGCAGGTCTTTGACAATGGCAGCATTTACAATCCTGAAGTGCTGGACATCACCGAGGATACCTTGCACAAGCGTTTCCTGGAGGTCAGTGCCTCAGCCTTGTGTTAGGTTCAGCTCTTCGCCTACCTGCTAGAGGGAAAACAGCGGGCGCTGCCCCGGGGCGAAGCGTCGGCTCTGGTGTTTTCTGCAGGCTGTAGAGTCTGAGCGCCCTGGAGGAAGAGTCACAGAGCACCTTCTGTAGGCTTTTCTGACCAAAGCAAAGGAAAACGTACTGGGCGTTCCATGAAGTGAGGTGTGTGGGATTAGTGAATCTGTGACGGTAGCGAAGCGTACGTGCAGTCTGGAAGCTATTTCAGCGAGTGTTTGAAATCATTTAGATCCTGATGCCTTGTCTAATTCACTGGGGCTAAGTTTACCTGTGCACATTACATGCTGTCCTGCGTTGTGTTGGCAGCACAGAGGTGTGCTCTCACAGTTTCTCATCCCCATTATTTCTCGGCACAGAAACACGAGTCTCTCTCTCTTCTCACAGGGTGTTCGTAACGTTGCCAGCGTCTGCCTGCAAATCGGGTACCCGACCATTGCTTCTGTGCCCCACTCCATCATCAACGGGTACAAGCGGGTCCTGGCAGTGGCGGTGGAGACCGACTACACCTTCCCGCTGGCCGAAAAGGTAACGGCAGCGCCTGCCCCGCAGCCCAGAGCCTTGTTAAAAGTGCAGCGAGCACTGCGCAGAAACACCGTGCCCGTTGCCTACCCTGAAAGGGCTCAGAGCTGCCTCTGAGCGTGAGCTGGACGGAGCCGTGCCTCCTGAGGAGGGCGCTTGGCTCTGTGTGATGAGCACGGAGACTGGAGCCCTGTCTCTTATGGTCTTGCCCACCCAGGGCTGCAAGACCCGGATGCAGGGGGCAGCCGGGTGCTCGCAGCTCCTGGGCTGCAGCCCCGCAGCGAGCCCACGGGCATGAAAGGAGCGGGCTGGGCCCTGCCTCCCTCCACCCCTAGGGCAATCACCTCATTGACATCTGCCACGCCGCACAGCCGGGGCTCAGCCCCTGGGGCTGTTTCCCTGTTTTACCCCTCTCTCCCCCCGCAGGTGAAGGCCTTCCTGGCAGACCCCTCGGCTTTCGTGGTGGCCGCCCCGGCGGCAGCCGAAACCGCTGCACCCGCCGCAGCATCCGCCGCCGCGCCGGCCAAGGAGGCGGCCAAGGAGGAGTCGGAGGAGTCGGACGAGGACATGGGCTTCGGCCTCTTCGACTAGCGCGGGGCGCGAATAAAGGCTCTTGGACCCTGCGTGTGCCTCTGCTGCCTGCCTGGGGGGTGGGGTTCGGATGGGTTCGGGAGCGGGTTCGGAGCGGTTCGGGCGGGGGTTGGAACGACTCGGTAGGGTTCGGAGCAGTTCGGCGCCGGGATTCGGATGGGTTCGGCAGCGTTCGGCCCGACCCGACGGCGTTCGGCTGCGCTCGCCTCGCCTCGCCGCGCCGTCCCCATGGCAACGCCCCCTCCCCGCGGCAGCGCGTGCGCCGGCTGCCCCGGAAGCGCCTTCTCCTTCCGGGGCACAGCGGCGCCATGGCGGCCGACACGCAGGTGAGTGCGGGCCGCGCCCGCCCCGCTGGCACCGGCCCGGCCCCGGGCGGCTCCGCGCCGCTCCCCCGGGCCCTTCCCGCGGGGGGACGCCGGGGCTGAGTCCCGAGCCCCCGCTGGGCCCCGGAGCGGGGCCGGGCGGCGAGGCCCGGCGGCTGTGGCGCTGGGGGCCGGGCCCCTTCCCTGTGAGGAGCCGGCCCCAGGCTCACGGGTACAGCCCGGGGAGGCCGGGGGGGAGCGGGGAGCCGCGCTCCGTGTCCTCTCTGGACGGCAGTCCCGGAGCTCCGCAGGGGCTGTGGGTTCCGGCGGTGCTGGGGTAGCTCCAGCAGGTTTGTCTTGTCCGCGTCTTCTCGCCGGGGACTCAGCGGCGTGAGTAAGTGCGGCCCGCTCCGAGCCTGCGTGCGGTGGAGGCAGGGAACGGGAAGGTGCTAATGAGGGGTCTCTGGCGGCTGTAGTGCCCGGCATCCGCAGGCCGGAGGCACAGAGAGAGCCCAGGGCAGGAGGTGGTCGGGTCCCAGAGACCCACTCCAAGTCCTAAGCAGCCCGCGTGCCCAAGGGATTCCCTTCCTCTGTGCCAGCAAAGAAGCGTTACTGAAAGCAGCTCTTCAGAAGAATGGAGACAGCTTCCACTTCCCAAACTTCCTCTCCTTCCAGAAAGACCTGTTGTGGAAAAACTGGGAGAATTTTGCCCAAGAGGGAGGGAGCAGTTTTAATCAGCTTCTGAAGACACGTTTATTTGCCGCCCTTCCTGAAGATATTGTTACAAATTTATAAAGGTGCTTGGTGTAAGAGGTGAATTTCAAAAGCCTTTCCTGTAGCCTTGTTCTTTTGGTTTACATAAACGCAGAGGACACCTGGGTGTAATCGTGCCTGAGCCCTGCTCAGGCTCCACAGAGCCTTCGGTGCCCTTCTGAAACTGGATGGAATGGTTTCTGGTGTGCAGGCTCCTGAAGGAGCAGGTCGCTGAGAACATACCACTGCTGAAAAAATAAAGTTTATCTCACCATCTCCCTACCCCTTGAAAACTGACACAAAATATTTACAAAAGGTAAACTTGGTGGTTTTCAGGCCCTCAGAGCCTGCAGGGTCAGGCACGTAACAGACGCGGCAGCACAGGCAGGACAAACGCAGGTTGAATTGTGTGAGCTGTGGTTTTTGTTTTGCTTGGGGAACCTTGGGCGCTACTGACAGCGCAGGGAAGGAGCTTTAGGTATTGTTTTATACCCTTTGTAACCTGCTGAGCCCAAGGTACAGCCCCCCTGAGAGGTGTGTGCCAGTTCTGGATGAGAACAAAGGCAAGCTGTGCGTTCTTTTCCCCTCCCCGTGCAAGTAACGTTCAGCAGCAGTGATCACCTGTGGCAGCCTGGGACCAGGGACCGGTGTTCGGGGAGTGAGGTTAGGCTCCGTGCTAGGCCATGGTGGGTGGGTGGCTTCAGGAGATCACCCCCCCTGCAAAGTTCCTCTGCGTTCCTGAAGTGCCAGAGCTCTGGCTTTTCAAGGCCCTGTGCTCTAGGGCATTGATTTTACCTTTCAGTCTGTCCTTTTGGAAGGGTAAACGTGCCTTAGAGAGTGCCACGATCACAGGTTAACCAACAGAAAGCGGCCACCCTTCAGCCGAAGGGAGCCTTTTGAGCTCTATCTTGTACGACGCAGTGACCCTTTCCTACTCAGTCAGACCACAGATGATCCCCCATGCATTTGTGCAGCTGCACAGGACGTGCTTGTCCTGCTTTTATGTTCTGCTGACATCGAAGCCAGCCTGATGTTTTCCCCTCTGCCTGTGCCATTAGATTTCTGATACGCTGAAGCGGTTTGCGGTAAAAGTAACTACAGCCAGCGTGAAGGAGCGGAGAGAGATCCTCAGTGAGCTGGGAAGGTGCATTTCTGGGAAAGGTAAAAGTGGTTTTGATCACCTGGGTGGAAAAGAATGTTCAAGTGCTTTGTTTGAAACGCTGTGTGAAACTCCTGGGGTGGTTCTTAGATGTAGTGGGGTGGCTACGTTTGGAGCATGTGCTCCCCTACAGCATTAGTTCCAAGCAGAGCTTTTGTGGTTACTTCATGTGTGCTTGTTCCAGTAAGGAGCTGTAGCACACCTCTATTAGTTTTTCATCAGCGTATCAGACACCTGTTTCTCTCTAGGACTCTTCTCTTGGTTTTGTAATGATTCACGGAGTATTTACGTACACACACGTGTAAATATACGTATCTAAAGAGTGTACAACCAGGAGACTTTACGCAGTCTTAATAAAATTAAACAAATTTTTAAGAATCCTTTTGATACCTCTCATTCTCTGAAGGTGACCGGAAAAGCATGCATTCCAATTTTGCTTTTATTTAAAAAAAATGCATAAAATGTACACATAAAAGAGAGAATTCTGAATGTGGACCTTGCAAACACTTGGCATGTATGTATGGGCTGTGCTCAGTTCACTGATTTTAGCTGCAGGGTGCCTGGGTGCATCGAAGACCTCAGTGACTTACAAAGAAATGTCCTGAAATGCAATCTGTTACAGATCTTCCAGAGGGTGCAGTGAAAGGCCTTTGCAAACTCTTCTGCCTTACTCTGCACCGATACCGGTGAGTAGAAAGGCTGTATTGTTTAATCTCTTGGTAAACCGAGGTTATTTATCAGTTACACAGGCGTGGAGCGTCTGGGAACGTTACTGTGCAGCGTCCCGGAGATGTGTAACATGGAAAGACGGCGTCTAGTAATTAGTCTCTCAAGTTAGGTCTGACACAAAAAAGTTTCACAGTGTTTCCCTTGTGCTTCACTTGTCTTTGAAATTAAAGCTTGCATCGTGCGGTGCAGTTTGGCAGTGTGAAGCCAGAGCAAGACGCCTTTTAGACGCTTTCAGACCGGGTTAAGCCGTGCCCTGTTGCAGAGAAACTGTTCAGGACCCATTTTCTTTTGCAACCTGCCGGAGGGCCTCAGTGTAATTTCTGCCAGCCGAGGAAGGGAACGGAGCTTTCTGCCAGAAACCTCCACTTCCCAGAGCAGCCAGGATAAAACAACTCTTAGCTGAAGTGACAAAGCAGAGCCCTTTGCGTGACGCCAGGTAGCAACACGTGCGATGTTGGCAGGGTTTATAACTTCACAGAGATCCGTTTTTCCTTCCCGCCAGCGATGCGGCATCCCGCAGAGCCCTGCAGCTGGCGCTTCAGCAGCTCGCAGAGTCCCAGCCGGACGCAACAGCAAAAAACCTCCTGCAGTCCCTTCAGTCCTCGGGGATCAGCGGCAAGGCCGGAGCTCCCAGGTGCGGGATGAGTTGCTTTGTGTGGGGTCGCTTCTGAGTTGCTGCTGGTTATTCTTGCCTTCGGACTGGAGGCTTTGCTGCTGCTTGCCAGAGCTGTTAGAAGCATTCAGGGACGATGTAATGACTGTTTAAATCTTATTTTTTAACCTCTGTCTTGTTTTCTGTGAAAGCAGCATCTTGGTGTTAGTGCTGGTGGATCGGCTCCAAGTTACAGTTTGGTTTTGTTAAACTTAAGTGTGGAGTGATGAGGAATAAACTCTTAGGAAAAAAACAGTCTCCAAAATGGTTAGGAAAGGGGAGTCCCTACCCCAACCCGTGCAGCAATACAAGATTGAATATTGACAGGAAGCCTGAAGTTGGATGTTCAGATGAGAAACGAGCTGCTGTTGAATAGCAGTAGCATGTGGAAGCACCAGCCGGGGAGTGTTTCCGAGAGGTGACTTGGGGTTTTGTTAGGCCGATGGAGGCCCCAGAGTGCCCCATCCTGCACTTCCTCCGCCCACCTCTTGCCTCCTGGCTGAACAGAGGTGTACCTCGAAGAAAAATACCTGATCTTGGTGTCAAGGCTTGCAGTGATGCAGCATTTACCCCTCAGGTGACTGTGTCAGGGCCTTGTGCATGGGGTTACTTGTTACCTTATTGCACTTTGAGAGAGGAAGATGAAAATGGGGTGGGGGTCCTCAGGGAGCCAGGAGGTGGGATCTGCCACCTGAAGGGCAGGGAGGAGGGAGAGTAAGCATAAATCAGAGCTGAGTGATGTGCTCGGGGGAACGTAAGCTGTGAAATGCTTTGGCAATCTAAGGCTGTGAAGCTCTGACAGTAAAGATGATCAGCAGCAGATGAGAAATCTTGAGTCACTCTTTGGGCAGTCTCAGTTGGTGAAGTATTTAACTCATTGCTGTAATGCTGCTGGAAAGATCCCCAAATGATCTTTCTCACGCTAAGTTTTCTCGTTCCCAGCAGGTGACATTTAGCCTCCCTTTGCCATTCAGGAGTTCTGAGTTTAAGCAGGAGCTGAAACGCAACAAGCAAAAGCCGTTGGAGCTTACAAACACCAATTATTTCCTTTAAAAGTTGAGAGTTTAGCTGTACGTTGGCTGCTGTAAGATAGCCTCAGTAACGAGGTGGGGTGGTGTAGATGAGCCGGTTCTGACGCAGTAGGAGTTACCTGGCGTTATACTGAGGGCTGTGGATTTACCTGCCTTCCTTTTCCACTGCAGTAAGAGCAGCGGGGCTGCAGCTCTGCTGGCGCTCTCCTGGACGTGCCTGCTGGTTCACACAGTCTTTCCAACGCCTGACAAGAGGCAGGGGGAAACGTGGAAAAAACTGGTAGGTTCTTCTTGGTTTGCAGAAATACCCTTTGGAGGTGAGGACTTGAATATTTCTGATTTCTTCAGGTTGCTGAAACGTTGCAGGTAACTCTGAATGTGACTAATAATGTCACGTGAAAACCCGGGTTTGTAAGATGATCTCTGCTTTCTGGTGTTTTTACCAGATGTTCTGCTGGGGAAGGCAGGAGATGTGTGAAGCATGAGATTGGGGCAGTCTTACACCTGAGCAGACTTGCTCTGCACGCTGTGGCATATACCTGTGCTTCTAGCCTAAGTTGTGCCTCCAGGGTGCTGTCTGAAGCACGCTGTGAACTCCTTCTGCTTCCCTGCCTTGCCAGTGACATTCTGTCATGTGGTCTTAAGTAGCCTTTTGCTTCCTTTTACCTTTATTAACAATCTGTCCCTGGGACCATGCTCGTAGCACCTTGGAATATAGCTGGAATACACTTCAAGAAGAGGTGAAACTTGATATAAATGTTTTCAAAGTCAGAGTTTCCAGAACTGTTATGTATAGTTCTGCAAAGTGGTACGTATGGGATGAAAACAGTGGCAGCTCCCTAATTCTGCCTGTTGGAAGAACTTACACGGCCTAAGAACTTCTTCATAAGCAGATGGAGTTAATCACAGGCATCTGTCAGTTCTTATTTGATATAAGCTCTCCGAGAAGCAGGTTCCTGAGGGCTGTCTTGGCTGTTTCCCTTGGCAGGTGGAGGTTCAGTGTTTACTCCTGTTGGAAGTCTTGGGAGGTTCTCATAAGCAGGCAGTGGTTGGGGCGGTGAAGAAACTGAACAGGCTGTGGAAAGAGGTGAGGTATACTTTATGTAGCTTTATTCAGTAGCAGTTCTAGCTTCTGTTGTGTTAATGTTTTTTTTTTTTTTCTCTTGTTAGAACCAAGACCTGGTGGATCAGTACCTGAATGTCATTCTCGGTCTTGAACCAAACCAGAGCTATGCTGCGATGCTGGGACTTGTGGTGCAGTTCTGCACGGCCCAGAAAGAGCTGGACATCATCAAACGCCACAAGGTAAATCTGCCACGCTACTTCTATTTTTTAAATAAGTAGCATTGCTTTTCATCACGGAGCAGGTGGGGGGACAGATGTGTCAGCGAAGCTGGTACTTTCCATCTGCCCCTGGTTTCATTAGCCATCAATTCAGTGGTAATACAGTTCTGGTTAAAACAATGGGATGTATTTATAGAAGGAGCTGCCAGGTATGTGGGTCTTTGCTCTGGCCTGTGTTTTTACACAGCCAGCCAGCACCGCAGGTTTCTGCCTTCTCCCTTGTAGGAAGGGAAGGCAGCAGCTAGCCTTAATGGGTTTCAGTGTAAGGCTGGTGGGTACAGCAGAGAGCCCTGATCTCTGCTCAGCCATCAAACAAAGCTTCTGCTTGGTGGTTAGGGCTGCCTTCCAGAGCAAGGTGAGGCAGGGTGTCAAGCCTGGCTTGCCAGCAGTGTGCAGGGAGCTGTGTGGGTTGCACCGTGGCTGTAATTGGTGTTTCTGCTTGTTCAGAGCGCTCTTCTGGATTTCTACGTGAAGACCATCCTTATGAGCAAGACAAAGCCTCAGAAGCATGTGCTGGTGAGACGAACTCTTCCAAGGCTGTTGATGCTTTTGTCCTCTGTGTGGTGCCCGCTGCTGCGCTGAGTGCTTTGTTCCCTTTGCAGGATAGCTGTTCCCCAATTCTTCGATACGTCTCTCACGCTGAGTTCAAGGACTTAGTTTTGCCAACACTGCAGAAATCCCTGCTGCGAAGTCCTGAGAATGTAATTGAAAGTGAGTCTGTCGTCTCTGTACACTGCTCTGCCAAAGAGCCTGAACAGTTGTTCCTCAGAGGTCTGGAGTCATGGGGTGTGCATCCCTCTGGACCATGCTTATAGGCCTGTGAGCATAGGCAGTGGGATTGTCTGGCGTCTAAGGGCTGGATGTGGAGAAGCAACATGTGTGGTGTGATCCCAAGTGTCTGGGTATGTGGTAGCTATGGTTTACACTGAGGACAGAATTTCACAGCTGAGTGCTAAGAATAATCCTGAATTAATCTGTTGATTGGGCATCAGTTTCCATGCTTTTCCTCCCTGGTTCTTACTGACCCTGTCTGCTCTTGATGTGTTCTGGGGGGAAGGAAGTATTAAAGTGCTAAAATCAGCTTCTTAACAAATTTAATATGACGTAATCTCTTCTGTCTTCAGCGATCTCTTGCTTGCTCCTGTCTGTGAACCTGGATCTTAGCCAGTACGCTCTGGACATTGTGAAAGGACTGGCCAGTAAGTACCTAATTCCGGAGGGAATGATGAATTCAGAATAAGGCTTGCTTCACCTTAATGGCTGTATGTATAACAATTTGATCGCTGGTGTCGAGGTTGATTTATTTGGATGGGAGGATGATACTGTAACTTGGCACAGGAATAGTTCACGTGACGTTCCAGAAGCTGAGTCAGGCCACATGCAAAGATACATCCTTGTCTTAGTGATTCTATGCAGTTAGTGATAGAGAGCTCTTAGCTCGTGAATCGTTTTCTAGGTCATCTGAAATCCAACAGTGTGCAGCTGATGGATGAAGCAGTTGTTGCATTAAAGAATTTGGCTCGACAGTGCAGTGATCCTTCGGCTGTGGAGTCACTGAGCAGACACCTTTTTGCCATCTTAGGAGGTGAGTAAATTGTATGATAAGCAGCAGAGGTGAATAAAGGAGGTGAATAAAGGTTTGTTGGCTTCAAGGAGTGTTTTGTGTTTTTTATTTTCCATTGCTTTTGACTGTCTGTACGGTAGGGGCTGCTCAGCCTGGATCAGGGCTATTTTAAAGAAGATACTTGATGTATCACATTGCGATTGCCTGTCTGTGCGTCAGCCGTCACCCATTTGTTTCTTGTTGGCAGGCTCAGAGGGGAAGCTGACAGTTGTTGCTCAGAAGATGAGTGTCCTTTCAGGTAAGGATCCTAAAGGAAAGCTGCTTCTCTAGTGGAGCAAATCCAGCAGGTGGCTGAATGAGAGGAATCCGTATTTGAGCCTTTAGGAATGAATCCCTGCCTGGTTATTCTCTGTTGGCTGCGGTTAATGTCGTACAGGGTGCTGGATACTGCATGCAAATTCCTGTCTTTCCCTTCAAGGGAAATAGTTGGCTAGTAGGCTAAAATGTTATCTGCGAGGAAGAAGGTGACTGTATCCTGGGTGAAGAATGAAGACAGCGTCCTGTAACATTGGTTCGTGGTGGATGTGACATCCAGATGTAGTGATAAGAAAGAGAGATGTTTGCCCTAGGACTGAAATGCGATTGTTTTGAGATTTTACAGCAAGTGCTGGTACTTTTGGAACTAATGAGAAATGTTTTTCCTTTCAGGCATCGGCAGCCTTAGTCACCATGTGGTTTCTGGGACATCTAGCCAAGCTCTGACTGGAACTGTGGCTGAGCTTTTCATCCCTTTCCTGCAACAAGAAGGTGTGAGGTCTCTTGCTTTTGTTCTGGATTTATTAAGCTGCTTTCATCTTGAGCAGGATTTTTGTATGGCCTGTTACTTAGGGTAAATCCTGATTTATAAAATACATTGCACCGTTCTGAAGAGCAGCCCTGTGGAGACAACTCTATGCCTGTTAGAAGCACATGCATTCTTTTCCTTCCTCACCCCAACATTATCTGCTTTTTGTTTTATGTCTTCCTGTGTTTTATGCAATTGCTGTACTGATGTGAGCCCTGTGTTACTTCCTAGTCCATGAAGGCACGTTGGTTCATGCAGTCTCTGTCCTGGCTCTTTGGTGTGTTCGGTTCACCACAGAAGTCCCAAAGAAGCTGGTGGAATGGCTAAAGAAAGCCTTCAGCCTTAAAACCTCCACTTCAGCTGTGAGACATGCCTACCTGCAGTGCATGCTAGCCTCTTTCAAAGGTAAAACTATGCAGCTGTTAATAACTCTTGATTGTGTGGCTTAAGAAATGTGTAATCAACTTCTGTACTTGTTGATACAGTAGGTAACTGTGTGGGTTAAGAAAGATACTGTAAGGTGAACAAGTCCTACGAGGAGCGGCTGAAGGAGCTGGGCTTGTTCAGCCTGGAGAAGAGGAGGCTCAGGGGCGACCTTATCGCTCTCTACAGCTACCTTAAAGGAGGCTGTAGTGAGGTGGGGGTTGGTCTGTTCTCCCACGTGCCTGGTGACAGGATGAGGGGGAATGGGCTTAAGTTGCGCCAGGGGATTTTTAGGTTAGATGTTAGGAAGAACTTCTTTACTGAAAGGGTTGTTAGGCACTGGAACAGGCTGCCCAGGGAGGTGGTGGAGTCACCATCCCTGGAAGTCTTTAAAAGCCGTTTAGATGTAGAGCTTAGGGATATGGTTTAGTGGGGACTGTTAGTGTTAGGTTAGAGGTTGGACTCGATGATCTTGAGGTCTCTTCCAACCTAGAAATTCTGTGATTCTGTGATTCTGTGATGATACCTGTTCATTAACCTTCATCTTTCTCCTTGAAGTCTCTTTTGCTTTCAAGCCTTTTAAGACAGCGTATCTCCTTGTATAACTATCACCATCCGTTGTGCTGCCTTTTCATATACCCCAAAGTAATTTGGGATTGATTCGTTTTGTAGATTGTAGTGTTTCTAGCTAAGGGACCACGCTTTCGCTTCATACGTCACCCATAACACTGGGACTGTGGTCTGTGGTTTTGATGATCAGGAGCTTATTTTTTTTTTTTTGAAGGAACATGGTTTTGAAATCTTCACAAATTCTAAACTTTTGGTGATCCTTTTCAGATTAGCCTCTGTTGGTTGTATCCCCTGTGGCTTCAGCACTTCGTCTGCAGGTCAATAGGTGATGGGTCTGATTTCCGTACAAGAGATCTCCCTTTCTTGTTGTGGCAGTATGAATCAAAAAGATGGTTCACGTTTTCTTGAGAGATGGCTAACTCAGTCCATTGCATAGGTACAATGGATGTGCCATTTGTTTTTTCTCAACATGGGTATGAGTAAAATTAGAATTACATGTTTTTCTATTGTAGCTGCTGGGAATTTCTGTGTTATTACAGGGCTGAAAAAAACCACCATCCACTATAAAAACCAGTTAGGATTCACAAGAGGCTGTTCCCTTCCGAGAGATCAGTATGGGAAACCTAAAGTTGCTCATGCTTGGCAAGGACAAGGAGGATTACATGTGTGAGGTGTGCAGCTGTTTGAGGGACGTGGCCTAAGACGTTCATATTCCAGAACAATTTACTCAGACTGGAATGCTGGCTACCATTGCTTTGGCCTAGTCAGTGAAGTACCCAACTTAAAAAATAAAGATTCTAACTCTTACAGGTTTATGGTTAAAACACTACCTGCAAATACTCAGTGTACAAAATCGTGATGTCTTTATATCCTTTTTTTTGGCATCGTCTGAGGTGTTGCTTCTGAAAATAGCAGAAAGGCCTAGCTCAATTCCCATGGAAGCGAAGGTCACAAATCAGCGGGATTCCTCGGCTTGTGAATGTTCGAGATGGAACAGATGGTTGTGGCTTGCCAGGAATTTACTTTTGCTCTCTCAGAGAAACATAGTTTTAACATCAGACTTCCTGTGATTTGAACCAGTTCCTTTATGTAACTGGATAAGCATTTTCTTTTGCATTCCATGAACAGAAACTTGTATTGGGATGGGACCCTTTTATCTGTGAGGAAAGGACTAAAGTGGTTGTCATCTTCATAGCTGAAGTTTAATCACAGGAGTGATTGGCAATGCTCTGGGAGTCTTCCCCTTCTGTGTCTGGTTTGTTTCTTGTGTCGTAACAGCAGAAGAACCGTTGATGCCTTCAGTTTAACGTGTGAAGGACCATGTTTTGCAGTTTGTCTCTGTCTGTCTCCTCAGGTGACACGTTATTACAGGCAATGGACTTGCTGCCAATGCTGATCCAGACAGTAGAAAAAGCAGCATCCCAAAGTACTCAGGTTCCCATGGTAACCGAAGGAGTTGCTGCAGCTTTGTTGATCTGCAGGATGTCTGTAATTGAGGGACAAACTGGTAAGATCACAAAACACCTTGGCAGAATCCAATATGAACAGGCTCAGAGAAATAACACTTTTTCTTGACAGTGTGCCTCGGGTTCTATTCCTTAATCCATATATTGCTTCTGAGTAGAGAATCACTGCCCTTTGGTAAATCAGGGATGGATTTATTCTGATCTCTCCTGGTTCTGTAAATGAGAAATTCTTGCTCTTCTGTAGCTTTGCAAATTCCAGCTTCCATTCACTTGGGGCAGTATTTCTCTTTGTTCTGACAGAAAATTCATTCAGACCTTAGATGCTAGGACAACATGACTGAAGCATTAAAAGCATTGAAGCATTGCAAGTGTAACTTGTTTGCCATTTATTTAGTATTTTTGCAAGCTATCTTTGGAAAACTGCAGGTCTGGAGTTCTGTTTTCCATTAAAGCATGTTGCAACAACTGTCTGAATTCATACATCTGCCAGGATATAAAATCCAGATGTGTTCTGTCTGTCAAAAGCAACACATCAGCTTTCTCCTTTTCTTCATTTTTAGGGAGGCTTGCCCTATGAACATTAAGGTGAAACAGATTTTACATTTCACAAGTGTAAGTCAGAGAAATATATTTTTTTCAACAGGTGTTTTTTAGACATGCTTATAGTTCTGAATGAGAGATGAGAGGCTTTGTAAGTGAAGACAAGCAAAAGCTAGAAATAGCTTCAAAAATTTCAGGAGACAGAATTTTACTGTGTTCTCTGTAACCTGGTAAGTTCTTACTCATTTTGATAAGTCCTTGATAGACATTTGTTCTTTTCCTGTCAGAGTCTAAGCTGAGCAGCTTTTGGCAGCTGATTTTGGATGAGAAAAAACAAATTTTTACATCTGAGAAGTTCTTGCAGTCAGCTTCAGAGGAAGGTAAATTATCAGTTATTGTGTATCCTATTACTGTTTAATTCTATTACTTAAGCGAGCTACTTTGCTGTTAGCCTGTTCTATGGTCCTTGGGGATTCAGTTTGATTGAAATGAGCAGTTCTGTCTTTTTAGAAGTATATCTAAATTAATTGTAGTCTGACACTGAATTAATTTATTTCTAATGTTTCTAGCCTATGTTATCAACCATTTACAATTCCAAATCTTTATATTCAGTGAAAGTCTTTACAATCCAAAAAAGTGTGTGGTGTTCCAGCTTGTAAGTAGACAGTTGCAGCCAATCTAAGGGACATGGATAAGCCTAAAATTAGGAAGAAGATGGGAAAAAGTAAAATAAGGTTGGAGAAGAATACATGTAGAGGAATCTTGTAAGATAATATGGGGAAGAGTAGTAACATAGGAAATCAATTGGGTTATACATTAGTCTTTATCCATGCTCTATTTTGTTCTCTTGTGTTTAAAGATTAATTTTTTCAAAAAAAAGAATGTGCCCCACAGAAACATCACTGACTATCTTTTAAACTGAAAGCCTTGCAAATGAGTTCATGAATCGTTTCTCTGAAATGAGTTCATTTATCTTTTGTACAAAGCTTTGAAGAGGTAAATGGGAACTAGCATAAATTCTCCTTTGCTTGCTGTGATCATTGTTTGCTGAAGGCAATGTGGAAATCCAGTCATTTTCCTTCCCAAGTCTGCAGGTATCCTGAAACAATATGATCTGGGAAATTATGTATTGGTCCATTAGGATGTTAATTCCAAAAACTAATGCTGGTAATTTTGAGAATAAGCATTGTCATGATTTGCTATTGGGTATAAATGAGCGAAAACATCTAGCAGATGTGTTTAACATCCCCAAGTTCTCTAAGGATTTGAATGTCAAAAGTAACCCATTGTCATACTTCATATGGGTTATAACCTACCCCACATTTCAGGGCTTACTCCTTCTGCTTTTATGATGTGTATATAAACCAAAGGGCCTAGAGACAGTATAAGCTCACATGATGGTATGATGTAAAATATAAAAGGTACAACTCCCACAGCATTACGCACTTTTTAATGAATTCACTACACATTTTATTGTCACTTGAGACATTTCAGCGGTGCTCAGTATCAACAGTATTGATGCAATGAGTATGGTGCTTCTTATTTGATTTGCTCTATTTGCTCACACAAAAATAGGCCTCCCGTACTGGTTAAGGAAATTCTGCTGGAATGAGGCTAACCACGTTTCCCTTAGCTCATGGTTCTGTTTCCAGTCTTGTCAGATCTTTATTGGACTTGTTTGTAGCTTTATTGAGAAGCTTGCATAGAGGCTCAGTTTTGGCAGCCATTTTATTATGTTCTGATTGCTGTTTATTCATTCTTAAGTAAAAAAATCTCCTTCCATATGAAATCACATGCTATTGTAAATATTTGTCTTTTCCCACAGCAATGTGTACTGTACTGCAGCTGACAGAGCGTCTCCTCTTGGATCATGCACAGCGGCTCCCTGAAAGTAAAGTTCAGTACGTAGAGTGCTGTTACTGATCTGGGTCTGATCTGGAATGTCTGTGCAGGAAAGGGTGGGCCTGGGACTTTGCACAAAATGCTGAATGCTTTGTGCTTTTGTGGCCAGATAGTTTGCAGAGCTACCTCCATTGCTCAACCTGTTCATTTCTCCATTTTCAGGCAGTATCACCGTGCCCTTATTGCGGTACTGCTGAGTCGGACCTGGCATGTTCGAAGACAGGCCCATCAAACAGTCAGGAAGCTCTTGTCCTCTCTGGGAGGGTACAAATTGGCCTATGGGCTCTTGGAGGAGCTGAAAGTGGTTCTCAGTTCTCATAAAGTGAGTAGTCAAGACTTGTCCCTGCTTAGTTGTTTGTATGCTGCTATTTAGCTCCATACCCTAAGTTTGCTGTTAACATTGACACGCGGTGTGCTAAGAAAAGGATTCAGGTCCAGCTTTATGATCTCCTAGATCTTACTGCTATTACTTTGTTAGTGTCCTTGGTGTGAGAGGCTGCCGCGTCTTCTCTATATGCACAAAACCCACGTTATTCCAAATTACGTGGGGAGGAAGCTGCAGTTTTCCATGTTCTTGTATTATTTAAAAGCAAATTTAATCCCCTTTGGAAAACCAAGTATGTAGATCCTTTCTCAGTGTCCTAGTTCTTTGGCCCTGGCTAACAGTTCAGACTGCCTATTTAAAACAAATGCAGTATAAATACTTCAGTAACAACTAGTATCAAAAATGGGAAGGAAAAAAAAAAGAAATGTTAAATCCTGTATTAATGGGAATGCTGCTAAGCCAGCACCATGTCAAGTTGCTAAATAAGTTAAGTTGCATTATTAAGGTACCAATGGTGAGACTTCATAAACAGTATTTCCATGTCACAGAAAGCCTGAATATTTTTGAAAAGATACTGGGTAAAATTAGACAGCAGAAGCTGGGCTTTCTGTTCCTAGCCAACTGGTGAAACATTTTCCAAAGTCCTCTTTGCTAAAAATGATAGCTTTAGTTTTATTTTACCCTGCCTTGCCAAATCTAGTATAGTCTTCTGCTCCTAGTCTTTCCATCACTGTCAGTACTCTGTACTTTGTCTCCATTGTTGTCCTTTATTTTCTTTGAAAACTTCAGGTTGTTAGAGGGAGCTGATTTCTGGTGTTCAGTGTGGTGTTCCTTTAGGAAAGCGTGCTCAGGGCTCAGGAAAGCTTGCTATGATGTTAATGACAAATTGTCCCCTAGGTTATGCCTCAGGAGGTCCTGGTGACGGAGTCAGGAGAGTTGTCAGAGCTAGGAAAGACATACATTCCTCCCCGCGTACTTCACGAGGCACTGTGTGTCATCTCAAGTGTGGCAGGGCTGGATGTGGATTCCTTTGAGACAGAAAAGCTGGCTCTGGAGATGCTGCTGGTGAGCCATCATCCGTCTCTAGGTAAGTAAAGGGATAAAACCACTCATGGACAATATATGTGGTGTTTTTTTTTTTTTTTAAATTATCTTCTTATTTCATTGTATTAGTAATCTGCTCTGTGTTTATTATGCTTATTCATTCTTCATGCTAGTGGCAGTACAGCCAGGTCTTTGGCCAGCCCTCCTCATCAAGATGAAGATAGATCCCAAAGACTTCATTACCAAACACCTGAACGACATATTACCCAGACTCACTGCCTACACTCCAGAGAACCAGGTGATAAACTTCTGCTTTCCTGTTGTTAGTATAAGGAGATACTTTGGAACAAAATATTTTTTTTGGAGAAGTTAAGTGGTCTGTTAGAAAGGAGATGTCTCTGTAACGTGGAGAAAAGGCAGGTTCAAAAGGAAATCCAGTGGAAAAAAAAAAAAAGAGCCAGGATTTAAGGCTGCAGGGAGATGTGTATCAGCAGCTGAGTAGAATTCTAGATAAGGTTTTGGTACCCACTGGATGAGGAATTAGAACTCAAAAGGCGTTGCTCTCAAAGAACATAACATGGCCTGCTTCAGCAGGGCATACTCTTTTGAAGCAGTACTAAGGAATACTGATCTGTTTTCTTCTTTGTTTTCTTTATAGTCATCTATGAATGCGGTGGGATCTCTCTCCCTGCTTTCACCTGGCAGAGTGCTCCCACAGCTCATCAGCACCATCTCAGCATCAATGGAGAATCCAGCTCTGTGCCAGGTTACTCGAGAGGAATTTGCCATCATGAAGACACCAGAGGGAGAACTGTATGACAAGTCTATAATACAGAGGTAAGGCTGTAATTTCTTTCTGTGAATATGGGGATTGATTCCTGCTGGCATCTCGTCAGTGAGTGAGTGGGTTTGGGTTTGTCAGATACTCCTTTCTGCACAGAAGTTCCTAGATTTGTGTGCCTGAACCTTTCTTCAGAGTAGTGCTGATTCTTCTCTTTGCTTCTTTTCTCAGTGCTCAACAGGACAGTATGAAAAAGGCTAACATGAAGAGGGAGAATAAAGCTTACTCTTTCAAGGAACAAATCATTGAGCTGGAGCTGAAGGAGGTGAGGTGATGGGAACAGGAAAGCCATTAGTGATGGCTGAGACACGAAGCTATCTCATGTGTTTTGTGCATGGCTTCTGGCATACCTATGTGTACATTGTTGGGAAAGATTCACTATATATCTTTCAATACCTAAATATTTTATTTTCTTGTTTCTGTGTATATCAGTTTCTCTTATGCCTGTATTTGTATCAATTTCTGCTGTATTCTATTATTTGTGAGTGCACTTATTAGTTGCACTTATTAGCTGTTTTTCTCTTCATCTCTTGCTCAGTGCATCTTGTGCGAGTTTCTCACTGAGGGTTGTTAAACAGGTGCTTCCATCCTGTTTTAAAAGTAAATTCTGAAAAACAAGGTGTCCAACTTGCTCCTCCACCTAATTGAAGGTTTAGAGTTAATAGTTCCCAGTTAATAATGTCCATGGTGCTCTCTATTTGCAGGAGATAAAGAAGAAGAAAGGAATAAAGGATGAGGTGCAACTGACTAGCAAGCAGAAAGAACTAATGCATGCACAGCTGGAAAAGGAGTCTCAAATAAGAAAACGACTGAAGGAGGCAAGTTTTGATCATCTTTTTTTGCCAGCCCTGCAGCTACCAGAGTAATTTATGGTAATCCTTCAAATTGTTTCTCTTACAGCTTGATAATGAACTGGAAACAGCCTTGGGACTCCTGGACAGTGTTATCAAGAGAAAACCTCCTGGTCTAACTCAGTACATTCCTGGTCTCATCAGCTCCTTCTTGCCACTTTTTAGATCGCCTTTGGCTGCTCCAAGAATTAAGGATCCTTTTCTCTCCTTAGCTTCCTGTGTCATGCCCGCTCGACTTAAAACCTTTGGTTAGTATTTGCAGTTGCTGTTTAAAGGCAGGGTGCATTATTTTTATGGCAGGGTGGTCAAAATCCTCGCTCTTACAAGCTGTGGATTGTGACAGTATAGCACAGATAGCTAAGAGGAAAAACACTGGAACAGTGTTTAAGGAGGCAACTGCAGTGTCCTAGTGATCCCACTGCTGGACAGGTTTTGGTTTGGGCTGACATCCTTAGAAAAGCGTGGAATTACTGAAATTTCGTGACAGATGTGGCAGAACAAGAAGAGTTTGCTCCTTGTTGGAGGGAACACACAATAGTGTTCATTCAGCAGAAAGTGACTCTTCTGCAGGAAAATGTCCTCTATAACCCTTGGGGCTGTGCTTCCATCTCTGCACATCTTTTGCAGCCTGGGATGTTTCCTAGAGCTTTGTTAGAATTCTTTCGTCTGTGTTCCGGGGGATTGTTCTCAAGAAATGTTTGGTTTTAGTCTTCTCGTATGTTATTTTATTCTTTCATGCCAGGTACTTTAGTGAGCCATGTGACCTTGCGCCTGATGAAACCCGAATGTGAATTGGATGATTCCTGGTGTCAAGAAGAGCTGCCAACAGCTCTCTGCAGAGTTGTTAGCTTGCTGCATGCCCACACCATTCCTAGCCGAACAGGCAAGGGAGAAACAGGTAAAAGGCACTGTAGATCTTAACCCCCCACACCTCCAATAACTTAGTTGTTTTCGTTTTCTTGGTTTGTATGTTTCATAGGTGAGACTTCACTTTTTCTCTTTTTAAATACAAGAAGTCTTTTCATAGATACGAAGAACTGTAACTTCCTCAAGTTTTTTTGTGTGGGGGTGGTGGCAGTAGTAGAAAAGATACTGCACATATAGTTAATTGAAGAAATGAAACAGCAATAACTTTTTCTTAAAATGGTTCAGACAGAAATAATAGTAGTGAAATTAAGATTTATCTTTGCTAAGGACAGTTCTTGCATTTCACCACCACTTAGCATAAGTGATTCAGTGAGACTAAGTGGAAAGACAAAATAATTGCTTGTTATCTGAGATCTCAGCAGAGAAGTGCCTGTGGCGGCTTCTTGTTTTCTACGTAGTACTGCAGTTTATGAATATTTTATTCTGGCATGGTTACAGAAGAAGCAGTTCCTTTTACTTCGTAACATAAGGGCAAGCACCAATATTTTTATAGTTCAAGAATATGATCTGGGCTAAAATGAACCCAGGGGTTAGTTTTAAAATAGATCAATTCCAGAATCTTCATGTTTTATGATGGAGTATGCAATGCTTGTATCACTACATGCGAATAGATAAGAGTTCAGAAGAGGTAGGAGAAGTCTGCTTCTTTTGGAGGCAGGGATGACTTAGGCTGTCTTTACATATGCGGTGTTGTGTAGTGATAGAGGTGGTTCATCCAGGCTTTGGAGCTGATTGTCGTCTAGCTCGGTCAGAAACTGCTGTGGTTGACAGTTTATAAATTTTTAAAAGGAATCTAGGATTCCGCTTGGTCCCTTAACCCAGTGGTTCAGTTCTGCCCTTACAGTTCTGTTGCTAGTCAGATCTGCAGTTGCGCGACTCTGACATAAATAATCTTTACTGTTAAGCAGGAGCAGTTGACCATGTTGAGCACCACTTTAGTGCTCAACGTCTGTGTGATAATTCAGTGTCTCTGTTATGTCATATATTTCCATATTAATTGCAGGATCATTAACATTTGAATGCTTATTTCCAGGAAGCAGTGGAAGTATTTTGAATGTTCTGCCTTCAGTATTTCTTACAGTGCTTATTTGAATGAATACCTGATTATTTTTTTTACTTTTCCAGCAAGAGAAGGGCAGTAGGCTCTATAACACTTTGTTGAACAAGTCAAGTTGTATTCCCAAATAATTTTTCCTCAAAGTCCTTAAAAAGATTTTGAGTGCTGTCTTACACAATACTGTTTATTGGAAGTTAGTTTCTTCAATTACCATGATACTTAGGAGAGACCACACGTGTTTATACTGTGGATAGTAAAATCATTCATTGCTGAAATGCCAAGATACATTTTAAAATACCAGCTACTCTTTTAGCAGAACATTTATCTTCTCAGATAAAGCCTTCTCCTTCCTGCTGCATATAGAGGGACAGTTGCTTAAGCCTAAAAATATCTGGCCAATAATTAAAAAAAAAAAAGCGTAAAATCAGATAGTGAGCAAACAGATAGTGAGAAAAATCTCACATCTGAGATATATATATTTTTTTTTTTTACCTAAACTATTCATGTTAAATAGTTAGGAGCTCACAGTGTGTTTGGTATTTAATATTTCTCCCTTGAACTACTTCTGCAGTATCTATGCCCTACATAAGCTGACTAATACTGCAGTATTGTATCTGCAGTGCTCTTCATCTGCATCTTAGAAATCTAAATTGTGGCATTCTCTGACAGCACAGATAGGATGTTGAAAGCAAACGTTTTCCCTAGATATCCAGTACTTTAGTTTTAACAATATATAAAAGCATGACTCCAACTAGAGGCCCACAGGCATATGTTCAAGAATACATTCTACACTTAACCATATATATACTCAGCAAGTATGTGGTGCTGACAGTTTAGCTTGAAACCAAAAAGAATCATTCTTTCTTTTTCTTCATTGTAGCATTCAGATTTTCTTTGAACTTTTGCTTTGGACTAACTGGAAGACTGAAACAAGCTCTAGTTATGTCCGATAGCCAAGCCCCAGTGAGAAGGAAGAATCAAAGTCTTTAACAACAGGAATCCAAAAGCTTTAATTTTTAGTAGGGGGAAGAGGGCTTGAGCCTTGTGCCAGAATTAGAGAAACCTCATTCTCAAGAATCCAAATGAAGGCTGGAGTGACAGGTTTGTTAGGTTGGTAGGAAGTGTTTAAAAGGAATACAGCTGGCAAATAAGCTGCTACTTTGGGACAAAGCAACTTTAACAATGAGTTAGTTAAATTATATCAGATCCCTGTGTGGATCCTGTTGCTTAGAATAAAATTGACCATAATGTTTTTTTAGTTTAATTCAAGTGAATTCTCAGTGTACATGCAAACTTAATGCAATTTAAATATTAGATTTTTAATTTCAACACTGATTGTGTATTGGTTTAATTTTGTCATGTCTCCCCCACCCCCTGAGTATGGTCTGTATAGACAAAACCATAGTTTTGCATGTCCATCTACTTCAATCCATTGAATTGTTTCACTGGATTTTGTTCAGCAAATCGTGTCTGCTGTGTGCATTTTTTTTTTTAAATATTATAGCATTGGAAGTAATCTGTAATCCTAATATGACTTTAATTAAAGCCAGCTCATGGATATAGCATGCAAGAACATTAGGTAAATCTGAGTGCCAAATGTCAGTGTTGGAACCCTAATGTTGCTGCCACTAAGTGGCAAAGTGACAGGGACTAAACAGGTGGCAGGCTGTGCAAGCTGCTTTCAACGGGCTAAGTGCTGTCTGTATGGGGTAAGTCTAGATACACATGAGACAGCATCCCATAGACCCTGTGTTTTTAGGGGCACAGAAATACTTAGGGTCACTTAGCACGTTTATATGTAAGGTTGGAGTTCGCAATGTCTGCTAGAACCTACAAAGTCTGCATTTTGCATCAGTCAGTATTATGAAATGGTGAACAGTTGTGCTCACAGGATTGTTTTTCCTTTTCACAGGTGCTGCCCCATTATCAGCTCCAGCATTTTCCTTAGTTTTTCCTCTCCTAAAGACTGTTATGATCGAGACGCCCCATAACAGTGAAGACACGGAGGAGTTCCTGGTCAAGATTCTGCAGATCCTTACGGTTCACGCTCAGCTGAGATCATCAGCAAATGGCCAGGCTTTGCTGGTGGATGAGGTAAGTGAGAGCTGTGGGGATGAGGTGAAACAGCTGAGGGATGGGATGAAACAGCTAATGTGTAAACTGGACAAAGCAGATTAATTCTGCTAGTTAGTTAACAACGTATGACTGTTTTCTGTCACAGGTTTTGGCCGTGTGCCTAGACTGAGGTTTTTATTGTGGTTAAATAAGGAGGGCCATATACAGCCGAGGTTCTTTGGAGTCACAAAATGTAAGAGATTTTCTCCCCTCCTCCTCTTTCAGAATGGCCCGGAGTTGCTGCCCCGAAGGGACATGTTGCTTCTGCTGACCAGGGTGATAGGAACAGGTTCTCCACGGTTACAGGTGAGTCCTTGGCTTCATAACCACTGTTAGGATTCTGCCTCAGTTTCATCAGCATCTAAGCGAGGGAAATACATCCACCTGGTCCCCAAGGCAGGTGGTTGATGTATTATCATTTGTCTCCAATGTTTACAGTATTTGGGGGGGGGGGGGGCAAAAACCGGTGTTTTTTTTTTTTTCCTGTGAGTTTTATGCATCAAACAGTCTTCGGTTTTCCCCAGGTGTCATTTTATTTCTTCTCTAGGGCCTTGTTCACTCAAAGAAAATCAGTAGTCACTCCCTGAAGTGACCAGCAGTAAAGTTTGATCAAAAGGATGAGGTGGCAAAAAGACCAATAGTAACAAAAAGGCATGGGATTGGACTGAACTCATCAGTTCTTTTTTTCATCCTGAAGCCTCATCTCTGTTCTTTCAGAATCTCTTTGCCTGTGATAGCACTCAACACCCACCTGAGCTTCCTTTGATCAAATGCAGAGAAGAAAAGGGCAGTGGTGGAATCTCTAATGTTTCCTCTCGGCATTTCAGGTTCTGGCTTCCAACGCGCTGACCTCTCTGTGCACGAGTAGCAGTGGGGAGGACGGCTGTGCCTATGCGGAACAGGAGGAGATTGATGTGTTACTGCAGGCCCTGCAGTCTCCGTGCATGAATGTTCGAGATGCAGCTCTCAGGGTAGGTGGGAACAACTGACAGTTACACTGACTTCTTTCATTTTTGGGGAGGTGAATCTTCTCCAACACTGTTGAAAAGAGGCTTCAGCTGTGATCCTAGTCCTTGGGCGATATGTCTGCAGGAGGAGGCTTTAGATACTGAATGTTAATGCTATGAGTAATGCTCTTTGTGCAAGATTTACCTGGTGGAAAGGAGTATACTCCAGGTCTATCCTCACTTTTGTTTTGTTAAAACAAGTGTAATTACAACAGCTTACCATTTTCTATTTAAAATTGCATAGAGCTTAGTTTCAAAGGGAGAAGCTGTCAAAAAAATTGCTTTGTCTATATTGGGCCTGGTGTTTTTGGAAAGCTTCAGGCTTAGTCACTTCAAAGAAGATGAAACCAAAAAAACTGAGGGTGCTTTTTTTTTTTTTTCTTTGCCATCAAGCAAATTTCTGCTTAGCTCTCCTGAGCTAATTTCTCTGTTCTGAGGAACAGAAAAGACCATAGTCACCAGAGCACAACCTAGTGCTGCACAAATATGCATAAATTTTGATATTTCCAGTTACTGAGAGCTTGATTTGGCAAAAGTTTTAAGTGTTTTAACGTACCTGTTTCTAAAATCAGATACTTGCACTGATTCTTCTGTAAATTAATTCAGGGACTGATGGAGCTACAAATGGTTCTACCAACCCCAGACAGCGATGAAAAGAATGGGCTGAATCTGTTGCGTCGCCTTTGGGTAGTAAAGTTTGATGTGGAAGATGAGATACAGAAGTTGGCAGAGAGGTGAGAGTTCTTCCCAGCTGACTGGATTGTAACGGGGCCTCTCTGCTGCTCACCTTGTGAAGCTTTACAGGCAGAGGTTTTGCCTCCTGCAGGCAGAGGGCAGGTTTGGGTCAGCTTTATATTGCACGCAGCAGTGGCTTCACTACCTGAAAGGGGGATCTGTTGCCTCTGTGTGTGCTGCAGGTTGTGGGAGTCCATGGGTCTGGAGCTGCAGCCTGACCTCTGTTCTCTGCTGATCAAAGATGTCATCTACCATGAAGAGGCAGTGCGACAAGCAGGTGCTGAAGCTCTTTCCAGAGCTGTAGCGCAGTATCAAAACCAAGCAGCAGAGGTTATGAATAAACTCACAGAAATTTACCAGCAGAAGCTCTATGTAAGTACTCTTGTCATAAAGGGTTGACAGGCCCAAGCTTGTGCTATCATATCTATCTTTTAAAGATCATTTTTCCTTTTGTCTGCCCTGAGGATATGCAGGAAGCTTACTGTTGCTGTTTGAGCTTATCACAAACTTTAATGTATTGGTCCTCAAGTTAACAGTGAATAATGGCACCATTCATTGCACAGGTGAATGATATGGCTTAGGTGGAAGACTGTGGCAGAGCAGAGGCTAGAATTAAGGGTTTTTTTTTTGGTCCTAAACTAGCACTCTGCTTGTTTTTTATTATGTTTTTCTGCTAGTGGTATCATACCTCTCTGCAGTGTTTTAAAAATGGCATTGCAGGTATGCCTGACAGTGCTCTCTATGCTTGTGTCCTTGGAAAAGGCATTCTGATGAAATTTCCCTCCTTGCAGAGGCCACCTCCAGTTTTGGATGCTTTGGGACGAGTGATATCTGAATCACCACCTGACCAGTGGGAAGCAAGGTACAGTTACCTTCTCATTTATCTCCTCACTTCCTGTGCATCCAAATACAGTGTTCCAGATTTTTATTTATACATCCAGGCAGTGTTTCTACACTTACATTTCTATAAGGGAATGTTCAAGGACAAAATACATGTAGTTGTATTGACTTGCTGGTTTCATGGTTCCTTCTTGTTAAGAATATTTGTGCCCCTCAAGCAGGCTGGACACTCCAAATTGAGATGCTCTGACTTCCATCCAAATACTTGGTGCTATCTTCTCTATGCTCCTTTGTTAAGAACAGGTTCTTTCCATATCAGTCTCTCTGAATCTTGTCCTATCTTACTGGATTCCAACCTCTGTGTGGGCAAGTGATTGTTGCAAGAGAAGCAGGCAGCAGTGCTAGCCTTAATGAACTGGAAAAATTCCAGTTTGCATAATTACTTTCTGTCTACTTGCATGCCCTATACAGGTCTAATTGGAGACCATCTTGTTTGCTCTCTTAAGCTCATTTGTTTAGTGCTGATGTACGCTGTGGTACAGCTGCTGTATTTCAGCAGTAGATGAAGTAATCCTGAGGTCTGTGTGTTGGCCCAAGTATCCATAACGCTTAATCAGCGTGAAGGACATTGGCTGAAGGATTGTTGTCCTTTTGGGAACCTGCAGCATGGGGTTATGTAATGAAATGCACTTAGCTTGGACACTCTGAAGCCCTCTGATTTCATAGCATCTCCCTCTTAATTTCTTTAATGTACTGTTGATAGCAGATATGATTGAGACTTCAAGCAAATGCTGTTAGAAGTCAATAAGCTCACGCAGCTCACTGTCTTTACAGGTGTGGCATAGCTTTGGCCCTTAACAAGCTCTCGCAGCATCTGGACAGTTCTCAGGTGAAGCCACTCTTTCAGTTTTTCGTACCAGATGCCCTGAATGATCGCAGTCCTGAAGTCAGGAAATGCATGTTAGATGCAGCTCTTTCAACACTCAACACTCATGGCAAAGTAAGTCTGAATGCTTCTCTCTCTAGCAGTGGAAACAGGTGGGATGAAAATTTAGATACCATGTTGGAGCCCATTGATGTATTTATTTTACTTAGATGGTGTCGTTAATTGTAACAGCCAAAACTTTCATGTAGTAGGATTTTTTTGATCAGTGATGTTCTGTTAGTGATTAGTGTTGGCTACAACCATGATTCTGTCATTGATATAAAAAAAAGAATTAGTCCCGAATAAACTGTAGTTAATGGTATACCACTAGAGTGACAGAAGTGAAATCATACCACCAATCTTTCAGTTCTGGGAAGGTGATATTTCCCTTTCAGACCTCATGGGAAGCAAAATGTAAAAGCTTTCTGATTGTTGGTTTAATTAAACTTTATAACAACTGAAATTATTCCAAGAACTAAGGATCATGACCTTCCTCACAAAGATGTGTTAGATGGGAGAGGTTTAGTGGATGTAAATTGCTCATCTCCAGTTTTCCTCATGTACCAGTCACCTCTTCTGGACAGTCCTCTATATTCCTGTTAAGCTCAGTGTTTCTGCTCTGTTATCACTCTTGTGTCTTACAACTGCCTTTATGGCTTCTCTTGACAGGTGATGACAGTCAGAATATTTCCATTATATTGTCTTCCCTTCTGTTTCTTAGAAAAGCAGTATGAAGTTTGCTTTACCTTTCTGTTTTTTCTTTGCAAATGGAACAAGCAAAAGAGCAGGCACTCACGTTTAGGCTAGCAGTCTTGCCTGGTAACTTGCATTGCTTCTTGCAGAACATTGTGCTGACAGCTTTGGGGATCTAATTTTTAAGGACTAACTTCTCTCTAGCAGGAAATATTTGTTGCCTGTCAGGATGACACAAGGATTTATGTGATGTGGCATATTAAATGAACTGTAAATACTGTCTGATTGTTTGGTTTGTTGGCTCAGAGAAGAACAAACAAGTCCACTGAGCATAGCAAATCTCATTCTGAGTGGACTCTAGTGGCAAGTTCTGTGGTTTTGTTTTTCAGGACAATGTTAACTCTCTCTTGCCAGTGTTTGAAGAATTCCTGAAAAATGCTCCTAATGATGCCAGCTATGATGCTGTCAGGCAGAGTGTGGTCATTCTGATGGGCTCACTGGCAAAACATCTGGACAAGAGTGACCCTAAAGTGAAACCAATTGTTGGCAAACTGATAGCAGCTTTGTCCACACCATCTCAGCAGGTGGGTGCCTTCTTGGAGGAGTCCCCATGTTCCATGCAGAGGCAGGTTAACACTGATGTCAGAGAGATGAAAAATGGCTCTGGTGACAGACAGCTCTCACCGTGGGTGCAACCTAGGGGAAAATTACTTCAGTGATCATTATTTATTGATCTGACAGCTAGTGGATTGTTTTACAGGTTCAGGAGTCAGTGGCAAGCTGTTTACCACCACTGGTGCCTGCAATTAAGGAGGATGCAGGAGGAATGATACAGAAGCTGATGCAGCTGCTTTTAGAATCAGATAAATATGCTGAGCGCAAAGGTGCAGCTTATGGGCTGGCAGGCCTGGTGAAGGGCCTTGGCATCCTTTCTCTCAAGCAGCAGGAGATGATGACCACGCTGACTGATGCTATTCAGGACAAGAAGAACTTCCGTCGACGTGAAGGTAAGGAACTTTTCCTTCTGAAAGGCTTTTCCTTCTGAATACTTCACCTTAATCTACTACTGCTGTGGTCATATTGAATTGTACTTTTGTACAATTGTACTTTTCTTTACGTTTATTTTACAAAAGTTTGCAGCATAGGAAACGAGAACTGTCTGTCATGAAGCCACTGATTGTGTACAGTGTCCTAAAACTGGTCTATTTGCATTGTGGTGGGAGAAGGTTATCTGGCCTTAGTCAATGTGTTTGTACCCCTGCCTCCTGATTTCAAAGGCAGGTGTTGCTAGGTGGCTTCTGCCTCTTGAGGCAGTACGTGCTCTGTTTCAGCTGGTCTAGAGTGGCTTTCAGAGCCTAGTTTTTCCTTGTGATGCTGGATGTTTCCTGTCCTTATTTCTATTTACCAAAGCTAGGAGTCAGAACTGTTACATGGGTTTAATGTTACTGGGCCTCTTGCTGCCCTTTCTGAGACCACAAATATCCATGACAGTGCTTGCCACAAGTGCAAGAAAGCAAGAGATTTTTTTGAGATTTGAGGGATTTTTGGAGGAATTCTACAGATACCTGTCAAATTTCCATTCTCTCTAAATGAAGTTATGTTTTCCCTGACTATCCTTTATGTTTATTTTCTTCTGACTATCCTTTATGTTTATTTAGGGGCTCTGTTTGCCTTTGAGATGCTCTGCAGCATGCTTGGAAAGCTCTTTGAGCCGTACGTGGTTCACGTGCTACCTCACTTGCTGCTTTGTTTTGGAGATGGGAACCAGTATGTGCGAGAGGTAAGAGGCCTCAGATTTCTGACAACATGCAGTTAGGAGAAAACAGAAATGGAATGGATATGAATACTGTTTATAGTTAGGCAGATTGAGAAGGTGACACATGCCTTGAGATGCCACTAATACAAATTGATCTTCTTAATTATTAAAAGCATCTTATTTCAATGGCCATTAACTGGGAGCTACTTTTGGCTAGCTGCATTGTTGGACTTAGACACAATTTTACTTGAAGGCCTTGTTCCCATTGAGTCATTGAGTGAAGAAGGAAAAACCATGTTGTGACACCTTGTAAATGTTCTCTTCTCCTTGGAGGCTGCAGATGACTGTGCCAAAGCAGTGATGAGCAACTTGAGTACTCACGGGGTGAAGTTGGTTTTGCCATCACTTCTTGCAGCACTAGAAGAGGAATCTTGGAGAACCAAAGCTGGTATGGACCAATGTCTGACTGACATGACTAAGAGTAACTCACAATTACTTTTGCTGTTGTTCCCCTTGCTTATTCCTGCATCCTTACAGATGAAGGATGCAGGAATAAGCATCTAATAATAAGTACCTAAACAAGTACTTAAATAAGTACCAGTAAGTACCCATGGGGGGCTACAGGAAAGCTGGGGAGTTGGGGTTGTTCAGCCTGGAGAAGAGAAGGCTCCAGGCAGACCTTATAGCAGCCTTCTAGTACCTAACAGGGGCTACAGGAAGGCTGGGGAGGGACTTCTTGTCAGGGAGTGTAGTGACAGGGCAAGGGGTAATGGCTTTAAACTAAAAGAACATAGATTTAGGTTAGATATTAGGAAGAAATTCTCTACTGAGAGGGTGGTGAGGCACTGGAACAGGTTGCCCAGAGAAGCTGTGGATGCCCCATCCCTGGAAGTGTTTGAGGCCAGGTTGTTGGATGGGGCTTTGAGCAAGTTGGTCTAGTGTGAGATGTCCCTGCCCACAGCTGGAGTTAGATAATCGTGAAGGTCCCTTCCAACCCAAATCATTTTATGATACCTGAGCAAGTTCTCTTGGAGGATGTAAGGGACGCTTTTTATCTCTCATCTCTCCCAAAGTAGTCCAGAAGCTATATGATTCCTTTTCCAACCCCCTGTCCCATCCTTTTTTTTGCTGGTACTAAAGAAAACAAAAATAGTTTTTGTATTTTAAAGTGCATAGAGTGGCTTAGTGCATTTCAGCTGTTCTGTGTGTTCTCTGCTCAGATCACTTGTAGATTGGAGTTTGAAGTAAATCTTCTCTTCTTAATGAAGTGTATTATTTTGCAATTTTTTTCTTTCTTTTTGTGTTCCTCATGCACAGGGTCAGTGGAACTGCTGGGAGCCATGGCGTACTGTGCTCCCAAGCAGCTCTCTTCCTGCTTACCCAATATTGTGCCAAAACTTACTGAAGTGCTCACAGACTCTCACGTGAAGGTGCAGAATGCGGGTCAGCAAGCTCTCAGGCAGATTGGGTCTGTCATCAGGAATCCAGAGATCCTTGGTAAGAACTGTCTGCATCTCTAGTGCTGAAAAATGACCATGGTTTATAATAGCAAGGTTTGTTCACTGCATTTAGGATTAAATCTTAACTTCTGAAGAAATGAAGCTAAATCTATAGCAGTATAACATGAAAGCTTCACAACAGCTGTCTGCTTCAGGGCTTTTTGTGAATGCTCCTTTCTGTTTTGTCAGCTAACGTTGTTAGGGTTTTCTCTGTTCCTATGCTTCCTAACGCTTTAAGAGGATGTAAAGCATCCTGTGAGAGAACACCAGCTCATCCTGGCATGTGTTTTTGTTTTATGTACAAATAAAGTCTTTTCTCTCCCTTTTAAAAACGTTCAGCAATCGCTCCAGTTCTGTTGGATGCTCTCACTGACCCTTCCAGGAAGACTCAGAAGTGTCTGCAGACTCTGCTGGATACCAAATTTGTCCATTTCATTGATGCTCCATCGTTAGCTCTTATTATGCCAATTGTTCAGAGAGCTTTTCAAGATCGTTCCACAGACACAAGGAAAATGGCTGCGCAGATTATTGGGAACATGTACTCCCTGACTGATCAGAAGGTACAGCACTAAAAGAGCTTTCCAACTGTATGCTATATTTACTGTGTAGAAGCTAAGGGAGAAAGCACTGGGGATAATTTATTTGGTTTGGGGATTTTGTTATTAAGGTAAACAATATTAGAATCCAGGCAGCTTTAATTAAATGTATGTAAATGAACAGACAGTGGCTATAAAGGCAGTGGAAATTCTCAGGAGCTTGAGACCATTAGCTTTGCACTTTCCTCATCTGGGTATTACCAGATTTATCCCTGCAAGAGAAGTCTTTTAATTTTTGCCATATATAAAATGCCTTAACAAATAAACAAGCAAAATTACTAGCAGTGAAACACAGATCAGTCGCTTACAAATGGATCCTGGGTTTGTTTGAAAAGTATTTGTACAATCTCACTGTAGGCTAAAGAACCATGTTTAATTTTTGTGCTGATAATCTCTATATTTAAACCTTGTGTAAATGTTAAGAGTGTTGGATTTTCCTTAGATACAAAGCGCTAAGTTATGGCTGAGCATCAAAAAGGTTTCGAGTGGTTCACACGGAACTGGTGTTGTTTCTTCTACTTGGAGAACAATCCAGCGTGCTCATTTGCAGAGTTTTAAAATGAACTGATTGAACTCTCAAGATGTTAAGGGTGATTGCTAATAATAAGGGGCTGAACTGCCCATTACATAAAGATGGATTTAAGTTTTTCTCATTTTGAATCTAGTATTTAATCTTTGGGCTCTTTGTTTCAGGATCTGGCCCCTTACCTACCCAGTGTGACTCCTGGACTGAAGGCATCTCTGCTGGATCCTGTACCTGAAGTAAGTCTTTTTGTACAAATACTGTTTCTGTGCATTATGTTAAATGTTATCATCTGTAGTTCTGTAATAAGGCTGACACATCTCTGTCTTAGTAACTTTGACAGGGTATCTTACAAACCTATTGTTTCTCTTGTCTGTTAGGTGCGTACAGTGTCCGCAAAAGCACTGGGAGCCATGGTAAAGGGCATGGGAGAATCATGCTTTGAGGATTTGTTGCCATGGCTGATGGAGACACTGACGTATGAGCAGAGCTCAGTGGACCGATCTGGTGCTGCTCAAGGTGAGGACAGCTGTGTCTGAATACTAAGCTCAGGCATTCTCCTATTGAATCAGATTAGCTTGTTTCTGGCGTTTATCAGCTCTGTTACTTGCACTTTTTCTCCAGGTCTGGCTGAAGTTATGGCTGGTTTGGGGGTGGAGAAGCTGGAGAAACTTATGCCAGAGATTGTGGCCACTGCCAGTAAAGTGGATATTGCTCCACATGTGCGGGATGGTTATATCATGATGTTCAACTACCTGCCAATTACCTTTGGAGACAAGTTCATTCCCTACGTTGGCCCCATCATTCCTTGTATCCTTAAGGTATGTAGCAGAGACCCAGAAAAACAACAACAACAAAACAGTTTTCACAGACACTTCTCTCTCTGTTCAGGCACTAGCAGATGAGAATGAGTTTGTGAGAGACACTGCCCTGCGTGCTGGCCAGAGAATCATAAGTATGTATGCTGAGACTGCCATCGCGCTTCTCCTGCCACAGCTTGAGGATGGCCTGTTTGATGATTTGTGGAGGATAAGGTAGGGTATAACTGGCTTATCCACAGACTTCCCATGCTTAGAAAACTGGTATGATTAAGACTTTGTTGCTTCTCAAGCAAATGCAGAGACCTCCTAAGGAGCAAAAGCAAATGTTTCTTTTTGCTTGTTGATTATGATGCCATATAGCACCGAGCCTGAGAAGCCCTGCCAGACATGGATCAGGTTTCCTGGTACCTGCAAAACATTCCTACTAGATAAGTAATTCTGATAGCGACTCTGAAAAGCACTTTCAAGATAGCTGATGTGGCAATATTTAGTCACAAACATATTGTTTCTCATTTTTCAAAGTGCTGAATAAGGTATTGTTCACTTGTGTATGGAAATGTGCAGTGGAGCGCTCACAGCTAATAGCAGTAGCTCAAAAATTAGTTGTACTAAGAGGCTTGTGTCAGCTGAGTGCTGATGGTTGCCTTTATCTGAGGTGAATGTCTTTTGGGTTGGCACAGACACTGGCAATGTCATCTTCCTTTTCAGAATCCACAGAATCCCCTGATGCATTGATACAGGAACACTCTTGTCCTGTCTGGCTTGGAATTCATTCCTTCCTCTTCTCTCCAGCATGCTTGTTCACAGTCATATAGGCAGAATGATCTTACGTATCAGCCCATACAGCATTTCAGTGCTGACCTAACTCTTTGCCTTGCATTTTGTTCATGTGTCTATTTGATATGTTGCTGTATTTGGACAGGGACTGCCTGATTACCCTGTTGGTAACACTTGACTTGCTTTCTGTTGCCAGGTTTAGCTCAGTTCAGCTCCTTGGAGATCTTTTATTCCATATCTCAGGGGTCACTGGAAAAATGACCACAGAAACTGCCTCAGAGGATGACAACTTTGGAACAGCCCAATCAAACAAGGTAAAGCTGTTCCCATCTATTGTGCTTTTTTTAAAATGATCTTGGAAAGCCTGCTGGAAAGACAAATTGAATAAGTATGTATCTTGTTCTTTTTGGAAGTTTCAGGAGTGGATAATGCAATTTTGTGCTGTTTCTTTTCAGGCTATCATTAATGCTCTTGGTGTGGAGAGGAGGAACAGGGTGCTGGCAGGGCTGTACATGGGCCGCTCTGACACCCAGCTGGTAGTGCGTCAAGCCTCCTTACATGTCTGGAAGATTGTAGTCTCAAACACTCCTCGCACACTGCGTGAGATTTTGCCAACCCTCTTTGGGCTTCTGCTGAAATTCTTAGCCAGTACTTGTGCAGATAAGCGAACGGTGAGAAACTGAGTAATGTATTTCTGTTACTGCAGACCTTATAAACTAATTCATGAAGAACACAAGATCATTTTTTTATGAATCACTCTAAAACTATAATGAATTTAATTGGACTGAGAGTGAGTTATAAGAGTTCTCTCTTTACTCAAGGCAACTGTGATGACAGTAAGACTGTTTTCTATGACTACTTGTTATAGCGCTATTTCCATTGCTACTATTCTGTTTATACCATAAACTGTAGTTTATAGTCAAAAGCTAACTTTTGCTCAAAATTTAGCTTCTTAAGCTTTATAAAACAATAATTAATTATTTTTTTGGGGATAGGTTGCAGCACGGACATTGGGAGACCTTGTCCGGAAGTTAGGAGAGAAGATCCTTCCTGAAATCATTCCTATTCTGGAAGATGGACTGAGGTCAGACAAAAATGATGAAAGACAAGGAGTCTGCATTGGGCTGAGTGAGATAATGAAATCTACCAGCAGAGATGCGGTAAGTTAAATAAGGAAGGTGAAATCTGCCATTTCCTGGGTACTTCTAACAATGCTAGGGTTGCAGAGATACAAAAATACAGTGACAGTATTGGACTTCTTTTATGAACTGGATTCAGGAGTTATAATTAATGAGTTGCTCTTGAGGCAAATGGACACATTTGCATCTGCTGATTTATTTAAACCATTGCACAGTTCTGACTTTTATGGGCTATCATAATAAAAAAACAAAACATCACAAGGTATCCTTAGAGCACTGCAAATCTTTGATTAATCCTTATTTTCTTCTAGTATATTTCAAGCAAACAGAAACTTGGTGTCTGCTGTGCAAATTCCTGTTCTTAGCTATTCTACTGAGATGCACATGTCCATTTTGCTTTAGATATTCTGTAATTTTATCTCTACGTTTTCAGGTACTGGTTTTCTCTGAGTCCCTAGTTCCTACCGTGAGAAAAGCTCTGTGTGACCCTCTGGAAGAAGTCAGAGAGGCCGCAGCTAAAACATTTGAACAGTTGCACTCAACAATTGGACATCAAGCTCTTGAGGACATCCTGCCATTTTTGTTGAAGCAGCTGGTAAGTATTACTCAACATTAGTCAACAACTTAATGATGTTGCGGGACAAGTTTTGAATGACTAGCTTAAAGGAGAGGGAAGCTTGCATTGGCAGACCCTTCCAGGGAGTGGCATCTCTACATTGTCTCGTCCTAGTCATGCTAGCCATCAGCAGGGCAAGTCTTGTGGCTAATGCACAAGCCTAAGAATTTCTGCTATGGAATTGCCATTGTCACCTCATTGCATATCAGGCCACCATGCCTGATACGTCACATCAGAAAAATGTGATGCAAGAGCTTGTTTAGGTTTTAGCTATATAATAGAAGAGCATTTTTAGATAGACAGACCTGTGTAAGTACTGATCATATGATCACGTGGTGAATTGTCACTTGAAACAGGGTTTAGCTTGGTGTGTCACAAATCATGTCTCAGGTTTGTAATGTTCTCTCTCCCTGTAGGATAATGAAGAGACATCTGACTTTGCTGTGGACGGTCTTAAACAAGTTATGGCTGTCAAGAGCCGTGTGGTGTTGCCTTATTTGGTGCCAAAGGTACAACTGGAAACAAATTTTAAACTTCAGAGCTATGCTTTTATTCTATTTTCTGCCAGATTTCTTTGGACTGGTGACAAAATATTTTTAAATTTTCTTCCGATTTTATGCTCAAAACATTGTCACTGTGGTTGTGATGCACTCATACTTAAAACTTTCTCCTGTTATAGATGACTTAAAATTCATTCCTTCTGAAGAAACTTCTTGTCTCATTTTTTATTTTTGTTTTGTTTTGTTTTTAGCTGACTACTCCCCCTGTGAACACCCGTGTGCTAGCTTTCCTCTCATCAGTAGCAGGGGATGCTCTGACAAGGCACTTGAGTGTCATCCTGCCTGCTATGATGTCTGCACTGAAAGAGAAGCTGGGGACTAGTGAAGAGCAACTGGCAAGTAGCACGGTTCAGTTCTCTGTTATGACTGGTTGCCTGAAGATAGTGCTTTGGGTTTACTTCTCAGCACAGAATCTGTGTTGTCTAGATTCACAGATTGCACATTCCATCCACTAGCTTCTTCAGGCTGAATTTTCTTGCCTGGTGGCATATTGAGAGTTGCAAAACATATGCTTTCCAAATCCATTTGTATCCGTATTAAAGTCTCTTTGGCCTGCAACAAGATGCACTTCTCAGTTTACTTGTTCTTGGAGAACTGCCAGAGTGTCTAGTTAACTTTATTTATTATTGGTATAGAAGACTGAGAGATTAAAGGGCTGGAAGGAGAAAATCTCCCATTTTGCACGCAGCACTCCTTCTTAACTGCTTTCAGAAACATCTGTTATTTGGACTTCAGAGAACATCCTGGAGCTGTGACTGAATCTAGACATGTACACAAGTTGGTGAATTGGGAATGTTGGTGATAAAGTCCGCTTTTCTGTCTGCTGTAGATGCCCTTTCACTCAGCTTCTAGACGTCCTGGTAATTAGTATTATGATGCAAAGCCTCCAACTACCTAAATCAAAAAAAAAAAAAAAAGTTACCTGACAAGACCCATGGTGTCTGGGGGTAAATAAAACCAGGCAGACTGAGCTACTCTAATTTTTGGAAGTTAGCCCTTCTGCAGCTGGAGAGCTATCTGTGCAACAGTTCAGGTGTTTGGTTAAATTTTGAGAGTTGATTATATGCCTGTCTTTGCTCCAGGATTGGTGACCCATTTATAGCTTTTTTTAACCCTAAAATTTGTCACTAAGTGTAAGGACTGAAATATGAGTGGGAAATTGGTTCTGAATTGAGCCTTTAATGGCAATGTGACCAGTTATTCCATAAGAAAAGATCAGCAAGTGGGATATATTGTAGTATCTATCTAAGAGAGAATGCTCTGGATAACACGGGCAAACCTGGTGCTAAATCTGGCTTTATTCTATTTGAGAGTTAATGTAAAGTTAATTTGGACTCTTTAGGAGATGGCAAACTGCCAATCTGTAATCCTGTCCGTGGAAGATGATGTTGGACAGAGAATTATAACTGAAGATTTGCTAGAAGCTACCCGCAGCCCTGAGCTGGGAATGAGACAAGCAGCAGCTGTCATTCTGAATATCTACTGCTCCAAGACAAAAGCAGACTATACCGGGCATCTCAAGAACCTGGTTTCAGGCTTGATACGACTATTTAATGATACCAATCCTGTAGTTTTGAATGAAAGCTGGGATGCACTTAATTCCATCACCAAGGTAAGACGCAGCTTAAAAAGGTTACGGTGGTAATGGCTGGCAAGGAGAAGGCAGGGCTAGAGCTGCTAAAATACTGCCTGAATTGAACCTTTTGTTTTGACCGTAAAAGCCATTTACGTTTGCAAATGCTGCAAAGATTTGAGACTTATCGGCTGAGCTTGACATCAGCATTGTAAGTGAAGCAGCAAGCCTTTGGAAGAGGCAGGAAACAGCTGCCTTCTCTTGACAGACCTGAGAATTCAGAAAGAAAAGCTGGTTGTGATGTTACCTCATCTTTGTCTTACCCCCTTCTCCTGCAGAAATTAGATGCTGGGAACCAGCTTGCCCTCATTGAGGACTTACACAGGGACATCCGGGTTGTAGGGAATGAGGCCAAAGGAGAGCATGTGCCAGGATTCTGCATTCCTAAGAAGGTAAAGGATCAGAATGAGCATGTGATGCAAAGGTGGAATCATCACAGCCATCCTAACCCACCTTTTAGGGGGTTTGATTGATATGATGTTACAGCTATTAGAAATACAGAAAAAAATCCAAATCCACATGCTGGAGACTTTTTGTAGGCTACCCCTGCTCTTGAATTACCTTGCAGGCAACTCCTTTTGTAACAAGATCTTTGACAATTCTGTTATGCATGTAAGTCATGATTGCTGGCTGCTTCTTGTGGAGGTGTAATGCTGGACTTGTGTGCCAAATTTCTCTGGTTTAAAAATTCCCTCATCCACCAGCACTTTCCTCATAGCAACTGGCTTAGCAAGGCGTAGATGCATGAAATCAAGCTGAATAAAAGTAGCTCTGTAAATGTGGAAGCAGGCAGCTGAAGGTCAACAGGAAATTGAGAGAGACTCTCCAAGCTTGTTCATCTGGTGTATAACAGAAGCAAAAATAAGGCGTATTTTTTGCATCATGGCTTCTGAGCTTTCTTATCTAATTGTCATAACAGGGAGTGACTTCTATACTCCTGGTGCTGCGGGAAGGGGTTCTAACTGGCAATCCAGAGCAAAAGGAGGAAGCAGCAAAGGCCTTAGGGCTAGTTATTAAGCTGACTTCTGCTGAAGCTCTTAAACCATCTGTGGTAAGCATTACTGGACCACTCATTCGGATCTTGGGAGATCGGTTCAGCTGGAATGTCAAGGTGGCTCTGCTTGAAACATTAAGCCTTCTTTTAGCCAAGGTAAGATTTAAAGTAATTGACTGGTTTGTGAATGTATACCATGATAACCTTCCTCAAATCTACTTCTCTTCATTTAAATATAGGTAGGATATCTGCTTGTGTAGATCTGATATTTAGGAATGGCACTGGAACTGGCTTACCAAAAAAAAGCCCCCAATTTTTGAATCACTGGGGCTCTTAGAAATATTGCTAAATGCTGGTCCTACTTTCACATGATTAAAAACTACCATGTCATTAATTTTTCTCCTACATTCTCCCCATTTTGTGAAATGTTGAGTTCAAAGATGACAATCTCATGCATTTGAACTGAGCTGAGCTTTTATTTAGTGCTCTGTACAGAAAAGAACATTCACGGTTGTGTAGAAATCTTTTAACATTTCCCCTGTATTTCAGTCTACAGAAAATAAGATTAGATTTGAAATGAATAAACATTTCATGGTAAAGCATTGTTTGTGTTCTTCCTGTTTTAGTGGCGTGGTCTAGATCTGAGTAAGGGCTATTTGCTACTGTGATAACTGACTGCTGTAGAAGTCATGCTGTTTACAGGCCTCAGTTTCTAGCCACTGTTTCAGACTTGTCTGCATCACTTTTCCTTCTTTCATCTCTGGCATAGGTTGAGATTGCTCTGAAACCGTTTTTGCCTCAGTTGCAAACAACCTTCACCAAAGCTCTGCAGGACTCTAACCGTGCTGTTCGGCTCAAAGCTGCCGATGCTCTTGGCAAACTCATTGTTATCCACGTAAAAGTGGATCCTCTCTTTACTGAGCTATTGAACGGAATTCGTTCCAGTGATGACTCTGCCATCAGGTAAGGTGGCGGCGGTACCTCAGACTTCGCTGCCTATTATGGGTAAGGGAGGGCTAGAATGGCTGAGCTACTGTAGCTGTTTGAGTAGAATTTCTTTCCTCCCTTAGTTCCGAGAGTAAGATTACTTACTATTAATCAAGAGTTGTAAAACCAAGGACGTGGATGATAGGGACTTTCTGGGTCAAAAGCTAAGCCCTGATACATTACATCAGGGAGGTGTTACTTGGTATCTGCTCAGTTCTTCTCCCTTCTGAATCACCGAATGTTAGGGATCGGAAGGGACCTTGAAAGATCATCTAGTCCAATCCCCCTGCTGGAGAAGGAACTCTGCAAGCCCCCCCAGCAACCGTTGCAACCCACGTTCAGATACAAGACTACATCAGTTGCCAGTTTGATCTAAAGTAATGCAGTTATTCCTGTATCCTAAGTATACAAACCCCTAACAAAATAATTGCCTCATTTATTTCTTTAAAATCTTTGAATAGTCAGAAGTTATTTATGTTGTAAGAGACAGACACAAACATGGAAATATTCTCTAGCATGGAGTTCTTATCAGTGGAGGGAACATCAGTCTCCTAAACTGCAAGGCACGTTAATCTAATTGCTGCGTGAGAAATTCTTACAGCTGTCCAGAGATTAGTTTACTCTTTAGGGTGAGGGAGGAGGCAATCTCTGACTGTATGTTGTTATCACTTCTAGGGACACAATGCTGCAAGCTCTGCGGTTTGTGACACGAGGAGCTGGTGCAAAAGTAGATGCTACAATTAGGAAGAATATCAGCACGGTGCTTCTGGGGATGCTGGGACATGATGAGGTATTGCTGCAGACAGCTGCAAAGGATTCCTGTTATGGACAGTCTTATTTTTAAACTTGCCATCTGAACTTTCTCAGAAAATTATTTTCTAAAATACCTTCTGGGGAAAGAAACTTACATAAAGAAGCATTTTAGTTGGGCATTGCTCACTAAACTGAACGCAGTCTGTACAATTTGTTGGAGCCGTGTACAGTTAACTGAGAGCCAGGTGCAAGAATGGGAGATCTCTAGCCAGTTACTTTTAACTCTGAAAACCTGTGAGTTTAATGTTTCCTTAGCAACCGTCTATGTGGGTTTGACCTGCAGTTCCTCACCGACGTGCTTGAGAAAGATCTGAAGTCAGGATTTGCTTTTTATCTCAGAGAAAACCTGCAGTACCTTCGCTGCATGCACATACTTGTGTCTGTAGGCTCTGAGGTGGGGGTTGTCATTTTCTGTGAGGAATTTCTTTGCTAATGACAGATTTTTCTCCAATAAATAAGAAACACTAAGTTTAATAAGGGGTTTTCTGTATATGACAGCAACAGTATCATGTATGAGATTAAAATAAATAATCTTAGTAATTTTTTTTTTGTTTTAGTGCAGACATACAACTGTTTTCATGCTAGAAGTAAAAACAGAAAATATCCCACTGGATTTGATGTTTGAGGGTGGAGAATAGCAGTGATATTATAGTTGCATAAGCAAGCAAAACCTACAAAAGTCTGGAAGCTTTAAATTCAAAGTAGTATGAGTTTATTACAGAGATAAGCTTATCTAGAGATGGCTAGAAGTAATGCTTATTTTCTAGACTATGAATCAAAATGTGTTAACATATCTTTTGAAACACTTGTATCTTTATGACTTTATAATTTAACAAGTCGGAATTTATCTGAGACCTCTAATAATTCTTCAATCTTTGCTGGCTTTTATTTGACTGTGGAAAAGGCTTTAAATTCCATTCCGTACAACAAACCTCATGAAATGACACACAGGAGTGAAAGGGTGCCTGCTAGTATGTTTTCCCCCTTCTCTTTTTATTTCATATCATCTTCTGTCACTTGCTCTTCTTGCTACTGATCTGTGATGTACATTGAGCCCCACCAGCATTACTCTTTCCCTCCTTCCCTCATTAGGATGCCACCCGCATGGCCTCAGCTGGCTGCTTGGCAGAGCTGTGCGCATTTCTGTCGGAAGAGGAGCTCGGTACTGTTCTCCAGCAACACTTACTGGGTAGGTGAAGTTACCGTGACCAGAACTGAACCTGAAAAGCAGGGGAAGGTACCTTCTTAGCCAGTGGTTTGGGAAAACTTTGTGACCAGTGATTTAGGTTGCTCCTCTTTATATTAAACTTGAATCTTTAGATTTCCTTGTACTTTTCTTGCTTGTGGCTGTTCATGTATACGCTCTGGTACACTGCTGAGTACAGGATAGTGGCAGTAATTCAGGTTTACCTGTATTTTTTCTGGATTTGTTTTCAGGTGAGTTGATGAAAGTACTAGCATGGCCAAGTGATTGCTTAGTGCTGACGCACAGAGGATGGGAGGTGACAGGATGCTGCCTTGGTGGAGGGAGGGCTGTCCCACCTTAGTTGATGACACTGATCTTAGATTGGCGTATGCTTATTGTAGAACAAATCTGCTGGCATCAGATGCTTTTTGAAAATTAACCTTTCAGTTAGACAAATGCATGAATTTTGTAGGAAACTGTAGGTTGGGAGTGCTGTGGTATTCTGTGGAATTAAAAAAAAAAAAAGAATCTGTTACCTGGTTTCAAATGACAGATTACTTTTACGATTTTATTAGTGTCAAAGCTTATGTAATTCCAAAGACAAGTTGCTTCATGCACTAAGTGATGTGGGCCTGACTACATGTGACTTAGGAGACCATCAGAAATAGCCAGATTCAACAATGCAGAGTCATTTCTTTGTGTCAGGTTTCCATATCTGCCCAGAGGGTGTTCCTGTCTGATAGTGGTGGTGTGTTTTAGCACAGTTTATAGCTCTCTGGGAGGAGTGGAGAAAGGAAGATGCTGCTTTAGATGCTGTTAATTATTTAATTTTGTGTAAGAGAGTTGACAAACTGTCAAATATTTTCTCAGATGTAGCATTTTAGAGGTAGGTTTTCTTTGTCATTTCTAGCAGATGTCTCTGGAATCGACTGGATGGTGAGACATGGACGAAGCCTGGCTCTCTCGGTGGCTGTAAACGTTGCTCCTCACAGGCTGTGTTCCCCCAAATACTATAACAGTGTTCAGGAGATGATCCTCAGCAATGCCACTGCTGACAGGGTAAGCACTACCTGAGGGTGGGCAAGTTCTCTGTTCAGGTACTTGTGGGAGTAGTTTTAAAAGGTGCACAAGTCCACTGTAATACAAAAAAAAAGGGGAACAAAAAATTCCCAAGTGCAGTCTGAATGCTGTCCCTTGACTAGATGCAGTTTTATAGTGAAATGACGTGACTGTTCTGATTCTTTGAGTTCTGGTCTCTGTGGAGATGAAGATTAAATAACCTTCAGCTGTGGAACAACTTTCACTGGGAGTAAATTACACTTCTGCTGTCCCATTATAGTTCTCATTCACAGGCCAGGTTTACAAGAAGTGCAAATATTTCAATTTAGGAGGAAGATTTTAAAAACGGGGTTGCACAAATAACTTAGTGTTGAGAACTTGTGGGCCATGGGGGGTCTGCCACCACGTTCCATGTGGCTCACAGCCACATCATGATTTTTATCATACTTATCTAGTAACATCACATTGTTTTCATGAGCTGTATGCTACCGTTGTTTTAAGGATCTGCTCAGCCTTCTGCAAAAACTTACCAGTCTGTGAGCCTGCAACTAGTTGAGACTGTACAGAGTCTGTAACTATGGGCCTGGTTATAAAGGCTGTTGACCTCTGCTGTAATAACACCAATTGCTGTTTTTATGTTGAAGATACCCATTGCAGTTAGTGGCATCAGAGGGATGGGCTTTCTTATGAAGTACCACATGGAAGAAGGAGGGAACCTGCCTCCAAAACTTTCCAACCTGTTTATTAAGGTAAGACCGTTCATGCTACCTGCTATTGTTCTCCTGGGATCTTAACTAGTGTCTTTTTTTCAATATAAAATATCTGTATTGTAACATAGCGTAGAAGCTGAAACCTCAGTTGCCTTGTTTTGGGAAGCTCTAAATCCCATGATGCTTGGAAATCTAGATAAGTCTTTTTTGTAGCAAAGCACAGACAGAATAACTTGACTAGCCTACTTTGCAGCTGCGAACACAATACCACCATCTCTGTTGTAATTTGGAAATTTGACTTTTGTTCTGTGTTCATTGTGAATTATTTTTTTTTCCTTTGCAATAACAAACAGCTGATAGAGACAGAGAAAACTGTAGCGGGGGAGTTGTTAGTTTGTTTTTGAGGATTTTGTTAGAAAGGTACCAGATACCACCTTCTTTCTTCCCTTGGTTTTGCTGCGGTACTTTTCAACTTTTTTTTTTTTTTTGGAAGGGAATAGCTCCTAGAGCCTGGAAGAAAAGCGAATATTGAAGTTAATGCTTTTTCCAATTCATATATATTTAAATAAGCTACCTCAGAATTCCTTTCTTTCTCTGTTGTTCTGGTTTATTTTTTTTTCCCATGAATGTAGAAAGAATCTGATTTTGAATGTTAGACCCTCAGGATGTTTTTTAATGTCTTAGAGAAGGTAAGGGAAGATAGAGTGAGAAGTAGTGCTAGAGCAGGTGAGCTGCTGCTTTTTTTTGTCTGTTATCTTTATTGTAAATAAAAATGTGTTACATTTTCAGGTTTTACATTTCAGTCTATCAAACATGCAAGTTGACATGGAGGCTATCATTCTTCAATGCAATCTTTTCGTTTGAAATTCTACATCCATACGTTAATTTGTATCATAGAATGATGTTAAAATATAAAATAAGTATCACAGTTGTCACAATATCTTTATCACAGTATTAATTGTTGACATTTAGATGTTAGCTTTCATGTTTTTAAATATTGAGATTAAATCAAAAGTAAGCATCTCTCAATTTTTAATTTTAAAATGAAATATCTCATTGAAATGCACCTTAAGCGCTAATCAGAGACTGACTGGGCTGTCGCTGCTAATTGAGTGCATTTTACAGAGGTCCTAACACTGTCAGCTTTTGCTGCATTCAGTGGTCACTGTCATTTCCTGAGACTGCTGAAAGAGAAGCATGTGACCCTGCCAACAACCACATTTTTAGAAGCTTTCTTTTGAAAAAGTATCTTGTTTTCAAGGTTTAATCTTCTCTTACTGTTATACATAGTTTAGTAAAAACTTGTTTATAACTAACATGTTTCTCTCTTGTGTATCTGTGAGTCTCTCTTGTGTATCTGTGACTGCTTGTTTTTCTTGTTGTAGCTTAAGATACTTGAATTAAAATGTTCTTTAAATGTATGTTCTTTAAATGTCTGTCCTTGGTATATCTGAATTTAAGACCAACATTGTCTCCTTCAGTGTCTGCAGAACTCATCCAGTGATATAAAGTTAGTTGCGGAGAAGATGATCTGGTGGGCAAATAAAAACCATCTTCCCGCACTGGATCCTCAGACAATAAAACCAATTCTCAAAGCACTTCTGGACAACACAAAGGACAAAAACACCAGTGTAAGAGCCTACAGCGACCAAGCCATTGTTAACCTTCTGAAGATGAGAGCGGGTGAACAAGTACTTGAGGTATGAGACAGAAGAAAACGTAAGCACCGGTAGCAGGCTGTGTCACGTGGCTCTGCCTTTGGTTGTTTTAAGTGCTGGGTCTGGAGTCTTGGAAAGTACTGGCAGTCTCTTAGGGAATAGATGGAGAGGGATGTTCCTATTTGCATTTAAGCCATCATCACTGTTCACATGCTAAGCTTTGAAGAAATATGCAAGTTATCTGATACTGTACAATCATACCGTGCAGTATTGCAAAGATCGAGGTATTTAATGAACCCTTAATGTTTACAACAGTAGACTTGCTTTCCAAATGCCTGAAGCCTTACAGGGTGGTAGTTACCTCAGCTATAACTGGTAGTTTATTGCTGTTGTCACCTGTATAATCCTATTGCAGCATTAGTGGTGCTAGAGAGAGTATTTTTATGATGGATGGAATACCCCTTTGTTACATCTATATCCAGACCTCTTTTCAAAGTCCTAGCTGGTTTTGGATGGTTCTTGTGTTTGGAATCATAAAACCAGATGAAGGCTTTGGGTATATTTGAAAAATTGTAGACAAATATACCTTGTGAGGCACTGAAATTTGTTATTTTGAATGGTGTATCCTAAGGAATTGGTAATTGGTGTTGTCTTCCTTCCACAGTCAGTTTCCAAGATTCTGGATGCTGCCAGCTTGGAGCTTCTCAGCGAAAGCTGCAGGCGATCTCTTAAGAAGCTGGCTGGCCAGGCTGACTCTGACGAACAGATAGATGACACTATACTGACGTGATAATAAAGCTCGAAAAGACAAGAAAACACTGAACCAACCGCTGCATCAGCATTTCAACTCAAAACACCTATTTTAAATGTTTTCATTTTTGAAAATGTTAATTTTGATGGGATTTCATGAAAAGGACTCCCAGAGAGTATTTTAGTATCGAATATACCAGAATAGCCTTAATTAGACCCACATTAGCTGAAAATTGAAAATTTGGTGCCCTTTTTGAAACAGATAATGCGCAAGAAACAGATATACTAATCAATACTGGTAAATTATGGCCAATTGTGAGGTGTGGCTAGAGCACATCAGGCTTAAACTCTGGTGATACCTATTTCTTTTCCAGGGTCTCTGCAAAAACTCCAGTATTTGAAGTACTGTTGGTCTTTTCCAGAGACCCTGTGAAGCTGGAATAGAACTCAGTGAAAGTTCAATCGTATTGTTTTTGTGTACTGCTAACTTGCTGCTTGTGACGGTTCTGAAGACTGAAAATCCCTGTAAAACACAGTATTTAAAACAGCCTTAGAAATCACAGATACAAAAGGGGAATTAAATGCAGTCTGTTTAAAGAAGGAACATTTAATAAAGGCTTTGACTTTGATCCTTCTGGTGTAAACTTTTTAGAAATTCATTTGTCAACAAACTAATACTGTGATTTACTTTTTGGACCTGCTTTTTCCAGGGCATACGGTTTGTAGAGTGGGTAGTGCTGCAATCTATAAAAACCCTTTTGCAAAACTGAGGAGGCTAGGGTTTAAAACCAAGCCAGAAATGACATTTAATGAAATTTTTAATTACTCCTGTTCATTTCCAAAGTATTTTTGACTACATCCAGCTTTTTGTTATTTGACTTGTGAAAAGTCCTCTATTTTTGTCTTCAAAGGCTTTGAAAGATACTTGGCACTTCCAACACACAGATTTTTTTTGTCAATGAGTTGTGCTGCCCCAAGAAAGCAGTGTTTTATTTTACCTGGCCAACTATGCACTTGTGTGGTTTCTTTTTTTTTTTTTAATTGACTAACACCTTTAATGCCACGTGATGTAAATAGTGGAAAATTGTGTTGCAAAATGCCAATTTTTAGAGGGAAAATTTGTTTTGCATTCTATGTAAAGTAGTAGTTAAGCAAGCTGTATCTACTTAATGAACCTACAGAGCAGATGGCTGCACCTCAGAAGCTAGAGCATTAAGATCCGTAGGGGGGGGGATTCAACTCTGGATGGCTCAAGCCATGATGATGGGAGAATACAATACTACACATCATAAAATTTGAGTGCATAAAACGTAACCACAAGGGATGACACACTCCACTAGAACTGATTTGCTGATTGCTGTGGCAGTAGCAGCAAACAAAACATTTAATCTTCACCACGCTAATTCCTCAAATAGCAAGATACAGTCTTGAGTAGGTATTTGGGAGTGCTGTGCTTTGTTCTGGTCAAAAGCCTGTCAAAAAGCTCCTGATGTTCTGTCAGCTCCCAGCACTGTGGTACAGGCTCCTGGCAAACAAGTGATTTGCTGTAGAAGCCAGGCAGAACTATTGGAAGTGACTTGGGAAAGTCAGCTGCTCATCTAAAATAGGCTCAGCTCCAACTGAACCATTGCTAATTGATTTCCATATAACTGTTCTACAGCATGGTATGATGGTGATTCTGTAACTTGTCTATGCCATCTATTTCATTAGAAGCACTTTCAGACTGCCAGAGCTTACTTCATGTCTACCAAAACCTTCTTGCTGCTACTTGAGTCCATTACTGCCTGGCCCATTCCCGCAGGCATTGAGAACAGTTAATTTGTGCAACAGCCACATCATCCCTGCAGCATTCTCATTCCTGGATGAAACAAGGTTGGATCTCAGGTTTCCTCATAGATCATGTTTCCTAAACCTATCCTGTTGCCCTTCATATTTGTTCCATTCTGAGTTGTAGTTACCTCATGTCCACTGCTGGACCAAGTCTTCTAGTGGTGAATATTACTCTGCAAGTCCTACATAAGACACAGCTGTCTATCCCAACATGAGGTTTGTCTCCTTTTTATTTTATGTCAACAAAGTCTGCTGTTAAAAGCATGTACAGTTTGTGATCAGCTATGAATCCAGGCTTCAAAATTGCTCTTTAGCTATTTATGTCTAGCATTGTATTTACGCAGTTGATTGTGTCTACAAAATTTCACTAGTTTCCAGTTGGTCTTACTGAACTTCCAGACTACTATTTCATAACATTTATCTGCATTTTGAAGGTGGTTTTGAATTCTGCATTTGCCTTCCAAAATACTTGCAAAGCTGTTCTGCTTTCTATTATCTAAAGATTAAAAAAACGTATTCTCTATCCCTTCATCCAGATAATTAATGAAAGTAATAAGCAGAACCAGTCATGGGATAATTCACTGTAGGAAGCTACTTGCCTGCATGCTGTTTGACAGTGAGCTATGAGGAACTACAGGGAGTAGAAAACTTCCAAGTATTGGTGGATATCCCTTGTAATAGCTCAATGTAGTTTTTGTCATTGCTTATAAAACTGTCATGAGCAATCTAAACACCACTCCACCTAAACGTTATGGTAGTTTTAGGCATCACAAGCTTTATATATTGCTCCTCTCTCACATCCAACTCCTACATTTTAGGTGGGAATAGTTTTAGTATACTTCTAAGAATTAACTGGTCAGTAATACCACAGTGTATCTTTCTTCCTCCTCTGAAGAAAAATACTGTATTTACTAATTTCCAGGTTCCTAAATCTCAGTGCTTGTCTACAAGATCTTAAGGATGAGTGGTAATAGACTAGGACCATCTGTGTTTTCTCTTTTTAATTTACTTTCCTTTAAATCTTAAACTCAATTTGCGATGAACTGATAATAATCAGAGTGAAAACTCAACTAAAAATGCTCTTAAGGATGTAGCAGTCTCAGTGTATTGTGATTAATTTCACCTCTAATGAATGAACCGTGTTTTGGGATAACAGGAACAGCAGTTAAACCATGCAATGCAAAAACTATTGTGCATTGAAGCAGATTTAAACAGGCTTTTATACTATTCAAAAACTACCAGATAGGTGACAAACAGCACAGTATTTGTACTGAAATTGCTTATTTCACTGATGTAGACAGGAAAGAGGAAAAAATTGCAAGTTTTTCTAAAGAACAGCAGTTTGAGTGCTCAATCACAGACAGCTTGGCTTACCTCTTTTCTCTAGGATTCTAACTGATGCTCCACTTAAATGCATAAAGGAAAATTACATTTAATAGAAGGCTTTTTTATTAACTTATTAATTTTAGCCAATTGCAATCTTGTTGTTGAATTAAGGGTATTTTGAAGATTTGTATTTTAACCTTGTATAATGTGAAGTGGAAAAACTCATTCATCTTTCCAAATAGCAGCTACATCTACACTCAGTTTAGTTGTTTCTGAGAGGGAGGAGTGAAAGGTAGGAGCTCACTTGCACTTACTGAGAATATGCTGATTTTTCAATTACAGCAAAACACTGAATTTGGATTTTGATAGCTACTTTTCACTAAACTATTTATGCACTGCAATATAATACATCAGAGATAAAATACCTGTAATTTTTGCCACTACATGAGATCTGATAAATTGATTGTGCCAACTTGGAGACTAAGGAATTAATTTTTTTCTCATTTCAAATGTCTTGAAAATACCAGTTGTCAGTGTAAGATAATTTTTTCCTACAACTGACTGTAATAACATCTTTGAACTGTCAAGCAGCTGTCTCTGAGTGACAGCTGAACTGTGTGTATTTCAAGAAGATCACAAAATAATTTGAGCTATATTTAAACTTACAAGGTGTTAACAATTTCAATGGAAAGAGATAAATGTGAATATATATATATATATGTATATATATATTGAGTCATACAGTTGTGTATGGTTCATTTTATTTGGCAATGTGACCTCATCTTACACTTTTCACATGAGGTTTCATGTGCTTAAAAATAAAGGTGATGGGAGCACTGTAATTTTGGGGTAGCTGGTGGTTTGTATGATGAATTCAAGGGATCTCCCTGCAATGGTGCAGCCCCCTCGGCCACCCTGGCACTTGGGGCACACGTTGGGTTATATGATGGGCTGCCCAAGTGCTGCAGCGGATGAAACACAGGGGTGTTGCTTTAGCACTAGGTTTGGGCTAGCTGCAGACCCTTTTCCAGCAGGGTTTCTGTGAGCATGGGCCTGCAGAATGGCCCCCCTTGATGTCTGGTAGTGCTCCAGCCTCTTTCCTGCTCCCCCGTTAGCTACATCTTCCATCTGAGAATCACAGCGAATGAGATAGAGAGCGTGGAGTTTAAATGCATGAACGGCAGAGATCGTGGTGTAGGAATGTGAGATGGAGGTCATCCAAGTGGATTTTTGGACAAGAGCATGATAGGGGTGAGCTTTTGAAGGAGAGGATATATTTTGGAGGTTAAGATTAGGGAAGGTTTGTAACTAAACACACAGGCATTAGTTGTGATTTTGATCAGAAGTATTTAAAAGGTGTAATTTTATGTGCTAAAACAAAATCTTCACCCTAGACCTGCTATTTCAGCCATACTGGGTTGGTTTGATTCCAGATATTTCTAATGAATTCCATAAGAATAACAAAAATGTAACAGTGGAACCACGGTATCCTATGTAGAAGAAATAGGAAATAACCCTAGAATTGGTTAGAGACAATTGCCTTAAAAATATTCTTATTTCTCTTAAACAATCTTATTGTGTAAACCTAAACAATCTACAGCTTTTGAGTCAATGTTAAGGGAGAAAGCAATACCACTACCAAATGCCTGTCATTTTCTAAGACACATTCACAGCTTGAAGTGTAATTTTGGCTGGAAGGCACCTCCAGGGTTCAGCAAGTCCAGCCCCTGCACTCAAGCACGGAAAGCTAGGGCAGGTTGCTCAGGGCAGCGTGCAGGCAGGCTGGGCACCATCACCTCTCAGGGCAACCTGTGCTGGTGCCTGAACACCCTCCAAACTCACTGACATGCTCTGCAGTGGAGCTGTTTCACTGATTTCTATCTTTCACTTGTGCTTTGGTGCTACCAAAAAGATTCTCAACGTAGGTGCATCCTAAGTATCTTCAGAACAACTATTTATATTGTAGCTAGCAAAACCATTGTGGATTGACATATTCAGGTTAATACTCCTTGATTTCTGTGCCATCCTCGCTTTGCCTATCTGTAGGCTCAGCTGCTGGTAGAGGTCTGTGCTCTTCGGAGCCAAGGCGGCTCTTCCCACTTGAAAGACTAAGTGTGGTAATGAGATACTTCTGTCAATGAACTGTAAGCTTGTGTTTAAAATAATTAAAAACCACCACAAAACTCGGTTAAATTAAATAACATCAGTATTTTGTTTTGAATCCGTGCTAAACACAAATTAGTGGTGACATAATTACTTTGAAGATAGATGCAATGACTAGCACATTGCCTTTGTTATTTTTAAGCCTTGAAAAACGTGAAAAAAAATGAAGTCCTGAATAAATGAGTTTTTTAAACCAAAACACTGCATTGTCAAGGAGTTCAAACGCCAACAAGAACAGATGTTCTTGGTAGGAAAGGATCCAAAGAGAAAAACAGCGCTCTACCTGTGCTGTATCACCACCTAGAAGTGATCACAGCCCTGCACGGCGTGTGCAGCCAGCGCCTGTGTGATGGCAGCAAGAACTGAGTGATGCACAAAATCCCTCTGGACATGGGAAATTCCGCTGGAAAAGGGAAATCCCTCTGGAGGTGGGACAGCGGTGGAAGTGGGACACTTCTGGAGTGGGACACCTCTGGAAAAGGGAAATCCCTGTGGAAGTGGGACACCTCTGGATGTGGGGACCTCTCTAGAAAAAGGAGATCCCTGTGGACGTGGGACACCCCGGGAACACCTCTGAAACGGCGGTGTGAGGTGATGCAGGCACAGCTGCCCGCCCGCACTGTGTCAGAGCCCTTTCGTACCCTAAAACCAGCCAGCACGCCTGGCCAGCCCCCGACACCCGCCCGCCCGTCTCCTCCCCTCAGCGGCACCCACCCGCCATCATGGCGGCTGCCTGAGGGGAGCGGCGGGAGGGGTGCGAGGACCCCTCCCACCCGGCACCGGGTGCTCTGTGCGCACGCTCCGTGTGCGCTTCTCCCCCCCACCCTCCCCGCCCCGGCGGCGCGGCGCATGCGCAGCAGCGCGGCTGTCAGTTCCGGCCGCAGGTCGGGAAGTGGGCCCGGGGCCGCCGCCGCCCCCCCCTCAGCACCGGTTCCCCTCCCCCCCCCCGCCTCCCGCCCGCCGCCCCCGGCCATGGCCCGGGACTACGACCACCTCTTCAAGCTGCTCATCATCGGCGACAGCGGTGAGGGCTCGGCCGGGCCCGCGCCCGGGGTTGGGCCGCCCCTCGGGGCCTTGCGGGGGGGCGCGGCGGGGCTGTGAGGGGCCGTGAGGCGGCCCCCGGGGGGCTGCGGGGGGCGGGGAGGGGCGCCGGGACCCCCCCGTGAGGGGACCCGGCTGAGGGGGCCCGGAGCTGAGGCCTGAGGGGGGGGCGCGGCCCGGCTGGGCCTCGCCGGGGGGTGTGGTGAAGGGGGTGGGGTTAAAAAAAAGGGGGAAAAGGTAAAAATGGGGGGTGTGGGGGAAAGGGGCGGCGGGGGGGCTGCTGGGGGGTGTGGGGGGCGAGGATGGGGATCTCGGGGGGCGGCTGTAGGTCGAGCTCGTAGCGGCCGGGGGAGGCTGGGGACTGGGTGCCCACACATCGGGCAGGGCTGGGGGCTCCTTGCTCCCCAAACTGGGCAGTGCTGCCCCCCCCCCAAATCGGGCAGAGCTGGGGGCTGGGTGCCACCACAAAGGGCAGAGCTGGGTGCTGAGCACCCCCAAATCCAGCAGAGCTGGGAGCTGGGCTCCCTGCTCCCCACGTCGCCCCTTAGCCCTGCCCCAGCCTGAAGCCTCCCCTCTGCAGGTTATCATTTTTATTTTTTTTTAATGCCCGCCAAGCTGGTGGCTGTGTGTGCCTTTAGTTGTGCTCTAGCTGTTTGCACCTAGGCCAGCTGTGGAGAAGGGGCAGGTACACAGCTTGCAAATAAAGCTGGACTGCTCCTGCAGCAGTTTCAGAAACTTCTGGAGGGCTGGCATGTGAGCTCAGCCGGGGTCTGCAGCTTAGCCTAGGTACGGAAGAAGCGGGACAGGGACGATTCCTACCCCAGCCCAGCTCTGCCTTGGTAACGCTCCAGCACCTTACAGTTAAATTTCCATAAAGTGGAGTAGATGGCATCCACCCTCATCTTCTCGCAGAGGTGTGGTCCGGGAGGCAGCAGGTCCCGGCATGCAGCGAGGCATGGCTCTCGGGTGAAAGTGGAATGCTGCTCGGTCTTGGCAGTTGTCACCTCGAGAAGCTCTTGCTGTATGTGAAGGTGTTCTGTTCTACACTGCCGTGTGTCAGCATGAAGGAATAGGCTGCTTAAAAAACAAGTCTAAAAGGAAGAGGGAGAACAGGACGAGAGCTTCAGAGCAGCTTAAAACCCTAGGCGCTTCTGGGAGCCTGCGGATTATTAAAACCAAATGCTGCGTTCTGAGCAAAGCAGTAGCTCTGTTGCTTGCTGATGAGTTTCAAAACTGTTCAGGCAAGATAAACAGGATGGTGAAAACTCTTAGGGAGACTTCTTCTTGTTTTGAACAATTAAATTAATTTTTTCAGCCGAGTTGTCTTGAGCAACGTCCCCATGCTGTTATCCAGCGAGAGGAGGAAAGTATTGTGAGAGTCGTCTGCTCGCCTGCGGTTCTCTGTTGTTGTAATTAAATCTCACTCGTTAGTTGGGGTATTGATTTTCTTTTTTGTTTTTGTTTTTGCTTACCCCACCAGGAAGGCTTTGTCCCTGCTTCCACAAAACAGCTTGCGTGCCTTGTTTATTGATGCTTAGAGAAGCCTTGCGATAGGAAGTGGACCGATAGGGCTGGGTGATTGTTTCAGCTGCTTTCCCCGTATGCAAATACGTTCGAGGGCAGTAGGTTTGTGTGTTTTTAGAACAGGTCATCTCGAGAAGCTGCTGGTTATCTCCGCTGTGCCGAATGTTTAAAAATAATACAGATGATCTGTGCTTTGTACGTGCTGCTTCAGTTTACTCGTGCTTTTTGAATTCCCCTCACCGTTTGGCAAGATGTGGGTTCAGAAACTGGAAAGGCACAGAAATTCGCTTTTAACTTTCATTTTGCCAAGTCAGTAGGCCTTCCTCCTTCTGTTTCGGTTTGCTGCCTGGAACAAGCCGAGAGCCCTGCTAGCCTTCTCTCTTCAGATCTTCAAATAACTCTGTGTAGGAAGTGGAGTATGATAAAGAGTCTGGTTTCTCTCGACGCGCACAGCGTGGGTCAGAGGCAGCGTGTGCTCGGTGACACCGCCGTCACCTGGAGGTGTTCCAGGGCTCGGGGGCTCCTCCCGTCCAGCAGCCAGCCGAGCGCTGAGGGCAGGGTGGTGCCGGTGCGGCGGTGGTCGGTCTGACGGTGCCAGGGTCCTGTGCAGCCCGGGCAGTTCTGCTCTGCAGGACAGCCTGAGGCCGGCTGGCTTCTTAAACAGGTGCTGTGGTCTGACAGGTCTGCAGGTTCCAGCATCTGCTTGCTTTCTGTTAAGCTGGGGGCCATGGCTGCTTGATCAAACAGCAGAGTACCCGCTGAAGACATTTCCTTTTTTTCCTTATTTTTAGCTGACTGGCACTGTGCATGGGCTTGCCTCTCGCTAAATAAACAGCGCTCTGTCCAGTTTTGGGAACTGCTCCGCTGCCTTTTTTTGAGCTCAGAGGTGTGTTCAGTATCCGCACGCTGGAGCTCTGTGGTTTATTTCGTGGCTCTTTCTTTTCCCCTAATACTCAATGTGGAATGAGTCTGGCTTCTCTGAGTGTTCGGTGGCTTGAGCTCCTTGCAAGTGAGATCTGTTTTACGGGTATCATGCTGATTTTAGCGGGAGTTGGTTTATATTTTTGCTGGTAGCTGTCTTCAGATGCAGACAGCCAAGAGCTATTGGAGGTCTCTGTAGCCTTTACTTGTACTTTTAAACATTCTTCCATTAAGAAGAATTTGTAAGTTATACATCATCAAAATAAAGAGCTTAAATAACCTCTACCTGCAAAGATTTAATAGATAATCACCCTGGTGAGCTTGAATTTCCTCTTTGTGCAGGTTGTTTTTTTGGAGGGGGGAGGAGGTGGAGAGGAGAGGAAGGGACAGCAACACCAGAGATGTGATACAGAGATAACTCTGAGGCGTTCTGATCCCCCGAGTCCCTCAGTTGGGTATGCAGGGACGAGCTTCCTATGATTTGTGTTCCAAGACCTGTGAGAAGTGCTTCCACACAAGAGGGTGTGATCAGCATGCAAACAGTCGATTAAGGAAAGCATGGATGCGGTGCTCCTCAAAGCACTTAAATTAATAAATTTGTTTTATGGAACGTTCTGGCAGAAGGTACAGCTTCAGCAAGGTGTGCGTCCTTCCCATGAGGTGTAGAGCAAGCCGAGTTGGATGCTCTAGAACAAACAGCTCCTCTGTTTGGTTTAGCTTTCGGTTAAACTGTGGCCACGATAACGTAAGCTTTGTAAAACCAAACCCTAGTCTGATTGTCTAAGTAGTCCAAATTCCACTGCAGTTCAGCACGGCGCAGATGAATGGGAGGTAGGCAGTGGTGCAAGCTGATGTGCAAGTGGAATTCAACGGCAAAGCTGAGAGCAGCGCTCTGAGCGCGTCAGCAGGACGGACCCAGCTTTGCATTTGGTTCTTACTGCCCTGAGACCTCTTGGAACGAGTCGCAGACTGCAGAAAATAGCTGGAGTTTGCTGAGGGCTGGAAAAGGAGGGGACAAAAAAAAAGACACCAATGCTGTGTTGCTCCAGGAAGCACACCAAGTCCTGGAGTGACTGCAGGGTGCCACTGGGCACTCGGTGAAATATTCAGGAAGAGTGCTGAGGTGACTGCTGGGGTGGTGGTACTGAGCAGCTGAGAAAGGTTCTGCTTAAAGCATGCAGCGAGCACCTAAGGTACTGCTGTGTTTCCTGCTATCCACGATGACTGTACTCTAAGATGTCTTTATTTGTCATAGGTGTGGGCAAGAGCAGTTTGCTGTTGCGTTTTGCAGATAATACCTTCTCAGGTGAGTATTTTGTTTACTTCTCTAAGTGAAATGGTCAAGGTCTGCTCCAGTGCTCCTGGTTGGCAAGGAGTTCTTGCACGGCTCTTCCACTGGTAGCAGTACTAGGAAGGTGTTTCTGACTCTGCTTCCCTTGGTACAAGCCCCTCTAAGCCATCCTGTTGCATCTTAACTTACAACTGAGAGTACCACAGTGCTCCAATACTGACGTGGTTCCAGAAATACCTTAGTTTTTTTAGCTTATGCTGTGCTCCGTGCAGACTCCCCATTAGCCCTTTGGGATTTAGGCTGATTGAATATCGTAGCTAAATCACTTACATTTGTGACATAACTAATTTATTGGGAGGAAACTGGCAGAACAGACTGTATTCAAAGCAGGCGATTGCATTAGCATTTGAGGCAAAGCTTTGTCTCAACGCTTTCACATGTGGAATACTTGCGTAGTTACCGTCCATGTCTTAAGATACTTGAGCACGTACCCTTGACCACCAGTGCAGTAGAAGAAGAATTTTATTTTTCAGCAGTGTTTTAACTTCTAAGGATGGCTTGGGAGATGGGGCTTAATGGCTAGAAAAAAATCATCTATTTGCTGCAGATAAAATATGCAGATCAACATAACCCCAGAGGGCGTTTTAAAACATGAGCAGATGGGAGAAAGTTGTCCCCCTGTCCAGCACGAGAGCTACCGCCAAACGGGGCTCAGAAGTGTGTTTGGAGCCATGCAAAGTAAACAAGACGTACGTTCTCACTTATCCACACTTTCCTTTCAGGCAGCTACATTACCACAATCGGAGTGGATTTTAAAATCCGGACGGTGGAGATCAATGGGGAGAAAGTGAAGCTACAGATCTGGGACACAGCTGGACAGGAGCGCTTCCGGACCATCACGTCAACGTGAGGATAACTGGGCTTTGTGACATATAGCTTTGCGAATGGATCTTGTAGTTTAGATATTTTAATGGCGCAGTTCGTTAGCTAACGATAGCTGTGTTGTCTGCGTAGTGGGACCTCTCTCAGCTGACTGAGAACAGGCAGGGGTGGTGGTAGTGCGTTAAGTTTGAAGCTGGGACTTCAGATCTCCTCAGTCTTCAGCGCATTTCCATGCTGGCTTTGTCTTATTCCTCTGCTTTGAGTTTCCAAACCGGAGTTATTTCACTCTTTTGCATATACTAGAGAACTTACCTTGAGAACCTGCCCAGGAAGATCATCATCTGATGGGCTGTACAGCAGGAGCTGAGGCACAAGCCCTTTGTGTCGTACAGCTAACGAGTAGCTCTGAGCTCTAAGAATAGGGTAACCGCTGGTTAGTTTTCTTTTAGGACAGAGGTATTTAAAGGCCATCTTTGTCTTGAATTCTGGTGAAGCAGACACCCACACAAAGTTAACCTTTTCCTTGGTCCGAGTTCAGTTTCATGCTCATTGTCCTTTTGAACAGCGTGTGCGCAGCTTTTCCTGTTCCTGAAGAAACCACACCCAGAGCTACTGCGATGGGAACTGAGAATAAAGTGTGCTTGTAAACCAAGTGCAGTAAACGCTGGAGTGGCACTAGGGGAGTAAGAAGAAATATACTTAGAAAACAGAGCTTTAGTACATAAAGGAAATAAAAGAATAATAAAAAAAATGAATTATTGTAAGGTCCAGGTGTTTCATTTAGTCTTTCGTGACTGACTTCTCTTCTGGCTCCAGTTTGAGAGGAGGGTCATTTTCAGCTGATGTATTAATTAAACTACTCAGACACGAAAATAGTGGGACTGGTTGCATCCGTGCTGTGCCTGAACAGCTAGAAATGGCAAAATCGAACCTGTGCCCCGCCCCTTTCCTCTGCCCTTCTAGACGGATGTTACTGGATTGCTTCCATTGTTTCCGAAGTGTTTGGCTTGAAAAAGCTCCGTTGCCTCTCGTAGGGTTCCTGTGCGTGACATCACTTCTTGTTGGAGCGCGGCAGCCAGCTTCAGGCAGGAAGCGGCGAGGGGGAGGCAGCAGCGCACCGCCGCAGCTCAGCTCGTATCGGATCAGCTGTGCGGACGGGCCAGTCCGGGTGCCCCAATTAGTGCTGAGTCAGCAGCGGCCCTTCCTGTTTGCAGATTCCCTGACACAACCCGGAGCTGCGTTAATGAGCGTTGGTTCATGGGGCTGAGGGGCTGATGCCAGCTAGTTTAAAAAGCCCTGGTATCCGCCGCTGAATGGGGAATACCAGGAAAAGAGGCTTCCTTTTGTGAGCGGCAATAGCTGCAGGTCAGACTTCGCGTGGCGTTTTATGGATTTTTTTCTTCAATTACAGTAGCAAATGGAGAAGCTGAAGTGATTGGAGGCATTTGTGCCGTGACCTGTTTGAACTCAGTTGTTCCTCTCTTTTGCATGGCTTTTTAAAAAACAGAGCAAGTATAACTTGTGCTCTTGGGAAAGCGAAGGTCCCCATTTTCCTGCCTTAATACTGGGAAAGCAGCTACAGAATCTTGCATGGCCAGGAAAAAGAGTTGAATTTTGTGCAGCTTCGAGCAAAGAAGTGCCAGTGCCCGAGTGCGTTTGACCTGGGGGGCTTCGCTTGCTGTTAGGTGGGCTGGCTCTGCCTGTCCAGCATTCCCTGCTGTTTTTCCAAAGGCACCCTTGACCTGGACATACCACCTGTGAAAACAATAGGTAACGAGGTTCTGATTTTGGAAAGGGTTTTGTCTCCTTTTTTTTGGCGAAGGAATGCAGTAGCTGGTTTGCCTGGCAGCCAGGGAGCCTCAAGCGGAGGTACAGCGTTAGTATGTGCGACAGGGCTCCGCTGACCGTGTCATGGGTGGAGCGGAGTGTGGTGCACGGTCAGCAGGGTGATGCGAGTCTTTGTTACGGTGACCATTTAGATTGAGGTTAAGAATGTAAGAAGGTGTTACCTCAGTGATATTCTAGGGCAGGAAGTCCCTTCGCAGTTAAAGTTAGAGTAGAGATTCATGTTGAGCCAAGCCTGGCAAGCATGCCTGAAATTGGAGCCCACCTGGTAATAATGTAATAGGTTGGAAGTGCTGCAGCGTAAACCTGGCTGCAAAATGGCTGAAGTGGAAGGAAGTTAGCAGTAAAACATTGGGAAACGTTACAATGTTAGACTGTTTTGATTGTACTTGACCGCAGGCACAGAGCTGAAGAACAAAATGAAACTTAAGGAGAAGAAATCAATTTGATCAGGAGCATTCTACAGGAAGTCAGGAATATCAAACCAGATTAGATTTGTGGACTGAGGAGCATAAAAGCAGCTGTTTTTACTGTCTACTAGATGTGGAAATACTGGGATAACTGGTACCTAGTGGGAGGAGAGGCTAAGTTGTAGTAATTTGGTTGGCATGGAACGTCATCCAAACTGCAGTTTGATTTCAATTCACCAGAGAGGTAGCATGCCAGAATTCAGCTGTGTTAACAGAAATACTTGAGCTGTATGAACAGGCAGTTCCTGTACTTGATTTGCTGTTGTATTTAAGGACTCCTCTATCCTGATCAGGACTGTGGGTTTAGGGTTTAAGCTTTAGGTAACAGTTGTCAGTTGTTAGCTCAGGATGAATAGTAAAAGCAGAGGAACTTCCATGCGTTTATATGGCATGGCATGCTCAAGAGAGGGATAAGCATTCAGAGAGGATGGAATTGCTCTGTGTGGTAAACCAGATATGATGGTCTAAAGACTAGTCAAACAGACCTCTGGCTATCCAACAGATGTCTTCTTTCAGGTGCCTTGGAAGCACAAGTATGAAAATAGATTATTAGAATTCTTTGGAATTGTTTAGAATTCTAGAGGAATGCAAAACAAGGCAACGTCCTACCAGCAACTGAACTATTAACAAAGATGCTAGATTAAACCAGTGACCTGTCTTTCAAGTTGGTCAGTTACCTTTTTTTTTTTTTTTCCCTGGAAAAAAGAACTTATGCACCATACTGAACCCATGCCATCAGTGGGACCCATCTTTGAGGTCCTGCTTAGCTGCCTTCAGACTTATTGATCTTCTAATCTTGGGAATAATTGACTAGGGGAAATCTGAGAACTTTCTTATTGGTATCTTGTAGGAAATGCAACAGTGGAAGGCAAAATGTTCCCATCTGCTCAGAAAGGTAGCCTTTGGAGATCGCGGGATGTGGGTAGCTGAAAGATGTGTTCGATTTGGTCAGCCAGTTCTGAAGATTTTCTGTTTTAATGCTGCAGTATTAGTAGGTAACATTTTCATGGCAGTTTTTTAGTATTTCTATAGGTAAAACAAGCCACTTGGCTACTCCTGTACTAATTTCAACTGCTATCATTCTGAAGCCTTTCCCACACCAAAGCTAAAGTAAAGTCTAGGGAACTTTTTCCAACCATATGGAGGATTGTTGTTGCTACCAAGCATCCAAAGGCATATGGAAATAGCTTAGATCTGGTTGTCTTTCATCTCGTGGGATACATGGGCACTCTACAGATGAGTAACTCTTCTATAACTTCTTGTTTGCTGTGGTTTTTAAACATGTTTATCACTGGGAGCAGTAGCAGGTACTGACTGTTGAGGTTTGTAGGGTAGATGGCAGACCTCCCTGCCAGAGGACAGCCAGCATCAGTGGTTTAGCCCTTGAATGGGAGGGTGAGTTTGAGAACTTCATTCCTCTTCTGCTCTGATTCCTGTGGTATCCATCTTCCATGAAATGTGGATGGGAAGAAGCTAAAGCTTTCTCTAGTGTCAAAGCCTCAGCTACCTCCTGGTTGCCAAAAGCATAAAACTTACACCTACCTCTCCCTGAATGCCACAAGCCCCATCTGTTCTCAGCTCGCCAAAGCCTACATTCCCATAAAAGCAGCTCTGCGCGGTATCAGACTGAAATCTGAACTGCGGAGTAGGATAAACCAGATTTGGGGCGTTTAGTACTGTCCTGCACTTGAGGTTGCAGAACCTTTGCTGTACTCGTTAAGGCTAAAATGTTATCTATCTAGGACATAAGTCTGTACCTAACAAATGTGAGAAAACAGCACGGCTAGTTTTTTTTTGTTTAAAGTGTGTTTTAGGAGGCTGAAGAGCTAGAGAATAAAAGATAGTCGGTCTTATCTCTCAGGTTGCTAAAAGGTAACATCAGCCAATGGAGAAAATGACATTTTAGTGGAGATGAGGGGTTGGCAATCTTTCTAGAACGGTGTGCCAGACAATTTTCCCTTCCAAAAATAGAAGCGGTGTGTGCTGGTAGGAGCTCAGCAGGAGTCAGGGGTTGCTGTCTTGCACAAAGGCGGATATTTCTGATGCGCTGGTTGGCAATATTACTGCTGTGTGGCAGGAGCTCCCAGCTCCCGCAGGGCTTTCAATGCCACATCGGCGTGCGCTGCGTGGTCCAGCCCACAGTCCTCATCTCTAGGAGCAAATGGCAGCGTGTCAGGAGGGGGACCTGTACGTGCAGGGCGCGTTATCCTACTCCCCGACATCGTATGTTGTTGCTTAGAAGAAAACCGGGATGCGTGGGCAAGGTAGGAGCCGCAGGATGCTCCGGTGGGTCTGCTGATGATGGGGATGCCAGGCGTGGCTTTGTGGGGAGTGCGGCAGAGCGAAGCAGCTCTGCGTTGGTGTTACTGAACTTGTCTCCAAAGGCTGGATCTTCTCGTTGCAAATGTAAAGCTCAGTGTTAGGGAGGAAGTGGTAGGTCAGCCCGAGGGCTGCTGAATTAAAGGACTATTAAGTGATACGCGAGAGTCATAAGCCAGTATTCATCAAAAACTGCAGTACGTGCTGCTGCCAGGAGAAGACTTTGCAACGTATGGATTTGGGTTGTGGAATATGTTTTCTTTTGAAGAGTCTAAGTTGTAAAATGAAATTGAGCTTCTAACTAAGTAAAGCACAAATGCGGTGCTGTAGCAAGTTTTAAAGTGTTAAAGGAGCTGATTGAGAAAGGATTAGAATATCTGACAGTGCAGGGTCTCCTACTGACTGAGAATAAATATCTCTCACCTGAGTTAGCTCCTGCCAAGGCCAATGGGTGAACAACCACAAGTTACTGGTAAAGCGTAGTGTGGAAGCAGTATTTGGCTGTCTTCTGGAAGCCCCCAGGTGAGCAAGTGAAGTGGCTGTTCTACTGCAGAGTTCGCGTTGTATCACAGAGAAGCACTGATGTGCAGTGACAGTCCCTGCAAAGCCATTGTGAGAGGAAAGGGCTAGGAGGAGACGCCTGCGCTCGCCAGAAACAGGCGTGTATCACATCCGAGTCTTGGTGGTTTGTAAAGGTGGCTGCCTTCTGTTAAAGGAGGGATGGTGAGGCCAAAGGTGAGGAAGACAGCGACTTACTCAAGTGCATCAATAGCAGAAGTGAGATGAAACTGAGGTCTTCTAAGAAGTAGCACATTTGATTAGATTAAATGGTTTTGAATTTCAAACCCATGTTCACTGAGTTGGAATAAACCGAGCACCAGGGTGGTCACAGCACAGGTCTAAAGGGCAGCAGAAGGGAGCTGCAAGAGGCGCTCGTGTTGTAGGATCTAGCTCCAGAAATTTGTCACAATTTAAAGGAAATTCCTCAGGTTCAGTATGCTGAATTCTTGCATTTGTTTTAATAACATTACAGAGATCTTAATATTGATCATAAGAGGAGGTAGTGAATGGGGGAAAAAGATAAAGCTACTCAAAGTACAAAAACTGGCTGCTGGTAAAGGCCTTGCTGTCAGCTGTTTCTATTATATTTTTTGGGGGGGTCAAAGCTGCCTAATTTGCAGAAAATACCTGGTAGCCCTGTGAATGTGGCTGGAAACTGCAGAGGTGGAGCTTGCTTTATTTATGTAGCGTTCTTGTGCTGCCCATACTGCCTGCCTGCAGTAGCTTCATGCAGGTGATGATGTTGGAATTCGAATTCATTTTTTTTCTTGTATATCAGATTTGTTTATCTCTTAAAGGTGCTGATTGCCCAAGATTAATGGGAATAAGCTGAAGCAAAGCTTATTTTTAATGGCTAAAGGTAGCACAACGCACTGAGTGTGCATATGGAGTAGATCTGTTGAGTAGGAAGGTGCGATCAGAGCACAGTCGTTCAACAGGACAGGAATTTTCGTGAGCTCTAGAGAACTGTGACTGAGGGTTGAGTATATTTGGAGATCTGCTGTGAAATTTTAGTCTGTAAGTAAACTTCCACAGATAACGGAATTGCTGCAAAGACTCTGTGGCTTGTGCAGCGGTAAGGTCCACAACACAGCGGTGCTGAGGGCTTTTTGGGGGCACCACCACCTCTTGCTCACATTGCTGGAAGACGTTACTCATCTTTGAGGGTTTTGGCAGCCTGAACAAGGAAGACAGCAACAGTCTTTGGACTTGGAAACCTCCTTGCACGGGCTAAGTGAGCAGGGAACTCTGTAGGTTTAGAGGAACAGCTTGTGACCTAAATGCTACAGAAGAACTAAATGACTCCCGTTGGAAAGAAAATGGTGGCACCGGATTGCCTTAACTTGGGGATCACTGTGAATCTTGTGGAAGCTGACTGCAAGAGAAAGAGCTGAGAAAGTGAGGCGTAACTTGAGTTAACATTTGTTGTCTTGTCCTGCTCCGTAGGTATTACAGAGGAACGCATGGGGTCATTGTTGTCTATGATGTAACCAGTGCAGAATCTTTTGTGAATGTAAAGCGGTGGTTGCATGAAATCAATCAAAATTGTGACGATGTCTGCCGGATACTAGGTAAGTTATTGATCAGAGCTTTTGAGCACCTTATTTAGCGGGCTGACTACTGAAGTACTGTACTGACTTTTTTCTTCCCTTTTCTAGTGGGGAATAAAAACGATGACCCGGAACGAAAAGTGGTAGAAACAGAAGATGCCTATAAATTCGCTGGGCAGATGGAGATCCAATTGTTCGAGACCAGCGCCAAAGAAAATATTAATGTGGAAGAGGTAATAGAATGCGTGGAACAGAGTATGTATAGAGCTATTTGGAGATAATGGTTTGAGGAAAAAATAAGGATTACATTATTCTTGCTGAGGAAGAAGGATACTTCATTGCAGATTGCATGTGAGAAGGTAAAATGACGAGGAGGCTTCCAACCACCTTTGGTTGTGGTGAAGTGAGATGAAGGAGGCCTCGTTGCATTTCATTAGTGTTTCAGGGCTAACACATCAGGCATGTTCTCAGGAAACACTCCTCACTGGGAGGGATGCTTGTGGGAGGTAGAACCTGCTCAGTCTTCACTACAGGCCTCAGCTGCCAAACTGACCTGTTTGGGAAAGGGGATTGAGGCATCACTGATGTAGCTTGGAGGCGTGACTGGAGGATGCCTGGTTTGAACTCGGCCCATAGTGGGTTGGGGAAGCGTACTGAACTTTACTGACATGAAGAAGGGTGGATGCTGTTCTTTTAAAGCAGCTCCCTAATGACTAGTCATAGTTCTTTGGGTGGTCTGATCTCACTTGTTTCTTTTGCAGATGTTTAATTGCATTACAGAGCTAGTTCTGCGAGCAAAGAAAGAAAACTTAGCAAAGCAGCAACAGCAGCAACAGAATGATGTGGTGAAGCTAACGAAGAACAGTAAAAGGAAGAAGCGGTGCTGCTAATGCCCTTTCCCTGCTGCAGAGACTCTGCTCTGACAGATCAGCCCCTCCAGCTAGACTCGGGCAATTCCACTGGGGCAGGCTTTGGGAGGACTTTCTCAGTTTTGTGCCGTTATTTAAAGATTATTTTCTCTCCATGTTTTTTATCAAGAGGCGCTGGCACCTTACCACTTCAGTGCCAAGAAGGTATCGGATGGAATCTTGCCCCCGTCTCCTCCCCTGCTCATTCCAGTGCGCCTTGTAGACAAGAAAGGACGTTGCCTACCAAGTGGACTAATTAACCCAAGAGTTTGTATATAATGTATATTGCTTTAACCAGCCTCGCCTCCCTGTTGTCGCTTTGGCTTATGCCTTCTTAATGTCAACCAATCATGGACTGCAGAGTTCACCTTTTTAAAGAAGTAGTACTAAGTTCTTAATTCGAGTCGGCCCCAGGCTGGCAGGAACTGCTTCCTGGGGCCTCCGGCTTCATTTCTGTTGGGCTCCAGGCTGGCAACTGGTGCCCCTGGGGCCTGTGGCTTCACTTTGGGTTCCAGGCTTTTACTGGGGCTCAGGCTTTGTTTTTCTAGGTACCAGGATCGCAGGTGCTGCTGCTGGAGCCTGGGGTTTCACTTCACCAGCCCCTGGGCTGGCAGCTGGTGCTGCTGCTGGGGCCTTGAATTTCAGTTTGCCATGGTCCAGGTTTGTGGCTGCGTCCTTGGGTTTCACCTTCTTGTGCCGCAGCCCAGCTGTACCCGTGTTCTCCTTCAGTTTGTATCAAGATACTGAAAAACAAACCAACCTGCAGAAGTGGGATTTATTTGGATAAAACTTTTTTTTTAAGGCAAAATTTAACTCCTTTGACCTCTGCTTTTTGGTTCTGCCACGGTCCTAAGTGAGGGTCCATTTCTTTTGAGAACAAAAACCTCGTGATTCTGCCAAAAAACACAATACCCCTTCTCCTCATTGCCCTGTCAACAAATGAGATCTGAACTTGAATGTGAATTTTGGTGGCAAAGCTGTTTCTGAGTGAGAAAAGGTATGAAAATAAAGCCAGCTGTTCTAGATTGGTGTCTGAATATGGAAGCTGCTGCAGGATCATTCCCAGGATTCTTATAGTAGGACTATAGGACTACAGTAGGAGGACTGCTGTTTAATGTGAGGAAATGGAAAGCTTCCTTGCTTGGGTTATGTGGTGGTGGAGGATCACCCCTGGAAACAAACTGGTCTTGCTGTGCTCAGCAATGTTTTCCTGGCCCTTGTTGGCTTCTCTGGGAAAACGAGGGCTCAGTTTATCGGCCTGGATAGGTATAGTTAAAGGCGGAGAGAGTATGTGTGTGTAACTAAGGTATCAAATGTCTGGGCTGAATGTACGTGCTCAGCACCTGAATAATTGCTGAAACAATAATTAAACAAAATCTTTAAAATGAGTAAAAGGTATGGAGGATATGACTTCCTTTAAGACCTTGAAGATGGACGTATTCAATTTGTCAGTGAGAGGCCCTATGGAATTGCTGGCCTTGGTTTGGTAGGATGTGATTCACCAATGCCCATGAGCTCTGAATCAGCCCTCCTCTCTCCCTTCCTCCCCCTTCCCCCAGGAGAGGCTAAAATTTAGTCACTTATTTTGCCTACATTCTTTTTTAGCTTTTACGGGTTGTGGTAAGAGTCCTAATCATACAATCACATCACAATCAATCACTTTAAGGACCTTTTTTTTAAAAAAAAAAAAATGAAAACAATGAATGTGTAACACATTTTTAATCAGTTCAGGTGCTGGGAGTACATTTCCAGCTGCCTTCACCCATCTGTTTCCTTCACATATCTTTCATTGGTAACCCAAGAATAAGATTGAGCTGGGATGCTAGTGTGAGCTCTGATATTTGTAAGACTCGAGCGGCTATGGAAAGTGGCAGCTTAAGTTGCACCAGGTGTCCATCCTGTCTGCTTTCTGATGTTGAATGTGGTGTATGCACAGGGAAGGAGCTCTGTCAGTCCTCAAAGCCTTCCTGTTGAAACGGAGCTGTCCTGTGACAGTTACCACTTCCAGATTAAAGGGCCCAACTGCGTTGCTTTGGGACCCTTGTGGTAGCGAGTCTACAGGTCTAGGAGGGAGCAACTTCGTACAGGCAGAAAAAGTAAAGAAAATGTCTGAATTTACTGGAATTGATGCAATAAAATGAGGAAATGGTGCACCCAAGCCTGGAGTGTTCTCTTATGTGGAAAGATTGGTCCTCTTTGAGTCCAGGTCTTTGTGGCCACAATTTGAACTCTGCCAAGCCAGGTGTCCAGCTTCCTGGCTTGAAGTGGGATTTGTTTTGCTAGCACTGGCTGTAGAGGAGCAGTTATATCTGCTCGTGCCACCGACTATTCAATTGGAAGGGGTGGGGACTGCATCTCTAGTGGTGTGCTGATGTGAAGTTTCCTAAATGTCGAGCAATGGAATGTCTAACTGGTTTGCTAGGATTATTTCTGTAATGAAAGTTTCTAATTATGCTTTTTAAATAATTTTAAAAAACTAAAAATAAAGGTTACAAGCTGCCAAATCTTTTTCGAGGCTCTGTTTCCTCTGCAGTCCAGCATCTGGAGGTGGAGGGTGGCAAGCCAGAGATGAGCCCTTCTGCTGTAAGTGGAGGGTTTTTCTTTCTGGCCAGGGGTATGGCAAAACAAAAATTCACGCTTTAAAATCCTTGGTTGCCATTGTAGTTTTAAATGTGAATCAAAGTCTAGGTTGGAACTGTTAACCTTATTTCTGTGTGAAAGGGATGCTAAATGATTTTGCTAGAATCTTTATTCTACAAAAAATGTTGAGAGAGCTTGAAAGCATTTCATCCAAGGCAGCAGGGGTCAGACCCCATGTGTACAAAGCATCTGGAGTCTCTCCTTGCTTTCACAGGGGTCTCTGAACGTTTGTGTTTCTGTACAGGAGCTATGCAGCTATCACCATGTGCTTGCTGCCTGTTTATCACTCCCTGCGCTTGGCACACAAGCAGGCTCCTGAAGGCAGGTCCTCGCTTCTGGAGGAACATGATGAAAATTTGCTGTGGAAGGATACCGCCTCTTCTGCCTGCACTGTCCTGCTGCAACCGTGTAGACGGGAATCCTTAGGGCACAGATGGTCCGAACCCCAGCTGGGGCAAGTTGGGTGTGTTTCATTGTCGCCTGTGTTTTGTCTGAACTCATTAAGTTTGAATATCCCTCCAAATAAAGGCCAGTAAAGGATAGAAATGGCTGGGTGGTGGTGAAGACTTGAGGTTTTCCTTTCTATTTTCCTGTGCAGCAGCAGATGTCAGTGCTTCAAATGTTCTTTCTCTAGGACCATTCTCTTCTGAACGTGTGCACGTTCTTTATGTGGGTGAATTTCTTGGGGGTGATGAGGTACTAAAGCTGCTGCTAGGTGTTAAATGATGGTTCAAGAAGTGACTTTGTTCTGCACCTAGGCAGGATAAGCAGTGACTTGAGCTGAGACGGTATTGTATAAATGATCTGTTTTATTCTGAAGAGAACTATTTACAAAAGAAGTAGAGCATTGTTTTTACTAAAAATATGCCTTTATAGATTTTTATAATATGTATCTTATAAAAACCATACATTTATTTACATTACTGCTACATACAAAAATTACAGCACTGTGGTTTATGTACATATGTATAGATACATTCTTTCCGCTTGTCCCTGCTGTGTGCTTTTTCCCTTTCAATCTAAGGGAATTGTTGCTGCAGCACCCAGACGCTTCCTTTCTTGGCTTTTGGTTAAAACAATCTTGCTTTTTATAGCCGAGTGGGGAGTAGAGAGTTTGCCTGCTGCAGAGGCATATCTGGAATTTACCATCCTAAGTAGGACAAGTGCATACAGCTATAAAGTCCTTGTGCACGCAGCACTGCCTGTAATCTCACTTCTCTCTGCTCTGTGCAAAATTATTCCGTTGCCGTTAATTGATCTAGCATCCATCTTGATGGCAAGTTGCTGATCTACGTTTATATTAATATAAAGTGCTAGTGACTTGCCTTTCATTTGCATGTACATGTTTCTTGTTTACCATTGCTTCCCTTGCAGTTTGCTGAAGGGAGATTCATCCCCTTTCCCTTAACGCTAGCATGGTCAGTGTTTGCCCAGCCTCCTGTTACTTAACTGTGGGAAAGTTCTTTGTAACCTTAATCTCAGCAGGCATCTTTCTGCAACAGGGACTGTGCAGCACGACTGGTTAATTAACCATTATCTCAAAAGTAAGGGTGAGTGCTGTGTTTGGAGCTGCTGATCCCACTCATTAAATCTACTTCAGGATCCTGAGTACCTGCTGGATTAATGCGCTCCCTCCATCTCATTCACTGGAGCTGATGTTTCCTTTTTGCCATGTGTCTTACAAGTATCAAGTATCACAAGTGGAGTGAGTGACTCCTGACCCAACACTGCAAGGACAATTCCAGGTTCCTGGCCATTACGGAATGGGGGTGAGTGTTTTAAGGACAGTTCAAGGTGGAATAGACAGGACCTTGTTAAAACACGACATGACAAATGAGAACACGAAGGACTGCACTGAGGAAGTTTTTAAAAAACAAAACAAAACCTAGCTGCTATGTTAAGGCAGTTTCTGTTCCTATTGAGTAGCAGCTCAGCACAAGGAGGTCTCCTTTGGTCTGTTGTCCAGTTCATTAAAACCCAATTTTCTTATGCTTCTGGGTTTAGTAGTGCAACTAAGTCTTTCGGATTAAGGGGTTAGTTTTAAGATACCACATCCAACTGGCATGTTGGAACATTCTGACTTCTTGCAATCTCTTCCACCAGTTGTTAAATAAATAAAATTGCAATGGGATTAAATAGATTCCTCCTTAAATGAAGAGATGTGCTGTGCATTTCAATTGCCTACTCCTGCAACCAAATGAGTCACTTTCCTCTCAGCAAACATGTAGCAGAAGGCACCTTTCTTCATCTCATTACTGCATCTTCATTGGATAACTTAAGGCCCTTGCCTTAGGATTGCATACATACAGACAGACAGACGTCCACACAGGGATGGGGTCCCACACAGCTGCTGGGTTTGTGGTTTGAAGAGCTGTTGGGACCTAGGAGATGACAGCTGACAGCAGAATAAAAGAGCTGCAAGGACCAAGACGTTCACATGGCTCTCCCAAAAATACGCAGTGTAATTTCCACAGAAACACTGGATGACAACTGTCCACAGGTATCGCTGGCATCCATCAGTCCACGCCTAATTCTGCAGGTATCAGTTTGTCAGTGCGAATGGGTATAACCGAGTCCTGGCAGCAGGAGATGCTGAGCACATGCCGCATGTCTCTGCCCTATTAAGAGTCGCAGCCTAGGTACGATGGGATGATGAGGGTTCGCCATCCTGAGAGCACGCTTGGCACTGCGCTAAGCCCCTTCACTTGCACAAGTGGATACAAGCAGGCACTCCGTGGAAGAGAGACAAAAGGTTTCATTCTTTCCTGCCAGTGAGGCTCCAGACTCTCTAAGCATCAGATAACGTCGGTGGTGCTTTACCTAAGAATTTCCTGGAGTAGGTTCTAGAATCCAGGCTTCATTGCTTTCAGGTAAATGCGTTTTACCACTCAGGTTTTTAGCATCATTCTCAATCCCAAAGAGTACTCTGCTCCTTGCAGAATGGCCCAGTGGCAGCTTCATACTAATAAGGAAAAATGGGAATGCACAAATCTTTGTAGGCAGAAGGGATATTGGTACTGAGGTATTATGTATGCCCTATGCACTAGGTATGTTAAATAGTTTCAAAAACAACCCACCAAGCTCTTACCTGCTTCTTAGAAGGAGGTGTTCAATACCTAATTCTAGCAGAAAGCCTGTGACTGTAAATACTGAGCAGAGATGAGCAGCTTCCTGTAGGATGGTGTTTTAGCACCTAAGTTGCTGAGCAGGGCAGAGCTGAATGTGTACGTAGTTCCATCTCCTGTGGGACAGCGTAGGGGGCAGCCTCCTCAAAGCAACGGGGAAACAAACTGGGGGCTGTGGTATTGTGAGCTGGGAGAATGTGTGAAAATTGCATAACAGCAGCAGGACATCTCTGAACGTGGCCTGGTGTAACTCGCTGTTTTATGAAGGTAGACTGTGTTAAAGGGAAGAGCTGTAAGGTGCCCGTCCAGTGCGTAGGGAAATGTATTGCAGGATTTCCAGCACCACGGTGTGCATACAACAAATAAGCTTTTTTTCCTTCTCATTGATCAAGTCTTGGTTACAGCAAAGCAGGCTCTGATCATCTTCGGTTAAAAGGAGATTTGGCAACCTGCTTGCCGAAGGGTTGAGTAGTAAACGACCCACAGGCAGAACAAATGTTCTCCATTTACATCAGGCCACAGCTAATAGTACCATGTGGGGGCAAAGAGCAAGCTACAGGATCTCCAGAGCTTTGTAGGTGCCCTAATTGCCTGTGGTTTAGTGAAGGTAGGTGTGTGCATGATTTTTAAGGATCATGTCTGCCAACCCAGCATCAGTAGGTCTTAGATTTCATTATGGGTAGGCTCTCAATGAGTTCTTTTCTGGGGGGTGGGGTAGCTATCCAGTTAAAACAACAGGTTTCTTAGTTTGGGAGGGGTACATGGCTTTGGGGAAAGGCATGTGATTTGAAGTTCCACAGCTACCTTTGCCATCGGTGGGACAGTATACGCCCCAGGACTGAACATCCACAACGTTATTCAGTTTGTAGTCTGTTGTAGATGGTCAATCTTCTGGGGAGAAATCCTTAATATTTTTGTGCAACTGCAGACTCTGAAACTCTTCTCTCTGTAACAGGAGGGAGCTGTAGAAGATGGTAACATCAGCAAGCTTACAACTGCCCTGATCTGCATGGAGCCTGGCTTTCCAGTGAGGGGTTAGGAGCTACGGAGAGCCACAGCAGGACAGTGCCCAGGCAGGATACGCAGTGAGGGTTCATCTTCCACTGTAGAGAAAGCTTCACTTGTCAAAATATGGCAGTGCTGGGGCTGGAGCAACTCCAGTCTCAGTGGGATGGATGGAAGGATATCACAGCTGCCAGGCCTGGAGGGTGGTATAAGGGACTCTTCTCCTCTTGCGCTCAGCTCTCTTCTCCCCCCTGCACTCGCTGTGACGGCAGTTCCCAATCTCCTGCACTGCTTTGTCTTGGGGCTGCTTATTTCCTTCTCCAGCATGAGAATGCTTTTAAGACAATCGGATTATTCTTCACAGCAGAAACTAAACTGTGTCAAAGCGCCTAAAATATACCCTGAAGTTTACCACTTCGCTTAAAGAATAAGAAAAGTTGCTTTCAATTAGTAGCACATTGTCAATTTGCAAATCTCCAATTCATGTAAACATTTGGTTCAGACCAGGTGCGGTGTTAATAGTGCAGAGTCTCAAGGGTTAACTCCTTTGCCCCCTTTTTCTTCCTAGTGGATCAGAGTTGGGTCCATCAGCAAGCGGGGCAGCTGCCCCCCTCCCCATCTTGAAGCAGGAATTGGTGGAGAGGTTTCTCTTTTACAAATTAATTTTTCTTGAAAAAGGAAAAGAGACGGTTCCCTTCTGCCCCGACGGGCTCGTCCCCCTGCGGCTCCGGCCTGAACACGGGGGAGGGTCTGGCACTCCGCTTCGCGCCGTAGCCACTGGAGAAGGAATAAGCAAGCTGGCTCCATTCCTTCGGGTGTTTGTCCATCAGCTGCTGGTCAATGACCCTGTGCATGTCATCCTGTGGCGGAAGGAGAGGAGATGGGTGTTAGCGGCAGCTGATGCTCAAGGGGAGCTTGCACAGGGACGCGGCTGGTGCGGGTGTGAAACGAGTGGTGATGAGATGAAGGAAGGATGGCAAGTGTGGTGACAGCTCTAGCTCCCTGCCCAGCGACAGGTTCAGCCTCGTTTGCCACTGTGAGCTTTTAGCGAGGAAGGAAGGTAAATCATGCTGTCTGAGGGGTGAACTGCTTGAGCAGTCTCACAGCGGAGCATCATGCCTGTGTGGGACTCTGACTATAAGCTATGACTCTCTGCTGCCTGTAGCTTTTAAATGTCCCCACTGGGGAGAAGAATAATAAAAAACCAAATGCAGCTGATAGCAAAGCCAGGAAACATAAGGAGGTCTGTCCTGAGCAGGTCTCTGCGCTTGCTGCAGGCAGGTAGGTGCGGCAGAGCCGCCTGCACAGCCCCGTTACAGGGGCTTCCTGGGGAAAGGTGCCACCGGCAGCAGGACTGCTTTTGTACCAGACTTTAATGACAAAAACCAGCTCCTTCCCGAGTGCTGGCAGAGCTGGGGGGAGCTCTGACTGACAGCTTGGCACCAACGACTGCAGTGTGGTTTTTTAAACGTAGCAGAAACACTCTGCTTTAATCCATGTTTGCGGCACAGTGAAATTGCTCCACACAAAATAATTAGTCAGCTCTGCTGCTGCTAATGACACGTGCTAATGTGTTCCTTGAAAACCTGGCTATCAATTCCACAGATTTTAAACCTTCAGACCCATTATTTCTGCTCTAATTGCGTAGTTAAACTGAAGCTTAGTGAAAATTTGTGTACGCAAACTAGCCCCACAGGAGAAGTCACCTATTCTCCAGCAGTTTGTTCCCTGATTAGGACCAAGGGCACTGCCCGGAGGGAACAAGGTTACCCAGGGCAGGCTGTAGCAGGGCAGCCCCCTCAGGGTAGCACTGACCCAGTCATGTTTTCCTGGGGTACCCCATGGACCTGTCTCCCTGCCAACTAGCATCATGGACCCAGCAGTGAAGACACACAGCCTCTGCTAGGAGAAACCCTCAGTGAAACCTGGTTGCCTCTGATGGCCACCACAAGCCATTTTCCATGGCCCTGGAGGGCTCAGGTGACCTCTCAGCCCTGCATCTCTTTGGGACAGCATGGGAGATGGGGCTGCCCAGGGCTGTGGGTGCTAGCACCCATAGCCAACAGCTGCTTGGGATCCTGGTTTCAGGGCTGTCAAGCTGCACTGGTGGCCTGGAAGCTATTGGGGACTGAAATTACTGTCTGATACAAGAAACTTGTTTTTAGGAGCAAAGAGAATTCGCTGCTGGGGAAGTTGCAACATGATTGCCATTGAACTGGTCTGAGCTGCTCTTTACCCCTTCCCTCTCTCCTTTGCCTGTTCCTCGCTCGGTTTCCTAGGTGAACTTAGACAACAGACTGGGTGCTGCTCATGGCTGGGCTGTCTGGCAGTCTGGGGAGGATGGTAGTTTCTCTGCCAGCCAGCAGGCAAGGTCCCGAGCCCTGCAAGCCACCAGCGGGGTTCAGAGGGGTGCAGGAGAAGTGAGAAAGTGCCACCTTACCTCTTGTGACACTTCCAGGAGGGAAAAGGAACAACAGCCGTCACCTGAACCTGAATTTAGTATGAGGGGGGTTCCCTAGGGGAGCGTGAGGGTGTGGAGCTATGCGGACTGGGGAAGCTTTGGATCTTTTGAGAGCAGGACTAGAAAGGGAGGAGGCAGAGGAAGAGTTGAAGAGGTTAAGGCAAACATCAGCATTAAGGTGAGACAGGTTTCCAGAAGTGAAGCTGCCATGTAGAAACTTATGGCACTGGGATTTTGAAGGCAACTCTTCTGTCAGATGATGTGGGCACCCAGGCTGCAGCATGTCAGCTCTGTGTCCTTGGTTAATCACAGAATGAGGGATAGATTTGATTTTATGTATGTATTATACGTGTGTGCGTATAGAATGTATTTGCAAATATTGTGCTATTGAGAGTGTTCTGCCTTCAGGTTCCCTGTCCTTGTCCCATCCACAACTGAGGCAGAGCTGTGGTCCCTGCCTTGGTGTGGGGCAGGGGCACAAGAGTGCCTGGGGACACAGCGGGAGGACAGGCAGCAGGGCCATGAAACCCCTTTGACAAAGTTTGTAAAGCTGGATGCCACGGCACTGGTGTGCTCTGGGCAGGAGGTTCTGCTCTTTTCAGGAGGAGTGAAGCTGAAGGAGGTGTAACTGGTGTTTATCCTCTTTGTGAGCTGGAGCCAGGCTCCCTCACATGAGATAAGGGCTGGAGCTGCCCAGGGTGACCCTGTGGGCTGGCAGCTGTGCCCATGCAGGCTGCAGCTCTCCTCTAGCGTTGCAGCATTTTCTAACCTACTGGTGCCACTGTTGCCATTGCACTGAAGCCACTGAGCTCTTGTTTCACGGGAGCTTTCCTTGCTTCTAAGATTGCTCCATCTTCATTCCTACCCCCCAGTAACACCTTTCCTGTCCCAGGTTAGATAATGACAAATACCAGTGTGGGACAATACCACGTGGGGGCAACATGCAAGGCCTTGCCTCTGCTACCCTTGTGCTAGGCTTAATTCTGTGACATTTTGACGTTTTGCTTGCGGTGTGTTTTATAGCCTGTATGACTAGTTGCCCATAGAAAACTGCAATCTCAGTGATCCCTCATAAAGCACAGACTAAAAGTGTGCAAAAGCAACATTTTGTCATTTAACGTCTCCATATATGCTCGGCTAAAGCAGCAAATCTCATCCCATTTTACCAGAAACATTTGACTTTGCAAGTCCCCAAAAGAAGTAAATCACCTAGCTTCTTTTGTGACTGTAGCTGAGCTTCTGTTCTGGGGACACCAGGTGCTTGAAAACTATTTTGCCATGGTGTAATAGCACTTCAGGTCAGAATGTTGGAGACAACTTTCTGCAGTGTGAATGGGCCTGATCCTCATCTCAGAGAGGCTGCTAGGAGCAGGACTGGGGTTGCTGTTTTTCTGTGGCTGGATGACAGTGTGTGAAGACAGATAGCAAATGCCTATTGTCAAAACTCTAAGCTGGGGATGTTCCAGCAAATACAGATGGTATTAAGCAAATAGGTCTGAATTGATACCTCTCATTCAAACCGAAGCAGAACTTGCAGAGTGATGTATATCGCTTACTAGATAATGAGGCTGAGAAGCAAACTCTCAGCCCCTACTTCAGGAAGTTTTCCAGATGCTAGATATCCTGAACGCACAGGATTAATGACACATGGACCTCAGCCTGGCTTTCCCCATGGTGACCTGGGGGGTAAAGCCTCCCTGCAGGGTGCTGCCCCTTGTGCCCTGGCCTGGTGCTGAGGGATGCAGGATCCTGAGGGGTGATGAAGAACCCCCACTGGCCCCTCTTGCTGGATGATGGTGAGGACAGTCACAGATGTGGTTGATGGCAGCAGTGAATGGAGCAGGCAAGGGATGGCAGGTGCTTGGCGAGGGTGCAGGGAGCTCACCTCAAAGGCAGGAGGGGTGTACGACTAAAGCTGTTGGTACAGGAACTGAGAAAGGCCACTAGATCAGAAACCAAAGGAGCCAGATAGTGAAAAGCCCTGAGGAAGCAAACTGTAAGCAGGAGAAAGAGAGAGAGAGAAAAAAGAAACAAAAACACAGTGGAGTTGAAACAGGAGTGAGGTTGTATGGGAAAGGTTTCTACTGGTCAGGCTGGTTGTTAGTAGAGCTGGGGTCTTGCATGGTCTGCAATAAATTTCTGTAACTGGCTCGGATCTTTTCTCTTACATCTACTCATTTTCTATTAAAGCTACCCTCCCTCAGCGCTAGTTTCTTAGAGGACACAGCTTTGTCTGCTGTCAAGGGCTCTCTGTTTTTGCATGGGTCTTTACCACTGACCCCAAGCAGAGCATCTCTGGGGCAGCGCCAAACTGCTATGGGTTTGAGATTTGATTTTTGTTGTTACTGATATTTTTCTTTTCTTTTACCTTGGTGGAGAGCTGGGATTTTCGCTATTCCATCTTGCCAGATCCTCTGAGCGGATGAAAGCAGTGCAGCTATACCACGAAACCATTGCCACAAGCTCCCTGCCTCCCACCCTTCTGTTCAGTTATGAAAACACAAGGACGTGCTGTGTCCACATATCGACAAGGCTGTGACCACCCAGGGATACATCTCGCATAGACACTTCCCCAGAAAACCATCATGTTATTCTACAAAGCATATGATACCCATGCCACATGCAACCATGAGATCCAATTTGTTTCCCCATTTTAAATGGATATTCCTCTATAAATAATTAAAGGGGTATAACTGTATAACAGTATAACTAATTAACAGTTCACAGCTGAAAGGATTTGAACAGGGGGTTGTTCCCCCCTCACCTCCACGCCCTCCTCCCTTATTACTACTGCATCTCTGGCTCCTGCAGAGCTGAAATCAAACGCTCATATCTACAGGTGCTCAAGCTGAGAGCACGGTGAGACCATGGGGAGGGGGAAAAGTCACCCAAAGGTGACTGTGTGTCCCCTGGACCCTGCCCTGTGGTGTTGTGGGGCTGCTCACCTGCCAGGCCTCCAGCTGCTGCGAGAGGTTCACCTTCTGCTGGATGGCATCCAGCAGCTGGCTGTTGAGGGACATCATGTCGATCTTGCACTTGGCCAGCTCCACCTCCACTGCATTCTTCCTGGGGGGAGAGCAAGAAATGGGACTTTTGACTTTTTTAAAAATTATTTTAAGGAAATGTTAAACATATCCTCGAGGAGAAGTCAACAATTTATTTATTTGGCAAGTCTCTGGATTCCAAGCAGTTCATCTCCATTGTACTCTGGACTGTCTACTTATCTGAAGAGTGGGCCAGAACTGCAGACATCCTGACTATAAAAACAGCAGATTTCAGGTAAGCACATTATAAAAAAAAAAAAAAACAGGAAAATATGTTCAGATATGCTACTGTGCAAATAATATAGCATGCTTGAATGATGTGCAGAATATGCCATTAAAAATGGAAAACTAAAATGAGGTAGAATCTACAAATACTTTTTTTGCATTTCCTCTGTTCACTAATGCATAGGAAATGAAATGGTATGTGTTAAAAAAAAAAGGCAAACAAGAACAAATAATCTTTCTCTGCTCACTCGATCAATAAGTTGCAATATAAAACAAACAAAAAAACCCCTCAACAATTACAACTCTGCTTTAATTTTCTAGAGATAGGACTTGAATGGAAGGAAGGAAGAATTGAAGGAAGAAAGTTTATTGTGGTATTTGCTTTTTCAGAATGAGAAACTGTTAAAATTGTTTGAATTACATATTAAGTTTTAAAGAAAGCTCCCAGTTTCAATGGGGATGTGCTGGACCTCAGGAATGCTGCTGCTGTGTGTCTTCCCAAGCATTCAGTGGACAGGTGAGCCCATGGCTGAGCTCTGAATGTGTGGTGGGTGCGATGCTCCAGCTGCCACAGGGTAGTGGGAAGGAGCTGTCCTCTGGGAAGGAGCAATTTCCTAAGCTGCCTGAGCTGGGAAATGCTGCTTACTCTGCTGGGAGAGCACAGGTAAGTACAAATGGCCTGGCCTTAAGTTTTCAATTAATTGCTGTGTGATGGGAAACCATAATGTGACTTGCTGTGAACCATTTTTCCTTGAAAATATTTTTGGGGTGAATAATTGCATCTTATTAATTGCATCTAATTCATTGCCTCCTAAGAGCTCCCTCACACTCCCCTACAGAAGAGCAGTTTGGGAATTTGTGTTTATATTCCAGGTAGTGGTTGCTTAACACCTTCTATTGTAAGATCCTATTTTCCTATTGCTTCCCATGTTGCCAAACTTCAGCTTCAAGCTAAAAATTTTCCGTGCCAGATGTCTGCCTCAGGCAGTGATTTTATTTTTGTTCAGAGGGGTTTTTTTTGGGAGTGCTTCAACAAAAGTGCCTTAACCCTTGAGTTGCAGGGCAGGCAGAGCATCGTGTGCCTGTCAGGCAGCTTGCTGCAGGGGAGCAGCCCCTTGGTATACGGAGGGGTGCTTTCATTTCCAGCAACAAGATGCCCTTGTCTGCTTTCACTTGCAGCTACTGCTCATTAATCACTTGCCACTCAACCATGCACACTTGTCACGTCCCTTTTCTCTGGGCTCCTGCCACCACAGGACAGTCAGCTGTAAATGTTAGTGCTTTGTCCCAGCAGGGTCATTAACCGCTGCAGAAAAACTGAACCTTTCCACTCCCAGCTATGGGTCTGAGCACCTTAAATAGCTTTTTGCTATGAAGCTCCTCACTGCTGTTTGGATATTACAGTGGGATTTATCACGGCGGCAGCGTGTTGCCATAGCCACAGCAAGAACCAGCAACCCACATGCATGGGAAATGTCAGAACAACCTCTCCGCGCCTGGCTGTGCAGCTGGGATGCTCTTGATTTGTGCCAACAGATGGAGGTGTAACAGAGGACAGTGACAGGAATTTGGTAGCTGGATACACAGGCAAGAGCAGCATAGATGATTAGGGCACATAAAAAATAGTCCTAGTGTCTGTGCATGCAGACTTAGCCCCCTGCATCTGCAGGAGTACCATGCTCTCACTTCCTCCTCTTGTGAGCACCTGAGGAGTAGGCATGGCTGTAAGGAGATGGACTGGTGCTGTCCTGGCTCATCTCATTTTGGAGGAGATTATCAGATGTTTCATCTCCTAGAGCACAGGGGGTGAATGTTTCTGCCCTTTTGCTTGGGGAAAAGAGCACCTGGGGCAGCATTGTTCAGCAATGCTGTGGGGCACTGCAGCAAGCTGAGGCACAGAGCCAGGGAAGGGGGTACAGGGCAGCAAAACTGCAGAGGTCTGCAAGGAGGAAGATAGTGAAAACAAAGATTCAAAATGGTGGGAGAATCCTGACCAGAGAAATACAGAATCATAGGACTGGAGATGCAAAAAAGACCCTGGAGCAGGAAAGGAGAGAGAGTGACCAGAGAAATGGTTTAGGGAAGAGGTCTATGTACGGCTGTAGTGGGGATGAGCAGGGAAGCAGGGCTTGTGTGTCTGGAAGAACAAAAAAAATAAGAAGAGGACAAGGACAAGACCTAGTGATTCCACTTGCTGTGCCTCAGACCAGTACCACAGATGGCAAAACAGGTTCACAGTATCCTCCTAAACACTCCCAGTCCTGCTGTGAGGAGGCTCCTGGGATCTCCTGCTCTGCTCCTGACCTCCTGGCAGCATTTTCCACCACCAGCAAGGCTGAGACTTGCTCCATTGCTTTGTCACAGCTACTGAAATTTCGGGAGAGTGGGAAAAAAAACACACCCTGGAGGCATCTGCTGCTGAGGAGCTCCTTTGTTGCTAATTCAGCCTGACTTTGGCTGTTCACCCCACTTACTTGGCAATGGCCTCATCTCGGTCCCTGATGGCCTGCAGGAGCCGTTCACTTGTCTCCTTGTCTTCAGCAGCGCCTCGCAGCCGGTCCCGCTCCTCCTTCAGCGTTGTCATTTCCACACTCAGCAGTGTGACCTGTGGTCAGAGGGGAGGCGTGAAACCCAGGGTCACTAGGACAAACACGCCATGAGCAGGGGAAAAAAAAACAAGCCAGGTGGGCCAACCTGGAGACTGAGGTCTCCTGCCTGTAGGAGAAGATGCATCTACAAGCAAAGGGGCTGCCTGTGCTGGTCCTTGGTGGACCATGCTGGCTTGCCTAGGGGTGCAGGTAGTGCTGCTCTGAGCAAGACAGGTCACCAGGGTGGACTCGGTCATATTCAGCAACAGCACCAGTAGCCGTGCAGCCATGTGGGGCACGACCCGCCTGTGACTTTGTCAGCTTTAAGCCCATTGTGGCCCCAGTGCTCAGACACCTCCCTCTCTGAGTGGTTTGTCTTGTGCATGCATCCTCTGAGTCTTCCTTTTTGCCCTTTTTCAGGCTAAATTGTTGCCAGTATCATCCAACAGCAAGAGAAACTTCTTTTGGTGGGGGGAACAACGACATCATTTTATCTTCCAAAGCGGTATGAAGCAGAAGACAAAAGATGTGAAAATTCCCTTTCATGCCACGGAAGGTGTTACTGGCACGTCTTAAAATTTAATTAGACTTTAAAATACAAGCAGTCTTAAATAGTCTAAGAGATGACCTGTTGTTTTGGTCCTGTACAGAGTGAGTTAATAGGGTGTGAAATCATGCAAGGATCACATTAGCACAGTTTTGCCATATTTCATACACATTTAATTTCTTTGTCTATGGCATACGGGTGCTCCATTATGCTGCTCCATCACCTGGAAACCCTTTCAGCACCTGACCCACCTCCCTTCTCTGAATGCAGCTTGGTAGTACATGAGTCCTCAAAGAAATCTTAAAATAGAGGGCAGACAGTCAAAAAGGGCTCATCACATTGGGGACGTGGGAGGATCTGTTGCTAGCACAGCATGGTTGGGTCTGGGGGAAGGCAGGTGTGAATACAGTGTGTCTGTATGTATGCAGTGGCTTTGCTGGCCTTTGCTGGGGAATGGGAAAAACCCTCCCCGAGCCATGCCCTCCCGCAGCCCAGCGTGGGACACACTGCTCAGAGTGACGATGTGATGGAGAGCAGGGGTGGGAGCTGTGTGAAAGGTGCTGAGCACTTTTGCTGACATCCCAGGGTGCTGGTGGTGGTGAGACAAGAGGCAGAACTGCATCTGGGGATAGGTTTGGGGTTTGCAATTGCACCAACGATTGTTGGAATTTGCAGGTAGTGAGGGTCCTGAAGTCCTTCCTTGCTAGGGACTTTGGGCAGGACCAGTCACAGCAAAGACCAAATGTTGCTCTCTCCTGGTGTCTCATCAAGGCTACATGAGCCTTAGAGCCGTGCTGAGGAGGTACTGCATCCAGACAAGTAGGCCATTGTACAGATGTTCACTCAAAAAAGCTGTGAGTAAGCCTCCCATGGTCTGTCAGCATAGCCAAGCTGCAGGGATCAAACCCTTGTTTTCAGCATCTCAGGTGTTCTTAAGGGTGAAGGAGGACCTGCAGGTGGTGCACAGGAGTCCCTGGCAGCACAGCTAAAGCATGTCTCACTGGTGGCAGTAGTCTGGACCCTTGAAGATGGTGCCTGTGGTGGTTTTGTTGCTGAGAGGAGTGGTCCTCAGGGAAGAACAGGCACTAGGGCTGCTCCCTCACTGCAGTTTGCATCTAATCAGCTGCCTCAGCAGCAAGGCATCCTTGTACATGTACAGCTGCCACTGCTGGGAGTATTTAATGATGCTCTTGCTCTTTTTTCTTTGGCACCATGGTGGGAGCTTCCATACCCGTACGTGAGGCTGTCAGACCCCAGGTTGTACTGACATTTTGGTCAGGGTCCTGTTTTCTTTTCCCTTCTCTAAAGGGATACAGCAAAAGGGTGATACGGCAGTGCTAGCAAAGCCAGCCAACAGTGCTAACCCCGTTCTCTGCTCTAATGCAATAGGTGCTACGTGAGCAGCTGTGCCAAAGGCTGCTTCTGCCACAGGCTCCAGCTCTCCCCTGGCATGTGGAGAATTCTCCCATAGACAGAGCATTTGCCAAGTGTCTCCTTGGGTGCCTGTCTCCACTTATTGCTTTTGGCATATGACCTTGGACGATCCTGCTGGTCTCAGTGTGTATGGATGCACTCTGATTCAACTCTTCGCATGTGGAGTTTGGTTTCAGGGTTGAATCATTCATTGCTGCTGTGTTTGCTTTAGTGTTAGCCAGTCCCTGTTGGCCCAGGGGTGCCGCCGAGTGCCAGGTTGGGTGATTAGGGTTCTCTAGGTGTGCATTTAATGAGGCTGCCAGGATGCTGCTGTGGAACATGCTGGAAGGGAGTGAGTCTTGCACCACGTACAGCATAGCAGCACTAGTTTGTTCAGCAGTTGCATCTACCAGTAGGTAAATGCAAATAATAAAATATAAAAGCACTAAGAGAGCTTAATGAAAGCAAGATGGGTCAGACTGGGAACCTACAGGTTCCAGTTCCCAATATCAAACAGCCTTGTACTTTGCTGAGAAAAGTTTAAGTGAGACAGACTGGCTGCTAAAGCAGATTGGGTGCAAGGTTTAAACAAAGTTTGGCTGCTTGAGATGATGTCTGGGATGGGCCCCTTGCAAAAGGAACTCATCTTACACATGTGAAGCTTCTGCACTGAGTTTAACAGAGACTCCCTCATCCAGCCATACCTGGTGCTTGCCCAGATGCTCCTGGGCTACTTATGGTGATCTCGTCCATGGAAAGTGTGTCTTGGGGATGACCACTGGTGTTACAAGGCCACCTGTGAAGTATGGGAATTACTAACCTGGCTGTGCAGTCGCTGCAGCTCCTCCAAACTCTGCCTCAGTTTCCCCCGTTCTCCCTCCATTAACTCCCTCAGGGCTCGTGAGTCCTCGCTTGTTCGCCTGATCTGTTCCTCCAAGGTGTCATCATCGCTTCGCCGAGAGCTCTGAGAGCAGGAGAGAAATCGCTTGATTAGTTTTCACTTATATATAAAAAAAGAAGTCAATTGCATTAATCTGATGCTTGTTTGATGCTTGTTTCATCAAGGAAGATGAAAGTGTGAGTGTGACTTTGGCAGAGTTTCAGTTTTGTTTCCATAAACCTCTACAGTGGAAACATGCTCAGCCAAGGGTAGCGCTTCTACACATGATAAAAAGCATTCAGACGTGGTCTCACATCAGCATAAATTGAATTTACTGAGACCTACTGCCCACTTGGTAACATGTGGCTATAATCTCCATGATTGTAGACGTTTTGCAGGACTCTCTGGTTTTAATTTAACAAATAAAACTTTATCTCCTTGCTCAGCTTTCTTACCAACTGCTACAGGTACTGAAGGTGAGTGCTTGCACATGGCTCTACAGTTGCGGAGTCTGCACTGCCTGCATCAGCACGGCCTCTCAAATAAGTCATACTGGCAATGCACTTAGCTTGCAGTTGATGAAAACAGGAGTGATTTGGAGCCTTTGCAAAAAGCCAGGTGTTTTCTCATAATTTTGTGCTCCTGTAGATTCTGAGCAGTCCCCTGAGCCACGCCCTCTTCACTCACAGCACCAAGGCTGTACCCCATGAACACCACTGTGTGCCAGCAAAACCCTTCACCTGTTGATGGATTCATGTGTGGCAGCTCTCACCAAAACATTTGTATTCAGCCTCAATTGTAGGGGCAGGACCTATCTACATAGGGGTAGGATGGTTTTACAATATTGCTAATACAATAAGGTTAGGAAAATTATAACAGCAACAACTGAACTGCAGCAAACAAGGCCATTTGCAGTATTTCCATGTTGAAAATCTAGCTTACTGCAAACCTAAAATAAAGTCTACTTTAATTAATTTTCCAGAATGACTCCCAGACTGAAGGTTGCTTGAGAGTGTAACCTTGGAACTCATGGGGTCTAACCAGTGCAAGCTGGAATCCCATGTACTGGTTTGGCTCTTGGCTGACCAGTTGAGACACAGTCTGTTGTGCAGCATGACTGCCCATCTCTGTGGGCCACAGAGGCTTTCTCAGAGAGCAGGGGCTTCAGGATGAAGTGGGAGCTTGTAATAAGCAATGTCAACTTGGCAAGGGGGCATGTGCAACAACAGGTTCTCACCATGCTACTGACTCACCGTGGAGTCTGCCCCATCCAGCACATTTTGTATCAGTCTTTTCAGCTCGCTGAGAGCTGCCCGTAGGCTACCGGCTGGGACGTCTTTGGCTGATGAGGTTTCTGAAGACTCATCCATGGAGGAGTCTGTGGAGACTGCGGAGTCTGCACTGTCATTTCCTCTGAGATGGGAGCAGAGATATCGCACTTGGCAATATGCTTCCCAGAGCTGCAGCCTCAGCTGGAACGAGAGAGCACCATGTTAGGTTGGGATGTCAAGGCTGCAGAGGTCCACCTTCTATGGCACACTGTGGTGTGTGATTGCTAAAGCTCACAAATATTCACCTAGATTGCTACGTTGGTTTTGAAATGGATGCAGAGATTTACTTGCATACAGTAAAAGGGTGTTCATACCAGAGCTAGGACCACAGCCCAATTTCTGGCTGTTGGTTCAGCTCCAAACCCAGATTCAATGCATTAAGCTCCCTCTCCCTCTGGGACTGGTGAAGTCCATGGGCTTTCCCAGCGGTAGGAGGGCAAATACCTGTTCTCGTTCCTGTTCCAGCTCCTCTGCCTCCATGCTCTGCTCTATCTCAGATAGCAGGGATGTGCTGGTTGTGTTGAAATTTTGGAGACTTCTCTCTTCACTGAGCTCTTCTACCTTCCCCTGCAGCTGCCGGTAGGATAGCCGCACCTCCTGGAGCTCCAGCTGGCTTTGGTGCAGCTTCCAAAGAAAATCAAAGAAACAGGGAAAAAAATGTTAGTGGAGGTGATATGGCCTGGATGAATCTCTTGGTTTGTGAAGGAGCTGAGAGGGAGGAACAGGTGGTGTGAAAGAGGGCTTCCAGCCAGGAGGAAAGTACCTTTGGCTGTTTTTGGTACTTATTGGAGCTTAATAATCTCCAAATGTTATTAGACACTGTTTGGGCTCTGGAATATCCTGAAAGATAAAATGAGCAGTTTAATCAGTGCTAATATGAGGAACATTGTGAAGAAATTGGGACCTGTGTAACAAAAAACTTGCTAAAACTAACAGAGCAGAAAGTGAATTCTAAAAGAAATATAAATACATATTGAAAAAATAAATATATAGAAATATAAACATACTGATCAGCTAAATCCTAACACACAAAACTCAGATGTCAAACTCCCTAATTCACTGGTTTGCAATCTGAGTTAATGGAGTGTTTTAAGCATACAAGATGCAACATTGGCATTGATTTGTTTTGGGGTTTATCTGTGGTCACCCAACTGTATAATTCTGTAAGCACTGGGCTGCAGTTTGCCTGAGGGGGAGCAGCCACTGTTGTGCACAGAAACTGTGCATGGGGCTGGTGCACAGCCAGGTGTCATGCGAGCAGTGGAGCTGAACGCACCAGGGCTGTGGATGCAGGGGAAGACAGTGCTGTCTGACACATCAGCAGGTTTCTCATTCCTCTAGGGAGAGGAAAAAAAAAGATATGGGTTGTTTTGGAGATCTAGGGGTACAGTGGTTGTCAGCTCACAGAAGAAAAGTAAAATCTTGCTCTCCACTAAGAGGCCCAAAGTTGCAGACGCCAACTTGTTCTCAGACAGTGACGTTTGGTGAGGTGGCTTGCTGGGAAACTGCTTGAGCTGTGACAGCTACAAGGCTAGTTATTGTTCTCTGGAATAGTGTAAAGGAGCTTCTTCTAGAGCCAATTCTGCTATTAAAAAATAAGTAATATGACCACAACCAGTGCTTTCCAGTTCCTTTTACATTTCCTTCCTTGCATTTTATTTTTCCAGTTGTTCTGTCTCCCAGTTCTTGATTATCTTCCTTGTTAATTTTACCCTCAAACCACACCTTTGACTCAATTTCCTCATTCCTTTGTTCTCCCTTCTCCCGTTGCTGTCTCCTCACCTGCAGGTCCTTATCATGGCTTTGTCTCTCCAGGATGAGGACTCGGTCCTGCAGTTCCTCCACAGTTCCCTGGAGCAAGTCATTCTCCTCCATCATGGCACTAAGGCGATGCTCCAGCTCCCGCTTTCTGTCCGTCAGCATTTTGATCTGCAGAGGAATGAGAGCTGGAGTTGGACCCCATGCTTTCCAGGAAGTGCAAAGGAGTGAAATCACATTTCCATGACAGAAATGAAGCAGAAAAAAAAAGTATGAAAGTATGTATGTACGTATCCTGTACCTGTGTGTGAGAGAGAAACTGTATCTCTGTGTGTGGTTTAACACTTAGGAAGGGTCTGAATGGAAACTTAGCCTTCCCCACACTGCAGGGGCAGTTCCAAAGGGGCTCACTGTGCATTGGCAGGCCAGGGAGCTGCCAGAAATGTCCCCCCAAAGGGATAATGTGGAGCTTGGCCCTGTCTACCCCTTGTACCCTAAAATTTGCAAGAATGAGAGAAGTTACTTTTCCTAGCCTACCCCTGACTGAGCAAAAGTTGGGATTTTCTCCTGTGTGAGTGCTGGAGAGCACAGGGAGAGCCTCTGGGCTCTTGCTCCCCACGGGGCTGTGCCATGGCACTGCCTGCACACTTTTTTTTAATTGCTGCACATTCACCAGGCCCTCATTGGGGATTTTTATTTCTTTCTACTCATGAAGACTCCTTTCTGTGTCATGCTTATTTTTAGTTTCCAGTGTTCAGCTGCCTTTAAAATTGGTTCATTTCTTTTAATTGTCAAGGGCAGCGGTTTTAGGTGAAGAGGGACAATGTGCCAAACAAAACCTCTGTGATTCACTTAGCTGGGAACAGTGCACAGGATGAATCAGCACTAGCCAAGGTCACTTCTTGTTTAACCAAGAAAAAAGGAACGTTTTCCCATATTTGTGCACATAGGACCTTTGGGGACTGTGTATGCCATTCACCACTACAGTACAACCCTAAATATTCCCTATGGTCTCCTTTCAACTCCTTTCAGCATGGGACATAGACTAATTCAGCAAATTCCTACCGTTTTCTTGGCCTCTACGGGACCCTGTCTTTTTGTTGCTTTCCAGGTTGATGGAAATGTTTGGTTGCATGAAGAAATATTAGCAGTGTGGCCTTGCTATTTCTGCAGGGTAAAGGCTGCTGTAGGTATTAGAAAGCTGCTTTTAGGTGACTAATGGTTTCTGAAATATCTCTTCCAACCACCATCATGATTTGTGTGGGCTGGAGAAAAGGGGTGCGAGAAAAATAAGAGGTATAATACAGAGATTGTACTGAGAGTAAGTATTTGGTATCCAAGCTGGTAATGAACACCCTGTGAATGACTGCATAACAGAAAACCATTGCTCTGCTTAGGGCCCTGGGCCATAGGAACAGGGGAGAGGGATTTGGAAAGCAAGAGACAGGAAAAAGGTGAGGGGAAGCGTACATGGTGACAGGCATGCATGGTGATGGGGATGCACGCGCTGGCAGCCCCCCCCCTCCAAGCCTTCATACTTACTTCAAGGACCTGCTGCTCCACACCAAGGGGAGGGGAGGAGAAGGCGAGGGACCAGCAGGGAGCAGGTGGGAGCAGGAAAGAAGAAATTGAGAGATTTTAGGAAAAGCTCTTCCTGACAGCTTAAAAATAAAAAAGCGGCAGGGTGGTAGAGTCGAACATCTGCCCCACTAGCTCCAGTGAGTCCCATCAGGGAAGGAAAGAAAAAGGAAGATACTATCATCCCTGCTAATGTACCAGAGCTAAGCAGGCAGGGGCTCCTTGCTTTCACGCATGCATGGCTCAGAGGCAGGAGAGGATTGCTGCTTTCTTTGCAGGCATGACAAACAACCAAAAAACAACCTTGCAAACCTTCCCACTGTGCCCCAGAGTTTAAGCTGTACAGACAGCAGCCCCACAAGACTTAACTCCATGGTTCAGTTCCTGGAAGATTCTTCCCATCCATTCATTTGCAGGTGTGCTTGTGGATGAGGCAGCAGTACAAGCTGGCCCTTGCCACCCTGGCCAGCTCTGTGATGCAGCAAAGTCCTTACCGGGGGAGTCTTCTGCACCAGAGCTATCAACCTTCTTGCTCACCCCAAGCAACTGGATTTATTTACCCAGTTCAGAGGGGTTTGTTATATGGGTTAGAGCAGCCCAGGCTGCCTTTTGAAGGTGAGAGGCTGAGCACAAGTTACTCACCTCAGCCTGGAGGCTCTCGAGCCGCACGATGTGTTGGCTGCTGGAGGAGTTCTTCTCCCGAAAGTCCTCCCGGAGGGTGTGGACCTGCAGGGAGAGCTGCCGCTCCACCTCGGACGCCTGCAAGGAGAACACCAGCTGGCATTACCTCGGGGGTTGTCCCATGCCAGTTATCTCCTCCTGCACAGAGAAGGTCTGCAGACCTGCCCCTGTACAACTTCTGCACAACCCCTGGTTTTGGCAGAAACTCTGAGGCCTGCAGAGTTTGGACCAGGAAAAAGCACATCCTGGACAGAGGCTGAGGAGAGCAGCCACTTAGACCATGTTATTTTCCCACAGGACTGGCACAGGGACACAGCCCATAACTTACACCTGCTGCAAAATAACACGATGACTCTCATGTCTCACAGGGAATTTAGTTTTCCTCATAAAGAGTAGCCCAGTTGGGTCTGAGGAGGCGACTAGGCTGCTCACAAAGGCAGTGAGGGAGCCAATCTCCACAAACCCCAGAAAACACCACTGTTGGATTTACACTTTCTAAACCTCTGAACACCTTTGCTGCAGCTTTAAAACAAGTGCCCTTTGTCTTATTCCTGGCTCCTGTCAGGGCCAGACGGAGAAGCATCCACTCCAGATGACTGTCAGTGTGGCTTCGCCTGGCTTGGCCCTCTTTCCCATTTTGAAGGAGGGCTGCCCCAGTTATGCGGGGTGGTTTGGGGACAGAGGAAAGGCCATTCCTTACCTACAGGATCCAGGCTTCAGACAGGCCATAAAAATGACAGCTTAGATATTTAACTACCCTCTGGACAGTTTCATTATTGATTTTTACATGGTGAACACACTTGTTTAGGTTTGTAAGAGAACATAAGGTTTTTATGAAAAATCCCTAATGAGATAGCAGAAATGTATGGTTCTCTGTTTAATTAGCCTCCATCAGGTTCCATTACACTTAGGCACAGACTTCCCCCCCGGAGATTAGCTGGAAGTGAATTAATCCCCCTCAAGATGTGGACTGCCATCCTGTTCAGGGCACAGGTAGAACTCTATGTCCAATGGTGAATGCTACCAGCGGCCCCATGCCCCAGACAGGGAGGAGGGATGGGGACAAGAGCGGAAAATCCCCATCGGGGTCAGCAGTTGTTGGCAGGTTTGGGAGTCCATCTTATGTCTGTTAAATGTGGGTCCATGCTGACAGGGAGCCCATGGCAGCTGCTCTACCAAAGGGTGCAATGAGCTATTGGAATTTATCTGTTCTAACAGCTTCTGACTCAAGGAATGAACACAAATCCACAGGTGACACTATCCTTCTCAAAAATGGTCCCTTAATTTCTGCAGCCTGCAGCAAATTAATCCAAATCTGAAGCTAGAGACAAAAGGTTATTCCACCTCCATCAGGTGGAGAAACTGTGGCTACCCCAACACAACCTTTTCAGGAGCAGCAGGAGACAGAAACGTGGCTGCAGAAATCAGCCAGGCTCTGACCACTAGCTTCTGGAACAAGAAATTGTTTCCTATAATAAGAAACAATTTTGTCTACCAATTGATTTTTAGTTCCCTTCCTATCCTACGTCAGCATAACCAGACCAGTATTTTCACCTTCTTTAAAACCTCACAACAGAGGTCTTTGTGTACTCGCCCTGTCTCCCCCGTTTATTTATTAAATAAATATTCTTTGCACAGGCAGAGCACACAAAACACAGTGACAGCACAGCCCTATAGGGAGGGGGTGGTTATTTTTCTTCCCTTAAGCAGCTATGGATCTTACGGCATCCTGAACTGCTATTAATTGGTGACACTAAAGAAGATGGATGGATTGTGCTTTCTGTGAATGATTCACTTGCATTTGTAGAGACTGCTGAAACATCTTCATACTGAAATACGCTGCAGGAGCTATCAAGGATGAAAAAGCACCAGATGAAAAGCACCAAAGGATTTTGCCTGCATGATGCTGACCACACTCCCAAGGAGCACAAGTGGTACTGGATGAGATGACACACCAGTATTTGATGGTTAATTGTATAACATAATTTATATGCTAGAACAATTCTATGTACAGACAGTACAAACATACAACACAGCAGTAAGAAACAAGGGAATGTAAAGGCATTGTAGAAATCTCTAGTAAGACAATATACAGCTGCTGTTGCTAGTTCTGGACCCTGTGCTCAGATCAGAAGGACTGAAAGGGTGATCCAGAGCATGGAAAATCTGTTATATGAAAGGAGACTTAAAGAGGCTGGCTTGTTTTATCTCATGCAATGACTGCTGAGTGTGGGCTCCCTATAAATATATCGTGGATTAGCACACAGAAGGGAGAAGTGCTATTTAAGCAGAAGCACAGTTTTGACAGAACTGATGTGAATAAACTGTGTAAGAGTATATTGAGGCTGGGAATGGGAAGATTTCTAAGTTTCCAAGGCGCTGCAATAGGATTCCTCCTTCTGCACCATTACAGTAGGAGGAATGGTAGCAAAAATGAATTTTGTGATGGAGCTGGATCACTTTATCACACAGTTTCTTTCAGAGGACTGCCTATGACAGAAAGGAAATGAATTGACCTCAAAGGTCCTTTCTGGTACTGCACTGCTTGCAGGACTGTAAGGTTTCTATTCTCCAGCTTTAAATCATCATCTGGAATTTATCTACTCGCTGTTCAGCTTACACACTCACACATCTTATTCCTGCAGTTTTAGCCCACCTGGAGGGAAAAAAGAACTCACTGCTAATGTCTAGGGTCCTAATGCAGACAGCATGTCACAGTGTCATCTCAACCTACACTTTCACATCCTATTTATTGCAGTAGAGAAAAGTAAAAATAATATTTTCTTTAGCCTCATGCAGTGCAGAATACTATCCCCGATCAATAGTTTAACAGAAATAAACAGAAATGACTGCATCATGTGTTTCCCTTCACAGGAGAACGAGGAAAAATCCTCACCTGTTTTTTTTTTTTTCTTCTAGACAGAGAAATAGCTGATGCATTTAGTCTCACGTTTTTCAAAGCTAAGAGTTTTTGTATGAAAGAAAAGGTCTTCTGAGCTGAGCTACAGTTGGTACTGTAGTTTTCATGCTACATTTATTTCAGAGGTTATTAATACTGCTGCCAAATTACCCCTTCTAATTGATTATAAAGTCTAGATTTTCATGTAAATTTGAATATTACATAGATAGCCACCTTGACAGTGTACAATATTCTGCAGGTTTTCTGATATATTTTTATGTGGTCTCTGTTTCATTCTCACACCTCCGTAGGTGTGTGCATATATACACATGCATTTTAAGCCATGAGCCCGCTACTGAATATTTCAAACATGCTCTTTTATTTTATATCATCAGAGGATGTAACCTTCTATCTACATTTTCCATTCATTGCTCAAATACTTTAATATCTGCTAAACTGAAGTGGATTTATTCTACCTCAGCCAGTCTGGCTTTACTCTTATAGAAACTGTAGTGCTTTCTCTTCCCCATCAGTGTTTTCCTAAACATTAAAAGTTAGAACCTTTTTGTGGTTACATCAACCATTTAGTAATACATTGATTTTTTTAGAGAGAAGTAAAATTCATTTTGGAAAGGCAGACTTATATCACCCAACATCGTAGCTTTTCTCTGTAGTTAAGAAAATTAATTTCCTGGGTATAGGAAAATTAGCCAACACAGCTACCAGGCAGTGTTTGAAACATATCTGCAAAAGCATAGACATCAATTCACAATTAGATATATTCAATCAACTGTGAGATTTGTTTTCTGGACTTCAGGCAAGGTTTAGATGAGATTTGGGCAATGCAGGAGGAAAGGAAGAGCAGGACATTTTGGTCTCTGCTCTAATTAGGGACTTCTTTTCATTGCAAGGCTGGTAAGTTTCTCTCCTGATTAATTCTAGAGTGCTAAAACACAAGAAATTGTGGACACATTTGGCAGGAAAACGTGTACCGGTTACAATAACTCCATTATATTTAACATGTGAAATATATGACAAATAAATAAAATAAATAGAAGTAAACTGGGGCACTGAAGCTTCTGTCAGTAGGGGCTCTTTGTAACATTTGGGATGGACTGTGAGAAATGAATGGCCTTCAGGTTAGTTTCATGAAAAGAAAACCCTCTTTTGGAGGAAGATTTGCTAAAGAAGTCTAACTGCATACAAAATACCCAGTTTAAGTCACGTCAGAAAGAAAAAGAGAATGCAAAAAGTCTAATGGACTGTGGCTGGGTAAAGAAACTAGTGCTGCCATATGATTTACTTCTACAAACAAGATGATTCAAATTTAACACAGGATATTGAAGATTTACTTGCCTAAAATAGCTGAAGAAAAGAAACCCTAATTAGCGCTAAATTAGTAACACTCAGGAGAGCGTGTTACCCCTTTTATTAATTTGCTATTAGCTGAGTTCAAGGGACTCCCCGTTCCCACTGTGGTACCATTAACACTTCCAATCACTAATCACTGCCTACTCTGGCTCCACGTTCCTGCATTCCCAGCTCTTCACAGGGAGGAAAATATGTTTGGCTACTGAAAAGCAAGCAAAGGAGGAAAATAAAAACATCTTGCTTAATAATAATAATAATAAAGACCATTAATCTGGCTGCCAACGGAGGCCTGAGAGGGTTGGGGTCACTGTCCCACCACCACAGCAGCACCCTGGTGCCCGCCAGCAGCAGTGGGAAGCCCAATTTTCTGGGCTAATTGACCCATGCCAAGGAAGTGGTGAGGCCATGGCTGTTGTCCAGCTCCTGGCACACCACAAACAGCCATCTATATTTTGCATACCTTGAGGCTGCCCGGTCTGGGCATCTCTGAGAGATTTTTACTGAAGCTTTAAATTCAGGTCAATTTTAAATTGTTATTTGAAGCATTATTCTATCCAGGAAACTGCTTACGTGACAGCAACCACACAGCACTCGTTATTCGTCACCTTTTGAGGGCTCTGGTTTGCACTTGCTGACAGATGTGCACAGAGGGACTCCCTGAGGGATGGCCCCTGTGACATGCACAACAGCCCCGTCGGGGCAATGGCGTTGTGGTGGCTTGACCGGACACCCACACAGCTGTTGTCTCACTCATCCTCCACAGGATGGGGGAGAAAATAAGGTGAAAAAGCTTGTAGGTTATGATGAAGACAGGGAGACCACTTACCAGTCAAGGAGATCACTTACCAGACAAGGAATTTGAAGTAAAGGCAGTGACCGGGAGACAGACAAAGCTTGGACTGGGCATAGCCAGGGACAGGGAAAATAGTGAGGATTTTGTTGTTGCTGTAAGATGGTGGATGGAGGAGGGACAGACCTTTATAGAGTGTGCACACTGCCCATCTTTGCCATGCTGTGATGATTTTGGTGTGGTGTGGCGAAACATTTCTGTGGTTGATGACATAAGAGAATGCTGTGAAGGTTGCATGATGAGGGTGGATTTTAATGACAAATCATAAGTATGTGTTTCATGGAGGTGAGGGGTAGATTTTAGGGGGCATCTGTGCTAAGGAGCTGGCAGCAGGGCTGCAGGGGCAGCTGTGAGGAGAAGCCAGGCCGCCGGTTCGGGCTGGTTCCAGAAGGTTCCACAGCAGCCTCCCCTCAGGGCTCAGCCAAGCACCTCAGCGAGCTGGTGGCGCCTCAGAGAAATCCTGGTTAAGAAATGGCAAAAGGCTGCCCAGCAGTGAGGAAAAAAATATGAGGATCAGCCCTGCGAGCACTGAGGTGAGAAGAGAGGAGGAGGAGGAAGAGGAAAAGGAGAATGAAAAGGAGAAGACGGTGCTGCAGGTGTTGGGGCCAAGATTCCCCTGCTGCCTATATAAGAGTCCACAGCAGAGCAGGTTTGTTCTGAGGGACTGCAGCCCATGGGAAGGATGTATGCTGGAGCACGGGAAAAGTGTGAGGAGGAATTATCTGAGAGGAACCATTAAGGACTGACCACAACCCTGTTCCCCATCCACCTGCATGGCTCAGGGAAGGGAGGGAGAGGAGGTGGGAATGAGGGAGTGAAGCTGAGTCATGGGAGATGAGGGCGGAGGGAACATTGTTGCTTTAATTTTGTCTTTGTTTCTCACAATCCAAATCTATTTTAATCGGCAATAAATTAAATTAATTTTCCCCAAGTTCAGTCTGTTTTGCCTGTGGCAGTAATTGGTAAGTGATCTTCTTGTCTCTGTCTCAATCCACTTTTTCATCTTATTTTCTCCCCTCATCCTGTGGAGGTGGTGGAGTGAGAGAACAGCTGGCAGGGCCAAGGTCAACCCACCACAGGCACACAATTAGCTTTATCAGCTATCAGCTTTATTAGCTTTATCAGTAATCTGCAGTTACATACTTTGCACATGGGAAGACATGGCTAAGTTTTCTCTGTAGGACCACTTCCTGCTGCTCCTCAGTATAGAGGAGGCCATTTGGAGCTGAGGAGTGATGTTCTTCATGACCAGGGCCAGCATTGTCTCCATCTCTGCAAAATGACATGGTGGGACCGAATCCTCCTCTCCCTGCCTTGTCCCTTGCTCTGCTACTGTCCAAGTTTGGGAAATTCAACCACACAAAGTCTGTAGTAGCTTGGTCCCGGTGTGAGAGCTGTTACCACCCGGAGAAGTTACATGGGAAAATGAGAATTTAGGAAACTGGCAACACTTCCAAAATATTTTGGTTGTAAACATCCAACAGAGGTTGTTTGCATTGATTCCATGATATGCTTTTTAGAAAATCTGTTTTTTTTTTGTTTTTTTTTTTTACACTGTGAAAGTGCTAGGGTATCAGTATGTAATATATTCTATACTCACAAGCTATAGGCAGGCTAGCAGGTAGATTTGATACTAGTAGCCAAAGTGAGTATATCTGCTCAGGTATCACAGCTATGATTTACTTTCTAACACAGATTTCTTTTTACTCAGGAACCACCTCTGCAACCTGCCGTGGCACCCATCAGCCCACTCCCCAGTGATCTTGTTTTTGACCCCCGGCTCCTTCATTTAGGTAAGATCCGTGAGCTGGCCATGATAGGGGCACACAGCATCCAGCCTGCATTTTCCTCACTGGGTCCTGGCACTGAAATCATACATCTGTGTGAAACTGTGAACAGAATGGTGCACTTTCTATTACCTTTTTCAGTGCAGTTCAGGCAAACTACTGCATATCTGGCACTTGATACCTTCGTACCATACGGCCTCATGCCCAGCTATCTGCAATGGTCTTTATGCCCCTAAGGGTCTCCTCCTAGTTATTCCTTCTCCTTATTAAGATGAGCCAATAAATCCATATCTGCTTAGAATGGTTTGATTATGTGGCAGTCTGCCTGACCTCCTCTGTTACGGCCATACAGGTTGATGCGCATTCCCTTCAGGGGGAAACAGACTGATGTTGTAGGCCACAGGCCCACTAGCGTGTTTGAGGGGTCCTACACTGACATCAGAGTGGATGGATTAAAGAGAAAATGAGCCTTTTTTACTACAAAATTGACTTGTCAAGAAAGAAGGGAGTGAAAGACCTAAAGGATGAGGGTTTGTAATTGCCAAAGCAAGGAGCCTGGTAACCGAGACAAAGCACTGAAATTGCTCTTTTATAAGCATCAAGCTTAGGAGACATTATAGATGGGAAATGTCTCTTAGCTGTGGCATTAAACCTACTTTGAGAGTACTTTGTGTGACAAAGGAGGGCAGTGGCATCCCATGCTCAAATCTACGCTTTTTATACAGTCATAGTGTTTTAGAAATAAGGTACTTTATTGCTTGCAAGAAAGTGAAAATTCTTTGCTCCAGATCTGTCCTCTCTTCATTTCTTTCCCTTCTGTGGGACAAAGAGGTAATTGCTCGTCTTGTCCTTTGACATCACTCCTATTTACCTGAGTTTTAAACTAACACAAACCAAGATTGTGAGTGGTTTCCTTCCAGCACACCCCAGTGATGCAGTGGATGGCAATGGGTTAATGCATCACCAGCTCAGATGTTTTGCACCTGAGAGGCAGAGGCCAGTGGGGGAGCTGGCTATAAGAGAGAACAGGGTGCAGCTGGTACTTTTTTCTCTGTGGGGTTAGGCTTGTACCTGCCCTTTGAGATAGGGAAGTGTTGTTGGAGCTCAGATGTTTAGTTCTTCAGTGAAAACCTCCAGAGAATGTGATTCTGCTCAACCTCAAGTTGGATTGCCTGTTCTGAGGGGAAAGGTGCTCATGTTGGCTGGCTTTGGTTGCTTCCTTGGTTTCTTGAGGCTGGAGAGCTGAAGTGCTGCTGGAGATAACTGCTGTTAATGCCCTGACATGATAAGGTACTGCTATATATTTTATTTTATTTTCTTTCTGAAGGTCCTTGAAAAATCCTCTTAATAGGGATAGTGAATCCTTACTGCATCACCAAGCAAAGTATGGAAGAGTGCACAGTCAAGGGCTTTCTGGCAATGCAGTTTTTTTAACTTTCCTAGAAGGCTACTTGATACAACTAGTTTATAAAGTAACTGTCTGTGGGTTTGTTTGTTGGAAAAGAGGTCAAGGGAATGAATACGAAATGGTGGTCTTCATCTTTGTCAGTGAGCACTAAGATACCTGCTTGGCTGAAGCCAACAACCACTAGCTTAGGCTAAAGCATCTTATGGGATTAGGAATGGCTGTTCACAGCAAAAACAAAGGCAGGTGTGTGCCATATGGGGGCAACTCTGGCAAGGTGTAATGTCTGTGTTCATTGTTTGGAAGAAATAGCTTCGCAAGTGGATGTGGGTTGTGAACATGCTTTAGAAGGTGCTTAAAACACAAGCCTCCTTTTTTTTAATGGTTTATTCTTGACCTAAGCATTTGGCTCTTGTGGAAAGAAAAATACAGCGTGTGGAAAAATGAGTCAGCCAGCTTCCTGTGGGAGGGACTGCCGGAGGCCCGCTGCTTTGAATGCTGTAATAAATTAGCACTGGAGATAGCTCAGAGGACAAAGTGTGCCTGGAGGACATGCAATGCTAAGCAGTGCACCCAGTGTGGCTCTTGTTCTCTGTATGTAAATGCTGCTTGCAGAAGAGTGGGAGATGAGACAGCCCTGCGCAGGGGCTCCCAGAGCTGGTGTCTGTCAGTGGGCTCAGAGTGGGGAGCTGAATGCGGGGCTTGTTGGCAGCCACTTGGCTCCTGGTTGTTGAGAAAGAATGGAGTAGTACCAGCAGGCTCTTCTAGATCTGCAGAGATGCTGCACATGACCTTGACTGAAGTATTTGTTGCACATATTTGCAACAGGAGGCAGAAAGGCTTACAGCTTAAATCAAGTCCATGACCCTATAGCAGAGCTGAGGGGAACTGTTGCATTAATTTCAGTGGAGCATAGCTGCTGGCCAGTGTTTTGCAGTGGGGTTTGGGACACTCAGTTTAGAAAAGCCCCCCCCAAAATCCACACCACTGATGTGTGAGACCCCAGTTTCTGAGGTCTTGCCTTGATGTAGCAGAGGGAGCTGGAGCTGTTTGAATGTGGGATGGCCTGTGTTTTATATCAATAAATTGAGTTGTCTGCTCTGCTAGGTAACTTCTAATGCATTTCTAATGCTTAGTTTCCATGAATAGGTTATTTTTCCCTGACAAAAGCCGTATTTTATCATAATGGAGCATTTTGGCTCTCTTACCTTGGATGTGGGTTTTTAATCCAGAGTCTTTGAGCTTAATGTGACTTTTCTACTCAAGCTAAAGGACAAAAAATTTTTATTCCAGTAAATTCCTAGTGAGCCATAAGTGTGGGTCAGGTGATAGTCTAATGAAATATAAAATGCATGATTAGTTTGGAAGTAGTTGATGAACTGGAAGCATAAATACTTCAGTCATTAAAACCTCCTGGAATAAAATGGACACTTATGATGGCTGAGGCAAAGAGAAGGGCAATATATAGCGCTGCTCTCAAGAGGCTTTGCTGTCTTCCCTGGCAGCCAGAAGTCATGATAGCAAATCTCCATTCTTGCATTTTACTTTTTATGAAATTGCTTTAGTCTAAGACTTTTTAAACCCGGAGGTGTTCAAACTCACATATCTGTGCCTGGAAGCAAGACAATAATTAAGCTTCTTGCACTCTCTTACTCTGGCTTTAAGTGCTCTGAAATCTCCTTTATTTCAAAGAAAATGAACAGAGTTCTGTTGAGGTTATCTAATATATGATGTCAGTAAAAGTCAGGAAGGGAATCCTCACCAGCTTTTGAAATCTTCACCTATATAACCTGTTAAGTTTAGGACCTACTATTTAAGGATTTAGTAGTAATATGCAAACTAAAAGCTTTCCAATGTGTTTAGACCTGATGCTCAAACTTGCACCTGCAGACATGTCTGACTGCATGGAAATACTGGTGTCCGTTCCCATTCCTGTGAAATTGGTGGATGCCAGAAAAAAATAAATAAATCAAGGAGTTAGATTAAAGTCCATTAACTTCTATTAGGAAGCCTTGAGACAGGAAGAAAGCATTTTCTGAAACATAGATGTGTATTTAAACTTTATGATAGATTGACCGTGGAGATATTTTATTAGCTTCTAAATTCCTGTCATATCTGACTCCCAATAACTTCCATCAGTCTGTTTCTGAAAAGCAGTACTCGATGTGTTTGCTCACATCTTTGACAACTTGTCCAATTTATTTCAAAACCCAGAGGAAGGAGCGTTAAGAGGTCTTTTTTGTTTGGCTTGACTAAGGCAGGGTATAAGTTACTCAGTGCAGAAGGCTTATTTATCATAGCCCATGCAGTAAAACTTGTAGTTGATTTCTGTAGGAAAAATAAGGACACCCACAAACTATAATGAATATTGGCTAGGATGGAAGCTCCAGCTACCAACTATTAAATTCAATAAAGCTTTCCCTTCACTAGGGGATGTTTTAATCACTGCTAGGTACAGTAGGGTCATAAATGAAAGGAGAGCAAGTCTGTCACAAAGCATCAAAAAAACTACAAAAAAAAAAAAACACACAAAACAGCCATGTGCCAATATGTCATAATTGCAATGCTTAAATAAAAAGGTCCAAATCTACTTTATTGAAGCTAGTTCTGGAGCTGTTAGGTAAGCTTTTACTTAGGAAATATTTATTGATCAGCTAGTATTTGATCTGTCACTCTAAACACAACTGAATTGGGCTGGATACCTGCAGACAAAAAACATCTAGAGATACCATTTAACTTGGCAATACTTTTTTTCCTGTACTTTAGCAGCCTTCAGCTATATCTGAGTTGTTCTCCCTTGCTGGCAGCATAAAAAGATCTCTTTGGAGTATAAGGTCTTTGGAGTAGACTTCTAACACAAGGCAGACCTTGCTTTTGGTGATCACTGACAAAAGATAATTACAATGTGTTAGTAATAACATCTGAGCACTCTGATCTGCCGAAGTAGAATGCAGATCTACACTTCGTGCATTACAATATGTAATAAGTACATGCACACTTGTCTCTCCTCTCAGCCCAGCTTTGCTCTGTTACCACTAATGTGGAAACGGCTTATGACTCAGTGCAGCAGATGCTTGAGCACAGAAGTACTTGTTTACCTTTTTGTGCAGTGCCACAGATGTAAGCGCTGAAGGGATTAGGCCTTTGTAGTAGCTCCTCAGGGCAAGGACTTAGCCTTCAGAGCACCTTGATAGCAATATGTATTAGTAACTTCTAGCACGAGCTGAAAATGCTACGTTAAACCCCAGCAGGTGTTCTCCAAGTCTAGGATGAATGTTTTCTGTATAGCACCCATAACCCAGCTTTTGGGAATCTGCAGAGGATTTCTGTAAGCTGCCAGATCTTCTCTCACATGTCAGCCTGGTGGGTGAGGTGCTCCCCTGAAGGCATTCCATAGGTGCTGCTATGGCCAGAGCCTCTCTACAATGTGGGAGTCCAGAAACAAGAACATGGATCTCTTCTTGGAGCCTTGTCCTCCCACAGTCTAGTTTTTAAAAAGTTTTTGCATGGGTTTCTTTAAATAACAGCTTTTGGCAAACTCACTGGCATTTTGGTACTTTAAGTCCTACAAAAACCTGTGCTTGGTGGAGGGAAAAAAAAGCAAAGTAGATGCAGACAGCAAACTTAGCTGAAAAACAAGGCGGATGCAGCACATACTGCAGGATGGCATATAAAATACACTATGCTCTGCCAAATCATATGCATGCAGGGAAATGCATTATGAGTGACTGGAAAGAGCCCCTCTCTGTGTGAGTTCCAGGCTTTGCTGCATCTGTGAATATCATTTAAGAAGTAAAGTATGGAGGGACCTGTGTGGGAAAGCCAGCTCAGTCCCAAACCCTTCATGTATTCAGTTATCTTTTCTGATGGAAGAGAGGTGAAATGCTGTCAGAAGAGAAAACGCCACTGTAGCAACATGACAACAGCTGTGTTAGAGTAACTGTGTGAGAGCTGGAGTCCACTGAAAATGCTGTAGACAAAGGCTCTGTGTTTGGCTGTGGGCCTCCAATTTGGCATATATACTCTACTTAGACTTGTACCTATCGCCAAAGTTTATCAAATGTAGGTCAGGTTTCATTGAATCAAAAGTCCTTTTCCCAGCAGTCTGAGCTGCTGCTTAGAGAAATCACTCCCACTGTGGTTTTTGGCACCGAGGTTGCTGATTTCTGACAACGGACCCCATGCAGCAGCAGCGGGGTTGGGCTGGGGCGTGCAGCGAGTGCCAGTTGGACATAGGGAGCAGGGCGGACCCACAGCCTGGGTTTCCGTGCAGCTGAGCTGTGAGGCTGCTGATGGTGGGGTGGGGAGATCTGTAGGCATGGCACACGGCCTTAGATTGGAAATGCTGCACTGACAGATGCTGTGAGAATTTGCAGCCTGTCCTATGTGTCTGATACTGAAAGGATGCTTTCTCCTGGTGGCTGAAGTTTTGATGGCTGAGGCTTTGCCTCTGCAAAGCAGTAGCATCCTTGGCAATGCTGGCACGATCAGAGCAAGGGGAGTGCTCTCCCCTCCTTCACAGCCCCTGCCTTTCACTCTTGCTGATGTGGATTAGAGGTGTGGAGTGGGAAAAGACCTTTGGATGTCTTGTGGGAAATGGGGGAATGCTGTTGGTTTTGGCTCTGGTGCTTTTAAGCATACATCAGGGCTGGTGAGAGCATTATATATGCCATATATGTGCTTTTTGGCTTTATATAGGTAACAGGAGACCAGCTAAATTGCACCAGGTAAAATGCAACAAAACTGGCATGGCAGTGGCTGATCTTTACCTTCAAAGGCAAACTCCCTGACAGGTTGCTGGGAGTGGGCTTCACTTTGGAAGTCCTGTTTGAGTGTGCTCATACTTTTTTGTGGCTGCTTTTATTTCCAGTTATGTTCTTTAATGGCTCTGTCTTCAAAGGACAATGAGGGCTACCTTGCCGGAGCGCATGCTGATTATCCCACACTCGAGTGCAGGCTGATCTACTGCTCCAGTTCTTACACTACTACAGCAGAGTTTTAAAATGGGATCTGTCCTAGCACCACTGCATCTAGATGATTAATGTGCTCTTCCTCTTGCTGCTAGAAAGCAAGAATAATGTGATCAGTGTCAGGAGATCGCGCTATTCAGCTCCCAGAAGTTCTTACTCTGCTGCTACAGCTGGATTTCTTTGTGCACAAGCCTGTGGTGGCGATAGTAAATCTATTGAATGCCTGCTGTGTTTGGGAGCGTCTAAAATGGTGTTGCTTAAAATTCCTGCCAGAGCAGAGGTATGCAGGTTAGTCAGACTTAATCCTCCCTGTGCTAAAAACCACCTGCTTTAGGCCACTGACCCTCTTCCTCCTGTTCCTCATGTGACGAGATGCGCACTGGAGGTGGCAGATGGTTGGGGAGCAAACAGGTCCAGAGCATGTGAGGAAATCTTGTTGCATCATTGCTAATGAGCTTGTGCCAAGCCTTAGATTTGCTTCTGCCTGCCACTACCCTTCCTACACCAGCTTCCCTATCACTCCTTGCCTTGGCTGTTTTGTGACCTGCCTCCTGAATACTGGAGCCATTCCCCAGCTCCCCAGCTGATCTCTCAAATAGAAAGCCTCCATGACCTATTGCATCAACACAGCACTGTGCCAGAGATTTGTATATTTAATTACAGAAATTCTCTGATTTTGGCTGTGGTGTATCTGGTTCTGATTTTGCTGCTGAGGGTGATGTTTCCTCTTTTAGCTTCCTTTCCTTGGCTCTGCTCAAAGGGATTTTTTTATGTCCTGTTGAATTAGAGTAGATGCTGCCAAGCTGGGACATTATAAAGACTCAAATGGACTGAAAAAGAGAAAAGTAGTGTAAATGTGTCACTTGTGCCCCACGGGCTGTTTGTCATTGCTTGGACACCTCAGCCCCTAAGGCTTAACTATAATACAGTGCTGCCTGGCTTCCTGAGCCAGGATACTCTGCTCTTCCTACCTGGGGATGGGGTTCATCATGGCATTAGCATTGGGCATGGCAAAAGCCTGCTGTGACTGTACAGGCAGGCCAAAGGGGGTATTTGGAGACAAACAACTTCCTCACTGGGCCCAGATGTGGTATATTACCCAGAGAAATGCTCTGCACTCACATGAAGTGGTGGTGGTGAGGTTGTACCTCTTTGGTGTGATGCTTTGGTTATGTCTGTTTGAGGAGTGGGGGCACAAGGTGGAGGCCGTAGCTGCTTGCTGGGGCAGGAAGTCTTGATGCAACTGGTGTCAGTAGGCACGTGGATTTCAAACATTGACCTGAATCCAGGTTAGTTTTCAGAAGTGAATAGGTTAAAAAAGCGTAGCATAAGTTTTAAGCTCTTGTGGGGATTTGGAATTTCCCAGCATGATCCCCACTGGCATCCAGGGACAAAGGAGATAAAGATATTAGAGCCCAAGTTTTCAGCACAAGCCTTCTCTTAAGCACTGATTCAAAATACAGCTTTACTTGTCAAGCTGCGAGACACCAAGTATATCCATGCGTCTCAAACTTATTTGTCTGGAGGACAAGACAAATACTACCACTTAAAAAGCCCCATATTAGTTTTCATCCTTACTCAGGTTTACTGAAAGGTTCTTGGATTTAATATTATTTATGGCAACACTTTAACATTGCCAGGAAAGAAGAGGGTTTGGGCAGGTCTCTTCACAGAGCAGGAATTTACACGAGGGTTATAAGGCTCATTGGGGCTAATCCCTGCTAGCATTATACATCATCTGACAGTTGCCAGGGAGACGAGAATAATCTCAGTGAGACAAGATATGTGAGAAGGGTATTTATGGACATTTGCCTAACGATGCTGGTGGAATGCACCAAAAAGCAATTATTTGCGTGCCTTTGAAGTGTTGTCTCTTCTGTGGTAAATCTGGGAGGTGTGCAGCTGCAGAAGCCCCAAATCTCCCTGTGATAGTAAAGCAGCACCACTTGGCCCTGGGTTTCCAACTTATCCAAATGCGGAGGCTTCACCTGCTGTCACACAAAAGGGGTGGACAAGGCTGTTGTGGCGCTGAGATGGCTGCCCATCTGTCTGCGCTCTGCAGCATCAGCAGCCTGGAGGTATAAGCAAGCCGTTGCAGTCTGCAGTGCTGACAAAGCCTTAATGAAAACCGTCTGCTTCACGTGCTTGAAATACTAGCAGGTGCCTCATGCAAATGTCTTGTTCACCGAGTGATGCAAAAGGAAGGAAGAAAGGAAGAGGGGTGTATGTACAGGCATAGATGTGTGTGTACCCTGGCAATGGCTTTCCAGCATAATCAACTGTTTTCTCCTTCCTTGTCCCCAGGGTGGGCCCAGTTTCACAGAGGCCAGCTGGCTCTGGGTGGGTGTTAATGGCATGTGTGATGGTACGTGGGTCTGAGCAGGCATTTTGGTCAGACTAGGCCATTTGCCCTGGCCTGGGGTGGCTTATTAGATCTGCTTAGGGAGATTAAGGGATGCAGGAGAGCTAATATCTTCATACAAACAAGCTCATGCTGTTAGAAAAGGCTTCTGCATTGACTGCCTCACATAGCAAAATATTTTATCAGCCATGTGCTCCCTGGCCATGAGAAGGGGCAGAGACTGACGGAGGTGGCCAGTACCTGGGACCTGGAGCACTAAAGCTGCATGGTCTGGCCCTGTCCCACTCTGGGCTAATCTTCCCCCTCCTGTGAGGCAAGGCAGTAATGAAGGGATAAGAGTTGCCTGTAATGAAGGATAAGGGTTGCCTGTCTCCTTCCTTCACAACTTGGCCTTTTTAGTCTGATACTTTCTTTTGATGGAGAAATATGGAGGATAGGGAAGGCGGGGCAGGAGGAAATTCCTAAGTTTTTGAAGCCTTGATGCAAACAACTTTCTTGGAAGGAAGGAGCCACTGAGAGGCAGCCCTCAGCTGACGGACTGTGTCTCGTGGTGCCAGAGTTAATCTCAGTAAGTAGCTTTGAGCTGCTGGGTTAGATAATGCTTGGAATGGAGCAGGCCTCCTTAAATGAAGTAAATCAGTCTGCTAATCCTCTGTAGGTGGGTTTTGAGGAGTTCTTTTAGATTGCAACCACCGATTTGCACAATCTCAGATGTTTCTGCAGTGGCACCTGCCTTTTCCTTCATGGGGTCCCAAGTAGTAAAAGCGGATGCTCAGCATGTCTATTCCCGTCAGTCAAGAAAATAGCTTGTGAGTAATGGTGCTGCTTACCTCCAGCCTTGCTTTTATGTGGAACCATTCTCTAATTGCTTTATCTGGGGTCTGTGTCCAGCACGGGCTCTGTTTAAGGGTCGGCTGCAGGCTGTGAGGCCTCAAGGTGCTGGTGTTTACTCAGCTTTAAAAGCATCAGGGACGTGCAGTTGCCTCTGGCAGGAAAAAATGATGCTCCCAAGTGTGCATCATCCTCCTCCGCCTTTCTCTGGGGTGAGCTCATTCCTCCATACCATAAAAACAATCCAGATGAGCCTGAGCAGGTTAAATAGCACCTTTTTGGTCTGTCTTGCCTTGACTGAGGTGAGTATGGGGTAGCTCAGTGTGGTCTCTTATGGTGGAGACTAGAGCATCCACAGCTCCAGTGCTTCAGGGACAGAAAGGTCCCAGGAAGAGGAGGTACCACTGCAATCATCAATTTCATGAGCATTTGCCTTGAGCATCTAAAGCTTTGAATATTTACTAGTTATTGAAGTCTGGTCCCTGGTGCTAAGGTGGAGAGGGAAATAAAGAAGCACAACATTTAGGAAGAATTTGTGCACAGCCTGAAATACGACATTCAGTAAAGCCTAGGGAAATAAATCTCTCTGGATTAGAGGCAAGAACTACAGAAATCATTTGAGTTAGCAAATCGTTGTGCGTCTTCATAGCCGATCAATGGATGTTATTTGGAAAAATATCACATCGCTCAGAGGAGATTGTAGATTTTGGCAAAGTATCATTTCAGATTTTCTCATTTGGCTTCACAGAAACATAAATCTGCTGGTAAGTGCAACTCCTCCAATACCTGAGTTTGTGTTTAAGAAAATGTTGGAATCTACCTCTGAATCTTTCCTGATTTGCATTTGTTTTGACCCCTCTATTGCTTTATGCATGTGTGGAGGGAAAATGCACATCTGTTCCAAAGTCTTCGAGCTCAGTTACTGCTTGTGAGTTTCTTTGGGCTTCTCTGCCTTTTTCTTTCAATATTCGGAAACAGCAGGAAGACCTGACCTCATGAAAGTTTTATCTAAAAAAAAGATAGAGAAACCTCAGATAAAAAAAGAGAAACCTCAGATAAAAGAGAGAAGGCCTCTTTCAGACTCAATTTTGCCTAGTTCTCTTCATACCAAGGCAAAAACTGGCCAGCCCTGTCTGATGGTGACTACTAGGCCACTTACCAAAAGTCTCTGATGGGTGACCTTGTAACATCTCTGGGCACTCTGTTCTGCTCAGCTAACACAGTTAGATGTTTTCCTTAATGTCTACACTAATTCTTGTCCTACAGCTTATGTGCACTGCCCCATATGTAAGGGGATATGGAGAATAAAGCCTAAATAATAAGTAATTGTCTGCACCAATACCTTTTTCGTGGAGTGGTGTACTTCAGTATGGGATATACTTCTCCAATTTCCTAATCTACACATTAAACAATAAAAAAATAATCTGTGTTCTGTAAGGTGAAGACAGCTCAAACTCTTGTGCCAGCTGCTTGCCAACAGAAACTGAGAAGAAATTTTCTGTTGTTAGGGTCTTTTTCATAGGCTTACCCTGGTAACTGCTGCCTAGTCTCAGTGCATCAGTTTTCTGGTGTCATAAAAAGATCTATGCAAAGCATCTGCTAATCAAGTAAAGGAACAAAGGAAAACTCTAAGTACTGCTCAGAGGCACCCTTCTGTTGAAAACTGTTTACTTAGTCCTGAAGCACTTGACCTGACTAAAGCTAATGGCTCTGTGCATCTCTTCTGTTAGTGTAGTCCCTTTCCTCTAACAAGTCCTGTGGTTGGCACTTGCCCCATGGCCCTGGTATGAGCAACAAATCCACTGGTCTCCCCTTGAGTTGTAAAAGACTTTGGTTTTCCTTGCTCTGAGCGTGTGGGCAACCAACTGCAATGGTGCTTTGTTAACAAATAACCATGAACAACTTATGCTAAGTAGTTGCCAATGAAATAGCTTTCCAAAAGAACACCTCCATTATACAAAACGGTGCCAAGTCAGGAAGTGGATTCAGAAACAGGCTTTGAAGGATGTAGAGAGCAAGGGAGTAGCAAGGCTAAATTTTATCTGTGTGTACTGGAAGTAGAAGCCAGGCTAACCCCAAAGGAACCAAACAATAGCATGGTCTCACATCAGCTCAAGGAACAAGACTGTGGAGACAATGACCAGCCTGAGGACAATGATAATTTGTTTGAACTCATTTTTGAGATGTATCCAGGAGGCAGAGACCGAGGTGAGGGAACAACAGAATGGGGGAAGCAATGAGGACAAAATGACAGATATTTTAGGTCAGATAAAATGCAGAGTGAAACCAGTAAATAGTATTTAAAGGGCAAATTCAGGTGAGTTGGATGCCTTCAGTGCCCACTTATTCCCAAATACACAGCAGTTCCTGTGATAGCTCTATATTTATTACCCATCTGCATTGCTGTACTAATCTTGGTAGAATAATATCCCATCTGAACCTACCCAAGTAATTTTTGCTTTTAAAAAGGCTCTTTACATGCTTCAACATTAAAGCCTTCCAGGAAAGAGTAATTAGGAGATGATGAGAACCATTAATGGGAATGTTCCCACATGCTTCTGATCTTGGCAGTCCCCACTCAAACACTTTCCTGTCTGAAAGAAAGCTGGTGCAAATATCTCTGCAGCCACAGAACTGAGCCTCTATAGGAAGCCACCTAATAAAATTGTTTGGCCAACCTGTACCTCTTCAAAACGAAATTCTTGTTTGATGTACTTATGGGCCTCCTTTTATCCCTGTTCCTTTGCAATTCAAGTCACTTGATTTTTGTCCTGGTCTGCCAGTTGCTACCTGTTGTACTCTCGTCTCTGGGCAGCTTCTTGCTCCCATCTCTGATGGATTTCCCATCCCCACAGGTGGTACTGGCAAGTACGAGCCTTCTCTGTTGCACTGGGGCATCCATCAGAAGTCAGCAAGAGTCTCACTGATCCCATATCTATGCTTCAAATAAACTGTTTTTGCTAAATGCAGCTCTAAACAAAACGTTGATTAAGCTCTAGGCTGTTTTTGCAAGGGGCCTCTATGACTTCATGGGTAATCAGAGCACCTAATACAGCTTGCAAAAACCCCTCAGCGTAGAAGAGATTTCCCTCTTGGGCTATTGTCTACTAAACTGCATTTAGAAAAAGCAATCACACTTAAATAGAAAAGGACTTTAAAGACTTCATTACAAGGTGCACAAAGTTTATAACCCAGAATGGCACTTTAAAGATCAGATGGTTTTTATTGGTGTTTTTTTTTTTTTTTTTCCTTATGTGCAGATTTGCAAAGCCTTGAAATGTGTTTAGCTCTGGTTCTAGCTAGTAATGCAGTGGCTGGATGCAAACACCTTCTGTGTCCTACTTTCTAGAATCTCCTGGAGGAAGTGTTTATAGCAAGTGTGAATAAGCAAAAATATTCCTACAAAATCTTTTTCTGCCCACGTTTCCCTACCTCTGAGCTACTGCATAATAAAGCAGTTCCTCTAAGTATCAAGACCTGGACACAAACAGAATAGCCACTTGACATTTTTAGTGCTGCGTAAGAGGAGAGGAAGGGCTTCATTCAGATCTTTATTTCCTCATCACGTATCAAGTTCAATTTCAGTCTCACGTTGGATTCCTGCTAGCAGCATCACTAAGCTGTGAAGGTCTAAAAATCTTTCAAGGCAAAAAGCCTTGCAGAAACTCCTGAGATCAGCTCACAGCCCTGCCTTCATCTAGCAAGTAGTTCTGGAGCAGAAGTGCAAGGAAGAACTGTGTATAGCTGATTACCAGGTGCTTAACAGTCGCGTGTGTTCTCCTAGATATTGCTCTGCACCCTTGTTCCAGTTGATGTGATGCCTGAGGGTGGGGACAGGATGTCTGGGCTCTGGGGATGTCTCCTGGGGAAAGTCCCTGCTGCTCCATCCCGCACCACTAGCCTCCAAGGCTGTGAGATGAGCTGTAAGTGGCGCAGAGGCGAAGTGGTCGTAACAACTAACCCCTTCTGTCACACTGTGTCCCCTGAGCTGGACGTGCAGGGAGGGTGCCCAGGATGGTGCCCAGCCAAGGAACAGCCACCCTTGCACAGTTTGGTTCACCTGCTCACACAGGCTCTTCTTACCAAGACAAGAAAACATTTGCCCCAGCAGCTCAAAAACCTCCCTGTGGGTGGCATGGACAACAGGCTGCCATGGCCTGGGATATCTCTAGGGTGATTTTTTTTTGGAAAAATTGTAATGAGCAGGGGAGGCAGCGGGGGGGGGGTGAAGTGGCAGATGCTGGGGACATGTCCTGGCAGGGAGCCAAGCCCACGGGCCCCACCGCCTGCCCACCTCAGACGTCATAACTGCGTCTCCTTGCGTGTCTGCCGACTGTCCCCGCATCGCAAGCAGTAGGATCACACCCAGTCGCCATGGCGACATCGTGATGTGGTGTACCGTCACCAAGCAACTGCCAAGGGGTCCCTGGGGATGGCAGGGTGCCTGTCCCACTGCCCCAGGCAGGATGAGGCCCCATCCAGCCCTCAGCCCCATGGATGCTCTCTTATTCCATGAACAGGGATTTGTGTAGTTCTGCTGCCTTCACAGTAGCCATTTTTCACCTCAGTAGTAATTTGTAACCCTTTCCTTCAGGAGAGTTTTTCACTGTGGTGCAGTAGCAGTCTGTGCCCCTGCTTTATTCTGCATGCAGCTTTCTGACCATTCCCCCAGTGCTCACTAGTTCTTTAGCCAAAGGACACAAGGGAAGGATTTTGCCTAAAATGGGTGGGTGCAAAACCTCTGAGCAACCCCTCTGGGGGAGGGGCTATTCCCCTTTTGCTGGCATGACTTCTTTGATGTTTGTTCCATTTATGCCTTGGTGTCTGGATGGCCCTGTTCTGGTTGGTTCCCAGAGCTCTAGGTGCCCTGAAATGGGGTTAATGGGTGCTGCAGGGTTGGTCAGGCTGCCACCAGGGGGTTGAGCCTTTTCTTTCTGCCTGTCTTCCTTCTTCCAGACGGATTGGTAGCTGAGCACTACTAAGCAGTGACCTCAGGATGTGTCTTCATTACCTTCTAGGGCACTGAATCATCTCATTGTAGGACTTTGCAGGTGAGAAAATGCAGTTGCAGTCACGTCCTATATTTACAGCTGTAGCATAGAAAGCCTCAGCACTCCAGCCCTGATGTGGCACGAAGCTGAATTATTAACAAGTGATTTCTGCTAGGGGAGAAGTAGGTGGAACAAGGAAGCCCTTCCTGCCTGCACATGAATCAGTATTCAGCAGGCAACTGGGGATCTGGTTACGTAGTGTTGGGATCTGCTGGTGCTTTGGAGAGGCAGGGGGCTGGGGGGTGCCTGGTGTGGTTAACAGGAGCTTTCATGGCTTTGGTGTCTGGCTCTGGCTTGTGCTGGGATCTGCCTCCCACTCGCCTCACCATCTGTAGGATAACTGCGCCTTGTGCCAGGCACAGAGCTATGCTGGAAGGGCTGTCTGCCTGCCCTGGGGCACGGGCAGCCCTACCTAGGCTGCTGCAAGGTTGCTTCAGCCCCTTCAACAGAAAGGGATGCTGCCTTCTCTTGTGCAGTCTCGCTGTCCTGTTGAAATTACATGGCTCAGAGGTGAGGCCAACCAAGGCTTGCTCTGCAGGACTCTACAAAATCCCTCTGAGTATCAGTGAATGCTTTCAGGTGAAAAACCAACAACAAACAATTCAGTGGAGTGACTGATATGCACCCTGAAGTGTGGGGCTAGTCCAAGCAACTCTTCTCAAGCTTTGGTCAGCTCGGGATGCTTTTCTGTTTGAAAAATAAAGCCCCTGTGCTAAGCATGGACTTTCTCAATACACCCTGCTGGGCTACTGCAGACAACTCAATAAACAAATGTAAGGAGGCTTGTATTAAGCACCTGTACAGATGAAATAAGGAATTAAAGGTAAGCTAACTCGTAGCATAATGGTTACAGATCTATGGCATGGAAAAAGCAGTGAATCTTGCCCAGTGCGCTTGTTCTAGTAACTTTTTTCAGTGATTAGTCTGGATTTCTTAAATCCAACGTTGTTCCTATGCTGATAGACCCTATAAACAACGTTCAGAAAAAGCTCTTCAAATCAATAACTGACAAAAGAGCCATTTTTTTTTTCCAGGCATGTTGTTGACCACCAAAGGATGTATTTAAAACACAATTGATTTGGAAAGGAGAATATAATAGAGTTGTTTGATTCTTGAATTAAAATGTTTCTTTCAAATCAAAGTCTGCCTGTGCTGTGAAGCTGTGCTGCGTATTACAGCACTGAGCTGGAAACAGATCTCCTTCACTTGCAGTATTACTGAAAGGAAGGTTTGGGGCTAGCATATTCAGCCTCCTTTGGAGACTTGTGGGTTGGCTGATCATCTCAATGTACTAGAGGGACTGATTGAAACACTTCATTCTTTGTAGCAGCGCGCTGGCACTAGATGCTGAGCGAATATACGAACTTGGTGATTGAGGGTCCCTCAGAGGGAAGCTGCGGTGGCTGAGTGCTCCTCTCTAAACACAAAGAGCTATTTCAGCAGTGCAAGATGACACGCTTCTTCCTGCTGCTGCAAAAGAGATTTTCATTGCAAAAAAAAAACCTACCTGAGCCTGACATTGTGAAATTACTTCCTTATGCGTTGTGCACCATAGCAGAAACCCAACTGAACTGGAAGGATAGATACATCCTCGCCCAAGCTCCATGCAGCAAACAGCTACAGGAGCCCGGGGTTGGTAGCAGGAAGTGTGTGGGAAAGCCATCTGGTGAAGCCACTTAGAAACAGTGTGAAAGTCTTTTTTCATTCACTTCCTGACAAAGTAGTAATATGTTGCCTCATTATAGGCAAAGGGCTGCTTGTTATTGTTGGATTCGTAGCTCCTAGAAGCCCAAAGGTGGGGACAGGACTTGCTGTGTTAGAGCTGCTGGGAGCACACACAAGAGGAGATCTTTGCCTATGCAGCTCCACCCCCATAATTTCTGAACTTACAAGGATAGAATGTGTAGGAAATTCTTTTTTCAAATGAGGAACTGAAACAGATGGGAGAGACTGAAGGAGCTGGAAACAAAACACATAATTCCAAGCCACGACTTTCTCAGCAGAACTGTGCTTTGCCTCCTGTACTTGGAGTGTTTATGGTGAGCAGTGTGTACCTTGGTGTATGTTCTCTGCAGCTCTCCTCTGTAAAATCAGTGTTTGGCTCAGTACGGATGTGCTACTGAGAATTCCTACATGCTTTGCTGTGCTGAGGCTGGGGGGAGGGGAACAAAATCAACATGCAGAATGGGCTTTAATCATCACTTAGATTTTTTTTTTTTAAAAAAAAATAAGGTTACTGTGGAGATCTTAAACTTGATCTTTAGCACGAGTCATGTCTTTCACTGAGCTCCCAGTTGATCCCACCTCACTTCCATGTGGTTTAATACTGCTGTAACTGGGCAGTGTCTCTGCTCCGCTAGAAGCAGAGCGCCACACTGAAGGCCGTATTTCAAGGGGAGGCAAAGTTCCTTATAACCTACTTACTATTATTAGATATGTAAAGTTCTCCTATATGATCATCTCATCTGAAGAGTCATTTTATAGCCCCTGTTTTAGCCTCATGGCAACTCTAAGGCAAGACAGTTATCACCATTTTTAGAGACCGGAACAGACCTAAAATCCCTATCCTTGAGTTTTCCGTACCAGTCAGTGCCAAAATCAAGGATGGAATTTTCAGTCCCACAATTGAACTGCAAGGCAGAGCTTTCTGGGTCCTGTTGCTACCCTTGTGTGGGTGTGTGGGAGTGCGTGCTTGACTGGTTAGTATTTGTGCCAGGTTCAGACTGGGGAAAAAAGTGTGGGGTTGGCCCTTCTCTGGGGAAGGTAAGTTTTTATTTTTATTTTAAAAAAAAAGACCACAGGCCTAATTAGATAGTAAAAGAGTATTGCAGCAGGAAGGAGGAGGATGAAGGAGACAGTGGATGCTGCCCTGCTTTGAGGTAAAAGGGGCTGAAGCTTGGGAACTCCCAAAGAAGCAAGCAAGACCATGTGGGCTAGTAGGTCGTGAGACTGAGCCCATTGTTTGACACGTAGATCCTCCTGCCAAGGGAATGCCTTCCCCTGGAGAGATGCTCGTGTCTTGTGAAACTGGGCCATGAGCTGTTAATTGCTAAACCACAGAAATTCAATTTTAAAGAGGTAGTATCTATCTCATGTAGGATGTCTCATACCAGAGAGTAACATTTCTTTGTTCTCCTGTGAGTGAAGCCTCTAGTAGGGTATTCAGTGGTGGATAAGGACAGAGTTGAAGCTTTTATTGCCTTATCACAGGCTTCTCTTAACCCTTTCCTCCCAAACAACCCATCGAGATGCAAAATTCAGAACCAGGAATGCAGAGAGGACAACAGCAATGCCTCCAAGTTCACAGAGGCCAAAATAGCGCTTCTTTGCAGGGTTTGTCTTCTGCCATTGCTCAGTTCATGATCCTGAGCAAGACTCCAGGCCATGGTAACATGGCTGTAGGCAAGCGCGTCCACACAGCTGTGTGTCCTTTTATTTATTGGAAGTCTAAGTAGTAGCAGGAGCCAGAGCTGTGTGGATGGCCAGGGTCTCAGCACTACTGCTGCCTCAAGCATTACATATGTAACATCTTCAGAACAAGAGACTAGACAAGTAAGATAGAATTGCACCATGGAGCAACACATGTGGATAACAAGCACCCAGTAATCAAGTGCTAATATAATGCTGAGATTTTTAACAGCCTCAACCAAAGCCCTGGCTGAACAACAACAGACCATTCCCAGCTTGTCTTCAGTTTGCTCAGATTTTTACAGCTCTAGAAAACAGTTTATGCTCCAGCTGTATCTACTGCGGTGCCTGAGTAACTGGCAATTCTTAGCCAGGTGACAGACTCGGTGAGCACTGATCTTGGCTGGGGAGCCTCAGCAAGTGTAAGCTGCTACCTATATCCCTCTGCCTTACCTGTGCTTTGTGGAACAACTGTCCTCTACTCAATGCTGGGAGCGAGATGAGACTGGTGTAGAGAGGGCAGCACCTAGAAGCAACTTTGGGATGCAGTAATTCTGCAGTGAGTGGATTAAGATTATTTCTGGCAGCAATAGGAAGCTAAGGGAACAAAAGCTATGCTTTGCCACTGCATGCTGGAAAACCTAACTTGGTTGTTTCTTTGCACAAGGCTTTCCAGAGAGGCTCTCTGAGCAGCTGGGCTGTGAGAGGTTCCTGCAGCAGGAGTGTCATGTGAGGATAATCCCATGCTGTTTAAAGCCCAAAGCAAGCTGTCTGGTTTTCCTCTCCTACCTTCTAGGCTGGTCTCTAGTTTATGCTTCCACTGGGACCATAAAATCTTACATTTCCTAGCCAATGATGGAAATCGTGCATGCACAGAAAATGCCTGAGGGCCACCAAATCTGATGGGAGCCAAGTCCTGAGCACCAGATGAAGAATGTAACAGAACGCAAGGGCTTGGCTTGAACCTCCTACCCGCATTGCACATGAGAGGTTCTGTCCAGAGAAGAGGTGAAAGATCCTCTCTAGCTACGCTTGGGAGGTAGAAAAAGCCCTGATAAACTTAGCAGTTCTCCTGAGCTGAGGAAATATTCTTGTAAAAATCAAATTCCCAGACTAAGTGACTGTTTTCCAGTGCTTGACAAGAAAACCTACAGCAGACTGAGGGATGATTTCCTCAAGTGCCAGCACAGAACATTATACTGAAGACCTCTTACCTCCAGAGGCAGAGGAAAACTGCACTCAGGTTAAGTAAAAGCAAGTTAACAGACCTGTGTGCTTGGCTTGTTTCAGTCCTCTGGTCCTAATGTTGTGACTGAACTCTTGACCCTCCCTTAAGAAACATCTGTGACAGCCCCCAAGTCTCACCCCTGACCAAATCTGGTCTGAAATATGCTCTCCTACCATTACATAGGCCTCTCCAGCATGAGTCTCTGGTGTGTCTTTGTTCTACGCAATTTGGGGGATATACAACTGGTGAGAAAATGTTTTCATCTGCTGCCGTAACTGTGTGCTCAAGCAGTAAAATTATGGTTTGTACTGACTGTCCAGTGGGGAGAAAAAAAAAATTCTTAATTCTAGAAGACAGGTCAGCTTCCGGGGGAGGAGGCAGCAACCGTTAAGTCTCTTGCTCTCAGAAACCTGTGCTGGAAGCAGCCAGTCAATTAGGCTGATTTGTAGCAGCCCTACTATAAATCCTCTTTCATTCAGAGACTAAGCTCTTTGCTGAAACTTGCCATTCCAAGGAATTTCAGGAGGTTCTCACACATCTAAACATGGCACAATTATTTGCAGTGACACACCATCTTGGAACAACACAGTATGTTCAATTTAAAAACTCCATAGACAATGGATATCAAAAAAGGGAGGCCAGCAAAGAGCCTCTCCTGTCACAGATAAGTCTTTTTCTTGTTTTACATTTGTTTAGCCTACTCAAACTTAGAAATAGATTTGGTAAAGCAGACTTAAATACAACCAGCTGAGAAAGGTATCTATGCGTTAAATGGCCACTCAATTCCCAAACATGAAATGCAACACTCCTTAAAGGTGTAAAATTCAGTTTAAAGGCAGCGTATTTTATAGACGTACTGGTGTAATCTGCGTAGATGCAGAACCATTTCTTCTCCCTTAGCAATCTTTCCCACTCACTTGTCAGAAAGGCTGCTTAAAGCTGAGCCCCGAGCCCATACCGGGGCAGCTGTGTTCCTGTCCTCGCCGTGCCACAGAGACTCACCCTGCTGAGCTGGTCTAGGAGTCTTTGGTTCTGTTCGGAGAGTTCCTGGACAGCCCGTGTCTTCTCGCGGTCGGCTTCGCGCAGATGAACCTGCTGCCTCTCTAGCTCGTCCTGCAGCTGCTTCACGTCGCTCTCCAGTTCAGACACCCTTCCTTCCCATTCTCCCTCCTTGTTCTCAAATCGCCTCCGCAGTTCGTGCTTCTCTTGTTCTAGGTGCTAGATAATAGCGGATAGGGAAGGAGAGGTTAGGAAGGGAGGAAAGAAGTGATTACTGCCTCCCTCCCCTCCTTCATGCTTAGCACTGCCTCTTTTCATGCAGGAAGGAGAATGGCACTGTCATGCTCTGGTACCATGGCAGTGGCAATCCCATCCCATGTCAGGACAGGTCACAGGCACTAAACTTGCTTCCCATTTCCAGCATGTGGCCTGTCCTTGGCCTCTGTAGATCAGTGCATTGGATTTTTACTGAAACAACTGCCAAAAGGGTAAAGCAGGCTGCACGTCAATAAGTGGAAAATATAGGTCAGGCAGGCAAATTGATTTAGTGGAGCCTATGTTAACTCCAACACAATGTTTCAGTGGGCAGTGGCATAATTCTTCTAAAAATTGCCTCTTGTAGTCAAAATTACACAAACTGTATCCTTCCTGCTGATGAGGAACCTAGATGAGGCATCTTTCCTTTTTAGGGGTCTTATCAAACAACATTTGATTCATCTATCCGTTTGCTCCTTCTATTCCTGACCTAATTAGTTGCCTGGTGGTTTGATAGTCCACAGTAATTCTGTTGTTTGATGGGGTGGCAATGGATATAATGAAGTAGTTTCATTGCATGTGCTCATTCTGGGGTGTAGGTCTTTTAGGAACAGCTCTCAGGCCTGGTGATTTTAGGACTGGTTGCAATACAAGGGACAGCATGAAGCTGGTGGAACTTACGGATGTTTTACAGGCTCAGTAAAATGAGGGCTTGACTGATAAATCAGGTCAAAACAGATTTGTTGTGCCCATTTGAAAGAATCCCTGCTCTGAAAATCTGAGCTTGGATTTCCCCTGGTGACCAAAGCCATGTGCGTGCTTGTTGAATGGTCACAGACTGGGACATGGCTGTGTCCTAAGATCAGCGGGGAAATGAGAAGAGCAGGAGCCCTCTCCTTGTCATTTGTTTTCTGTCCCCCAGAACAACCTGCGGTTACTCTCCACCAGATTCACGAGCCTTTTAGGAATGCGCCTCAGCAAACAGAAACCCACTGGGCCCAGCACTGGTAGCACTCTGCCATTTTTCTGAGGTTACCATCCCCCAGTGAGCAATCCCCATGATGCTTATGTTAGGAGGGGAAAATAAAGCTGCTAGGAGGGAAGGAAAATTGCACTGCATTTATGTGAAGTGGCTTTTTATTGCTTGTTAGGCTGTGAGGTGGCTGTTTCCCCTAGGTACCTACTGCTGATGACACACAGCCTCCCTGGCAGGGTCTCTGTCACCTTCCTGAGTAGGTCTGAATGTCAAAGCTCTGCACTTCTCCAGCAGCCTCTGGCCTGTGCCATCACTGATCATCCACCTCTTTTGCCCTGCAGAAGATGCCATGTTCCTTAATCTTATCCCCAAAGCTTCTAGATCCCTTCCAGCACAGCAACACCCTGCTTGTGCCCTTCCAAATTCTTCCACACTTTCTGGAAAACCCTCAAATATGAGGGAAGGCTGATTTAAAAAAAAACACCAGCCCAAAGCAAAAATATTTCCGTATATTATCAGATACCAAAGGAAAGAGTACTCCTTGCAAACACTCGGCAGTATTATCATTATTTATAATGCAATAGGTAGGCAGGAGATCCTAGCACCAGGCCTATGACAACTAAGTGTGGCTGGAGCAGCCACAGTTTCGCTTTCAGCAGCACGCAGAAATGCTGGGTTTTACAGCTCTGTCTCTATCACTGCTAGGCAACGTTCAGAAAGATCCAGGGCCTTCTCTAAATGGAAGATGAAACTTCAGCCTGCTGAGAAGCAACAGCGCAGCTGAAGTTCCCTGGTGCACGCAGACATACTCAAATGTGATTTAGAAGCCACCGGTAAGCCTTGCCAATCATTTAAAAACCCCTTTAGTGCCTTACTGCAAGGGAAAATCCACGCTACGTACGGCTCCGATAAGCAGCCATCACACAGGCAGGAGCTGGAGGGAGGCAAGGAACAGTAGGTTTATTCTCTCATGATGGAGGGATTGGAAGGGTGCAGCGGGGCGCGGAGAGACTGTTGAGAAGAGGGAGGACTAACCAGCCCACACCTGCTGACCGATCCCTCCTGCTGCCTCCTCTCTCTGCAGCCGTCTCCCCTTGCCTGCCCTCACCCCAGCACCTGCACAGCTGCAGATCTGTGTAGTTGTTTTTTTTTTTTGGCATGTAGTGATGACAGGGCAAACTGCTGTCCTCAGTAGGAGGGTGTTGTGTTTTACAAGTGTCTCTCTGTCCGCCAGCTGCTCACTGATTTCTGTGTGGAACTGTTTTCTAGAAGGTATTTTATTCCAAAAGCAGGTTTTCTTTGACATGACTGATTTGGGCTGGTCCTAGTTTAACGAGCTGAGAGCAAGGAGTTCCCAGCTGACAAAGAGGGTCTGCACTGAAAAATGCTTAGGTGGGGCAAGCTTCTTGGTATCAACGGAATGAGGCATTAACTGTTTTAGTCACTTGTGGAGGATAAAAGTGAGATTATGTGTCAGAATTTGTTACAGGACTTCAGCTCTGTTTAGAAATGCATCTGAATTCAGGGTCTGAAGTGAAAGCTGCTGGAGCAGGTCTACGGTAGGAGTACTGCACTTCAGTAACACCTGCAGAATTAGAACCATTGTGGCCGTTGGCAGCTATCTCTGTCCTGTGTGCACTGCCACGGGGAATAAACCTAAGCACAGAGTAAAAAGAGATGTTTCTCACCAACAACATGGTGACAACACTGCAAAGGCAGAGTCTTGAGGCAAAGTACCAGAAGCACAGGCCAGCACACTGGCTGTTGGGAACTGGGGAGGCTTCACTGAGTTCCTGTAACCAACTCTGAGCTGCTGCCTGGGAGGAAATCTCTCCTAAGTGGTACTCATACACCCCTATACCAGGTGCAATTGTCACCAAGGATTTCACCTGAGTTTTGCTTCTGGTTATCATGACAAAGCTGTCAGTGTAGGGATGGAGGTAACACGTGGGGCCTTCCTCCCCCTTCCTCCAAAATTGAAAAGCTTATTGTGAAATTTTGTTTACTTTAGTGGCAACAGGAGGAGGCCAACATTTAATCTGCAGAGGTGAGTCTTACAAGGCTTGTGTTACAGAATATTAACATCTGAGGTTGGGTTTTGTGTGTGTGTGAAGTAGCACAGTTCGGATCTGCCAAACCCAGCAGAAAAAACCTGACCCGTAAGCAGATAGCTCCTATCAGATGCATAGCCTGAAAAACAGGAATCTGCTATTCAACTGGAAAGTTAGAGCTCCAGCAGTGGGATGAAAAATGTAAACAACTGGCTGCATTTATCACCCCTTCATTCGCCTTCTAAATGGGCCCAGAAGAGTGGAGGGAACCATTTGGGGAATGTTAGTTAAAGTACTCTAAAGTCATAGTTCTTAGTTTTACTCTCTCCTTTTCACCTTTACATTTTGCAAACAGTGAGTGCTGTTTGAGTCTCCAGAATTCACTCACAGCAGCCCAGGAAGCGCCTGAAGTTGTGCATTTTTCTTTAACGGTAGGAAAGGTTTTACTCCAACTCGTCAGGGGAACCACGTCAGCACAGTGCCACATACGTCGGTTCTTGCTTAAAGATCAACCTGAAAACGTTCACTCCAGCACGTTTTACCACTCTGGGAAATTCTAATCTGATAAATAGGGCTGCTAAATAACAATTTGAGCAAATGTCACCTTCGCTATTGTTTCTACCAGAATAGTAAATGCAAAGAGATTTCCCTGCAAAGAGAAAGAGACCATCCAGAGTGAAGTGCTGAGTTCAATAACAGAGAGAAATTTCCCCCTTCAGGAAGAAGGCGATCCAAGAACAAGGGCCATATATTAATTTCACGAATCCCCTTGGACTTGAGAGATTAAAGTCTGTGAGGGATGAACACAGAAATATGCAGGGCTGTGACTTGAAATCTGAATGTTAACCCAGTATTGTTCAAACTCTCCAAGAAGGTGAGCGAGGCTTTTTCTTGTACCTAGTATTACTTGCTAGGGGATTAAAATTTCAAGAGGATCTCTGAAAAAGGAGCAGGGGTGATAGTTGTGCATAGTTGTGTAAGAGAGTTGTTCCAAAAGCAGCTGCCAGCACCAGTCCTTTTCTTTGTAACAGCTCCATTTCAACCTTAAAATCAATAAATGGCAGGAGCCCAGGGGCTGAGCTAAACATCTCCATACCTGTAGGTATTTTTCAGAGCAACCAGCTAGCAGAGCCGTATCACCAGGGCTTATCTCCTGCCCCGCCTGATGCCTCAGCTCCAGGAGAGGGCTGACACATGCCCCGCACCTCGCTGCTGCTGCACAGCCCCAACTCGGAGGCGGCTCCGGGCCGTGCCCGCGCCCGGGGGCTGGGGCAAAGCAGCCGGGGACCGGGGCGCTGCAGGCCGGCCCGGCTGTGCTGTGCCTCCCCCAGGCCTCGGGGCTTTTGGGGGGTTATTTTTAATTCGTTCCCTTGTTTTTAGACCCCGTCACGACCAGAGGGAGCTCGGGCGGGGAAAGGACCGCGGCGCGGGGCCTCACCTCCAGCTTATCGGTCAGCTCCTTGTGCATCCTCTCGTACTGCCGGCTCATGTCCTGGTTGCGCTCCAGCAGCGCCTTGCCCAGCCGCGCCGCCAGCACCAGGTCCTTCTCCTTCTGCCGGATCAACGACAGCAGCTCGGGGTCCCGGGCGGCGGCGGCGGCGACGGCGACAGCAGCAGCGACGGGCGGCGGCTCCGGCGGTTCCCCGGCGGCGGCCAGCAGCGCCAGCTCCTCCTCCAGGGCCAGCTCCAAGCCGGCGGCCCCGGTCCTGCTCCCGGTCCCGGTGATGCCGGCGGGCGGCTCCATGCCTCCGGCGCTGTCCGCCTCCGCCGGTGCTGAGCCGGCGGCGGGCAGGGGCAGGCACGGCGCCGACATGGCCCTGCGAGGCTCCCCCGCCGCCGCCACCGCTCCGCTGCGCCCCCCGCGCCCGGCCCGCGGCTGCCGCTGCTGGGCGGGGAGCGCCGCCGCCGGCCCCCGCCTTCCCGGCTCCCCCCCCCAGCCCCCCAGCTCATCGGCCTTTTGGGGTGCCCTTGGGGGGTTGGGGAGGGAGCGGGGCTTCTGCACGGTGCCCAACTGGCTGCTTCTGGTGAGGGCACGGGGAGGAAAATCCCCCCCGGGTAGGTGCTGGGAAGGTCGAGGGGGGCACAGCGCTCCCTGCCTGCTGCCAGCCGGGCTCTTTTGGTTCAGGGAGCAGCTCTCCAAGCCTTTCTACTCGGTAGTTCGCCTCTGGATAGCTGACTACAGCTTCCAAGAGCCACTGGGGCTTGCTTTCAATTTCAGATTGGTTTGGATGTTCCCCGAGAACATTTACCTTCAAAGCGACCTCGGGGAATGTTGGGAGTCGTAGTCAGTTGTGCTCAGAGCACTTGTGGCACCGGGAGGAGGCAGGATTGCCAGGTAACCGAGCTTCATGGAGTTGGTTCTTCAGTTCTGTTTTTGTTGACTTCATTTCTTCCCTCTGATCCAGGAATTACTTCTTGCCACAGGAGGGGAGGCTGAGGCAGAGCAAGGCAGTGTAAAAGTGTGCGTCGTCATGTCTGCTTGGACTGATTCTTCAATTTCTCTTGGTGGTTTAATCTCAGGAGAGGCTCTAGTTGATAGTGATTGAACAGAATCGTTTGAAAGGAAAGCTGTGGTTTTGATTCCTGGAAGTTTGTCGAAATAAACAGTTTTTTTTTTTAGCTTTTACTTCTAGCCCCTACTTCCATGGGGTTTGTTTTCCCTCCACAAAGGACTCACTTACACCACGTTCATCTGCATGCAGCTGCCCAACGCATCAGTCCCAAGGCTGGTTTTGGCTGTGACAGTTGAGGGCTGGAGCAGTTTTCTAGCATGGCTGGCTCCTGCCTTGTGTCAGACCCAGGTCCCTGGAGAGCTGCAGATTATTCCTAACGGTTAGAGCAAGAATTGGGGGGAATGCAAACTTCCCTCTGGCCATCTGCCACCGGGACCTAGCCCTCCGTGGGGGATGCACCCCAACAGCCAAGGTAGCAGGACTATTGTGTTCTTGGCTCTTGACCAGGCGGCGACGGTTAATGCCGGGGTGCTTTTTGTCATGCGAACACCTGTTGTCCAAAGCCCAGGTGGAGACCCGCTACCTCCTGCCATGCTCATCCTGCTGGCTCCCATCTTGCAATGGTGACCGTTGGCTATTATGGTCCCCATTTCTTTTGCACTGGTGACCCGGAGGTGACTCCTCCTTTATCTCCCAGCAGTTCCCCCAGGCACTGATTTTGTTAGAGCTTTTGTCCTTGCGATCAAGTGGGGGCCAACATTGCTGGAAATGGGACTCGCCATAAGGCGAGGTGAACGGTACTACAGCTTTTAAAGGAATCCCACTGCCCTGATGCAGGAGCCATACTGTCAGAGATTTGATCAGCACTATTTAAACAGAGGAGGGAGTTTAATGTTTAAACTGATTGTGAGCACCTTCTGCTGGATGTGCCTACTACAGCAAACTAAGCCTGGTGTGATTAATGAAATCCATTGTGGCGTTAATTTTCATCTCTAAAGCTTCTATCGGTATATAAAACAGAAAGGGATTATATTGAGATGGTTTTAATCCCTCAGACAAAGCCTGAGACAACCCTGTAGCTGCATCTGTTTGGATGCATTATCCCAATCAAATAGCCAAGAAAATAGTTAAGGATACAACAGTTTATTTACAATTATACAGTGGCATTAGCCATTTGGATTCTAAAATGCATTTCAGCCATTTCAGCTGAGAGCTGGGACAGCCTCTGTCCACAGACACCTGACACCTGTTTCAGCTCCTCTTCCCCCAGATAAGGTTTGGTGTGTCCTTTGGAGAATTTCAACCTAGAAAAAAAAAAAAAAAAAAAGAAAAAAAAAGATGAATGGGTTAAGGGAAATGTGTTAGAGGTTGTTGTTTGTTTGTTTGTTTAACTGCACTTCTCATGCCTGGTGCGAGTCTTCCCCAGGTGGATGCTAAGAACTGCAAATAATGGGCAGGTCTTGTGAACATCTAGATCAAGTGTTTCAGGAGCTGAGGCTCTTGCAGTGTGAAGGTTCCTGTGTGTACATCTTTCAGCATGGAAATCACTACAGGGATGGCAATAGCACAGCCCCTTTCTGAAACTGCAGGAAGGACAGACTGATTAAAGCATGCAGAGAACAGAGCAAGTGACTGATGCAAGTGATGTCATCACCCCACAGGTACAGGATGTATGCAGGCCTTCCCTGTGGTATTAGGAAACAAGGCTGAAAATAAACATTGGTATAAGAGGGTGGTGTAAGATTGTGTTCTTCGTTCTTCTCCTGCTCAGGCAAAAAACTTACAGGGCTGTAAAAGAAAAGCAAGTAGCAAAAAATTAGCCTCTCCTGGACAGGGAGAAGGGACAGCACTGACTTTGTTCCTAAATAATTTTCCATTCTTGCTTTTCCCCAACCCCTGATTACCCAATTCAGTAACTAAGACAGGGGAATGGTCAGAGAACTTAACTCAAGGAGCCACTCAGGGCAATCTGCCAGTGCACTTCTCTCTGTTAAACAGGTTCCTAAAGGAGTGAGCTCCTGGAACAGACAATCCAGCTTAAGCCACAGATATGGCAGTGAGTATTGTCCTCCCCAGAGGGTCAAGGAGAGGTGAACTGAAAGCTGCGCAGGCTCTTCCAGCCCAATGTCAAGTACATTGTTAAAACCAGTGCTTTGAAATTAATACTCTGCCTTCCAGGGATTTCACCCTTTGGTCTCGTCACAAAGGAAGTGTGGCAGAGGGACTGGACCTTTGGTGGTTACACCAACAAATACTGGTGTACGCAGAGCTGTACGACTTAAGCAGGACAAAACATATTTAACACATCAGAAAAGCTGCAATCCAATAAATGCCCAAGTGCTCCAGTCAATACTTCCACCACAGCTGTGAGGGCAGCAGCCAGAAATGAAGCACCGCAAGGGATCATCCTTTATTATTTAGAGTAACAGGAGCAAAAGACTCATTGTGGGAAAGCCACAGGCAGACCTGTAAAAGTAGATTATTGTCCTATGCTTTTAAAGCTAACTGCACTGAGAGAGGAGTTCCCATCAGCATCCTTAATCTTCCTGTCAGTGGGCTGACAGTCTTCCAAGGAAGACGGCACAAGCTATCGGCTTCCTTTTGCCGTTCTCTCTCTCTCTCATATCTGTTTGAATGATTAATGGCTTTATTTTTCTCTTTGCTTTACTGCACTTTATTTCTGACAAATGTTTTAGTTATTCTGGCGGTTCGTGTACCTGCATGCTGAGGTGTTTCAACGTCCCACAGCTTCCTGCTGCTGCAAGATGGGCAGCAAGAAGAGTCGGCAGCCTAAGAGAGTTTGCTCAGAGGTTGCAGTTACCCAAATGAATAATTAAAGCAAATACGTGTCTTGCTTTTAAAGCAGGCCAGAACTGCAAAGCCGGAGATAAGACTCCTGTGTGACCTTACTTTCCCTTTGCTTCTGTAACGCCCAAAGCTATCTGGGTATGTGTGTGCCCAGGTTCTCCCTGGTGTTGGGGAGAGGAAATAGAGGATGGAAAAGTGGATTTGTAGAGGTTGGTAAAGGAGAAGAGAATGGAAATTTCTGGTTAAACAGAAGGGAAAGGAAAGCTGTTAGGAGTGTTAGCCAAGCAAAGTGTAGTGAACTGAAAGACTATCCTGATTCTTCCCAATGCTCAAGATCCCTACAGAGTTCCCATCAAGCTTGTTGTTTCTCAGGGTTATCAATATTACGTCACTTAGAGCAGAAAAAGCACTCGGACACCAAGGTGACTCATAACATCAAAGTCCAAGGAAAAGTCCCTTGGCTGCTTAAGGGTATGAAAGCATGGCCTGAGTGACTCAGGACTGCCTAAGGGCAGAGCCAACACCAGACAGTGCTCACCTTACTGCCAACGTCTAAGGAGCAAGGGATGCAAAAGGAAAAGAACAGGGTAATGGATTCGACTTGTTACGTGACACATGCAGGTATCGTGCTGAGACATCCCTGAGTTAGAGATGTACTCTAACTGCAGCTTTTAGTCACTGTTTCAGGTGTGAGATTTGGAAGCACGCCAGAGCCATCTCTCCAGAGCAAAGCTAACAGTGTTGGGAACAAGCACAACTACTTGGAGCCTGTGGAGCTGCATGGCCAGTGTTTCAGGCCAGCTTGATTCGCTGGGGTACTGCACTGGCAGTTTTACTTGGTTTCGCTCCAGGCCCTGATGAGCCAGGTGAGGTATGTGCTGCTTTGCTCCTAGGGCTCCTTCTTGACTTAACTAGTTCTAGACAAGGAAAAAAAAACAACAGTTGTGGCTGATGACTGGGTTTGCTCTAGGTAGATTCTGGACAGAGAGCCCAAGGTGACTCCTCTAGCTGCAGTAATGCTCAAACACTGTTCTCAGGAGGGCTCCCATCCACATATAATCTTGTCCTGACTGCAGGGATTGGCACCACATGCCTTAAATTGTACTACAGACATGCCACTTGGATGGATTGCTGCATCACTTCTTGTTTCAAGCTTTCTCAGCTGGAGAAAACACAAAGAAACAAAAACTATCCTGAGAACGCAGTGAGCATAACAAGATCCAGAGCGACCTGGGATAGGGCCAAGCAAGATGGGCTCTGCAGGCCTGCTTCAGAGCACGTACACACAGACCTGGTCCTGGGCTTGCTGCTTCTGTGGTTCACGGGAGCAAAGAAGTAAGTGCTCAACAGGTAGAGTAGCTTTTTCCAGTGAAGTAGGTGTTTTTTTTTTTTTTGCAGTGGGTGCGAGTTAACCCCTCTTGAATCTTGCAGCATGACAATATTTGACAAGTCTTTCTGGAACAAAAACTCCTTTTAAAAAAGAAAAAGTATCCTGTGCTTTTGCTCATATGGAGAGACAAACTGAGGGATGTTCTTGCTCATATTTCTCTATAGGAAACCATTAGGTCCTGAAATTACCTGCTGTGTTGTTGGCCACCATGCAGTTCTGCAACCATTAAATGATTAGATGTGACTACGGAGAAAAAATATTTGTTCAGGACCATCTTGCTCTGCCTCTTCTCTATGTGCTGTTATTTGTAGTGACTCACGAGGGAGTAATGGTCTTTGATCTAGCGTTGTTAGATTTGAATTGACCACGTTGACATGAAGCAATCTTTGTTGTGATGCAGCTTCCTTCGCTCACTGTTGTGGTCAATTATTTCATGACAATGGCAACTCTGCCAGGTATTTTTGCTTCATTGAGCAATTATGTTGTTATGGAAACTGGTATTCTATAAATTATCTGACGAGAAGCCTGATTCACTTCTTGGGAACAAGAAGTTTGAAAGCAAAAAGTACAGGGTTCTTTTTTTTTTTTTTTTTTTTTTTTTTTTAATTAGTTACACATTGATTTGTGTAATTATTTTAATCCTTAGGGCCCATTAACTACTCGGTGTAAATGGCAGCACCTTAGCATCTGTGTAAGACCTGGCCTGTTGTTGTCCCTCATTAGAGAAAGCGAGACCAGTGGATGTGCACAGTAAGGATGAGCTTGTTCCTGTGCCTGTTTAGGAAGCTGCCATGCCAGAAGGGGAGAACATTCCCGTGTGCCATCTGCAGGGCTCTTGAGCTCTTCAAAACTTGCCCTGGCTGTGCTGTGGCTGATGCTGCAAAGTGGCTGTGGTGGGAGTAATGTGTCCTTTTCCCTTTGACATTGAGACTGCTCGGAGCCTGCAGACTGCAAGAGGTTGATAACCTTGCTTGGGAGGTTCCTGAGAGGATCAAACCTCCTGTTCAACCACATAAACTTTTCAGACAGGCTACGTTTGCAAAAATTTCCTTTCCATTTACTGCTAGTTTCTTACCCTAGAATAGAGGAATGGACAGCCTTGAGGGACTTTTTGGTTTGGGGTATTTTGTCTAAACAAAGCTACCCTTTCAACTGGTGCTAAGGGATCCCCTTACTTACTAACCCCAAGCACGGAACTTCTCAGGGCATGAACTGTCACACCATGAGGAGGCAGGCAATCCTGCCTGCATGGAGGCATCTGGATATGGACAGCGCAGAAGCTTTCAGAAAGAGCTTTTGCAGCACCCATTACCTATGAGAAGAGCAGCCTTTCATCTCCGAGCTGTTTCTTCAGTGCTTTTCAGCAGCATGAACTATGATAAACATGTGGGTGGAAAACTACTAAACGAGAGTAATTAAGTGGCTCCTGGTTAGCTGAAGCTCATTCTACATGGTTGAGGAACCCTGCGTTAGTGTGAGTCAGTCAGTGCTATTCCCCAGGATCCTTCTGCTTTTTCATGTTTTCAAACTTGCTTGCTTTACTTCTCTTTCTTTAGACAGTTCTGTTTTTAAAAAGAATGTTGTTACCTTGTACATGTCCGTCTTAAGCCTGAAGGTAAATGCCTGATCTTTTGGCATGAAGACACAGAGGCCAGGCAGGGGTTAGGGAGGGTGAGATTTCTGTGTGTATGTGTTCCAGTAATAGGATTGTACTTGGAAACATTCTTGTTTCTCATCTTGTCCATATCAGTTCAAGCTGGAAAAGTCACATATTGCTTCTTATTACTAGACTGCATCGTAGTATTTACTAAATACTCACCAGAATGGAGTGCTCTGCATTGAAATGGGTGTTCAGGAAGAAACAAGCACAGAAAAGGGGAATAAATAATTTCTTCTTATATAAGTTTGAGAAGTCCACGTGGCTTTTATTCAAAACTCCCATTCCTCCTGAAATAGTTTTTAGAAAGTGAAACAGTGTCTGACTAGCTCAGGGTGAGAGCTGCGGAGGGATGTTAACCTTCCTGGGAGCAGTGGCTCTATGGGGCTGTCTGGAGCAGGAACCTCTGGAAATCTGTCTTTCCTCTGCCAGCCTGGGCATGGGGAACACTGCAAGTGCTCTGAAATAGCAGATAGCCAGCTGATAATTTGTTTCCTTGTCTGATCAGTGGGGGTTACTTTGGGGGTTACCATCAGTCATAAAAATACTCATTTCTGAATCTCTCCAGAAAAATAAAAATCCCGTGTTTTCAGATTCTAGCTGCTGGCTTCTAAATCCCCGTCACTTTGTCAGCACCCTTGTGCCTCACGGAATGGAGAGCTGCCAGACTGGTGTATCATCTCCCTGGGGCCTGCTGCCCACATACCAGGTAGCACATTCAAATTCAAAATAGCAGGCTTTGTGAGACTGCAGGTCAGCTTTGGCTGGCACTGAGAGATTTTTTTTTTTTAACAAATATGGTTGCATATTGCTGTATGAGAATATTTCACAATGAAATAAAACTTGGTAGGAGTAATTTCCATTTTAAGCTCATATTTATGTATAAGAGATTTCAAGAGAAAAAGAATTGCCAAATAATAGCAAAGACATACTGTTGAATTATGGGTATTGCTTTCTGTTGTTTAATTACTTGCAGACTGCACTATCCTTCTGGAAAGGCAACTGCAGGACCTCCTATATTACTGTTCAGCTCCCCTGCATCTGGCAAATGTCTTTCTTTGGGATTAAAAAGTAAATTATTTTCCATCGCTTCTACAGCTTAAAAATAATGCATCTTTCCTCCTCATTTGGGGACTTCCATCACTAACAGGAGCATAACTTTAAAAGCTTTTTTAATGTCTGTTATACTGCTAGCGTAAGAACTCTGTATAGCACTGCTAAGCCAAAGGACAATGCTTTATAGTAATATTAAAGGTGATTTTATAGGTATGCTCTTAATGTTTCAGAATCTGCTCCTCTAAAATTCTTTGTGTTGCAGCAGTCAGGGGAGCAGACCTCAGCACCTGGGGCCAGCAGGATTGAAGTCCACCTGGCCTGTATAGGCTGGGCTGTCATACCACCACACACCGGGTAAGCAGGTCTTGGGGAAACACTGTGCTGTAATTGCTGTTCCCATTTCACAGAGGGATGAAGGCAATCACTAGCTAACAGCCCCAAATGCCAGGTCATGCACAACTCTCACGCTGAAGTTGTGACTTACAGTCTTAACCCTTAGATCACGACTTCTCTTCAAGAGTCAAATTGCAAGAGGAAAACAACAGAGATCCTGACAGCGTCTTCCTGCAATGACTGTACCTGTTTGATTCTTGAGACAGACTCCTGAGAACCAAGGAAGGGAATACTACCGCACAGCTGAAGTCACAGATGTGTTATGGTGATGGTATTAAAAGAACTGAATAGAACATGAGCGCAAGAGAGAAGGTTGCAGCTCCACAGAGCTTGAGATCAAAACATTAGACACATGGAAAACATGAAAGGGATTAGACTTAAATACAAGGAAGGAGAAGAGGAGAGAATGAAACCATTTTACAGTAATTTTACTGGTCAGTTTTTAAGCTGTGAGATAAATCATGCTTGTAATTTTAAAAAAAAAGAGTATTTCTTTATTCCTGCTGGGAAGACCTAGTTCACACTAGCTGTAAATGTGTTAGGACAGAAAAATCAAAGTGTTAAACTGCTGTGAGGCACTCTCATCATATCATAATGCCTTTTGAAGCAGTAATTCAATGATTGATCAGAGGAGATCTAATTAACTAACTACATTATGTGAAAAAAGCAACACCATGAAGAAAGCTGTGATACTCTGGGCTGATGAATCTTTGCTCTGCTGCATGGGTGTGGGTGTTCTGTGGAAAAGGCAAACCTTCATTCAATATATGACCTAAAAATAAACCTGAAGATTAAAAGTTTCCTTTGTCTTTCTGCCCTACCTTTCCCATATTATTTCTTCGCATACTCCTAGACATTTTAGGAAGTGCATAGACCATATTTGTCGCTAATATATTCAGCATTTAGTTAATGGCTTAAATCTAATATTCACCCACACATGAGCTATGTGGGGGTGAAATTCAGATATGAATATTACCTTAATAGAGTATCTTCCATTCTTGTTTCTGATTTTTAAATTTTGCCTGTCTGCAGAGGCTGGGTGAGCTCAGTCTTAGTGGAAACGACATTTCTGAACATGCAGTGCATCCTCGGTCTGAGTTCACAGCCCGCTTCTCCCACAGGGTGTGCGGCGGCAGCGTGACCTGCAACGTGGCAAATGAGAGATGTGACAAACATGAAGCCGAATATTATTCATTGGGATTGATGAACACTCTGATATGCTGTTGTAAAAGGATCACGGGCATGTTTTGCTTATTTGACAGCCTTTCGACTTATATGCCAAGACTATGATAAAAATCTACAGCAATTCAGGTTCTCCATCAGAGCCCAGTTTAGCGGATTGCACTTTCGTACCTGTGGTGCTTTGAACTGTGGTTCACCTCTCCTCTGGAGATCAGGTCATTGTATAAAGCTTTCAGCCCTCTGCTTGACAAGATCTTCTGAATCAGAAGAAACCAGCCTTATTGGGCAGGGGAAGAGGCTTCACAAGTCTTTTTACGTGCACTATTTCAGTGATGGGAGCTAGTCTGCATTCTCTCTCACATATTTGGGTATCTGGTTTCTTCCAGGAACATTTTACTATTAAAAGAAAATCTTAGTTTAATGCAAATTTAGTCTACATTAATCATCCTCTTTTATGTTTGTGTCAGATGCAGCCTTATATGAAGAATTTCATTCATTTTTATATTTTCCCTCACTGTTTTGATTCAAGGACGTTGCAGAGATTATAAAACATTATTTCCCAAATTTTACATTTCAGTGAAGAAATCTCAGCCATGGCCAAAAGGGAGGGAAGCAACTACTTCCCAATTCATGCTTTGAACAATCCTACCCTAAGAGGCTGTGTGACTTGCCTATGCCCCACAGTCTGGCCCAGAGCTTTCCCTTGCTGACTCCTTGCTAATTCCATGGGTCAGTTTTGTGCTACTCAGTGTCAGCAATAGCTATGATACATGTTGTGTCAGTTTTACTCCATTTTTTATTCCAAAAGAGTAACCTACATAGAAATAACACAAGTAGATGTAGGTTTACCCTTAAAGTATTTTTGTTTGTTTTTTTCAGAAGTTACTCTGTGGGGAAAAGAAGATGTTTCTGTATAAAATTAGAAGTCTGCAGAGCTCATGAAATACTGTATCACTCTTTTGAGTGTATCAACATCCCTCTCCTGTGCAGAAACCTCCCTAGGAACTTGCTGTGGGCATGGATGCTAAGAGCAGGCTCCTGTGATTTTTATTGCCTCTGCACACACGTCGCCCTTGGTTGCTTCACTTTTTTCTCCTGATGACTTACCTGCTCAATAAGGTGTAACATAACCAACCTGAAGTGCTATAGCCATCAGAAATTGGAAAATCATTCTGTGGCACAGTAGGTAAATTAGCCTAAGAGACTACCTCTGGATGATGGGGGAAAGGCTTGTGGGTGAAAGAGGTTATTTATGGGAATTGTTTGCTCAGGTGCTGCAAAATTAGGTCTTGAAGTTGGCAAGATAATATGTAGTAATAGAATCTTTGGAAAAGCGTCTGTCCCTGAGCTTCAAATAATTCTTTGTTTAAAAAGCTGAAGTTTTCTTTTTATTTCAGGACAGGGGAACCCCTGGTTTAATTTTCTAGCATATCTTCTGAAAATATTTTTCCAGCCGTTTGTGTTTAGCTTATCGGTATGCTGCTAATCACCTTCCCCTGGCTTTCTGCTGCCATTAGCTGTATGCATCAGTTGTTAGTCAGTTAAACTCTTTCTTTATCTCAGTCCTTTGGAGAGAAAAAGTCATTTGAAATGGCTGGACAATGCTGGCTAAGTAATTGTGTTTATAAAACAGAAACATTGTGTTCCTCTTTATTTACAACTATTGTAAGTGGAAATGCCTCTGTTGTTTGTGTTCCTCTGATATTAGGTATCGCTCTTTCAGACACCTGAAGACCCATTATCAATGCCATGATTTTGCATTGGTTTGTCTGTATGAGAGAAAATGTCCATTATTGGCCTATCTCAGAAACAGCATCACATCAGCTTAAAACTGATGTAGAATTCTTTTAATTCAGCAGATCGTTAGAATATATATGGCACTTCCAGGGAAAATCAAACCATGTGGAAACAATAAAGGCTGGCAGTTACGTCTGATAAACAATAATAATCTGGTGTCTAGGGAAAAAAATGAGGATGTGGTTTTCTTCTGAAGCCTATCAACATTTAACAAAACTGTGTTTTGCATTTTTAACCAGTTACAAAATTACCTATAGTTGTTTTCTTTCTTTTTTTTTTTTTTTTCTTTTGGGTGGGGGGGAGAGGGGACAGAAAAGACAGGCAACTGTAAGGACTTGCAGCAGATTCTGGTTCTTTATTTTGTTTGACCTGATTTAACAAGCTTCTTCTGTTGAAATATCATAGTCTATGTTGGGAATTATGTCAGGAAGCACAATATGTGCAGTGTGGGTGAGTGAGCTTGCATAAACTGTCAATGAAGATCAATTATAGGAATTATTGAATTACACATTAGATAAGTAGCAGATGACTTCTTTTTGCATGCAAGTGTGGTGTTAGCTATTTTTGTCTAAATTAAAATATAGCCATACAGGCAGGGAGTATTTGTCACTAAGCGTCACAAGCTGCCTGGCTTTATTGATTATTTTTTCCTTTATGATTGAAGTCTTGCAGTCTTGTGGTTTTGGCATGAAGCACCATGCAGATGATGCGAGAGAGCATCAATCTACTAGCAACGTGCAATTAATATGCAACTTGGGCAGAAAGGGCAACTTACAAGACTTGATAGAGATGAAAAGAAAAACGTTATTTAGCAGTTGCCATTTTCTGAAGTGTTAGTACTCCTGATTCAGGCTGTGGGAGTTGTGTGTCCTCCTGATCATACCATAGATGGGCAGTTGACAACACGGTGGTGAGGCAGGCTCGTTCCTGCATTTTTACAATTTATAAATATCCTGTGTCAGCCTGTTTGATGGGTATTTTTGAATGTCTAGATGGTATTTTTGCCCCAAGAAGTTACCTAGAAGGTGGGAAGACTGGCTCAGGAATAGCTATCCTTTAGCAGACTCTAGAGAGCTGTTGAACATCGCTGCCAGCATCACCCTGGCTGTGCCTCCAGATCAATTTGTCACTGAAGACAGCTTGGATGAAAAAGAGAAGCAATAGGATTTAAGAGCCCTTTTCAACAGAGGAGTAGCTGTTCTTATTCACAGGAACTAGGTGATGTATCATCTTTTGATGTTGGGGTACTGAAAGGCGTCAGAATGAAACCCAGGAGAATACAGAGGACAGAGAAGAAACGAACTATGCAGCCTGCATGCAAACACTCTTTTATTCCAGCATCTTGTACTCTAAAATGTAAAATCTTTATCCCCAAATACCTGTTACTCTTCTCATGGTGGACTGAGTCAACGCAGAACCCAACCTCCTCCACTGCTTTTACTACTATCTTCTAGAGGATTCTAAGCGGGAGCTGGTGGTCTGCTTTAGAAGACTTGTTAGCAAATAACAATTACTTAGTGTAGACCTTTTTGTCATCTCTATTTGTCATTTTGAGGTTGTCCATTAGGCTTTTTCTGATAATTGTTTGATATGAAAAGCTAACTGATTTCTGTTTCATGTTTGAAAGATTTAAGAAGTATATTATTTACAATGGCTCAGCAAGCTTGCACCTCTGCTTTTGTTTCCAAAAAAAGTAATTGCTATTAGCTGTTTTCACCCACTGGCACAATTCATAAATGCTGCTTCTGATCCATTTTGAAACTTCAGAGAATCAAAGTCCAAGACTTTCATTGCACTGAGGAAATCTGTACAGCTGAGTGCTGGGAAGAGCAGAAGGTAGAACATATTCTACCTTTGCACTTACGTGATTCATTCAATTACAAAAGAATTTGAAACACAAGCATGAAAACAGCTTTTATTAAAAATTGATTTTTAAAACATTAGGAAGGAAATCCATCTGCAGCCCATTACAAACACAGAATAAGAGAAAAGTAGCCTCTAAACCTTTTCTATTGCAGGTAACATTTATTCCACAGAAACTCTTTTATGTGGAGTTTCCATTCTTCTTGCAAAACTAGTATTTTAGCATCTACCCTTTGGCAAAAAAGGGCTAAGTGCAATTTCTTGGAAGACCATGAACATTGCATCATTGTTACAACCTCCCACCATGGTCTTTTGTTTCTGTTTTTGTTGTTTCCCCCATTTGTGGAAGAATGTACTGGTTTTGTAGTCTTTTCCTTCCAGGTAGCAAAGGAAATGTAGAAGTGTATTGGAAGTGTGAGGCAGGCCCATAGCACATCGAGTCTGGTGAACAGCAGCTTGACCTGCTGAACAGCCAGAAATTGTCATTCAGTCCTTATGTGAACATCAAGCTACTTTGCTCTTTGTCACTGCTCTCTCTTAATCACTTATTCATCACAAGTCTTATCATGGAAAAACTGTTCAAAAATCACAATTCCACAATAGTCGCTGTAAAGTATTTCTTGGCCTCCAAGCAAACAGTATAGAAGTAATTCTAGAAGAATTAAATAAAGTAACATGTAGGCTGCCATTGCTGAGTTCTTCAAGACAGGAATGAACACACCCACTCAGAGCAAGAACATCTTAAATCTGTAAAGTACCAAAATCGTGATTCCAAATTAAAAAATAGACAGGCAATCATATCTAAATTCCTTTTAGTCTTACCTGGAAAAGTCCTTCTACATCAAAGCTGTCATTTAATCCATTTGATGCTTTTATTTTTACTCTTAACTACTGCTACTATTGTTCTTTTCTACCTTATTCATGCCTGCTATCATGCCTGTATGGCTACTGTGCACAGACTATTGTTTACTGGAATTTTTTAAATAAATCTTCAAAAGAAAAAAGATATAATTTCTCCACGTTCAATTATATGAATAAGTCAAGTCTACCTCTATATCTTAATTCGTCAGAGTTATATCTTAATTCATCAGGTAGTAAAAAGATGTATTTTTAAAAGAGCTTGCATAATTTCAACAGATTTATTTTGTTTCAATACTGAATTTTAATGTTTCAGTCTGACAGTATTTGTTTTACTAAACTGTAGGAACGGGTCAACGGTTCTGTTTTGCTTTTAGATAACGGATCTTGGGACTCTTAATCAAGCACGTTGTAGCCACATCTGTCAGCTGACGCTGGGCCACAGAAAAGCATCTTATGCTTCCCAACGACTTCTACATCAGAGACAACTGGAACGATTGTCTCCGTGCATGGATTTGATGTGAGCAGGCTCCTCCCAGCTTTTGATATGTGATGCTCTGATTTTCTACTTTCATGTCTTCAGATCCCATCTGCATAGGTACAGTGAACTTACAATGAATGAACCGTACTGTGTGACTCGTACTGAGCTGACCTACCTTGAACAAGCAAACTAACAAATGTCCCTGTTTCAAAAAGGGGGATGTTTTCCACTCCAGTAGAAAATTGATTTAGTGATGCTCCCCTCCCCAGCTGGCTGCCTGCCATTTTGTTATGTAGTGTAGGTTCAACATTAATCTAACCTATTTTATTCCATAAAACTCCAAACAATAATTTGACCTGTTCTCTCTAAAATCACAATGGTATAGCGATATATGAGTATCTTTCAATGCCGTCTAGCTAACTCCTAAATGAATTCATTCTTCCACCTTTCTGGAAGTCGGCCAAAGAGATTTATGGGTATGCATGGCTCTGCTACTCATCAATATTGGATGTGGAGATGTCTGTCTGGCACATCTCTGTTTCTGGCTGATCTCAGGGATAGAGATCAACTAAGAAGAGCCTACTACTTTTATTAAGAAGGAATTAATCTTTTGGGGCACTTTCCCTTGACAGCGGTCAGATTTCCAGTTTCCAAATATAGTACATGGACTGGATTGAGTCAGAAATCCTTTCAGTATACACGCTGCTCTGCAGCCTACAGGAGGGTGGGGAGTGCCAGCTTTCTAGATGAGATTACAGCACATGGCATTGAAACACAGGACCATCTCACAAGCAAGCAAATTATTGCTGTGATGATCTAAAGGGTGCCTTTCCAGTGGATTTGTTGATTTAGGGCAAGGAAAAAATCCTCCTTTAAACCACTAGAATTCATTTGTCTTAGGACCAATTGAAAATTAAATTCTATTAATCATTTTTAATTGTGCTCTCACAGAATTTCTTATCTTCATTATAAAGATATCTCAGTTCATATCTTCTTTGAGAATGTAGGTAAAATATAATTTGATATGGCCATCACTGTATCTAAATTCCAGAGTAATTGATTATTTTGTCATATGCAATTTCCAGATGACAAACTGCACCTGTACTGTTCTAGATTTTATCTTCTGAAGGAGTTCAATATTGCCTTCCTTTCCACTTCACTGAAAACATGCAAGTAGTTCTTTAGCTGCATTTAAAACAGAAAAATATGTTTACAGTAATTGCTCAGATACTTTGTCAGTTTTGCTTTAATTAAGCCCCTGCCACTTGTTGCTCTGCAACATGTAATTCCCACTATGTCATGACAAATTTCAGCTGCTGCAGGGAATGTTAATGTGAACACATCGATATTCATGTGTCTTGACAGATCGTGAGGTTTAATAAATTGCTTTCTATAAAATAATTTTTGTGAAATCAGGGGTGTTCTTGTAATAGCACAAAGGAAGCCTGAGGTTGAGGTCTGAAAAAAAAAATCATTTGCTTTTCACTGTGTCTAAAAATTAATAAATTATTTCTCCAGTAAGTAATGACTTAGTTGCTTTAGGATAAATATATATATAAAAAAAAAAAAAAGTAAAAAGAATGTGGAAGACAATTATGAGGGAAAAAAAAAGGTTCATTTTCATGTAGTTAGTGGCACCTTCACCTCTGATGTTCCCAGATGCACTCATTTCACACAGTCTCTTTTTCTTGCCTACCTCAGGGGGAATCTCCTGTATTCTTCCACCTCTGTTATTGGGACCCAACTATACTACCTTATAGCTATAGGAATAGGGTACAAGAGGCTGTTCATTTTTCTATGAATCTGAGACAAGTTTTATAGTTTTAAGGCATCAGTGGTATAAAATACTTTAATGGAGCTTTGCTGGAACTAATAGTCTCATTATCAAGGAAAAAAAAGAGTTTGACAATATCAAACTCAGCATGAGAGTTTTCTCATTGAATGTTATATAACGCTAAAAGTAAAGCACATTCTAAGGCTGAACAACCAGTGTAATCTGGGGGGATTCCCACGGGACTAATCAAAGTAATACTGCAAAGTAATCACTCGGGAGGCAAGGACAGGGACAGGTGATACTTTAGCCTTGAGATGCGACTCCCCAGAATCTAACAATAGTTTTGAGTATAAGTTGTGGTGAAACAACCAAATGGAAATACAGTGATCAATGTAATTGCAAAGTTAGGTAAGGTGGTATTTTATCATAAGAAGGCGGAACCGAAGTGAAGTGAAACTTATAGCCAGGAGAGTGAGGCTCGTGAACAAGAGGGCAGAAAATTCTGAACGTTTTTCTAGTATAAAATACTTCTGAGTGCTTAAGGTGGCAAATCTGTAGAACAGCATTCAGAAAGGAAGATAACCTCATTTTCTCAGCTTCTTTCAATTGCCTCAACCCAACCTTTATAAAAAAAATAATAAAATCATTTATGTGATTGATATCAGAACTTTAATTTCTACCAGCTCTTCTAATTATTTAGTATGGCTCTCCAATGTTACGATGATATCAGTAAGAGACACAGACATGTGCTTGGTGGATATTAGCAGTGAAAGCTGCTTTTTAGAGCACTATAGAGACTTTACTCTGTAAAAAAATGCCTCATGAATTTCAGTTCTTATTCTTTAGAAACTATACCTCTATGTATTATTCAGTTTTGTGTGTAGCCTGATTACGTTGGAGCAGGGGCCGTGTTCTGCAGAGAACAGCTGGGCAGCATTGCTTGGAATATTCACACCAGTCTAAGACACAAGTATTCCTTATTATTCTGGGATTTGCCTGCAGCTTCTTCTATAAAGGCTTGGTTTGCCTATAAAAAGGAGTGTTAGTGACTCAATTCAGTTACCATTTCATTTTGGTTGAACCAGAACCAGCAAGATTATGTTCTGGCTTAAAGAGAAATTCAGCCTAGGGTTGAAATGTTTGGAGAGTTTGGGAATGTGGACAATCACTGAACAGTGTTAGCTGGAATGAGGAATCCTCTGAGCTAGGATTAGGTGTGAAGAGCATCACAAGTATCTGTATGCATTTTTACAATAAAAAAATACAGATGATGGCCATGTAACTAATAGCAAAGCACCGTGTTTATTTAAAACATTATTTGAATGGGTTTTAGGTGTGCAAATGTAAAGAAAATAAAAACGTTGTATTAAACACTGAAAATAAGCACTTACATAATGCATAAGCACATTGCTAATGCAAACAAAAGCCACCTTTAATATTTCAATCAAAATAACCTTGAATATTATCAGATGTAGCTCACTAGTGGAAGTATAGGGAAGAAACACCTAGCAAATATTTAGGTCGCTTAAAGTTTCATTTCCTTTCTGCTTATCCTAGGAGAATGATTGCAGTGGTTTTTTTCCTTTCCTTTCCTTTTTTTTTTTTTTTTTTTTTTTCCAAAATTATGAGGAGAAAATTAAAAAATACTGCAGAGGAAAGACAATATAATTGTTTTCCTGGTGATTACTTCTCTTTGCTTTCCTCTTTCTCTGAAAAGGAAATTACTTCTCTCTTCCATAACTGTTATTTTTCAATATATATTTTGCAAATGTGTATATTCCCTGTAGGTATGCATGACTATTGCAGATAAGTTGGTTATCTTTTGATAGTTTGGGAAAACAAAGTGGACAAAGTGTGCCTGGGATCTAAGGATTATTTAAGTCCTGATAATCACAGGTGAGAGCTACTTATTGTCAAGGGTTTAAGCCAGAACACAACTCAGCCAAGTTTAAAGCTTTATTTTGATGCAGAAAGTGGTCACTCAGCTGTGATCAGGGTTAGCCTGGTCTATTACAGGATCTTTTAAGTACTGCTGGGTTAGAGAAAGCATTAGAGCCAATAAGGGATAATATGTATATATATATATTTTTAAAATTCATATCCCTATAGATTAGCTATGATTAATGCCAGCCATAACATTCAACAACAAAATCACTGAAGAATCTGATTTATTTCTGGGGTCCACATACTCTGGAAGCCTAGATTGCAAACCGATACCAGTCTGTATGGACAGAGTAGTGTTAAGATTTGAAACAGCAGAGCTGAAGAGATTTCCAGGGTAGGACAAAATATAGGAGTGTTTTGGTAATGCTCAGCTCTTAGAACTGTGATAACACAAGCCTTCTTATTACCTTCTACCCATATGTAAATCTCAGGAGCTGCTCCAGAGATTATATTTAAGAGTAATGCTTCTGTAAATCCAGAGGTTGCCAGCTAGATGTTGTTGGGAGGGAGGATGGGGTTTGGCATCTTGCTGCCCATTAAAATAAACCTATGTTAGTTTGGGTGAGAATATGGGCATCAGACTCTTGGTGAAAAGTTAGCATACTTGCATACCTGATCTTTTGCTTTTATATCTATTTAGTGTATTATACCCATGCAAGCCTGAAGAATGTTACAAACACTGACAAGAAATCTTTGGAATACAGTTACCTTGGCGCATTATATAACAGCATGAGGGCAGAGAATTTTGGCCAAGGAATAAAGGGAAACTCCTACTTTTATAATAAAAAAATGCCAAACAGATGGTAACCAAATCAGTGTATGTTGAGATGTCAAAACATGTTGAGCACCATATTGGGACCTGTTTAGGGAAAATCACAGAACTATTCATTCTGTTAAGCTTTTGATTGACCTATTAATTTAATAGCAGGAAGTAAACCCTTGTTGTGTACAATTGCAGGTCTGCTGATGATCCTTCAAGTTCAGTGAGGTTATCCACAGAAGTAGTTGCCAAGATCAAGAAGTGATATATATACATTGGCTCTTCTGAAGACAGAGAAATTGCATACTATGATTGCTCTCAATTAAAAAGGTCAGACATATGAAGGAATCATCACTTTCGCTCTGAAGACTTCAAGTCACCAATTTAAAGGAAAATGAAATACATGTTTCTCTGAAAGGGTATGTACTTTTCACCTGAGACATCAGAAATAGTTACTAAGGTTTTATTGCTGAAATTGTACAGCTTCTCTTCTCAACTTATTCCATCTGCAACTTCAGCTTTTTTTTTTCTTAATGTTTTGATAACAGCTGTATTTTTTTTTTTTTTTTTTTTTTTGCTGCTATTTCATAGGCAGATATTCTTGTTTGTATGAGTCTCTTACACAGCAACAAATAAGAAAAGAACTGTATGTGATCTGCTGCTGCTTATGTGATCATGGCTACTTCTAGCAAATGTATTTAAGGGCCTTCTTGAAGGGAAACAGTCTAACTTGAACCCTCACCTGAATTATTAGGAAGAATGAATCTGTCCCAAAGAATGCTTTGAACAGCCAGCTGCCTTTCTTGCAAACACTCAACAGTATACAATGATAACTTTATTAGGGAAAATTAAGTTATTAACATGAAAATTGTAGCAACCAACTTCATACTTCAGTTGAACCTGCTGGGCAGTTGAGAGGCCAGTTATCAAACCGAGGCAGACTTGTTAATCAGCTCAGCTGGCTGGTTAAACAAATTCAGGTTATTGTGTGGGACACCCAGAGGTCGTGTTCTTCTTGTAGAAGTAGGGTAGTCTAATGTGGATGAAATGAAACATTTGATGACCCATATCGTCGTACAATTTGTGGATTGGCTGTTCTACACCACCCCACAGAGATGAAAAGAGACTCAGCCACACCTTGTGATTTGAACACAATAAGGAAATGAACTGTCAGAAAGAGAACCCCAGCTCTCTTGCTTCCCCTGCTTTCTAAATCTAAACTATTGTACAGATATGGTAATTTCCCAAGTGGCATTAGAAACAGTGTGGATAGTTAACAGTGATTTTGGCAGTTCAACAGCTGGGGCTAATGGCATTTGTGCAAAAGGTAGGCTGGAGAAGGGGAAAGTCAGAGGAGCCTAAAGTCCTTTTTGGTTGGATGGCAGACAGCCAAGACTGGCCCAAAATCTAAGGCAGAGACAAGATGGGGATCCAATTATCAAGGTGGTATTTTACTAAAATGAACTAGCATGAAAATTGACTGGTTTCAGAAAAAAAAGCTCTTTATTGTTTCTTTTTTAAGAGCTGATCACTCCTGTGCTTTGCAGTTGTGGATGAGGCATAGACAATGACAGTGTCCTGAGTGGAATCCAAAAAGCAAATTGGCAGTGCAGGTGGTGGACAGTAAATTAGATTTTAAAAACTCTTTCAGGTTTAATAACTTGAAATGAACCCAAACTTTGAGACTAGAAATATGCTAAAAATATGTCAGTGTTCCAGAGGTGGACTGGAAGAGGTAGAAAAAGCACAAATTGGTAAAAATGATTTGTACAAAGCCATAATGTAATCACTCCACCAGCGCATTACGTTATCAGCTAGCTGCCAAGCCGCTATTAGCACAATTAAGATGATTGCTGGATAGCAAAATGTCGTTTTATGTCACTCCATGGCATGACAGTTATTTTTAAGGAACCCTATCACCTAGATTTCTGTTACCAGCTCAAACCCTGCCAAGATGCTGTGTAACAAGGATCAGTGCTTTGAGACAGCATCCTGCACTCTGTGTAACTGCAGGTAGTATCAGTGCTCATTCCAGCGTCCTGCACCGACATCCCTGTGACTGAGGTGTTCAACATGGTTGTGCTGCACACACTTGGCAGAGGGATGGGTGGCACATGGGAAGGGATGCCAAGCTGGAGCATTCCCTCTACAGCTTCACTTTCACTATAATGACCCTATACATGAAGAAAAGCGCCAGTTATCACTTTTTTTTTTAAAAAAAAAAAAAAGCATAAAGGTGAAATAAGCACCCCAAATAACATTTAAGCTGCTGAAAACGTTTTTATTTCCCCTGTGGTAGGTCGGTGCTGCCAACTGTGACGTCCAGTCTGTCCTTGCACCAGCTCTAGCCCGAGCTGCTCACCAGGAGCCACCTGCCTTTGCAGATTTGCCACAAAAACACACAAAAAGCGTTAAAACAGAGGTGAAGCGGCCCACCCGGCCAGGAGCACCCCACACTCCCTCAGGCCTGGTCCCGCAGCGCCTCACGGGACGCCGCGGCCCCGCCATTGGCCGAGGAGCGGGCGCCGGGCTCGCGTCAGCGGTGGCGGCGAGGCCCCGCCCTTAGGCGCCGTTCAAACCAGGGCGGCGGGAAAACGGGGCCGGGGCCTGGGGCGCGCGGCGAGGGCGGGAAGGGGTCGGGCACGCGGGGCCGGCGCTGAGGGAAGGGGCACGGCGGGGCTGCGGTGCTGCGGTGCTGCGGTGCTGTGTGCTTGCAGTCTCGCTGACGGGATGCTGAAGTTCAAATGCGGTGCCCGGCAGCCGGCAGAGCCCGGCCCCATGGAGCCCATCGCCAGCCGCGTCTCCCGCCTCAACTTGCTCTTCCAGGTAAAGAGCGGCTGGCCTGGGACTTGGCGAGCTCCAGTTTGGCCGTACCGTGTGCCAAAGGCAGCTTTTCTTACTGGGTTGGGCGCCCAAAGCATGCCCGAGGGAGGAGGGGGGTTGTGGAGGAAGGGGCAAAAGGAAACAGTACTTCAATACGTTGTCCAAGTCCAAAGCATGAACCTTGTTCACGTGAAGCTGAGGGGATAGTAGCTGGTCTTCTTTTCACCTGCACCTCTTAATGTTTTATCCTGAGGGACTTTTCCCACATAAAGGTGTAATATTGCATTTTGTGGCTTCCAGTCCGCAGTTTTTTTCATGGTGATGTAACCCAGGGTTTGTCATGAGGTGGGTTTACCTAACCAGCTGCTATTTGATCAGCTGATGTTCAACAGCTTTTGCTTCCAGAGCTAATATTGATGATGATTGCTTAAACTATTTGTGCCGTGGAAAAAACATATGGTACAATGTCAAGAACACGCCAGTCAGATGAGAATCAGCAGTAGATTGCAGACAATTTCAGGAAAGCTGTGACTTGAACTTTAACAACCTTTACAAGATCGCTTTGTCTAAATGTCAAATACCTGTAACAGCTCTTACAGATAGATGTAGTGAGTTGATGTATTTACCTCATTCTTTTTGCTTTATTTGTCTAATTTCTAAAGTAGTAATTTTTAAATAGATAATATATAATCTGTTCTATACATATGTTATTGATTTGAGGCTTTTCATTGTTGTCTGAGACTCCATCTGCTGTTGCTTCTTTTTTATTCCAGGGGAAGCCACTCTTTGTGACTCAACAGCAGATGTCTCCTCTCTCCCGGGAAGGCATCCTCGATTCTTTATTCGTTCTTTTTGAAGAATGCAGAAACCCCTCTTTAATGAAAATTAAACCTGTGGGCAACTTTGTCAACAAGTGTAAGTGGTTTTTAGACTAATCTTCAGGTGTCGTTTTAAAAGATAATGCTTAAAAACATAAATGCTTAAATGATGCTCTAGTCATTTGTTAATGATTCTAATGTAGTACTTGCATCTGACTTCTTGTGGACAGACTCAGTGTTACAAGGGGAACCTTGTCAGGTCCAAAAAGGCCAGTGGCTTTGAAGTGCTGTGACTCTAAAGTTCACCCTTCATAGCTTGTATTTTACTTATAGTTGAAGAGGCACTTTTGATAAAAGTTTAAAGTGCGGAGTGTATACAATGGAATTATATCAGAAGTTGAAGCAGAGCAGTGACTAAAGGTGAGGAGAGATATAGAAATTTAACTTGCTAATGCACATCTCTTTCAGCTTGAACTAGTATTTCAGATACCATGTCTTAGCCTATTTTCCTATGTGATCTGTAAGTAGTAATCCTGTACTTCAGAAATAATTCCTGATGGAGGAAATATTTTACTGACAACATGCTCAGGTTATTTTATTTTTTTTAAAAAAAAAGCTTAATCAACTTTTAGGATACACTAAAAATTTTGGTTAAAGGTAACTTATGTACTCTGTAAGAGTTCCATCCAGCAGTTTCTAGATGTTAATTAGGCTGAAAGTAGTTTTTTGATGGAGTCTGAAGAATTTTTAGAACACTACAGAGAGTACTTGTTTATCACATTGCATACCGTTGGAAGCTAGTCAATGGGAAGCTTAAACCAAACATCTGAAATAAATGCCAACGGTTATTTGTTAGACAATAGACTAGTGCCTCCCACAGGCAGAGGGCTGAACCCTGCCACTTGACTTGTGGAACTCACTGGGTAAAGCCCTCGGATTTAACGAATCTGTTTTGTGCTGGCAAAGGATGGTTGGAAAGAAATTAGAAACAAAAGAGGCTATCAGCCTCTGATGTTATGAATGGGACAGAATTATGGTTGCTATGGGAACTGTCTTAACATTTCCTGATTCTTTTGTATGTACCATATTTCAGTCTTAACTATGCATTAATACTGTCTTTTTCTAGTACTTGCATACACTTTTTTTAAAGAAGCATATTCTGGAATGATTTAACATTTCTATAGCGACTGGAATGAGAAGACTGCTTTATTTTTTTATTCCCTGTTGCGGATGTTGTGTTTATGTTTAATGTAAAAATAAGTGTTTTATTTTTACAGATGCAGAGACTATAGCTGAATTAAGGGAACTGCAACCAAGTGTGAAGGATTTTGAAGTAAAGAGTGTGGTTGGCTGTGGTCACTTTGCAGATGTAAAAGTAGTAAGAGAGAAAGCTACAGGTGATGTGTATGCTATGAAGGTGATGAGCAAGGAGTCTTTGTTGGCGCAGGAGCACGTATGTATATTTTGTTGTTATCATGTTAGTACAATAAACTACAAGTTGTGAAGCATTTCCTTTTTGCCACTACAATTATACTTAATTTATTTTTTATAAATTTACAGATTTTTATTTAATATAAAATGGAGTGGGAAGAATCATTCTATATTTCAGTGAAATACCACATTAGTGTGTAGTTTTGCTGTGGGTAAAAGTCATTGTCATAGACCATGTATCTACTAGGTGAGACACCATTCAAAACAAAAAAAAAATATTGTCTCAAAGAGTGTTTCTAATTATTAAACAAGAAACAATAGAAACAAGAAAATATTAAATCTGTATTGATCAGCTTGATGAACAACTTGATGTCTTGAATTTTCAGGCAATCTATTCGTTAAGTTATTTTTTTAATTTTAAAGAGCAATGTAGAATGTCAAGAGTGGGTGTGAAAGCAAACTGGTGACTGAATTTTTATGGAGAGCCTCTCATTAACTTGAGAGATGTGCTACTTGAAAACTTTTTTTTTTTTTTTTTTTTTAAAAAAAAAGGTAATGGAGATTGTTTCCAGAGGCTGGTGAGAAGTGGAAGTTAATCCTTCATTGATGAGAGATGGCATGGAGGACAGATTCTGTGAAAGGCCTCATGAACTTGTACAGCGATACCTAAATTAGTTGTTCCCAATATCTGGCTGCAGTTACATTGCTCCTGAGGTTTTCTAGCATTGTCTGTGGCTGTCAAAAATGAAAGTAAATTGAAATTACTCTTGCTGTGGCACAGGTTGGCAAGAAAAGCAAAATATTATGTTACCCTCAATATGACACATAGTCAGTGAAAGTAGGGACCACTGATCTCAATGAATTAGCAATATTTGTGTAATAAAACTAATTCCTTGTTGTCTGGCTGTACATATGACTAATGGTATAGTTGCTGAAGTAGGATTTTAAGATAAACTTGTATTATATCTTACATGAATTTGTTATAGAACTACCTGTGAGATGCTACCCTGTAATTGTCACAGCATCTTTTCTGCTTTTTGAGATTAGTTTTATTTTATTAGGGCCAATCCAGATGAAGTCAGGATGGCACTCCAAACTAGTACATGCTTCTCCAGTTTGACAGGAGAGCTGAGCTTTGCTGCAGGGAGTATTCAGTTGCAAAGGAACTAAACAAAAGGTGTGAGGGGAACTAAAAGCAGAAGGTGTAAAATTACTCTTTTAAAACTAGGGAATTCTGGTATATTGTAACCCATTTTGATCAGGATGTAACTGAACATTTTCTTTTTTATAGGTGTCATTTTTTGAAGAAGAACGCAGTATATTATCTCAGAGTACCAGTCCATGGATTCCACAGTTACAGTATGCATTTCAAGACAAGAAAAATCTCTACTTGGTAAAGAATACTTTGTTTCTTCTCTATTGACCACTGTTACCTTTGTTAAAAATGTGTTGGCTGTAATGTGCTTATCTTCTGTAAATTTTCCTGCATTCTATTCTGCTCTTTGATATGTGTCCAGTATAATATGGCGGAGTTGAACGGAATGTCTTAGATACATATAAAGTGTATCTCTTCCTCTAAATTTTTATGTAGGTTATGGAGTATCAGCCTGGAGGGGACTTACTGTCACTCTTAAACCGGTATGAGGACCACCTGGATGAGACTATGGTGCAGTTTTATCTTGCAGAGCTGGTTCTGGCCATTCACAGTGTCCATCAGATGGGTTATGTACACCGGTAGGTAAAGATTGCTTTGCATTGCACATAGTATTTAATCAGTATTGTTCCAGACAGTGTTCTGGAATGATGCATTCTTGTTTTTTATATTCTGTCCTCTTCAAGGACAGTATTTCACGTGCTGTATCAGGAGGGAAAATTAGAAAATTAATCATACTCCAACTGTAATTGCATCTAGAAGCATTAACTTTGATATAAAGTTCAAACTGAAATTAGAAGAGGATCGTTGCATATATTTTCTGAGGCTTAGTAAAAAGAGGCCTTAATGTTGCACTAAGGAACAAAAAAATTTTCCAGAACCGAAGGCTTGTTGTTATTAGAACCAAATATTACAGAAAAATAGTGTAATTGGTAAAGCTTGTTGTACCCTGACTGGTGAACAGGGCAGTATAGTATGTTGGAATAGTTAAATATCACTGAGTTTTCTAAAGAACATATCAAGGCATGAAGGCTATAACTATGCATTTTTCAAATCACATTGGTGATTTATCCCATTTATTGATGGGTATAACTAAACATTTATTTTTTGTAGGTGTCCCTTTCTAAGAAAGAATTATTCCATAAATTTATTCTATTCTGGGACTTTGAAAATGTTACGCAGCATTTTATGTTCCAAGCAGCCATGGTGGCTGCACTTAGAGCATACAGGCTGTGGCTTTCTAATGCAAGGTGGCTGCCTGGATTTGAAAGATGCATGGAATAAGCTGGGAAGAAATTTAGGATGAAAGCTACGTAATATTTTCCTGTAACTCAGTTACAACATAGTCAAAGTATCACAATAGGTTAGTGCAAAACCATCTTTTCTTTCCATCTTCCGTCAACGACTGTTAAATTTCCATGAAATATAGGGAACTTCACTAATTTCATATTAACTTGGAAGCAGAATGGACTGGAAGTAAGACTCAAATCCTAATCCATTGTTAAGGTTTTATCCAGCTGAGCATATGGTTCAGTGTAGCTGAAAAGGGAGGTACTGATGTGCAGATGTGGCAGTGGGGAACAGCATAAAAAGGTACTGATTGCTTTATTCTTTGCTTACAGAGATATCAAACCAGAGAATGTTTTAATTGACCGAATAGGACACATTAAACTGGTGGACTTCGGGTCAGCTGCCAAAATGACAATAAACAAAATGGTAATGATATGGATTTAAGATTTGTCTATGGCTTGTTTGGATATTCCAGTCAAAAAGAGAACTGATGTTATATGTTGATTACACCTTGTTCTTCTGCCTTTCTTGTCCAATGTGGAATCTATTCACAGTGATATTTTTCCATTCATGAATGTCTTTTCAAACATGAGCTTGGCTATCTTTTGCAGCTCTTGGTAAATACGTATTTGCTTATTCAGATTTTAATATGTAAGTAGGGTAAAGGCAGGTCTTTCTGATGGTGCTGTATTGCAATACAAAAGCATATTTTTAGAGATTTTCACAACTGTTGAATGGTGTGTTTAAAGAAGGTTATGGATTTACAATTGTTTGCAATTGGACTGAAAGTTATGTTTGCTGTAACTAAGCTGGCATAGTTTTGAAGACGGAGAGCTCTTAATTAAATTGAGTCACATTCCAGTGTTAAGGGATTCAGCTTTACCCACCAAAAAGCACTGTATTCAATGCTGTGAGTAAGTTGAACTTTTTTCAAGCAATCATGTGAAATAGATCTAAGTGAGCATATGACGTTATAGAACAGATTCCTCATTTGTTCTATGATTTCTGATCTTTCGTTTTTTCATTTTTCCTCGTTTGGTGTTTCTCTGCATTGCATTTTTCTTGTAAGTTCTTTTCTTCTTATGTTACATGTCTTTTCAATCTTCTTCAGGTTTGTGTTAGTTTCCCTGCTTGTTTGTTTCACTCTATTATGACAGTGCAAATAGGATTTCAGTTTTGGTTTCTGAATTACCTTTTCTAAGTACTCATGAAATTTGAATACTAGCTGATCCTGAACACAAGGCAAAAGGGTAGGGATGACACAGAACAGAATGAAAGCAGGGAATATTTATGTCTAAATTCTACTTTTTTGAAAATTCTGCTATGTTGTTCCCATTAATAGCCGTTGAAGCAGTAGTGCTAGAGTATGCATACTGCTTATAACATCACTGTTCGGTAATGCTGTGCTTTTTATAATGCTGCTATTTTACTTCAGTTGCATATAGTTTGCAGTGACAGCTCTAATTATTTGACTCCTTTTTTTGTACCAAATAGCTCGCTTTCTGTAACTTCACTTGGAATATCTTTGCTTCTATTGCTTCTAGGTAAATGCCAAGCTACCTGTTGGTACGCCTGATTACATGGCACCAGAAATGCTGACAGGACTGAATGGGGACGGCAAAGCTGCTTATGGCCCCGAATGTGACTGGTGGTCCTTAGGAGTCATTGCATATGAAATGATTTATGGAAGATCTCCGTTCACTGAGGGAACATCAGCAAAAACGTTCAATAACATCATGAATTTCCAGGTAGAGAATTTCTTCCATGTTCCTGGGTAAAAAGGTTGTCACTAAAGACTATATATATATGTGTGTGTGTATGTGTGTATATATATATATATATGTATATATATATATATATGTATATATATATATATGTATATAGTCTTATATATATATAAAAGACTATATATAAAGACTATATAGTCTTATATGTATATAAATATATATTTTACAGTTGGGAAAAGGAGCTTATGGACTTTGACATGTTCATAAAATATTTAGTGTGTGTGTGTATATATATATATATATACTTTCTAAAGATTTTTGTATTTTAATTATACATACCTTTGTATTGCAGATACATTCTTATAACAGCAGTCCAAAAATAACGATCAGCAATACGGGAATTAAAAAAGATTTAGCTGTCCATTTCAGGCAACTGTCACATCTCCAAAATAACAGGAAAATAATTGAAAGGATGAATCATGAATTGATAGTTATCAAGTGATACTAAGTGTTTCTGGATAGTAAAGCAAGGGCCAGCTATGAAGAGCTGCAAAAAGACTTGAGGATATTGAGTGTCTGCATGATTAAAATGTCATGTGAAAATTAGTGTAAATAAATTCAAATCAATGCATGTGAAAGGAAAAGTATCCCCACATTACCTAGTGGCGGGCTCAAGAAAAGTATTTTGAAATTACGATCTAGAAAGATGTTAATTGAGTTCTTAGTAACAGAACAAAAATAGCACATCAAAGGGTAGGAGTTAATATGAAAAAAATCATTTATCTGGGAAAAAGTGAATGAAGAATGATTGTTTATCATATTTCCTGGTATGACAATTAGGGGTATCAAATGAAAGTAGCCAACAGTAACTACAGAACAAACCCAAAAGGATACTTCACGCAGCATGTTACGGCAAAGATCTGCCCATCATAAGTTTGTAGCTACTGAACATTAATATGAGTTCAAGGAGTAACTAAACAAATCCAGAAGAATCTTCAAAGAAGAATGCATTGAGATCTGGCAAATACAAAGATATTGTCTCTGGTTCAGAAAATCCTAAGCAATAAATTCTTGTAAGCTTGGGAGGATTCTCTGGGGAAGTGTCTTGTGGTCTTCTATTTGTGTATGCCATTGACCATTGTTCAGCATAAGATGGTGAACTGTGTCTACCCAGTGAACTGGGTCTGTAATATTTATTTAATATTCATCCCTTTTGCCTGATGTATCTCATATTATTGAAGCTTAAGAATCTTACTGTTCTGAGACTGTTTTGCTACTGAACAAAATTATTTTCTTTTTAACCCAGAGGTTTCTGAAGTTCCCAGAAGATGTGAAAGTCAGTAGTGAATTTCTGGATTTGATCCAGAGCTTGCTCTGTGGGCAGAAGGAAAGGCTGGGTTACGAGGGACTCTGCTGCCATCCATTCTTTGCTAAAATTGACTGGGATAATATCCGTAACTGTAAGTAGAATAACACTGCATTCATAAACAATTCCTCATTTCTTGGGTAACGTGAAAACGTGTACAATGTGAGTATTTAAGTGTGTTTGATATGAGCCATTAATAATGAAACAAGACTGTGTTTTTAACAAAACAATTTGTTCGGGTTTTTGGATAGGATGTGTTAACATCTCTTAGATGAAAATTGTAAGGTAAGATGAAGTTTCATACATTTCTATATGAATTCTGATGCAATTGCCATATTAATGTAGGCACTAGACTAGAAAATCAGTGGCCTTTACATGTCTTTTATCAGATTAAAATGCATCAGAGTGTTCTTTCAAGCCTTTGCATTTCAGTTTGATTAATTTTGGCTTCATCTTTTTTTTTTCATTGTATCTTTATCTTTTTCTCATTGCTTGCAGTCCAGTTTCTCTATATATATTATTTTGATTTCCTGTAGGTGATAAAATGTCAGAGGTCGTAGGGGGCACTATTTTTTTTTCCAAAGTTAACTTGACTAATAAATGACTAATTTTTTTTGGTTTAAAAAAATCTGTTCCTTCTGCTAGGAATGGAATAAAATCAGTGAAGCAGATAACTTTCTATGTAGAAAGTAGTTTATAACACAAAGGAAATAACGGAATTTAGTATTTGGAAGTACTGAGGCACCAGCATTGTGGCAAAAACAATTATTTCCGAGGTCATCAGCAATCTGCCCAAGTTACATTGGATACTCTTTAAGTTATTTGGATTGTAAGATTATTTGCGCAAAGAACATGTCTGCCATATATTCCTTATAAAATATGCTGCCCTGTAGTAAGAGCAATGATTGTGCTCTAATTTCCATAAATTGCTAAGCCAATGCTTCTGCTTTTGATGACTATCTCAGCACTTCAGCCTTCGGCTCCACAGAATGTTTACTCACTTTTCTGTTGATTCATTAATTCTGAACTTGTGGAGCTCCTGTTCTGGTAAATGCCATTGTTTCTGCCTGTAGAGAGCCTTTGAGCCCTGAGTGAGAAATCCTTCTCATCATTTCAAAGTATGTTTCCCAGGCTTCAGCTCACTCTGCCTTCTTTACCCAGAATCCTGTCTAAGCTACCAGTTTCCATTTCTGAAATTTTAGTATTGCATTTTTATCATATTTTCTTATATCTAGGGAAAAAAAAGTCATTTGAGCATATGCTGTGGTGTTTCCCTGGCAATTGCCTGTCCAGAATTTACACAACTGCACAAGTTAATTGAGAGTCTTTTTGCCATTTCATGTAATAACAGTAATTCTGATGGGCAAGCACAAATGTCATTATAAAGGTTAAAATAGTCATTTGGAATTTTTTTTTGAATCCTGTTCTTGCCTGCAGCTGTCCAGTGGATTGCATCATTCCCTGTAATATCCAGATCCACCTATGGTGAAGATTCATGCAGTTTTGACCCCTGACTTGGTTGTTATGTCTCATACATCTTAAAAACCTCTTTGTAACTGGCACAAAACACAGCAGTCCTCTTGATTTTAGTAGCAGATTCAATGTATCACCTATTGCTTTGCTCTCTGCAGTGGTTCTCCATTTGCTGGCCTATTCAGGGCAGTGTCACCGTGGTTCTATTCAAAAGCCTTGATGGGTTCAGCCTGGGCTATCTAATAGGAGGTCAAGATAAGAAAGAAACCTCTGATAGTGGGGTTTAACTGGAGCAATGGCAGCCTGAGAAAATTAGGAAGCCAGTGAGTGCTGGAAAGGGTCACAGGATTTAGAGTTAGACTAAGGAATCTCACTTCTTCAAGTCAATATGGTAAGATTTTGGGGGTATAGAATATGAATTTATCTCTAACAGGTCATTGTTAAATCAATTCTGTGTCAACACACTCAGACTTCCCTCTACTCTATAAAAGCAATTATTTTATTTCTATTTCAGACTGAGAATGGTAGGGAAAAAATTGGTACCCATGCCTTGCAAGTATTTAAATTATCATGCTGGACACTCCAGGATAACCATTCAAAATGCACCACTCTTGGTTAAGAATGTGCAATTAAAGGGGTTTTCTGTATTACATTTTGTTGTTATGGTAACCTATGAAACATTTGATTTTTAAGTAAACCCCTTCCCAAAAGATAGTTTCCTTTCAAAAAGCTTCCATCTTTCTTGGGGTCAGTTAACATGTGTCTGTAGAAGCAGCTCTTAAGTTACATAAAGAGAACCCAGTCATTAACCAAAGGTGAACCTTAACTGAATCTGTCAACCAGTAATTTTATCCTTCCTTAGGAGTATTTTATTAAAACGTCTTTGCAGATTTTGCTGGCTGTATTCACCAACTTTCCTATTTAATGACTTCTAAAGCTTTTAAAAAAACAAACAACTAAACTTTCAGAAGATTGTTTTATTTGACAGAATTTTCCAAAAAATATTTTGGATTTTTATTTACTAGAATTAACTTATCTTCAGCTGTGATTCAGCTAAATGATCAAGATTTTAACTGAAAAGTTGATAACAGGACTACTAACTGGGTATTTGGTAAGTATTTAGAATGTGAGGTAGAGTATAGGGGGGTGACATACCAGATTTATTGGCAACAAGGCTGCATTCTGTATAATATGTCAATATTAATAACAATATTGCTAACCACCTGTTGTTGTCTGAAACTAGAAATCATATCAGCTGTTTAATCTGAAATGAAAAATCTGTCCAATAAAGGTTATCTGAGAGACTGTCAGAAGATTCTGTTGTAGTCTGGTATGTATGTATAGCATAAAGAGTCATTCATTTTAAGAACTGTTTTGTAACTGTATCCCAAGAAGTCTTGAAATTGGAATGGCATATTTGGTCTTGCATCGGGAAGCTAAATATATGAGAAGAAAGGAATGAAGTTCTTGTGCAAGCTGGAGGACTTCAGAAAGTGTTGAAGATTGATTTTAGGCTGTCTTCTGCTATTAAACAGGCAGTAACCTAAATCTCCCCGTTCCTAATTCTGCAATTCATCCTAAACCCCAAATTGTCATTCAGTATGCTAACAGTTAAACATTGTGATGTTTCATTTAGCTGTTTGCCTTCAGAAAAAATGTGTTGACTTGTCTCTCTAAGTGGAGATCACTTTCATGTCAGCTTGAAGATGACTTTTATTAACAGAAATGTATGTGTTGGATCATTGCCTTGAAAGAACAGAGAAGATGTTAAGATACTGTTACATAGATGGCTTAGAACTAATATAATGTTCAAGTGGCCTTAGACAAAACATCCTTAAATTATGTCCGTTAGACCTGCTATTTTCTCTTTTTCTTCCATAACACTGCACTGAAATAGGCCTCTTAAAACATGAGAGAGTAACGCCTAACCTACTTAAAAAGGCTGCACAGATGCTTCTCCCCAGCAAGTATATATAGATCACCTTGTAGATCAAGAGAAGACACACTTCTATTCTTTAGAAGTGTTTTGTATTTCCTGTAAATTTCCTATTTCATTTAAGTCTTTCACTGTCCCATGGGAAACGTGCTCTCTCTTCTCTGAATTCGCATAAAAACATTTTGAAAGGAGGGAAGGACTTGATTAAGGCAATATTCCTTGAACTAGTCACAAATACACATACTAGTGCAGGGAAAACAAACAACCAAACAAACCAGACCTTCCCCTCCCTGCCAAAAACCAACGAAACGAATCCCTCTTTTTTTCCAGAAGAGACATTTTATCCAGTCTTGATGATAAATTGGTTAAAGTACTGCATTGTGTTTTTGGTTTAACTTAGCAACCTACAACACCCCCTTTTCCTCTGAAAGTCATTCTTTGGAACAGATGGAAGAGGGTTACATGCTTCCACAAGTAGAGAGGTATCTAGGCAAGCAACTGGCTTTTTTTAAAGCATGCAGTTCCTTCCAAGATACTTTAAATGGTAAACAGAACATATACGTTCATTTGAAACATATCAAAGGAAGAAAGAGTTGCCATGTAGTTTGTAAGACTAGAAGCATCAGGTCTACTGTCTTTTTTGACTAATAGTTTTGCCTTCCTTTGGGGTGAGCCTGAAGGAAGTGCAAATTTTTCACCTTGTCAGATGTGATGGTGTGGTTTTGGCATTTAGTTCTTGTAGGCTTATCTTGACCTCTGCTGAAGGATTCTTCCTTTTAAAGAAGGAACTGATAAGAATATCTATCCATTTGCATTCATTCTTGTTCCAAAAATAAAATAATTGTGTGAGTCCTGTGATTCTAAGCAAGAAATAATAATGGATTATTAGAGATTGGCTAGAGATTGTGTCACCATGTGACCCTCATTGAGAACCAAATTGATATCCATATTAGCTTGCTTTTACAAGACTCCTCTGTTTATTCTGTAGGCAGCTGGGACATCAGGGGGAAGACTTCTTAGTTTTAGGAATACTGGACTAAGAAGAAGCTACCAAGTAATCAGACAGAATGGACCTAGCATTTTTTACCATAGAGATATTCCCTCTTATTCCTAAGTGGGTTTTCTGCAGCGTCCTGAAACTTCGGAAGAAGCTCTGAATCTCGTTTGCAATCACTGTTGACAGTTCAGAATGACTTAACATCTTGAGGTGTTTTTTTTGCCTCCTCCCTTTTTTTAATGACTGTTCCATTTTTTTTTTTCGTTAGTCACTACTGTTTCTTGATAAAAGTATTGTAACAAGGTTATACTGCAAAGTTGCAGTTTTTGGACTGTCAGTCGTGGATTTTTAGTGAATGTAAAATAGAGAGCAAATGCATTTTCAATATTTTTCAAAACAGTGTTCACAATTTCTCTTATTTGTGCCCATTTATTAAACATTAGAAGAAACTGTAGTGTAAAATTCTGCGCTCTTAAATTAGATACCCACTAGCCCCAGGGGTTTAGTCTGTCTCACATTCAGTTTTTCATTTTTGCATCCATTGTTCCCCTATTAAATCTATTTTATCTTTTTAAGTGAGTGCTGATCATAGGCATATTTAAATTGTATATTTTTATGCATGTAATTTGGCTAGGTATTCTTATTCTTGGTAAGAAGAAAGACTTTTTTAAATTGTAATGGCTTAAAGATGACTCTTTAGAGCTTCTTAGCTACATTCCAGTGAGAAGGAAGACGCTAGATCTCTCTTTATAAGCTGAAGTTAACTGTCAGAATCTGAGGAGTATATAAAAGGGGTGTTATACCATTATAAAAATGTGACTTTATTGTTTTTTGCTACCTCTTTAAGAAAGATTCTAGATTTCCCCAAAAGGAAGGGAATAGTTTGCTGTTTTCTCAATTACCTATCATCAACTCAATCTGTCTTCAATGACAATACTAAAAACCTCATGGCAACCCCTTCCTCTAAGAGGATGTGCAAAGTTCTTTAAACAGAGGTGCTAAACTAAAAAATATTAATTCCTGTAATTATTCTCCTCTGCTATGAATTAACTGTAACTTTGGGGTCAAATCTGCATTAAAGATGATATAATTCTGAACTGTATTATGTTACTTCCATCTTTTTAATCATTAAGAGCATATGAAAGAGTAGCTTGATGTTGTCCTGACATTAAGTGAATTAAAAAAGAAATCCTAATAAACAATCTATATTCCAAAAATATGTTTACAATACATAGACATCAGAATTATACTGGATCTAAATACACGTTGTAACCAATAAAATACCAGAACTTAATAAATGCATGATATTGACAGAAAATCTAAATATTCTGGGGCCAGTAAGTAAAAGTGCTTCCTGCTGAACCTTTTAAATTTGTATATTTTCCCCCATTTATCTCATTCTGATGTGCTTGGAACTACTGTACGTGAGCAGCATCCTATCGGCTTCATGGAATTCCTTCTCTCGTCCCTGCTCAGCGGCAGTGTCAGAATGGTTCCTCGGGGAGCTGCTAACGAAGCATGCGTGTGCAGTTGTGATTTGGCAGTTTACAAAGACAGATTTTTTTGGCTATTAATACTGGTCTGGTGGGTAGTTTAAGCATAGGTTTTTCTAGAGAATTAAGAGTTAAAAAGCAGGCTGTGAAAGGCTTTGGCAACCTAGAGGGAGCTAGCAAGCTCCAGCCGTGACTCATTCTGCCTGTGTCAGTCAGATAAGCATCAGCATCTGTCACGAATGCAGGCAGGTAGGGTTAAACTCGGAGCATGCAGAGAGTGAGGAGCAGGGAGCCTGCACTGCAGGGGTTGTAATGTTTGTTCCCGGTTCTTCAATTCTCATCAGCCCTTCAGCTACAGGAGATCTATACTGGATCCATGGTAACGGTTTTAGCACACTACACTTCCATCAGCTTGTGACAATGGGCTGTGTTCTAGTTACCGACTGAAGAGCTGTCTCCTTCATAGAGCAAAAAAAGAGATTAGTGGATTTGCAGTGAGTGAGGATCTGAGTGATGAAATAAAAAGAAAAAAAAAAAAGAAAATGTGATTTAGTGAGGTAGGAATCGCACAGCAGGCTTTTGCATTCATTCCTTTCACACACGTAGCCAAGCCAGCAGGTAGCTGGGGTGCTGCACATCAATGAGAATTACTTGTCCTTTTGTTCCCTTGGTTAATTAAACTGAGGTAAACGTTTGAAAATCAGCTCAAATCCACCAACTGCTTAGCAAGTTAAATTGTACTAATTTAGAAACTGTAGTAGAAAATACATTGTAATTCCAGCTATATATACCTCTCTTCTGAGCTGATTGTATCAGAGCCAGACTGCAGTGGTGTCCCAACAAGAGTTCCAGATCTTTAGCAAGCTCTTCTGGATAAATAAAATCTTGCTGATATTTCTTCTCTTCCTAAAGTCTAATCAGATTTCAGTAGCTGTAATTTATTAAAAGCTTCCAGGAGAAAGACTAGTTTACTGCTGCTTAGCAGCCCATGATTCTTGGCAGTATTAAGGGTAGATATTATCCCTTATCTAACTAGCAAAAGCTCAGGCTACATTCTCATATAGTGCCTTCATTAAATGGATAGGCTGGAGACATTTTCTAGATGAATCGGAGTTGAATGACTTCTAGCTATATTACATTAATGATGTCATTAGCCTGGTGTTTTGATTTGATTCCATGTATGTTTGGGAAAACAAAATGAAAAAAAATCCACAAGAAAATAGCAACCCAAAATCCCAAACCTAAAACCCAGCTTAATCAGTGTGGAAGATACTCTGCCTGCAGAGTGGAAGCCATGTTGGTAGTGGAAGGGTTAATCTCTTGTTGCTGTAATACGATTTGAGAGCAGCAGCTCAGTCTGCTTGTGTTAGCAAGATTAAAAGCAGGAGCTGCAGTGCCATTGCGAGCACTGAATGAGTGGGACTGTTGCAGAGTGAACTGTAGCTGAATTTTGTCTTTTCTCCTTGCTTTTTTCACCAGCTCCTCCCCCCTTCGTTCCTACTCTCAAGTCTGATGATGACACCTCAAATTTTGATGAACCAGAGAAGAATTCGCGGGTTTTATCCTCTGCGCGCCAGTTGAACCCGGCAGGTTTCTCGGGTGAAGATTTGCCATTTGTGGGGTTTTCATTCATCAAGGCATTGGGAGCCCTCAGATCAGAGTAAGTAGGAATTTATTGCTTAGGTGCATATGACCACTGGAAAAATTCAAAGGTTTGTTACAGTGAGGATGTTGTGTGGGGGGGGAAAAAAGCTGTTTTAACTGGCCTGCGTTGTGATTTAGGGAAGGTGCCAGATCCTGGCTTTATCTGTTGCTGCTGTGGGTTCTGCATGTCGTTCCGTTCTGTGATTATTTCTGGGGTGAGGTAAAGGGAAAGAAATTGAAGGATTGATTCTAGAACAGTTATTGTTAAAATTGTTTTTCAAATACTTTGAATTAGTTGCTGCTGTTAACCAGGGAGCAGTAGGTGATTGCATTACTGGTATTGCAGATCTCTGAAAGAAGGAAAATACTAAAGAGTTAGAAGATGGCAAAGCGGGGAGGGCATTTTATTGGGTCAGAGATTGGGCACCACAGTGCTGGGGATGTGTAAGACTGAATCAGTGATCCACAGAAATGGAGCTCCCCTGATCTGGGAATGTGTGGTGATGGGTCAGGAAATAAGAGAAGGAGCTCCACAGCAGCTGACTGTGTTGAGTTAAATATGAAGATTTGACATAGCTGCACCGTGTGTTAAGAGATTGTAGATTCGAGTGAAGTAAAGACACAGAAAAAAGGATTTTCAATTGAAAGAATATGTGATTTCAGAGAATGGAGTCAGGAAAAAGAAGAATATAAATGGTGTGGTATAAACCATTTGGTGTGGCGGGTGGTTAGTTCCTGATGATAGAGCTATTGAAAAAGTATTAGTGCAGTATGTTAAGTTGAGAAGTCCTTCCCTCAGTACCGAGAGGCCTCTCAGGGATGTGATGGCTTTAGCTGGGTTAGTGACTTGATGCACTAAGGCGCTGTGCTGTGTTTTCGTGTTAACCATTGTTCGTTGCTGCTAGTTAGTTCCCATAAGGGACTTAGTTGTCGATCTGTCTTAATTGAGTTTTCATTTTTCTATCATAGTGGTTGTGATAGTTGCTTCTAGGGGAAGTGTGCAACCAAATCTGGTGACACTGTTGACATCTTTGATCTTGCCCATACCGTGAATCAAGGTTATATGATGGTTATGCCAGTAATAAAATGGGAGTCTTTGGCTATCCCTCCTTAGCAGAGTTGCTTTTATGATAAAGGAGGAAGGAAGGGAGAAGATGTAGCAACCAAAAAAGTATTGTTTTGGTGAAATGATCTAATACTGTCATCAGAATTAGGAAAATTGAATGTTGTGTCTGTAGATACCAGGAGTTAAAATCTATTGCAATTTACAAGTGGAATAACTTACGGTGTTATCTTTTCTGCCTGGGGTTCTGCAATCCATCTATCGAGGCTAGACCATTCATGTATCAGTCAGAAGAGGCTCAATGAACACACATGTATGGTAAAAACGTATACGTAACGGGGTCCTGGACTGCAACTGGAGTGGAGCCTGAGGTAAAGTCTCATGAACAGTGGTGTAACTGTGCTGGAGGTTGAAGGCTGAAAAGTAACAGAGGCATAGCAGATTGACTGATACACTTTCTTAGGGGACCTAGTACTGAAGATGTATATTGGAGCTATATTTGGATTTTGGCAATAGATAGAAGGGCTACAGTAAAAGAATATTGAGATTAATGTGTTCTGGAGAAATTATGACTGAAGTCAAATTTCTTCTTCGTGTGGCCTGGTCTTTCCTGAGCTGAAATTAGTGTACTTAATTTCCTCCAAAATGACTTTGATATGAGTAGATTTTAGTGGTTTCTTTCTTTCTTTCTTTCTTTCTTTCTTTCTTTCTTTCTTTCTTTCTTTCTTTCTTTCTAATTCAATCTTGATACATGGTATTTTTATATCAAAAGGTGTAAATACTTGCATATTCTAAGAAGGCAATTTAAATCTGGCAAAGAATGTATAGAGACTTGCATATATCTGTATTTAAATAATGCAGTGACTAGTTTATTCTCAATATTGCTGCAACCCTGGGAAGTAAAGATAACTTCATACTTATAAAGTATTGTGTGGGTATGTGTTTTACTGAGGAAATTAAAGTACTGCTTCTGTCCACACTACCAGGAAAATCACATTATTGACGGGGAACAAAGCAGTAAATGGTGGTCAGGCATATCTATTGTGAATCCTGGGATGCTTTCTCGGCAAAGACCTAAGTCATCAAGTTTACCATTTCAGAATTTTTATTTTTAAAACCTTTCCTTGAAAAGTCTATCCCTTATGGTTGCTAAGTGATGCAGATCTGTTTTCCTGTGTCTGCAGCATGACAGCTAATGCCTCTAGTGCTGCTCGCAGTTAGGCCAGGCAACTGCAGGGTGTCATTAACAAGGTCCTTGAAACTTTCCTTGCTCATAATTTAAAGCCTGTCAAGCCAAGTTTTGGGTTAAACCCTGTTCGTTGGATGGTAAGCAGCTACAGTAGAGGTAGGAATTTCAATTCCTTTAGGGAAAGGACAGTTCAAAAAACTGGACAGAAGCATAGAAAGTTCTAATTTCCCATAATCTTTTTTCTTCTAACCTCTTACTGTTAGAAGGGTTCACCCAAGTCACTTAGACCTGTTGCCAGAAATTGTATAGTCACTGTGTAGTTTAGAAGGGTCCACTGAATGAAAATATTCTGTATGTTGTCCCATAGCAAGAGTTCTAGGAAGAATTTGTGGCCCTATAACAAATGTGAGAGCAAACAGAAGAGCAAAAGGCACAACAAGAATGGGTCATAGGAAGCAATCAAGGGAAACAGTGATTTTCCAATACCTTATAGAAACTTCCTAGTACCTAAAGGGGGCTCCAGGAAAGCTGGGGAGGGACTCTTCGTCAGGGAGTGCAGTGATTGGACAAGGGGGAATGGCTTTAAACTGGGGCACTGGCACAGGATGCCCAGAGGAGGTGTGGATGCCCCATCCCTGGAGGTGCCCAAGGCCACCTTGGATGGGGCTTTGGGCAACCTGGTGTGGTGGGAGGTGTCTGCCCATGGCAGGGGTTGGAGTGAGATGATCTTCAAGGTCCCTTCCAACCCAAACCACCATATGAAATCAAGGGCATTGCTTATGCCATAGGTTCCTGTGCTAGTGAAGTGTTGGTTAAATAAATCTCCAGTATGATTCTAAGTGGGATCAGGCTGCAGGGGACCAACTAACTCCTCCCATCACAGCCTCAGAATTCTTGATCTGGGACAGAAATACTTGTCTGGCTGCTGGTTTGGCTGCGAGCATGTGACTGTGACAAGATAACAGGCAACTGAGAGTTTAATTCCATTAAAAGCTGGCCCCACCTTATTTCCTGTCCCTAACTGTAGCTGATCTCCAGTGCTTAGAACAAGTGAGAAAAACCCTTAGATGCTAGAATTATGCATCAGATGGTGAAAGAAAATGATTCTTGTCCCCTGCAGGTGACAAGCAGAAGCCCTAAGGCAATACAAAAAAAAATACATTATAGATCCAGGACTAACCAAATATACAAAAATAAAGCTCTAACAAAAAGTAGTTTATGATGTAAAATTTCGCCTGTCTCTGTTGTCTCTTTACGTGGAGTAAAGAACTGAAGGACCCTGACTACTTATGATACAAAAATTAGGTTAATTCAAAATAAACTAGAACCCAGAGATATTCATAGGCATGGCTGGCAGTGGGGCTAGTACTCCAGCTCAGTTGCTGATAAGGGTTTTAACTTTTCAAAATTATCTTTCAGAATAGAATAAATGCAATCGTAATATTTCTTGTAAGTGGTCTGTAAGGCTATGGTAGATGGCCCAGATCTTTTCTGTAGAATCATAAGAAGTGGCCTTTTTCAAGATTTAAAAAATTATTTAAGAATTGATGTGGATTCATGATCATCGTTACCAGATACTGTGAGTTAAAATGAGGCCATTCCTCCAAAAGGAAAGATCACTGATTTCATCCAACAGTTTGTAGGTTCTGGTAAACTCTTTCACCAAAGATAGATTAGAGAGGAAACAGAGGACGAGCAAACCGAAAATATGCTTTGCTTCAGCTTGCTCTATTCACAGATTGATGGTATCACTGTTTGGTTTTGGTTGTTTTTTTTAGGCCTGAGCAAGCATTTACGAGGGGGCGGAAGGTACAGATGAGTATAATGCTAAAAAGAATAGAGCATGAGGGATGGGGGATGAGATTATAGGCATGCTGTGTGGGGGCCAGGATTAGGACAGATGGTGTCAATCATTGTGAGCAGGAAGAAGCACAGGTGAGCTGGGAGCTTGAGAGTGGCATAAAAGGACAAAGGAAGGTAAGAGGTAAGATGTACAGGAGAGGTTCAAGAGAGTTCCGTGCCCCAGAATCATCCTATAGCTTCTCCCATACCGATATGTTTTTCTCCTCAGCCATGTTAAGACTGGAGGCGCTTTTACACAACTAGCACCATTTCTGATAGCTCTGCTGGTTGAGGCTGTTGCTGATCTAGCTGTGAAATCGCTAGATAATCAGCTGTAAGTTAACTTGTTTTTTTAGACGTGTGGGCAGTGTTTCCTTTGAAAGTAAATTGGCACAGCTAGCGCTATCAGCACTTGGTACTATAGACTTTTTTTTTTCTTTCATCTTCTATTGCAATGTTCTTGTTGATGTATGCTGGTTACCTTTTGTTAATCTATTTTTCACACTTCGGAGGAAACAGCAGAAACTGCTGTTGTGCTAAAATAATTGATCCAGATGTAGCAGTTAATTAAAATGAAATACTCTGAGACGATACCAACCTAGATGATAGCTTTCCAACATGGCTTTTGATGTTGGACTTTGTGGTTAATTTTGGAGTTGCTGACGACTGAGGAAGAACATAAGTGCCCCAGCAAGGTGGGCATTTTCCACCTTGTCATGCTGTGTTGAGAGCTTATATCACCATGACAAGGCTTATTAATTTAATCACTCTTCCATTTCTCTTGATTTCCTCTCTCTGTCCCCTTTCTGATACTTTGAAGGTTATATGGATGTTCATGAAGTCATTCCAATATAATTTGTACAAAGGAAAGTATTACTGGGGAAGGACATCTCTTAAAAGCAGTGTGTCCAGTGCTAACTGAAATCAGCTGCTCTTGGGAGTAAGATATACTTGTTTCCATGGCAGGAAAATGGTAGTGTTACTAGGATCTGTGTTTTTAAGGGAATTTCTTCCCCTCTTTAGACAGGGATGAGAAGGAAAGATTGTAGTTCGTCTGTATCCTTCTCCTTCCTTCCTAAATTGACACCAGCCCTGAAGAGCAGCTCCCTCTAGAGTCACCTCATGAAATTCAAACTTCGGTCAGCGCGATTTTGCTGCGTGCAGTCCTGTCCCAAAGCCATCCCTCGCGACTGAGCAGCGTGTCTTTGCTGAGCGAGCTCCGGGTCTTCTTGCCTGAATCTGTCCTGGTACTTCCTGGGCTGCAGTGCGCTTTGATGCTTTATGCTGGCTGGCTAGGAGGTATTTTTGAAATGCAAAATGGTGCCTGCACTATTATGTTTTGATTGCTTTAATAACAAATAAAATAAATAAGGGAAAATAACAAATAAAATGGGGCCCTTTGGGAAGGTAAAATAGCAACAACAAATAAAATCAGTTCTGTGAGAACTGACTATAGAATTTTCTTAGGTAATCTCTCAGATTTTGAAAAAATAAAAAGGTGGTGGCTGGTGTTGAAACTATAATTCTTTAAAAACAAAATTTGCTTTAGCCAGTACGGTTCAGGCCTGTAAAGCTAACTTTTAATTATCAAAAGATTTCCAGACTTGTCTCAATATGCATTTGCAGCTATTTACATATATTTGATTTACATTTTAAAGCAGATTCCTTAGTGTCTTTTTTAGTTAATGTGAGCTTTAATTTGTATTTTTAGACTGCTTTTCTCAACTATTCATTTTTAGCCTTGTTTGTACACCCAGCTGTTAAGGGATTTAATATGCAGCTTTCTCAGATGGTTGCCTTTTCTCTGTAGGAGTATAGACACGCTTTATAAATTGATTTTTAAATATGATAATCTGACAGATCGCACTGATTGCACCAGGACTAAAGGAATGCTTTACAAAAGCTTTCACTTCTAACTTTTGTTTTTTATTAAGTCCTGACCATCAGTCCTGCTATCAGTATTGTCTGACTTGCAGGACTTTTTCTTCTAAGTTTTTCCACACTAGGTTTCTGAAGAAATGATTAAGATTAGAACTTTCAAGGCACAGTTGGTGCATTTTGATGTATTTGTTTGCTAATATCAAAGCTGTGTTTCCTAATGACAGCTTAAGGTGATGGTACTGAAGATCTATTTTGATACATACATGTTGGTTTGCCATTTTCATAAAAATCTTTTTTTTGTGGCTATCCTGCATATATATTTGGACTTAGGAATAGATTTTTTTTCTCAGAAAATGGTGGTGATGGAATCAAACTTTCCTTGGTGTTAAGAAGAGACTGCTGCTGTGTGTGGGTGTGTGGCTATATGCAGAGAGCTGCTCAAAGCTCATTTTTCTCCATGGGGATAACTGGCTGCATACCAAACTATGGCCAGGAGAAGCAGAAAGCAATGTGTGGGCAGACTGTATGATCTTTTATTAGCACCTTCATTGTACTTCTGCATTTTTATGTATCAGTTAACACTGGTTCCATCATTAACTGCTTCAATATCTAGTTTGAATCACTTTATGTGAGGGAGAATGTGATCTTTGAAGTTATGTTTTGATGTGTATACTTCTTATTTTTTGGCTAAAAAGTACATATATAAGACTGCAAATCATTAAAAATACATTCCAAAACATTGAGTGGCTTCCTTTCCTTTTCTAGAATTAATTTAGACTAACAGAAGTGGTCATCTTCTTAAATGTAGAGTCACAGATAGACAGGAAGCTTAAGGAAGTGTAAATATTTTTCCCTGTTTTCTGGAGTCAACTTGTTTTGAGCGGTATAGTTAAGTTGTGTCTCATGGGAAAAAAAATACTTTTAAGTGGAACTCTGAAGTTCTGCAGTGTGACTAATCATATTGATGTTGACTGAGTTCATAGGGATAATATGAATTGGGTTGGGAAAGTTTTACTTCAATTTTGAGTTGTGGAAGGTAATTAAGGATAGGAAATTCTCTTATGGTGGGGATTGTGACACAAAGTTTTTAGGGCTCTTGTATTTTAATTATAGTTTTAAAATTCTGTTTAACAATGGTGTACAAAAAATTAGCACTATGAAAACGTTATCCTTCCAAAATGGTTAAATTGACCATAAAGCTTTGTTTCTGTTATACTTACAAATCTGTACAAGAGTTATGCTAAAAATGTGACTCTGGTTTATTGTTTAGTGCTCTAACGTAAGTCACTGATGGAAAATATTAATATTTAACTAAAGTATGCATGGATTATTTAATAATGGTATAGTATCATCAGGTTTTATGGTATGTTTGATCTGAAATGACAGCTGTTAGCATATGGTTGCTGCACCTTTCTTCTAACTGTTGTATAAGTGTCCGATGACTTGACCAAGGCTGCATAAATACAGATTTCTACACCTTTTGCCTATTTTCACATGCTGTTTGGCTTTGCTCTTTTAGATCTGTTTTTTCAAGCGTGGACTCTCCAGTCAAGGTCAGCTCCATGGAAAAGAAACTTCTTCTCAAGAGCAAAGAACTCCAAGACGCACAGGACAAGTGTCACAAGGTATTTATTTATGCAGTTGGCCGTCTCCATTGCTCAAGGAATCTGCAACCACTGTATGTCCAGGGATCTGTCAGATGCTGCTGATCATCCAGATTCGTGGTGGGCAAAGTGCTTTTCCTTCAGTGAGGTGGCGTCCTGTCCAATACGAAGGGAGATGAATTTAGGCCATGCTGTTGCTCTAGATCCTTTTATCTTAACAAGAAGCGGCTCTGGATTTTAAACAGTCCTTTTCTCAGCGTGACACAGATGACTGCTGCTTCCTGCAGGCCGTGCCTCTTCTTCGTCATATGCACAATTACTGCAGCACTGTTCTGAGGTTCTCTCTTCCTAACTCATCAGCTTCTACTTATGTAACTGCTGTCACGTCACTGGTTACTGTGAACATCTTGTAACAGTTGCTGTGCTCCAATAAAGGGAACCTGGTGGAGTCTTTTGAAACTCACTGCTTGTTTGAGACTTTTATGAGAGTTCAATTACTTTTCTCCTTGCTCTGTTCTGGATTTGACCGTTTGCTCCTGACAAGGAGATGGGGGGAAACCATCTCCTGGTCCAGCATGGATTTGGGATAAGGTTAAAGTAACCCATCTCTGCAAGTCAGGTGAAAAATGATTGTGGCATCTTTGCTAACTGGGGTTCGAAGAATGACTGAATATGAACAAGCAGCTTGAATGAATGGGGTGACTTAGACTTACTACTTGTCCTTAAGAAGAACTGTGCATTCCTGGAGCAGAGACAATGGTATTGGAATTTAAACACCTTTTGGAGAAATATAGCTTAGAGGTCTCTTGGAGACAAATTCCTGACAAACAGAGCTCTGAAAGCAGCAATAACAAAGCTTTTGGAGACCCCTTTATAACCTCTTGATATTTATTGCAGATGGAGCAGGAAATGACGCGGTTGCACCGGAGAGTGTCAGAGGTGGAGGCTGTACTTAGCCAAAAGGAGGTGGAACTGAAAGCCTCTGAGACCCAGCGATCCCTCCTGGAGCAGGACCTGGCCACATATATCACAGAATGCAGTGTGAGCCCTTATACCAGTCCTTTCCCCTCTGAAGGCCTGAAATCTGGTGGTCTTTGTCTTTCTTTTCCATCATGGTTTCAGCAGGGTACTTGATGGAGAGAAGATAATAAGCAAGAGGCTTTCTGTTGAAAATGGCATGCTAAATTGTTTGCAGAGGCTTGTCTGATAATTTTATTCAAACTCTGTTTCATGCTTATTTGCTTTAAATGTACAGGAATAACTAATGTTCTGGTCTTGCTGAAAATATCTATGATTTTTTTATCTTACTAGCTGTGCTAGAGCATACTTGGGTTTGGCTTATTACAGGTTCCTTAGCCAGAAGAGGATGGGGCCTAATCAGTACCTAGACAGATGTCTTCAAGGGCAAATAAGATGATTAGGAAATGAAGGTGTTGCCTCAAGCCATGGTATTCTGAGTACAGACAGATCGAGTTCCTCAGCATAATGTCAGGGATGATGCTAGGACAGCTGCTATTTTTCAGATACAATATAAAAAGGAGGCTTTAAAACCATGTCTTCAAATATCATTTGGCACTTTTCATAGGAGTGGGAATGTCTGCCCAGTTGTCCTGGCATGATTCCAGGGAGGGTATTTTCATTCCAGTTAATAGTCTTTGTATTTTAAGGTGGATTTATTAGTCTGTTTCCTCTCTCCTAGCAAGAACAAAAATCCAGATAATGCACTGTTTCAGAGAATTGAGAAGCGTTTCTGATGGGTTTGTTTGTTGGGAACCATGTCTTAAAACTGGGTTCAGTGATCTTCCTATGCCAAATAAGTAAATAAATAACACTAACTTTGCGTCTTTCTGGTGAAGATTAATACACAGTTGTTAGGAGGACTACCGGTTGGTCGAAATTTGCAGGTAAAGTATGTGGTGAGCTATTGAAGTCATTCTGTCCTTTGTAAAAGTTTAACTATGATTTAAAGGATTTAACTCACTTAACAGTAACACGAAAAATGGACAAGGTTGTTAGTAACATGAAGATGAAGAATTGTATCTAGGCTGTAAATTAATAGTTCTGGATAAAATATGGATAAATGCTGTCAATAATAGATGCCTTTTGTGATCTCTGTTTGGTTTCTGTCTCCAAACTGATGTGAGGAAGTAGAGATTTGAACTAAGATTTCAGTGTAGTAAATGCTGTTTATAAAATGGGCTGCTTCTATTCAGATAAAAGACATGCTGGCCATGAATTTTTTTATGGTTCCATCATTGCTGCCCTTTTTTTTATGCTTCTCTATGGTCAAAGAGGAATTTTCATAGTTAAAAGTCTTTATATACAGCCATCTGAAAAAAAAATGTATTTTGAACATTTCACTTTCTGCAGAGCTTAAAGCGAAGCCTGGAACAGGCACGGATGGAGGTGTCTCAGGAAGATGATAAGGCACTACAGCTACTTCATGATATCAGAGAGCAGAGCCGAAAACTGCAAGAGATCAAAGAACAGGTATACCTGCTTCTTTGGGGAGTAGAGTGGCTATCTACAAATATGCACTCTTGCAACATTCAGGCTCTGTTGTCAGGATTGCATTGTGTGTTGGTGAACTGCAATGACTCCCAGTCTGCGTGTTTTAAACAAAATGGGAAGCTACATAACAAAGCACAAACTCCAAACCTCCAGTTTTTCTTTTCCTGGTCCTGAAGTTACTTTGTCTGTAAAGGCAGTTCAGGAGAAAGCTGAAATGCCTTATAATATGCTGAATTAGAAATGAACTGTCAGCTTTAAATGGTCAAGCTGTATAGATTTCAAAACAAGTTCATAAATCATAACCTTGGAAAGCACTGATCTAGCCTTGAATTTTTTTCCTTATCTGGCCATTTAAAATGCTTAACTAGTAGTCTTTCAAAATAGTATCTGTGGTGTCTAACTGTGCCTTTCATAACTCTATTCATTTGTAAAGGTGTTCATAATTTTATCCCACCAGAAGAAGGGTGAAAATTCATTAATGCATGGTGTTGTTCATAAGGAAGAAAATGTCAAAATTAAATGAAAATATGGTGACAGACATGGACACTTTTAGGATTAAAAATAATCTACAAGACAGAACCCATTCAGTTTTGTGAATTAACACATTATATTAAGAAAAAGAAATTGAAATTTGCTATGGAGTTCAAACAATTCTTGCAATTATCTGCTGGTTTTCATCTTCAAAGCACTTTACAAATGTTAACCAGACTAATTTTGTAGTGTTTGAGACAAGGAAGCCCAGAAACCTTGGTAATAATTCTCCAGATACGAGCAACACTTACATGAAAAGTAATGAAATGTAAAAACAACCTGCTGGATGGAGCAGGCCTCCAAAGACTTCTACAGCATTCTTCTGGATGGTTGTTTTATGTAATACAAGGGATCTAAATCTCATCACTCTGTGTTCTGGTGCTTCATTAGCAAAATTGCTTTAAATGTTGAAATGTTGAATGTTTTTGGTAATCATAAATATCAATAGATTGTTGAGCAGTATATTTTTTCTTTGTTAAATTAGTCTAATGCAAGTACTTTTTAATCAAATATTTTGTCCCAGAATCTTTTAACTTATCTCGTGAAGATTCATAATGACATAAAAATGCTGCTTAGGTCAACAAATGGATCTGTAATATGTTGTAGACTTTCATATCTGGGGGATCTTGTGAGCTATCTGAAACCTGTGTGCAATAACACCGCAACAAGATACGCAGAAATGTTTTTGCTGACTCATACCGGCAGGTGGATCTTGGCCAGTAAAGACATGGATCATTATTTTTATGTCGAGGGAAATGGGAGGTGAGATAGATGAGGCCCTTAGAGTTTTGCTGTTGAAAACCCCAAGCTCTCGAGAACCAGTAAAACTCACTGGTTCATCAGAACCTTCAAAAGCAGTAATAAAGCATTTGGTATTTTCAGGGCAGGAGAGTAGGTTCAACTTCAACGGGATACTTGAAGAGCGTTGTGGCTATTTATGTATTTATTTATTTTTAACTCAACATTAACGGGTCATTACTTGGTGAAGACCTGAACAAATTGATTGACTTATAACGTGTCAGAACCTTTATGGTTTTGGAAAGGTCTGTTCATATGATCTGCTCATTTGTATGTAGCCACTGTGACTTGTTTTGGTTCAGGTAGATGCCCTAAGCCTTGCCTGTCCATTAATAAGTGCTTAAATACATTTTTGTGGTTTTAAAATTTAGACCAATGCATATTAAAGAGGTATCGTTCTGTCTTCAGTGAGTGAAGTAGCCTGGTTTTCTGACCTGACCATGAGATTTATTCAAAGATGGTCTTGAAAACATCAAGAAGCAAGAAAAGCGGAAATATTACTTATTATCTCTGCTTTCCTCTTTTCTCCCTTTCCATTTTCCTGATTTCCCAAACACTAATTTTCACATTGGCAACTGTAGTCATACATGTAATTATTTGGTCAAGTGTTTGCTGATATAAAAGTTGAGTATTTTAGGAAGAGTCTTCACAAATAATGATTTCTGAGCAGGCCGTGTATTCCTCCAAGCTATTCTGCCTCTTTCATTCACAAATGTAATTGTGTGAAGCAAATTTTGAGCTAATGTATTTGAGCTCACTTAATATAAAAAGGTTCTAATTGCTTCCAGCAAGAAAATAAGATCATCCATAGAGAGACTGTCTGGAAAGAGAGAATTCTTGTTTGCCTTGTGAATCAGAGCCAGTTTGGGGATTAGAACTCTAAGACCCCTTCTGCCACACTCCCTGTAATGGTCAGTAAAGCTGTCTGTTAAAGGCCCACCTTCTTCAAATAGCAGCGTAAGGTCCTTGTGTTGCTAGAGAATCACAGGCTGACGTTAGGGTCAGTGTTCAAGCAATCACTCGTCTAGCTGAAAGCAGCTGGCTGTCTGGAAGGAGTGATGACAAACTTGAGTTTGTCACGAGACAATTAGTCTTTTGAATATGGGGGTAGTCAGGAATATTTTAAGATATTAAAATAGAAAGAAAGATGGACTCCCCCACTGTCAGTTCTTCAAAATCTTTTTTTTTTTTTTTTTCCCCAACTCCTAATGTGCTTATTTTCTACTTGTTCTTAGCTTTGTAAAAATACTTTTTGCTTAGAGTAATTTTATAAAAATGCATACTTACTGGACTTGTGTTTCCAATGAAGATATAAGAAGAAATCTCATGAACTCGTGTCAGTTTGAGTACCCAATTACAACTGAGATGATCAGTTCAAACGTTCTTCTCACACCTTTGCCACCCAAATGCCCTTTTTTGCAGTGTCCTGCATGGCCAATTGTTATTTTTGTCTATATAGGCAAATGCCTTCTATGGGAAATGTGTGTTTATTTATTATCTTTTAGACAGTTCTTAGTATTTGATTTAGGTTGTTTCCCATATGGAACAATATATTCCTCTTTAACTCTGTCAAGAGAAAATAACTTATGGCTAGGAGCTACAGTATGCTTGCCACTCCTCTGCTTCTCCTCTTTTCTTTTATCCAAACACTGAAGATCTGTGGTAATTATCATGTTATTAGCCTGAGGAAAATATATCTTGAGGGAGTATCTGTGCATTTAGTAGAGCCATCAACTCAAAGGCACGTTTCTGTTTCACAGATCAGAAGTATAAGTAATTGTAATCACTTTTATGAAGATATATGTATGTGTTTCTATAGTGAAGCCACTCACAAAAAGGCAGCGTTTTTAACTTTTATGAGGTATTAGCTTGAAAATGGAAAGACTCAAACCAGAACACGATGGATATTTTTTATTTAGCTCTAATTGTTTTATTTCACACTTTTCTTTTTCTTCTACATGTTTTTATATGGACTTCTTGTTTGCACTCAGGAAAACAGTACATTCTGTGATCTGCTGTTCCGTATATTTTCTGTTGCCTATAAAATGTAATGCCTTTTCCTACCCTTCTGCCACAACCACAGGAATATCAAGCTCAAGTAGAAGAAATGAGGCTGATGATGAATCAATTAGAAGAGGATCTGATTTCAGCTCGCAGGCGTAGTGATCTTTATGAGTCGGAGTTAAGAGAGTCCCGAATGGCAGCTGAAGAATTTAAACGTAAAGCTACTGAATGTCACAACAAATTGCAAAAGGTAGTTTAAGGCTTCGTGGGAGAGGGGGGGTTGATGCTTGCTTGCTTTTCTAGTGTTATTTTACACACACAAATTGTATACGAGTTCTCTAAAGATTAGTGTGGCATCGTACAAGTAATACAAAAAGTCTTTCGGTTCTACTCTTGAAACAGCATAATTAATGCTTTGTGTAACTGCTTGTGTTTAATTTGCATGAGGTGATGCCTGGGTAGAAAACCAGTGCATTAAAACTTTTCCTGAGACTTTTATATATTTTATATTTAAGTTACAGGTTAAAGATCAAGGAAAAAATGAAGCAGGAGAGTTGTATTGCAAATTAGAGAAGGTATGCTACTTTAATGTCCTGGAGTTTGCTTCCTGGGTCTTTTGTATTATGCACAGAAACCAAGTGTGTCTTTGATTAGCCAGTGGCATGCACAGCCTCACATCCCCCCCCGCTATCCCTGTACACACACCCCCGGCCCTTTTTTTTCTGGATTTTTTTGTTCTTGGTGTGATTCATTATTATTTCTGATTTTATATAAAGCTCCGTTCTGGTGTTCTGTGCTTAATGGGTTGTGCTCTCAAGCAAGGTAAAGACAGGCCATTATGTTTAATCTGAATTTGGCGTTGGGTTAGTGATACATAAGAGTTTTGTTCATGAATAGCGAATAGCAAATAAAAAATAAAAATAATGCTGACTATAGCCTGTCACATTGAACAGTCTAGTTGGTGACCAAAATATGAAATCAACCAGAGGTTAATAAAATGAGAGCAGAATTGCCAAGGGACATTTTGAGCTTTGGAACTCACAGGGAGAAACAAAGATTTTTAGAAAGTGAATTAAATAAGGTATCGTAAGTCAAGAGAATTTTCTCAGTTTGGTTTTACCACTTGCCTTTCCCGTCCTCGTTTCCTCCCTCTCCCCCCCACCAATCTTTCTATTTAACTGTAGATCAACACAGAACAGCAGGCCAAAATCCAGGAGCTGCAGGAAAAGCTGACAAAGGTAATGTCTGGGTGGTGCAAGTGAATTTTCCACGAGATTTTCCAGTGAAACCTTAATGCAGGGGAGGGATGCACTTTGTTTTATCCTCAAAAATAGAATTAGTCATAGCATGGAGGATGATAAGGAAAAGGGGGTGGGAGCTGGTATCTGAAATCATTGGTGTTCTCAATATGCTTTTGGTTCTTGAGACATGTCAACAGTGTTTATTTTTACAAATGAAGCTGAGTCAGAACTGGAGTAGTGTAGAGAAATTCTAATTAGAAAGGCCAGCTTGGGTGTGCTGTATGCAATGCACTGGTCCCTTGCTTCTGAAGACAAGTGTTCAGATCTTTGTAGCTCACTAGTGTAAAAAAAAAAAAAAGTTGGATTTGATTTAGTCTCCCAGCAAGATCTCTTTTAATTACAAAATCACTTTCCAGTTCAGTTAGTTATGGTAAAACGATTGAATGATAAGGCTTCACAACAGAATTAAAATACTTCAGTGATACAAGCTGAAGGAAGTACATTAGATATAATGTTTGCAACTGTGGTCAGTCAGTCACTGTGAGAACAATGTGATAACCTGTTTGTTCTAGATGTTATGCTTTTTTGGGGGATCTTTTAGCAGGAAAGAAAAAGGTTGTCATAACAATCCACTGAGAGAGCTTTATCCTCACCTTGACAGCTGCTCAGAAAGGGCATTTCCAAGGGTTAGTGGTCTGAGATATGAACAGAAGGTCAAAACCCTTTAGAAATGTTATTTTTAATATTCAAGGTAGACTTGTTTTACCCCCCTTTTCTCTTTTAATTAATTCTGTTATCAATTATCTGTAGGCCAAAAGGTTATTTTCCTAATGTTTTAGCAGGAATATTTTGTGAGCCCTATGCAAAAACTTGAACTGAATTTAGGGGCACACTTCATAATACACAGTAAAAACTAGAAATTGCAGTACAGCAAGACAAACGTGTAGATCTGGATTTTCTTTTTCTTTATTTATTATTTTTTTTGTGAAACAGAAAATAATTAGGTAACAGAAATTAGAATTTGGGTTCCTGAACATATTTGTAGGCTGTCTTAATTTTAGACTGTTAGGCCAAAGTTCTGTAGCAATTTTGGACAGCACATTGACCATCTTGAGGTTATGAACTTCAACACAAGTTTTTGTATGTGGGTTTTTCTTATAATTCTTTTTTTTCCTTTTTCCTTTGGACCTAGGCTGTGAAGGCTAGCTCAGAGGCAACAGAACTTCTCCAGAATATCCGTCAAGCAAAGGAGAGAGCTGAGAAGGAGTTAGAGAAACTGCAAAATCGGGAGGATTCTAATGAAAGCATGAAGAAGAAATTGCTTGAAGCAGAGGTGAATGGAGAATGTCTAGATAGTATAGGGATAGATGTCTAGATAGTATAGGGATGTGTCCAGGAACCTTCATCTAGATGACTGTAAACAACTTGTATTCCTGTAGTAACTCTTAATAAGAAAGAGACATTAGACATTAATCCATTTTTAATTAATTATATTAATTAAAGTTTAAATTAATTAATTTGAGGAAAACTTACTGAGAGGCTGATTTTATTTTCAGTGTGGAGCCAATAAGGGCTTGTGGTTAGGATGAGGGATTTGAGCCATGATGAGGTTTTCAAATATAAAAGACAGCTCATTGCTCTGTGGTAATGCAAAGTTGGTTAGCCTAAATAACAGTTAATAATTGCTCTGCAGGAGCGGCGCCATTCTCTGGAGAATCAAGTGAAGAGATTAGAGACTGTGGAACGAAGAGAAAACCGTCTAAAGGAAGATATTCAGACTAAATCTCAACAGATCCAACAGATGGCGGAAAAAATTCTGGTGAGCAGAGGTGAAAATGAAAGACAAAGGGTAAGAGTTGGTAAGAAAGGAGTAGAAAAGGATCAGAAGACACAGAATTGCATTGAAAAAAATGGAAATGGTTGAATAAAGGGTAAAGGGATTGATTTTGTATACAATATATACTGAAGTTCGCAAATTCTGTTTGCACCTTTAGTTACAAACTAACTCCTGCACCTGTAATTTTAAGACTGTAAAATTCTAATTGTCTGAGTAGAAGCACTTTAAAGTCAACTTAGCAGTATTTTAATTAATTAGCTAATGTTTTGTTTCAGAACAGGATACTGTACAGGACACTGCTATAATAAAAGCAATGATATCTAGATTTTAAACTAAATTGCAAAAGGAATTTAGAGTTCAGGTCTACCTGAACTGCTTATACCTTGTAGCAAAAAGAAATAAGTCATCTAAACTGTTCTTCTCCAAAGATAATATTTGTTAGGAATCCATTTTTACCCCCATACCTCTGTTGGCAATTTCTTGCTCTCCTTGTTAAACCTATTAAGACTTTATAGTGAGTTGGTACTTGAATCTACAGTGAACCCAACAGAAGGTGTCTCTAATACTTTTACTTTCCTGGGAGAGGAAGCATAATCTTGGAGCAATTGCATTAATTTGCGTTTCTTTCTATGTTGCCAATATGATAAAGACAAAAAAGTATTACTTTTTTTTGGTAGTAATCCTGAGCATAGACAGACCTGAGGAAGGCCAAATGGAAATACATAAAAGAACCATGTTTGGACAAGTATGACCCATACATGTTCTGAGTAATAGCTGCACAGGCAAACTTGAGTATCAGAATGTCTGAAGGGTCTCAAGAAAATGTAGAATCAGATCTTTGGTGGGGGTGTTTCTTTCAAATTGTTTTGATAACATCAATGCATGCTAAGTAGGAGACTATGGGCACAGAGGTAACTTTACATTTAGAAATACTGGAAACCTTCACATAGTTGCAAGCCTCTTTTGTATCTATGGGGATTGTTCCTTGGTTTCAATTATGTTTTCTGTGGAGGGAAATCTGGAAGGGAATGCAGAAATACCTAACTAATCGTTTTACTCGATGGGATATGTTTAGCAGTTCTCATAGATAGTTTCAATGGACTTCTGACAGAATGCTGGATAGTCTTTCCTAGTCCCTTGCATCTCGGATTTGGGAGCCATGGGCAATACCTTTTTTTTAATCCACTTTTTCCCTCTTCATTCCCTCAAGTTGATCTCTTCAAACACTTTTAATATTTCCTGATATAGAAAGGACAGAAAGATAGCAAAGGAGCTGGCAATACAGAATAAAAGTAAAGAGAATTTTATAAAATAAGGTAAAAATTGTTGAATAAGTTGGATTGGTTTTGTGTGCTACTCCTTCAGTGGTACTTGCTGATCTGTCTGTAGATAATTAAATAAGAAGCAAGAAATAAGTTAGGGAAGATACTACTTGAAAGTGTAGATCATGGTTATGATGCTAATAACAACTGAAAGTTACAACTACATAGAGAACAGTGAGAACTGGAACGGTTAGAGATTACCTTTTAAGCCCACACTGGCTGTTAAGTGCTACTTCAGTAGCTGGTGAATCTTCTACAGTATGAGCAGTCTGATGCTGGTAGCTTTGAAGCTGCTGCTGATCTGGTTGTCTGATTCTATGCCAGGACTTGAAAAGTGTGGGCTTCTGGGGGAGGTGAATTGTCCTTCTTGTTGCTGGGAGACATATTTCAATTGCAAAAAGCAGCAATCTCCATTCCTTGCAGAAGTGTCGGGTACCAGGCACTGTAGATGACCTACTTTTGGTGAACCTCCTTTTTGATTTTCACTTCTGGAAAAAGAGGTCTACTGCAATTATTGGAGCAAGGAAGTCTTAGTATGTTTTCAAGATGAGGGAGGGAAGAGAGAGAATATGGAAAATGCTCAAGTAGAAATATCAGGAGATTTTCCTGTACTGTGCAGCAGTGGGGGTAAGCAAGAGACCTGGATGCATCCCAAAACCTGAACTTGTCTGTGCAACAGTCAGCCCAGTGGTAGTGAATGAAAGACCTGGATCTGCCTGTTGTACTAAAGAAATTGTTAGGATGGCAAATATGAAAATGAAGGAGCATAAAGCTCTAAGCTCAGCTTTTGTGAGGTGTCATGTTGAAAGGTGTTTATAGATAAATCCCCAATAACATATGCAGACAGCAGAATGTTCCTTGTACTAAAATAGCTAATTTTGGAGATGCAGAATTATCTAAGTCCTTACTGTGCACAGCTAAAACTATCAGCTGTGAGGTAAAGAGGTTAAAAATACTGTGGTACCATCTACTATGTATATTGCATCCTGTACTTCTCATTTTCAAAGCAATTTATAAACAGTTATTCTGACAACACTCATCTGAGAAATGTGGCAAAGTAAATACTATTCCCACTCTATGAATATAGAATGAAAAGCAGAGACAGCAATACCCTGTTATTGAGTCCTTCTGTGAGAAAACAAGTGAGAGACCTTGATAAAAATAGGTCTGAACTTCCTGTGATGCCACTGCGGCTATAAAGTTTTTATAACCGCTTGTTTTCATGAAACGTGCTTGGCCTGTCTTTGGGAATGAGCTACTGGGAAACAAATTCTTATTGTGGAAGTAGAAATCGTTGTCTTTAGCAGTGTGTTGGCTCTGCAGTGGATGGGTCAGCAGCAATATGCAAGGCTTAAAACTGATCACATGCTGCTCTCATATCATTTCACTATGACAGCCGTGGTCCAGAGACTTTCTTAGTGGGGAGTCTTAAAAATGACAACAAATATGCAATACCTGTGCAACCCAGATGCACAACTCCTATTTCTGTGTCTGAATGTGAATCTCTGCTGCTTTTAGGAGCTGGAAGAAAAGCATCGCGAGGCTCAGATCTCAGCACAACATCTGGAGTTGCAGCTGAAACAAAAGGAGCAATTCTATGAGGAAAAACTCAAAGTAAAATATCTTCTCATCCTACAAGCTTTTGTGGTTAGAATGGGTTCAGGGAAAAACTGTTGCCTTTAGGCTTTGCTTTGTCTTATGAGTTGCCTTCTTGCTTGCTGCTGCCGAAATGTTCAGAAAGATTAGTGAAATATGAGTGAGTTTTTCTTCTAGTCCATGTTATTACACCTCATCTGTTTTTAACATTGTATTAAAACAGGTGGCATTTGAAATCAGAATTACAGAAACCAGTTGCTGCTTGTAACTTGTTCATTGCTGACTAAATAATTCTTTCTTAATGGTGTTGGATCTATCATTCTGAAAATGATTTCAGTTCCTACTGATGATTTTCTGATTTATTTAAAAGTATTCACACAGCCTACCTGCGAGTTTTAAATTCAGTAAATAATAGAGCGTTTCTGAATTTCCATCTTCTTGGAGCTGTAACATCTGCCAAGAAGCCACAGAAACCACCCACTTTGTTTTTGTCTTTTCCAGAGTAGCATAAGACTTTAACATACAGTTAGAAATAGAATTATAGACACGATCTAAAACTAGGAAAAACAAATTGTGAAATGGGAGTATGTGCTGGAGTTAAGGATTTTTCTATAGAACCTACAGTGCGTCAGCCAGTAAATGCATTTTGTAAGGATCTTTGTTTCTACTAAACAGAATCTATTTTCAGCATTTTTTTTCTATTACATTTACCTAGGACTTTACATTTTAGCTTAAATATGTGAGGATGTAGTATTTAAGAGGAAAGAAGGAATTTCTGTGGGAGAAACATGATGGGAAAACAAAACAAAAAAAAAAAAGAAGATGATTTCCTGGCAGATCAGAGCATGTCTGTTCAGTAATGAGAGGAGGGTGACAGAAAGCAGGAGGAAATAGAAGTAGATCTTGGGGAAAGGAGAAGAGCTGACATAAAAAGTGGAGAACAAGATAGGGCTTGGGAAAAAAAGTTAAAAAAAAAAAAAAAGAAAAAGAGCGACAGAGAGATGGTGATTTATGGAAATGTAGGGTTTAATAGGAGATCAGGAAGCTAGATGAAAGCATTTCAAGACATTGAATGTTTATAACTGGGACATTAAATAGTATCCTGAGAGATACTGATTAAGTAAGCTCTAATAAGAGTCATGTCCATAACGGTTCCTTGTGCCTTTGTCCTTGAAGAAAATGACATTCAGTTTAACAACCGATATAAAATTCTGGGCTTGTGTACAGAACACACATACCTTAAAAAAAAAAAAAAAAGAAAAAAAAAAGGAAAGAGAAGATGAAGACAGTTAATTTGCTTTAGTCCTGTTCTTAATGACCGGTGTTTGTGTCACGAAAAGAAATCTTAGCTCTTCTATTTGGTGTCTCTGTCCTGAAGAATTTGTGGGGTCTCAGTTACATTCTATGCATATTGACAGAACTTAAAAATCACTTTTAAGCCATGTTGTTAGGGCAACCAAAGGATGCACAATTCTTTACACAATGGGGTACAGGGTTTTTTTTGTTTTCTGTTGCAGTAGTCTGGAATATTTCTTGAGCATAGATTATTTATTATTATTATTATTATTATTATTATTATTATTATTTAGTGTCTCATGTCTTCATAAAACACCATCATTAAATTCAGTCTTCAGAGGTAGCTGAGGGAACAGAGCGTTTTTTTTTGGAGTTTGCTGTTCCAGGGTTTCATGCTATTGCAGCCTGGGTCTACTGTTGCTTGAGATGTGATGAATTCCTTAAAAATTCCGTCTTTCTTGATGATTTTCTCTCTGCTTGCCCTCTGCCCAGTGAAACGGATATAATTTAGACAAAAGAAATATCTTCATTTAGGTTTTGGAAAATCAGATGAAGAAAGATCTTGCTGATAAGGAAGCACTTGAGAATATGCTCAGAAGACATGAAGAAGAAGCACGTGAGAAATGTAAAGTCCTGGCTGAACAGAAGGCGGTATGTGTAGTTGAATTGGAAATCAAAGTGTTTGAAGGGTAGCTTTTTGAGGCTGTGATTTCTAAGCAAGATAATCTTGTTAGAGGTTTCTCATTGCTCCTGTTTTGAAAGAAATGTACTGATTAAAACCTATTTTAAAAGATGTTGATTTTATTACAAGAAATCTTCAAGAATATTTTCTGAAAGTGGCTGCGTAAGTTGCTGTATACCACTCATTTTGTGCACTGATGAAATAATGGTTGTTTTCCCCTAATATTTAAGCAGTGGAAAGCAGCAGCAAACAGCTCCAGTAATTGTATCTGTGATACAATTTTTCTTGGTCATTTGATCAATATTCTTCTATTTTGTTTCTGGAAATTCTGAGACTTGTTTGTTTGTTTGCTTTTAAACATTGCTTTTAAAATTACTTTAGTTGTGCAGTCTCAAAGGCACATTGCTCTGTTTCAGATGATCAATGCAATGGATTCAAAGATTAGGTCACTGGAGCAAAGAATAGTGGAATTGTCTGAGGCCAATAAACTGGCAGCAAATAGCAGCCTTTTTACCCAGAGGAACATGTAAGTACACCAACTGCTATCATATTGGTCACTACTGAACATTTCTCAGTGAGATCTGTTCTCAAAACGTTAAAGTGATTCTTTGTTACAGGCTTGTTGTGCTTCCCTGCTTGTTTTCCTGTAATGCAGAAAATGTGCTTGTTCTTCAAATAGTTTTGGTTCTCTGCTTATTTTGTGTTTTCTGAAACATGACAAGCAAAACTGTTTTGTATTACAGTGTCTACTTTGGAGCCTTTCTTGAGGTTGGTGCTTTATGCAGGTTTACCAAACATTAAATGAATACGAATACATTAAATATCTAACCTTTATAGAAGCACATATTCCGTTTTTAACATGCATATTGTTAATATATTTATATTTTCCTCAGTTCCTGTGGAAGTTACTCATTGTTGAAATTGAAAACATTACATACCTTTCATTGTAAACATTGTAAATACTCTGTCCCACCCAATGGCTGAGAAGACAAAATGAAAACTAGATTTTAAGCCACGAGTTTTCCTGTATGTTTTTGAATTGTTGTTTGGAAGAGTGAGGTCTTTTGTACTGCAGTGGGCAGAAATAACGTGGAGCAGGAGATATCTCAGCTTCAACTTCAGAATGATGTTTCAATTCATTTTTTCTACATAACTCAGCTAGTACTTGAATATATTTGTTGTTCTCTCAACTTGAGCCTCTCTTTAGTTCTCCTCATCAACGACCAGTGTTTTAGGGGATACTACTGGACAAGCTGTAATGTCATCTTGTGTTGCTGTGTCATCAGCAATTATTCTTGCGGTGAATTTTTCTTATTAATTAACACAAAGGAAATCTTGGACCTTTTCCTTTTTGTGTCAGACCTTCCTGTCTATTTGAACTTGGTTTTGCTTTTCATTTTAGTTTAGTTTATTTATTGTCTTTAAAATGCTTTTCCTTCCTAAATGATGTAGACATTCTACTTCAAGTACAGGAAAAAGCACAGATTGTTTGATATGCCTTGTGAGATAGGGCTAAAGTAGTATATGCTCTTACTGAGTTAAGAGATTCATCACGTTTGGCTGTCTGCATAAATGTTTTCAGTGTCCATCAACTGCTGGATGCACTGCTAGGCAGTATCTCTGTGGGCAGCTCTTGGACAGATTCACTTATAATATTGAATAGAATCAAGCAAGATTGAATTTTGGCGCAGAGTTGTTTTGTTTTTGATTTTTTCAGGGCTGATTATGCCTCCAGATTTGTAGTAGCTCCAATTTTTGTTATATTTCAAATATCTGGCAAGTTATTCTGGCTTGAACAGCCAAAAATATCCACAGAAGTAACTGAAAAAATTAACTGAGTTGTTTTATGCTCCAGATGACTTCTAGTTAATCACCCAGGAAATCTGTTGAGGTGGCAAAAGCCGTAACTTAGCTTCATCCTGAAATAAAACACAAGCAGTGTCTCAACATGTACCTGGGAAGCATATGCAGAGTCGTCATTGCTGCTGAACTGAGTGTAAGAACTCAGCTGAGCTAGATGCATCCTCTGATAGCAGGACACTTCCCTTGAGATGAATAGAAAACAAGAAAAAAAGTATAATAATGCTTTAAAATATGACATTGAATAGTTTATTGTAAGAAATATTGTCAAATAATTTTGCAGGATTGGTAGGTGATACTACAGAATCAACAGCATTTTAAGAAAAAAATGCTGTATTATTCCCATATTTATATATGCAGATAGCTAGTGAGTTTCTGCTTATTTTATGAATTGTGGTGGTGAATATGTATAAATCTGTTGGACTTCATTCTGAATCTACAAAAGCTACAACTAATCTGAGCATGTCTGAAGAGATGAACTAGTGATTAAACCCTTCAAAAGCCTGTGGAACTTGGTTACCTTTTGTTCTCCCAGTATCTGAGTACCTGAGCAGACAGTCCAGGAAACAGTAGAAAGCAAAATAACAGATTATTGACAGCTCTTGCTGCCAATAGGCTGTATAGATAAATAAAAAGAAAAAAAGAGAAAGAAAACGGGGGAAAAAAAAAGTGACTAGGGTTTTGTGTGCAAAGCACAAAAATGTGAGTCAGAAGACAAGTTCCATTTTTAGTTTTGTTAAGTCTTCCTATTTGATCTTGGGTAACCCACATAATTTCTCTGGAATTGGATTAATAACAGTTTATCTCACAGTGAACTTCTTAAAATATTAATTCATTAATATATGTAAAGCTTTGTGAGGTTTCTAAATAGAAAGCACCCTGAGGCAGAATTTTCCAATGCATAATAAAATGATTCCAGGAGTTGTAAATATCATAGGGGTGGTTTTTGTTTGTTTGTTTGTTATGCATGAGGATATGCATTTCAAATTCTAATTGCTGCTTTTAGCAGACATTGCCAGCTCTCAAAGTTCTTATGCACACAAGTAATTATTTTCATTCACTTTATAGATGGAGACTTTGATCAGAGACAACAAAGCTTTGCTTCGATGTAGGTCAAGTTTAAAACTTGTTCTGGGTCCATTACAGCTTTAAAGAACAAACAAACTAAACACTCCTCCAAAAAAAGAGTAAACCATAGGATTTATCTTATCTCATGGAAATGCATAATGTGAAAACAACTATTCTGAGCATTTATTTTTCCTGCATAGGAAAATTCATAAGAAGGAGTTGGTGAAATGAAAGCAATTAAATGCAGCTTAAATACTGTTGCAGACAACCACATGTAGAATTTATTTTTCTGTGCAACTTGCAAATATGAAATATTAGTGCTCTGGGCATATGTCAGTGAATCCACTAGTATGTGGATGTTTTGCAGATGGTAATAGAGTTGACTTACTTTCATACTACTGTGTAGAATTTAGGGTATTTACTTAACTGTTCTCCTTAATAGGGAGCTTGCGGTGTGTTCTTCCCTACTTCACTCCAGTGAAAGGACATATTTTAAGAACATTTCATGTTTGTCACTTGTGTTTTTCTCCTGTCAGGAAAGCCCAGGAGGAGATGATTTCAGAGCTCAGGCAACAGAAGTTCTACTTGGAAACACAAGCTGGAAAGTTGGAGGCCCAGAATCGAAAATTAGAGGAACAATTGGAGAAGATGAGTCACCAAGATCACACTGACAAGAACCGCCTTCTGGAGTTAGAGACTAGGCTACGAGAGGTGAAGGCTTGGGTTTAATCCCTCCCAATGTATCCTATTTGCTTTAATGTAACCCATTTGGACTATTATAGTAACAACTAGAAATAAGCTGTCCTAGTTCTGTGTGTCTTAATAATGGTGTTTTAAGATGTAACTATTTATTACAGTCTAGCAGTATGTCCCCCCCCGAGGTTATTATTTTTTTAAATGAAAAAATAATAAAAACAAAATAAAAAAGATTGCTCATTAGAGTAAGTATTAAGCTTTTAGATCATCTTGCTTTCTCAGTGTCATTTTTTTTGTACAATAACCTTATAATGTTTTCTAGCTAGAATGGTAATGGGGTAGAGAATAAAAGCTTAGCTATGTGCAGTGACCAGCTTTACTACAGACTTAAAGAGTCTACAGAATAGAAAGCAAACGGCACAACAGACGTGCTATAAGAACACAGGAGACGTATTGCTTCATGCGCATCTTGCAGAAGTTTTTGAGAAAACTAACAGTAATATGAAAATATGCATTCTTTTTTTTTAATTTGTGAGCTGTGCTTCATTTTTAGTTCTTTAGTTTTGTATCAACTAGTTTGGATCATCTTCAGGTCTTCCTTTTACCTTCTCCAGTCTCGCTCCACTAATTTTCAGCTAAGACTGAAATTTTGCCTTTAGCTAAGAGGGTTGGATGACTAACACGTGTCCTTGTTTGGCCGGAAGTTGGCTGGGACCACTGTAAGATTTCTAGCGGGCTTGTCTTGCATCTGCAGCACAACAGACAGATTCACAAGGGATAGCAAACAGCCTGAAGAAGGTATTAAGGTTTGGAATTGATTTTGAGCACTGAGATCTGTTCTGCTGCTTGTTCATTTCTTATCCATTTCTGGAAATGACATGTTTATCACTGAGGATGCCTCAAGAAAGCCTTGAATAGAAGCCATTCGAGTTAACCCAGAGCAAGGGGATTTGGTTGGTTTCTTCAAAAAGAATCTAAATGTCTACATGCACATAAAGATTAGTATTGATGTTTATGCCTAAAGATTCTTAAATAAAATAACTTCAGTGAAGAAAGGTCATCACAAACCACTTCAGCTTTTCTGCTTTTTATATCAACATTTGATGTGATATTTGAGTCACAGCTGGAGCTATTCTTGTGCCCATATTTTCATTTCAAAATGCCATATTGTTTCTGATCTTTTTTTAAGCAAATCAGTTGCTTTTATTAGTCAGTAGGCAATGCTGCATCCTTGACTTCTCAGTCACTTAAGCAATCTGTGAAGATGTGATTTTGGGATAGAAATGGCAATGTCATCCTCAAGTGAGGTTTGAAATGAGATTACTCTATCTGTATTTTCTTTGTTATTAACTTATATCTGGATGCTGCTTTTACATTCTTCAGGTTGGTCTAGAGCACGAAGAGCAAAAGCTGGAACTCAAAAGGCAGTTGACAGAATTGCAGCTGACACTCCAGGAGCGGGAATCTCAAATTACTGGGCTGCAGGCTGCACGGACAGCCCTGGAGAATCAGCTCCGTGAAGCCAAAACTGAACTAGAGGAGACTACAGCTGAGGCAGAGGAAGAGATTCAAGCTCTCACGGTGAGCCCTGAAATTGGCACTCAATTAGAATTATTTAGGTGCAAGATTTCATAATGAGGTTAAATATCAATTTTTGCTGTATAATTTTTTAATTTTCAGAATAAGACATGAATTATACCTTGTGTTAATAGGGGCAGGAATGGTTAAAATGCCAATTTTTCTCTTATTATCTTTAATCATATGTAGGCTTCCTGGTAGTGGTTGATTGGTGCCAAAACTGCTCGACTCTTTGCAAGTGCGGTATTGCTTTGTGATGAGGTGAAAGTTGCATATGAAGTTGTTATTGACAGAGTTCTGCTCTCTTATTTACTTATTTAAATATTTATCACAAGTTTGAAGGTACTTGATGATTATAAATGATTTGATGTTTTCTTTCTATGAGTTAACCTGCTTTATACTTGCTTTGGAAAAAAAAAAAGATCCTATGAAAATAATGGTAACAACACCCTAATTTTATTCCACCCTAATTGTATTTCATTAAAAATTGTCACCTGTATTCTGCAGTCTCCGGTGAGGTGTGTGAATGATAAAAGAAATTCCTTCCTTCCCCCCTCTTTCCCTCCCAGGAAACAAAATTCTAAATTATATGCTGCTGGTTGCTGTCTCTTGGATTCAAAAAGATGCTTTCACAGTGCTTGATTCTAAGAAATATTTTCTTCAGAAAGGATTCCCAGGGCAGTGGGGGGAGAGAGAGGAGAGAAGTGTATGACCTGCTACTTCGGCTGACAGCTAACCCTCATTGAAGAAGCAGTCTTCAATGACCTCCGAATCCAGTTATTTTGAAGTGTTGAAAACTTGCATTCTCTTGCTCCAGTGACATTTGATAAAAGAACTATTATTCTGGATATTTCTGCCACTGCTGTTTTTTAGAAGGGATAGTAGGCTTTGCTGAGATAGTGCTTCTATTAGATTGATGCTTTCGGTGGGTGAACGGGGGTATTACGCAGAGCTGTTCTTAAGCAGGTACGTGCTGGGAAAGTACGGCAGCAATACCAGGCCGTAAGAGAAACTGAACAGAACATGGCTGGCATCGGTTTCTTTCTGCTCGAAATTGAGGTCGTCTTCCTCCCAGCTGAAAGCTTTGCATAACTGCTAATATCACTGCTAACAGGATGATGATGTGCTTGATATCTTTACCTGATGCCACCAGTGAAACAGATGAATGTATATGACTTGTGTTCACTCAGTTACTGCTTCTGTTAATTTGGCAAAAATGGTAGTGCTTTTGGGCCAGCTGTTGTAAGATAGTCCAGTTCAGTGGGCTTGGAGAATTTCTGATACGGAATTTTTGTATATACTTTTTTATTTTTCACATTGTGGTAAGATAATCTTTTAGCTCTCATATTTGATTTCTGCTAAAGAGTTTGTCCTGTTTAGTCTCTTGGCTCTAACAAAAATGTTCCGAATAAAGAAAGGTAGCTGGTGCACTAGTGCTAGTGCACTAGACTAGACCCTTCATTTGTTAAGGTTTCAGAAAGCATATGACATTATACACTTGTTAAATCACTTTGCTAGTCCAAATGAATTTTGAAAGGGGCCATGAGGCTGAAACAAGAACTTCTGCTTTGTCATGCTTTGCTTGTAAATGAGGAGGTAAAATGGTGCATGCAATACTGCTTTCTTTAAAATAAGCATTTGCCCTTTTCAGTGCTTTGGATGCTGTGTTCCAAAGAATTGATTATTGTGTTTCACCACTGCTGCTTAGAGAGGCTTACGATTAAATGGTACTTTATGGTAGGATTCAGGTAGATTGGCAGAGCTGTTTGGGATAGCTTGCATAATGCTTCATTGTAGTTTTTCTTTGCAAGCGTTAAATTGTATGCAGTATTTATTTTGTACAAAACACTAATCTGGGTATGGAAGTAAAAGTGACTCATGAATGTACAAACTTAACATGGAATCTATATATCATCAGGTGACCATTTATGATGGAACTTTTTATATAATTCAGTTCTTGGGTTTGTACATTTTCCTAAAGTAGTTCAGATTTAGGAGCATTTGATTAAGTAGGATGTGACTTTTGCTAATCAGTTCTTTGCCACTACAGAGTGCTTTCATGGTGTGCAGCATCTGCCTTCCAAACTTTGCTTGCTGGTAGATTGTTCTGCAGTTTGTTTAGCAACAGCTGTTGGATTCTAATTCTAATGTATGAAAAATTGATGATTAACTTCTTACCTCCTTTAGGCACATAGAGATGAAATCCAGCGTAAATTTGAAGCCCTTCGTAATAGCTGCACAGTGAGTATTAAATACAGATCATTGAATTATTTTGAAATTAAGGATAAGGAACTAAACAATTTACTGATTTACTCCTTGATGACATTAGTTACTAATGTGGACTCCTGTCTTCAAGGTGTTAGTAGGAGATAGAGTGATTGGATTTGATTCCTTTTAGGCTTTAGGTAAACCTCACTTGTGAGGTTTTATTTGGATTATGAAATTGATACTGTTCTTCTTTTTGGAGAAGAAAGAAAATTAAAATATCTCATTGCAGTGCAGCTAATAAGAATGGTGTAGCAGCTGCAAAAGCGATTGTAGGTAAAGATTTTTTCTACTCTCAAGGAGAAGGAAAGATCTACCTGTCCAAATCCTGAGCTGCATTGTAGATCTAGGCCAGAGCGAATGGGAGAACATTTATGCTACTCTGGGTTTTAAGGAGGATTTCAAGCCTGTTTGAAGAGACAAGAAAATTTATGGTTCTAGATGATGCAATGACATGTGGTCATCTGGTTAAAGAGCAGAAAGGACTCTAGGATCTTAATTTGCACCTTATATTGCTTGAGATCTTTTGATGTGTTTTTGTATTCATTTCATCAGTCCAAGAGAGGTGTCCTAGGCTTTGTATATTAGTAGGTATTCTTGCAAATTACCACTATCTTCAAACTTGCTTATGATGCGTGATGAGAACATCTGACTTCCAATGACACGAACTGCAAAAGTGTGGAATCCTCTGGATCAGCACTGGTTGCTGTTCTCCTTAGGCTTTTTCTCCTTATACCACCCTGTAAACAAGGCTTAACTGCTGTTTTTTTATCATGATTGTTTCCCTGCTTCCAGTAATTTCCTCAAATCTATTTTTTTGTGCTGTAGGACTAAATAAAGGACTAAATAAGTATCTAACAGATAAGCTTTCATCTTTCACAAATATCTTTTGAGAGTTATTCTGTTTCCCTCAGTTACTCTTCAGCACTAAGCAGTGCTTAACTTCTCTTCTGTTAATAGAATATCACTATATTCTATTGAAGGAATGAGGAAGTAGAGCTTACCAAAATGTATTAACCTCCATCTAAAAGAAAGTCTGCAAAAGAAACTTTGCTTTTTGTAGTCTTCTTCACTTGCTCAAGTTGATATTTTGGTTCCATATGTGTTGTCGTGTATCCTACATCCATAGCTATTTTTTCTGTTCTTTTGTTCTGTCTTGGCCTTTGTAAAGAATTACAGCTTTCTATGAAAATACTTACGTGATCTCCATGCAGGCAAAAACCAGTTGTGTGGAAAATCTGTAGCTTCTTTTCACTGCGTGGTAGGCTGCTTTTCAGAGGTTGTAACTCATTATCTCACTACTGTAGGGTTTTGGCTCCATAAGTGCGGCGAGCAATCTCCAGCAGTGAGGAGTGACCCGCAGGATTACAAGAATGTCAAGAGCTTTGAATGTTCTGCATGAAAAGATTTTTAAGTGTTGTGCATTGTATGTCCTGATAAGTGGCTTCAGGCATCAGAAAACATCTTCATCAGTAAGAAATTAATGAAATAGTTCCTACATGAATAATACATGCTCATCATACATTCTCTTTCCAGCCTGGGAGAATGTATGTATAATTTAATTGACCATGGATAGAAACTTTCTGTGTTTATAAGTAGTTCTAGCTGTCCATCCTTTTTACTGTGGGCCATTGAGATAAATGATAGCACAATCTGCTATTGACAGTGAGGGATCAGGTGATGTTTATTATGGTGCCTTCACCAGATATTTCAACCTCATTTTAATTGAATAGTGACTGATATGATGCAGGTTGCACTTCTTGGTGACCATTTGATTCCAAGTGAAGGTGGTTAGAATATATACTCATTTTAAAATAGCACTTCAAGAGAATAATTGTAATGTGCTGCTACTTACACAGCATAGAAATGAGTAGGCTTATTCTTTTAGCAAGTTTTGAAAATACATCCATTTTGAGGTGAAACAAACTCCTTGAGCTATTCTGGCAAATTTAGTATGGTATGGAATTAATTTTTGGTACCGAATTCTGGTATGGAATTAATTTTTAGTTAATCTTATTAAGTAACCCAAGACAGCATAAGAAAAAATGAAAATAAGATTAGAGAGGGAAAAAAAGTACATTATTGAAAGACTGCATTACTTTGATATTTTTCTTAGTATTCAAAAGATAATTAAAAATACTTACTCTACTTCTGTACTCTAGCTTTACAAAGCTTCCAGTTACAGGGAAGGCTCACACCTCAAATGTGCATCTGCGTTCCTTGTACCCAAATTGCACTCCTGTCCTTTCTTTTGCTGAGGCGTCTGACCCAACTCAATACCCTTTTAGGTTCTCCTATTTTGAATTTTAAATTTGCTGTCTTTTGGGGTGTGTACATAAAAACCATTGCTATATTGTTGGTCTTAATTTCTTATGTCTTTCTGAATTCATATTTAATTGCTTTGATAGCTCTGCATTGTTTCATCTTGTAACATATCTTTTTTTTTTTTTTTTTTACTGTTGGGGTCAAAAAAAACACTAGCTTTTGCTTTCTTGTGCAAAGACCTCATTTGTGCAAAAATATTAAGATACATAATTACAACAAAAATTGCAAATTGTAGCACCTGCTCTACACACACACACACACAGACACAGAGAGAGAGAGAGAGATGCACATGGCCACACATGATTATTTTATCATAATCTTCTCACAATGATAGTTTATTCAGAAAATCTGTTGAGGGGTGAAGGCCTAGTTCCCTACCTTTAAGGAATTGTTCTATCAAAAATATTAGCCATATGATCCATTTGAGTTTTGAAATTCAAATTATTTCCCTGGCAATCAGCAAAAACATTGGAAATAAAATACATTTTCTTAAAACAGGAAGATTTACATTTCTGTCAGTTGTTTCCATCTGGCTTTTAATTATGGCTTGTTGTTGGATCATCAGCACATTTGGTGTTAAAAATGATACTAAATTATCTAAATAATAGAATTCTTTCAAGAAGAAAACATTCAGTAAGGAGGTGGCAATGTCTATAAAAAAATAGAAGAAAAGTTATCTCATAAAGTATTTACAATCAGCTTAGTATAAAATATTTTTGCTATTCCAGGAATCCACTGCCTGAATCTTCCTTTTTTTTCAGGTACAGGCTTTTACTCTAGAAAGGAGAATGGCATTTTTAGTACTAATTGGATACTGCACTTCCATTTATTCAACATTTCACCATTAAAATAAGGTTTATCTCCCCTCCCTGAGGTTCCTTTTGTGATTGTCTTGTGTTGCTATCATAAGCATTAACATGCTTGGTTCTGCACTTGTCTATGAGATGGGATAGTGGGGCATTAGAACTACAACGAGCCCGTAGGCACACGTACCACTTTAGTCATGCATGAAGTCCTTCTGACTTCACTGTGAGCTCCTGATCCACATTGGCTCAATTAGTTGGCATACAGGAAAAAATCTTTACTGTTCTTGAGAACTTCCAAGATTATATTCAGACGTGTTACATACTTTGCTAAATTATCTCTTGAAGTAAAGAGATCTTGCCCACTGTGACAAGGCTAATACCCAGGCAAAAAGTTTTATATGGCTTAGTTAAGTATGTAAAACAAACAAACAAACAAGAATCTCCACACATACATGCACACACTGATGTATATTTATATTATTGGCTGATGGTTGGGAGGGGTTGTTCCTACTTTTCCTTTCACAGAAAATGTTATGGCAGGTGCTTCTTATAGGCAAAAATAAAGCTTTGTAGTTTTTGTAGTCTGACAAAAAGTCAGAGACTTTTAGGGTGTTGATGTGGTGTTAATGGGGCCTTCTTTATGGATGACATCATCGTGCTTTGAGGACAAGGCTCACGGTTGGAAGAGGCAGCAGCTCATCTTCTGAGGAGTAGGATTGAGGAGTACAGGAGAGTGTATGTTTTAAGACTGAGTTGTTGTGGGACGAAGGGAACGCAGACCATGCAGTGTCCTCCTGTTTTGCAGCTACTAATGATCAATGTCCCTCAAGCTAAGCTGTGATAATTTTTTGGATACTGAGATCTATCACAGTGTGTAAGGTATGTTTCAAGTTGCAGAAGTTCTCTGATTATGGAAAGAGGAGGAAAGCGAGGAGCTGATTATTAAATATCCATCATACAGGAAAACACACAAGCCTGTCTGCATACAAGTCTGCATCTGTGGCTGTGGTCATTAAGATGCTCGGTAATTTTCAGCTAGAACAGCTTGGTATCTCAGGTCCAAATGTGAACAGGTTAAGATGAAGTGAAGCTGGTACCTACTCCACATTCTCCTCATGATAATTTAGGGGTGAGAGATGGCTTTTTCCATTTTGTCTTCCTTACTTCTGACAGCTAACTTTCTAGTAAAGCTCAGTGATGGTGGGGGAGTGGCAATGGGTAGGGTAAAACGATGCTTTAGTTTAGAAGTTATGAATTGATGTTGTACTAAAGACTGAATTAAACCCCAGAGAACGTACTGCTGATGGCATTCTGAAGCAGTTAACCTTGCTGTGTCCTAATGTTTTCCTGCACATTTGTCAGTAGCATCTGAGAACTGAACATCTTCCTGAAGGATCTGAATAAGGTTTTGGAGAAGGTTGTGAACTGCAGTTGGGAGTATTCTAAAACTGCTTCATTTCTTTCTTTCCCTCATTATTTTGCCTGTGGTTTTGACACATGGAGTGTATGGATTAAATTTTGTACATTGTGTCTGATACACAGACCTAATCGTCACAGCCCTGAACTGCTGGCTGCTATACAATTTAATTTGTGACCTCTCCCTGGAGAAGTTTTTTGGGCCAGGTATAATACCTATGAATCTGTGCAATCTCTCAATATAGAAACACTGCCTCTCTGATACCGTGCAGTGGGGAGGGAGTTGTGCTGAATATAATCACTTTGCTGAAGAGTTGTTATGCTTGGAATGCTCCATAATATTTAAGAATGAGATACCATCTTCTATACAAAATAAAGATCAGTTGTGTGCTTAGATGTGGCATGTATTGAACGGTCTGTCAAGATTAGTGTGGTCCAGTTAGATTACAATCACAATCTTCTGTATTTGCTGTGATGAAGATGTACATCGATTGAGGAGAAAAATTCAGTGGCTTTGTGAGAGTGATACAGTGCCACAGTTAAGGCTGCCTGTACTGCCTAGAAGTGCTTTTCCAAGCTTTCAAGTGTTTGGTTGTTTTATAAACTTTAAATCTGAAGACTTTTGTAATTATATTTTGGGTTTCAGAAGGATGTAACAGTGAATATAATAGTGTTTCCTTGTAGGCTTTCCTTTAATATACTTACAAGTTTAATTCCAGCATAGCTCAGTTTTTTGTTTGTTTGTTTGTTTTGCCTGGGGATTTCCTTAACTAAAAAGAAAAATACCTAAAACTATTGACTCTTTTCAGTTACAGTATTCTGGTATAGTTTGTATGTATGTATGCCTAAGATGATATCTCCTATCACATGTGTATTCCTGATCTGTTTTCTTCCTTCTTGGTTCATAGGACAGCCATTTACATCACACCTTGCCCCATTTTCCTGTGATGCTATTACCTGTCAACATTTAGGCTTTACAGTATTTATAAATTCTGTAACCTTATCGGGCTATATATATCGATAGATAGGTTTTTTAAATTTAGTCAATAAATTTTCCCTTTCTCCATGAAAAAATGAACATTATACTGAGAAGAACCAATTATCTCTCTTTAAAATAAATAAATACGATTTATCTATCTAGATTATGCTACATAGGTTATAATATATTTGGAATTTCAGCCAAGCCATTTAGGAATTTTTGATAAATAAACAGTTAGGAAATCTTCAAGAGAAATGATCACATTATTACTTCTGGAACCCTTCTTTCTTAGTTGCTTTGTTCTTTGTCTGAATTTTTCCAGAAATATCCTACTAGATTAAATGTAACTGAAATACCGGGTGGTTTAATTTTGGTTATGTCCAGAGAAATAAGTCAGACTCTTAGAACATAGAATAAAGGTCAACGGGAGCTTAGCTTCCACCCCTAAAGGGATACAACCGACTTGAAATACAGCTAATTTTAAATATGAGTCAAGTAGTTTGAAGTATTAGATCTGAATTCCACCTTACTCATTTTGTTTCCATCCTATCTCTACTTTCTTCTATTTCAAAAATAGCTTAATATGCTTTATAGAAAGTACTTGCATTCATTTCTGCAATGAAAGTGGAAGAAACCTTAGCTGTACAACAGGTTCCATAAAATTCCCAATATATGTGCTGTGATTAAAATAAAAATAAAAATAGAAGATAAAGAAAGGGATTATCTGATCTGGCAGCTAGTAGAAATCTACACTGTTATTTGTAAGAATGGTAGGTAAAACACTGGAAAAGCAAGCATTTTGCTCTTTTTTGTTTGTTTAAGTATGGTTGTAAGCTTTTATCCCTACAGCAATATGACACTAAGACATCCTTATGATACAGTCTGGGTTCTTCAAAAACTTGATACATGATACAGAATAAAATGCATATTTTGAACAGTAAGACTGCTCAAGGAACAACCACACGATCAGCAATGTTGTGTTTTAGATTATGAATCACTTTGATTTGACCCAACACATGGGAATCTCCCCTTCACCCAGCAGGGAGTAATGGCAGTTGGACTTTTTCTGCCAACAGTTTAAAAATCAAATGGTGTTAATTTAGATCTAGGAGAGGCATGGTAAAAGGCAGCCAATATGCGTGTTACAGTTTCTTCAAAAAGAAATGGTTGTCATCTTCCCAGATAGCTGAGAAGAGATGTATGTGCTATGCTCTACTGCTTTATATATTCAAGTGCTTGGCTTGTGTAGGAAATTGGAACATTTAAATTTGAATGTGTGGCCAACTGTGTTCTGGGATTTTAGTTTGTCCCATTTAATGAAGTATATTATTCACTTTTCTTTGACATCTAGGCAAAAATGCCTCTTGAACATATTTCTAATAGTTGAATGTTAATTGTTTCTGAAATTCTATTTATTAAGCTGTTTTCAAGATTATTCTGAGGATCCTTTCCCTTCTGTTGTGATGACATTGCTTTTCAGTTAGGCAGAGGTACAGGTATTCATCCATCCAGTGTTAATGGCCTTTCATTCATAAAAATGAAAAGGGATTGTAAAAAGGGCCCACTGTTGTTTGTATTTGTCTTTAAATTGAAGGGGAATGTGGTTTAAAGCATTATAGTTTAATGCTATTCTTGTTTAACAAGTGGATGGTTGTACTTCATTAAAGGCAAGGCTATTGTGCTTGTTGAGGTTTTGCTTTTCACTGATTTTCTATTAGTCTGTTGTGCTGCCATGTTTTTTTTCTTTCTTCATATATCCTATGCTGATGTTGCTTGGATAAAATATTTCTTGCACTTTTCTGCTTTTTCTGGCTACATATAGTGCTACTTATAGTAATCTAAACAACATTTCTAGGAAAATTGATCAGATTATGCTGCCTTAATTGCACCTCTTACTCAGTTTTCTTAAATATCATGCTTCAAAAGTCTCTGTGAGAAGCGTTAGCCTCATTTCACTTAAGGGGAAATTGAGGCAAAAAAGATGAGGTGCTTTGGCAAAGGCACACTGAGTCAGCAGCAGATCTGAGAATACAACCAGAACTCCTGACTCCCAACACAGTACTTTATTATTTGAGACAGAACTGTCACATTTAAATTGCATTGCAGCATATTTATACTCTAATCCCAATCAAAAATAATTCAGCATTTTGTGTAAGAAACAAAGCTATTCCTAATCTAAGTACACTCCCATGCATAAAATCTGCCATTATAATATAGCCTGCGTGTAAATCTGCAAAAGAAAGCAGCTTATATGTGTCTGCTTGCTGGGCAATAAATGGTTCTGCAAGAGGAGAACACTTTTTCTAAAAGCTGTACTCGCTGACATATAATCTAATTTATTTTTCTTTCTAGGTGATAACAGATTTGGAAGAGCAGCTGAACCAGCTCAGTGAAGACAATGCAGAACTGAACAATCAGAATTTCTTCTTGTCCAAACAACTGGATGAGGCCTCAGGGGCCAACGACGAGGTTGTCCAGTTGCGAAGTGAAGTTGACCATCTCCGTCGAGAGATCACGGAGAGAGAGATGCAGCTTACCAGTCAGAAGCAAGTAAGTAACGTAAATCTAGATCACAGTCGAGCTAGATGATTATCTGAAACACTAAAAATTCTTTTAAATCTGAAAGCCTGAATATGCCTCTAGGGATGACTGGACCGATTATCGTTTAAGCCTTCCTTCCTCATGTACTTGAATGAATTGAAATTTTGGTTATTTCCTTTTGGGTTTTTATGCAATTTTATTTAGATATTTAGCACTGTGAAGGTATTGTAACTTAAAACGATTTGTTTTAAGTTTGTGACCCTGGCAATTCTAAAATCTTCATAATGTGATAGAACTGACATTAAAGGCAATCACAAGTGAATGTATGGAAGCCTTGAAATAAATGGGTTGTGATTTACCAGCTAATGTTTGCTGCCAATTTGCATGTACTGTAAGTTAAATGGTAAGGCTGAAGCTTAAAGTGCATGCTTGATGTGGGATGTGAGAATTGATAGGAGGATTTATTTTTAGACTATGGAGGCCTTGAAGACAACATGTACAATGCTGGAAGAGCAAGTAATGGACTTGGAGGCCCTGAATGATGAACTCTTGGAGAAAGAGCGTCAGTGGGAAGCATGGAGAAACGTTCTAGGGGATGAGAAGTCTCAGTTTGAATGTCGTGTCAGAGAGTTGCAGAGGATGCTGGATACTGAGAAACAGAGCAGGTCTTTTTTCTCTCTATTGCACGTTTTTATTAACTTGTATGAGCTTCTACAAAGCATTTTTAGAATAGGATATGGGAGTTGGAACTAAATATAAATTCTTGTGAGGTAGTTCTAAAAATGGTATATTAGTTAATAGTCATTCACCGGTAATATTATTCCTTTTGTTTCTTTACAAGTGAGCAATTCAAGGGGAATGGTATTTATCATTGCAATTTATAAGTCTTGATTTTCTTTTTCTTCTACTTTGTTATATGGAAAATTAGTCCTTGCTCCAAACTGTTACTGTGGGGTCTTCAGGCTGCTTTTCTAGCAGGGGCAGGACCAGGATTATATAATAAAAGTGTCGCAACAAACAGGCTTTATAAAGCAACATCTCGAATTTGAGGCAAACCCCTGAAAGTTATTGATGCCGCTGCATGCTAGGAAGAGGTCAAACCCAGAAAGGAGTTAGGTAACAGTGTTTTCCATTTTAATGCAGAGTGCGAGCAGATCAGCGTATTACTGAATCTCGCCAGGTGGTAGAACTAGCTGTCAAAGAACACAAGGCAGAGATTCTAGCCCTCCAGCAAGCACTTAAGGAACAAAAACTCAAAGCTGAGAGCCTTTCTGATAAGGTAAGTAACTTCCAGCCCAAGACTTTTATTATTAGCTGAGATACTTGTCTTTAATAGAGATGTTACTTGTAGAAATGTGGTTTTGAGCAGCTTTTTCAAGGTGCTGGGGCAAATTAAAGATGGGAGGTCAATAGGATAGAATTCTGTCTTCAAGTCAAAGACCTGGGATTTCATTTTTGAATAGATTAGTTCAGTAGGAAAGGACCTACAAAGATCATTCAGTCCAACTACCTGACCACTTCAGGGCTAACCCGAAGTTAAAGCGTATCATTGAGGGCATCATCCAGGTGCCTCTTGCCTACTGGCAGGCATGGGACATCAACCACGTTGCTCGGAAGCCTGTTCCAGTGCATGATGACCCACATGGTAAAGATTTTTTTTTTCTAATATGCAATCTGAACCTCCCCTGGTACAGCTTTGTGCCACTCCTGCACCTCCCTCTTCTTTCCCTGCTCAGGAAGTTGCAGAGAGCAATGAGGTTGCTTCTTGGCCTACTTTTTTCCACACTAGACAAACCAAGTGTCCTCAGGCTCTCCTCATAGGACATGTCTTCCAGCCCTTTTACTAGCTTTGTTGCCCTCCTCTGGATGCAGACAAGTATTTTTTTTAATATTAATGTATGCATATGTATATGTATTATTATTTATATTTATAAATTAAAAATAATTATATATACACACACACACATGTTTTTATTGTGGAGGCCAAAACTTCATGCAGTACCTCCAGGTGAGGCCTCACCAATGCTAAGTATAGTGGGATAATCACCTCTTTTGCCTGGCTGGCTGTGCTGTGTGTGATGCACCCCAAAATGCAGTTTGTCCTCTCACACTGAGCCTCCTGCAACCAGCCCCCCCCAGATCCCTTTCTGCTCTCCAGCCACTTGTCTCCCAGTCTGTATTTGTGCCCATTTTGAGGAAGACTAAAGGTAAAAATGGCCTGTGCCAGGAGTGTACAATGCATTCAGTCAGTAACTTGATGTCCACATTTTTATTTGGAGCAGTGACATACCAAACTGTTGTCCCCCCACAGCCCATTATAGTAAGTAAAGGGCAGTTGTACCATTTCTCTTTTGTGTATGCTTTGTGAAGCTGGATTTTAAGATTGTGGAACATTGTTTATTAGCCTTGTCCTGATCATCTATCCCACCTGCCTAGCTCAATGACCTGGAGAAGAAGCATGCTATGTTGGAGATGAATGCACGCAGTTTACAACAGAAGCTTGAGACAGAAAGGGAGCTCAAGCAGAGGCTTCTGGAAGAGGTAACCCTGTAAATTCAAGTTATAACTAAAGAAGGTTTCACAGTGTGGGGAAGAAGGGAGAAAGTTGTGTGGATGGCAGTTATTATGTATCCGTTATTCTCATATACAACTGTGGGGAATTAATGAAGATAGGGGCTTTGTTTTTACTTAAATCTTTGCAAGATGGGTGGCCGCAGCAGGGAGTTGTAAAGGTGAACTGCTGCGCAAGGAAAGGTGAGCTGGGAGCCAAGAGCTGCCAGCAAGGTAGGCAGGGACAGGAACTTTGCAGCCTGTAGGCACAGTCCCACAGTACCTGCACAAGAAGACCAGATAAGCTCTGGTGACAGTAATTGGGTTAAGTTGGTGCCCTGGTGATCATTGGAGAAGCCTGTAGCGACAAGGTACATCCTAGGTCACCTCTGCAAGGCAGTGTCCATGCCCAGGCACAGCATTCCTACATCATAGTTCTGACACAGCAAGGGCAAGGACCATATAGCTCAAAAACAGCTCTGGAGCCAATGTGCTGAGGGTGCATGGGGGTGGAGGCCGGTGAGGCTTTTCATGGCTCTTTTTTTCATAATTCAGCTGGGTTCATAGAGGTCTGATCCAAGGTTACACACCTGGACAATATCACAGACATTGAATGCAGGCCAAAACCTAGGTAGTGGGGGAAGAGTTTGTAGAGGAGGATTTTGGAGGAAAGGTGGTTGCAGGCTGCACAGGGCAGTTAGAGCCCGTTGATGTACTTGAGGCACTGACAAATTACCGTAGAGTTGATAATTCCATTATGAATTGCAGTGAAAAATTTCTGGCTCTTAATGATATCTGAGCATTGGTGGTTTTCATACTTGGGGATTTTCCCATCAAGAAAACTACTTAGGAGTAGTTGTATCATGTGCTCTTTTCTGTTGTTTGGAGACAAAGATGCAAACATTTGGACTTAAATTTCTCCATCTCATGCGAATAGAGGCAGGAGTTAATCCTGGTTTATAGGAAAGATCTTTTTTACTAGGAACAACTGAGATGGCTTTTGGTGATTGCATAGAGGACTTGAGAAATGGCATGCAACTTACTCCATGTGTGTGCAGTACAATTAATAATTATAAAATTTTAAAATGCTTAAAAAGCAATTAGCTTGAACACAGTTGAAAGAAATTCTATTGCTATGAATTAATATCAATATACTACATGGAAATAGTCATAATGCACTTTGAAGGGAAAGAAAACTCCTAGAATATTGTAATTTTTTAGCTTTTGAATATTGTAATTTTTTAGCTTTTAAAGTGTCAGTTTAGTTTTAAGTTCTGCAATATGCTTAATTTACCAGGAATGTTAACATGTAATAACTTTTTTTAAAAAAACAAACAAACACTGGCCTTTGTTTTCCTATTAACAGCAGGCAAAGCTGCAGCAGCAAATGGATCTGCAAAAGAATCACATCTTCCGCTTAACTCAAGGACTACAGGAGGCTCTAGATCGAGCAGATCTTCTGAAGACTGAAAGAAGTGATCTGGAATATCAGCTGGAAAACATTCAGGTGAGGGTGAGGAAACAGTGGACAGGACTCTGTTCTTCCTATTTAATGTGGAGTTTGGGGATGTTTCTGTGTGACACTTCCTAATACACTATATTTAACTCAGTTCTACTGAGTTGTCTGTTTTTTTCTACTGTTAGGATGAAATTGCTTATGTATTTGTTTATTTCACAGGTTCTCTACTCCCATGAAAAAGTGAAAATGGAGGGCACTATTTCTCAGCAAACCAAACTCATTGATTTCCTGCAGGCAAAGATGGACCAACCGGCGAAAAAGAAAAAGGTGGGTGAAAAAGGTTTGAGGCATGGAGTTAAATGATGGCTTTGTGATTAGTTATGTGCTGTGTATTCAAAATATTCTGTTTTATCTTTCTTTGTGCAACACAAATGTGTCCTCCTCTAAGTATTCGAGTCACTGAGCACAAGCTTTATGAGGCAGAATGTCTTTCACGTGGCCTTTCTGGTATTTTGTTATTCCCACGATACTTAGGTTACAACAAGTAGCTACACACCAATGAAGCTGTAGGAATACAGAGTTTTAATTTAATTTTATCATGCTTTTTTCTTTTTTATAACAGTAAGTATGTATGTGTGTATGAACATATTTTGTATCTAGAGTGGTTGTCTTGTAGCGTAGGATTGATTAGTCAGGTGATGTGGCTTGTCACATCTGTGTCATAAGCAGTTCTGTCATTTTGAATTTAAATTAATTTTAACCACATATTTTGAGATCCTCTGTTTAGATGCTTTCGGAAACTCAAGGTGTGAGTACTAGCAGGTAATGTTTGTCCCTCTTTAAATTAATCCATATCGCAACACTTTTTCTCCAGTGCCAGTATGAGATAAAAATCCATCCTTACTTATATCAGAATTACCATTAGGCCCTCTGGCCGGACTACCACTAGCTAGTTTCACTTTGCCTAGTTTAAGCCATCTCTTACTAGGAGTTAGGAGTTGTCTGTGTGTTTCTGTTGCTAGGGCCTGTTTAGTCGGCGGAAAGAGGACCCTTCTTTACCCACACAGGTTCCCCTGCAATACAATGAGCTGAAAGTGGCACTGGAGAAGGAGAAAGCTCGTTCTGCTGAGCTGGAGGAGGCTCTACAGAAAACACGCATTGAGCTCAGATCTGCTCGTGAAGAAGGTAGGAGTTAGCAGAAAAGGTGAATCTGGAGGAGACGCACATTTTTGGTCTGAAAACATGCCTTTAATTGTATGCCACTAGAGCAGTAATGTGTTGTTTAAATCTTATCTACTGCTGTGAAGATGCAGTAAGGCTACACATTTTTCTGCCGGTTGTAACCTTTGAATGGTTGCACAGAACCACTGCTGTGAACTAGTGCTTCATACTGGTTATGTTGATGAGTGATATTTATCTCATCTGTAGCTGCTCATCGGAAAATATCAGACCACCCTCATCCATCCACTCCAGCCACAGCCAGGCAGCAGATCATCATGTCTGCCATAGTCCGCTCACCAGAGCATCAGCCTACTCCAATCAGTCTGCTAGCTCCACCCTCCAGTCGCAGGAAGGAATCTTCCACGCCAGAGGGTAGGTCCTTGGTGAACTTCTGTTTTTCAAAGGAGTGTGTTTTCTGTACTATTCTGTGCATTGATCAAAAGGATTTATGGCTGTTTCCTTAGCAATTAAGGTTTTTACTTATCTAAGCTGCATACAGATTTGTTCTGAGGAGCAGAAAGATTCTATCAAGATTTTTGGTAATAGAAGACTTGGGTTAGGCATGAACGGAAGTTACCAGGTCAAAGATATTGATACCCTATTAACTAGAAGAATGGGATACCCTACCATATTACTGAGAATAGAGGGGAGAGGGTCATCAGAAAAAGTAAAGGGATTAAGGGCTCTGTTCTTTTATTCTTAACTAACTGGTATTCAAGAATGAGTGTCGAACCTAGAGACTCTGAGCTACAACCTCCAGTCTTTAGAAGAAAATGGAAAAGCCAAAAGCACAAATAGGTCCCACCATCACAGATACTGGGGAGGCACAGGGTGCTGTAAGGATGGATAGCATCAACATAGGAAGATGTCTTCAGTAGCAGATCATGGTCAGGAAATAGAATCATGTTTTTTGGTAAAAGAGCATGCCTTGAAGGATTAACATTGTTCCATAATGATCAAAAATACAGAACAGATCCGCTAACAGGGATTTTAGATATGCTTTAAGGTATGCTGGCACCAATGGTTAGTATGAAGGCTGTATGGAAAGGGCCTGCTGTGTATTGACTACAAAAGTATAGGTGCTGAAGGGTTTGTTAGCTATAAGCAAAATTGTGATTCGTCTAGCACACTGTAAGAATTGCAGTTAAGTGCAGACTTGAAATTCAGTTGGATTGATTGGCATAATCTTGCTACACCAAACAGTAGCAGTTTCAGCTCTGTAGTCTGTTCTCAAGTGGCACATTCTGTGCACCTGTATAAGGTAGTTACAGAGGTGGAAATGTAGTTTAAGATTTACATATTGCAAAGGAAAATAGACAGTGTCTATATTCACTGGGGCTTTGATAGGGATATTAAATCACTTTTTATTTCCTTTGGCTTTAAAATGCCCAAACCTACTATAATTTTCATCCCTATTACAGTTTGCATCCTGATAATAGATTTTGTCCCTTTCAGAGTACAGTCGGCGCCTGAAAGAGCGAATGCATCACAATATCCCACATCGTTTTAATGTGGGGCTAAATATGAGAGCAACAAAATGTGCGGTATGTCTGGATACTGTGCACTTCGGACGGCAAGCATCTAAATGTCTTGGTAAGAGCAGAGCGTGTGCGCGAACGGAGTGTAACATGGCAGTAGAATGAAAAAGGATCAGCTGTCTAGAATAGATTTTCAGTGAAAGTTGAATAAACGACCAAGCATGAAGATTTTGAAACTTCTTGGTGCAAACATTCTACATTAGAAAACATCTGATGGTTTAGAGTAGAAGGAAATTCTTATAAAAGCTGGGGGTTGTGCATTAGAAGTTGAAGCAACTGTGCCGTGCTTTTTTTGTCATTTTACATAAGTTTTTCTCTGTCCTTCTGTCAGAATGCCAGGTGATGTGTCACCCAAAATGCTCAACTTGCTTGCCAGCTACTTGTGGACTGCCAGCAGAATATGCCACACACTTCTCTGAAGCATTCTGCCGGGATAAAATGAATTCTCCCGGTCTGCAGCTGAAGGAGCCAAGCAGCAGTCTACGTCTTGAAGGGTGGATGAAAGTGCCAAGGTATAAACATGAATCTTGGTACCATATCAGGTGCTGAAACATTTGGAAAAGCTTTATATATTATCCTGGCTCTTGTGAAGTGATAATTGGTACATGCCCATTACAGTTTCTTACTGAAATCTCTTCCTACAATTTGCATGTTTGTTTTGTTCATAATCTAGGTAGAAAATCCAATGTGGTTTTGTGCTTGTTTTCTTCAGGAATAATAAACGTGGGCAGCAGGGCTGGGACAGGAAGTATATTGTCCTGGAAGGAACAAAAGTGCTCATTTATGATGCAGAAGCAAGAGAAGGTAACAGTATTTCTAGGAAGAACAATTTTTCTTGCAATATTCAGATATTGTTTGGAAAGGCCTAAAGATTGTTTGCTGTGGCTGTGCCTAATTAAGTTAATCCTTTGTAATAAAGCAACATAGTTGATTTTTTTTAGATCCCTAATGGTTTTATTGGCTGGTATGTCACTACAATCCAGCTGGGAAATATCCAGGGTGTATGCGCTTCATTTGGCTATCACAGATATTTACTCACTACTTATTTGCTCTTCTTAGTCCATCTCCCCATTCTCTCTGCAGCTGGACAGAGGCCTCTGGAAGAATTTGAGCTCTGCCTTCCTGATGGTGATGTAACTGTTCATGGAGCTGTAGGAGCTACTGAACTTACCAATACAGCAAAGACAGGTGAGAATCTATGTACGTGAGGTCAAATGGATTTCATCTGGCTTGACATCAATTGGCATTCTGTTTGGCTGAACAGATTTTTCTCGCTTTAACTTCCATTTTGTAACTGTGTAATTGTGAGGTTACCTCTCTCTGAAGTAGGTGAATAGGTCAGTCATCTAGATACACAGGCAGTTGCTTCTGTCATGGTACTTGAGCTGTGAATAAGATAACCATCAAGCCAAATGGAAGTAAATATTAGTATTTTGTAACATACTTGAAGGCATACCTGGTTTATTTCAAATTTCTTTGCTCAGTGCTCGCTATGAAGTGTAAAATTTTGTAATTCATGCCACCATTGTACTCTAACCAGAAAGTTATTAACTTAGAAACACTGTGGGGTGTATATACAGTCTCATTATTAAAAAATGTTAATGTTTTGATTTGTATGTATTCAATAGAACTGATGAAAAGATTATGTATGTCTTGACTTCAACATTAAAGGATACAGACTGTTAAAAACAAAGGTTTCCACAAGCAATTTTTACAGATTTTTCTTTAACAGTACAGGTAAAACTTAGTTGAGTGGCTGGTTTTGTACTTCTTTCCCATAATGTTTCTCTTTTGAATAAAAGACAAGAAATGATTCTTATTTATTAGAGACAGCCTTGTACATATGGTTTGCATACCTCTATCTAACACTTAGCTTTAAGTGGCTAGCCTATGCAGGACCTGTAAAGGAGAAACCTATGTATAAATTGCCATGGTAACACATCCTGCTAAATACAACTTCTCTCCAATGACGCTGAAAGGTGTTGATATAAGTCCACTGACAATATTATGAAAACTAATCTAAGTCTTATTCTATCTATACAACATCTCAGATGTGCCATATATCCTAAAATTGGAGTCTCATCCACACACCACTTGCTGGCCTGGTAGAACACTCTACCTGTTAGCACCCAGCTTCCCTGACAAACAGCGCTGGGTCACAGCACTGGAATCAATAGTGGCAGGTGGGAGAGTTTCCAGAGAAAAGGCTGAGGCTGATGCTGTGAGTATAAAAGTTTCTTTTAATAATAAAATATTCTGGGAGGGAGCAGAGTGTTTGAAAAATATTTTTTTTTTGGTATTTGACACACTGAGGTTTAACTGAAGGTAAGTTATTTCTGCCTTGAGATGGACAGTATGAGTAACAGGAATTAGTTCCTTGTGAGACTTTTTTTATTACAATACCCTTCATTAGACTTGGGGCATATAGTAAGAGGACCCCAAAATGATCTCTAATTCCAGCAAACAGAAGGAAGAAACAGCAGTTAGGATGTGGTTTAAATCTAATCCTCTAATATACCACGTGGAATGAGCCAACCTTGAAAGAAAAAACCAAAAAGCTCCTTCCATTCTGAGGGAGATGGGATTTCCTTTTGTTTCTTGAGGGGGAAGTGTGTATTTGTTTTTTGCTTTTAGTTTTATTTCTGATAAGAATAAGAGGTTAAATTGAGTTGTTTTGTCTCTGGATAGCCTTTTTTAACATGGTTATACTGATAACTATTTTCTGATAAAGGGAGAATTCTCAGAAAAGGAAATCTGTGCTAAACTTTTCTCCCATCTGAAACAATGACTACATTGTTAAAATACTAGTAGAGAAAGAGATCAAAATGAACTCAACAAAAAAAAAATTCTTTCTATCACTTGCAGAAATTGCTTGGAAACTCCCTGCTGAAGCTAGAAGGTGAAGACCGTTTGGATATAAATTGCACAATGCCCTTTAGTGACCAGGTAATGACAATGGTCAGTTGAACCTTACTGAATATTTTATTGTTCTTTCATGCAAATTGTATCTTAACATTTGTGTGTGTAATTGTATACTTTGTTATTGGTTTGTTTTTTTTCCTCTTCATTGGTAAATGAAATTACTCAAGCTTGTTCTTGGACCATTCCTTGTTTACCACATGTGCTATTTTGCTCTTTTTCTTATTGTCACTGCAGGTAGTACTTGTGGGTGCAGAGGAAGGTCTCTATGCCCTGAATGTATTAAAGAATTCCTTAACGCACATCCCAGGAGTGGGTGCTGTCTTCCAAATTCACCTCATCAAGGATCTGGAGAAGCTACTCATGATAGCAGGTAGGGGGCTATCTGCTGCCATATATGCTTGCAGTAACTTTGTGGTAATTGTGTTGTATTGGTAGGAGGAAACTCACTGCCCTTCCTTCAGATTAATTACAGAATTTTTATTTACGTATTTATTTAAATCAGCATATCATCAGGAGTCAATTGCAGAGCTTAAGGCAGCATTGTCTGATGTAAATGAATATCTCACTGAAGGCTTAGTTAACCCTTCAAATGACAGGAAGTGATTTCTCGATTTCCAAAGTTGAGGGAGTGAGGAACAGAGACAAAATGTTTCCAGCTTTAGTTTGTAAAGAGGTCGGTCTTCATTGGTTTTATTTCCAAAACGTATCCCTGTTTTCTTTGTTATCTTAGCACTCTAGGTGTCCATGGATTGGAGCTGCAGTTACCTGTTTTGTTACATTTTCTCCTTTTATATGACTTTCATAGGCATGTGAGTGGAGCAGCTAGGTAATTCAGCTAGGCTGAAATCAGATGGAACTGGGTAGCTATTCTGAGCCCTTGGCAGTTTAGAAATAAAATCAGCCTGTTCCTTCTTCCCCTGCTATGCAGCAGGAGGAGACACTGCAGAGCAGCTGCAGTAAAGGAGGATGAGAACCTGCCTGGAGTGTTCGTCTCCTCTCTGGGGCTCCACAGAAAGATGGAGGCTGTAGAAGGGTCTCTGACTCCATCTTAGAGCAAACAGTCCAATGCAAGTTTGAAAAGTGTGGAGCTGGTTCCTGAGCACATTCCTTTCTCATTTGTACCTACCATTGTTTTCACATAGTTAACAAACTGAGGACCATCATGTGATCTCTGTGGCCTAGGGCTGACAACAACTTTCAACCTTTCTTGCTCTAAACACAAGTACATGTAACAAAATGGGGACTTGTTAAAGTGCTTGTTTAAGATTGCCTTATGAAAGGAACACTAGCATTCTCTCTTTTAGGAGAAGGCTGCTGAGTCCCTAGGCTTCTTGAGAGAAATCAGGCTTGGTCTGTAATGCAATTTATTGGAGCACTTCAAAACCCCAACCCATGTTGGCACAGAAAGATTAAGAGACCTTTCGCTTTAAGAAGTTCTAAAGTATAAAAGAAAACTTCCTGGCTAATTTTGGATAGTGTCCTAATGAGGTCATTATTAATGATGTTCTACCAGACCTTAGCAACGCTAATATTCCATGGTTGTTATCCCTGTGGATTTACTGCTGGCTGTGTGGTGTTTTTAAGTTTTCTGTTTCACTTTTAATAAGAATTGTATTAAATGAATTGTACATGGTACATTGTGGCTGTTACCACAGTAACAGCCTGTAATGATAAGCTGCTGCTTAGGTAACAGAACAGACCTGTAGAGAACAGGGAGCTTTCCCTTGACAAAATGTAACTGCTTTCGTCTGCAGGAGAAGAAAGGGCTTTGTGTCTCGTGGATGTAAAAAAAGTGAAGCAATCACTAGCACAGTCTCACCTCCCAGCCCAGCCTGATATCTCACCAAATGTCTTTGAGACTGTCAAAGGATGTCATCTTTTTGCTGCTGGCAAGGTAGGATAGAGTTCCCTCCTGCTCTCAGACCACCCTTTAGTCTGTGCCAAGTTTAATATTAATCAAATCAGCATCTTTATTTCACTGGCAACAAATCCAAAGTCTGTATTCCTGTTTTAAAATCTTTTCCTTGAAAGAAGACAAATACAGGTGGAAAAGAGATTGAGCTGGAGCCAATTTGGGGGATCTACTACAACTACAAATAAATTCAGTCAGGATGGCATGATTATATATCCTAAACTTCTACATAATAAGAAATCCAGTGAAGCATAGCATGCCTCCTCACAGTTGACTTCAGTTTTAAGATTTATACTTAGTGAAATTCATCTGCTGTTTGTTCTTAAATGTCATGTAACAGTATCCAGGTTAGCAAATTTATTTACATGCTTGTGTCATTTGTTGCTTCTGCTAATTCCCAGTTCCATTATGGAACATCTAGCCACAGTAAAAAAAAAAAAACAAAAAAAAAAACATTAACAATTAATTCTGCAGACTACTTAGATAACAAACTAAACATCATTCAGTTCAAAGAGATGTTTAAGATAACAGCTTGATGGGGTAACATTAAACCTAACCTGTGTCAGTTTTATTCCTTTTAATGAAACATTTTTTCTGTGGAAAAGCTTCTGATTTTTATTAACTTGTTTCAAGTATAAAGGAAATGATAGAAGCAGTTCAAATTCACATTCTCTTTTGAGTTTGAAGAGGCTTTTCATTATTTCACCACTTTGCAATAACTACCTTAGTGCTCTGCAGACTTATTTTTGTGTTGAGAGAGATTTGGATCTGTTCCATACACTCAGCATTAGAATTTACTCCATTACCACCCTAAACCTTGCCTGTAAACTTCCCTACAGGTGGAGAATGGTCTTTGTATCTGTGCAGCCATGCCCAGTAAAGTGGTTGTTCTGCGATATAACGAGAGCTTGAACAAGTTCTGCATCAGAAAGGTAAGCTTAGTAATGCTCTTCAGGAGCTAAGGCAATTGACACCCTGCACTAAGACTTTGCTTTGCTCTGGAGTGAACACCTTAAACTTTTTGTGCATCCATAAGGACATTTGCTTTCCAGCTAAAATGAGAGCAAACTGCAACGTGCACAGACTAAAAAGAAAGCAGGCAGCAAGTTCCTACACCAAGGGCTGGCATATTTGGAGAGATGCAGAACAGGGAATTGGGATTCTTTGAGATACTGGACACAGCTGTAACTGTACCCCTGCTTATTTACCCAAGAAAAGCTTTCTTCTTAGTTATCCAGCAGTGTTCTTTCACCTTTATTGCGTTTGGAGAAATCCTCAACAAATGACCTCTCTTCTTTGCAATTAAAGAAGTAATAGGTATCTGAATTTGTTTGCTGTTCCAAGGGTAATCAAAGTGTATTTGGTATTATCCCATCACAGGACAGGCAGCTGTTTGCTGATAGTGCCCTGATACGTGTCCTTTCTCCTGGCCAGCCAACAAGGCAGTAAGATACAGACCTTCTTTATCTGTGTGTGCACCTCCAGTGCCTGCACCACTGGTACTGCATGGTACTGGCACACGTATTGCTCATTCTGCCAAGCGTGGATGTGAAAAGCAGATCCACTGCAACTCTTTCAGACCTCCACTTGCAGGCACGCATTCTTTTTGCTGGCCTCCTGGAAGTTAGGATACATTTGTTGGAGAAGATCTTGGCACAGACAATGAGGATACCAGCAAACTTGGAACGTGTACAAGCTTTGTAGTGGATATCAAGTCCTGCTCACAATGGAGTATGAGCTGACAGGAAGCTCTGAAGATGCACAGCCACCACTCTGCTAGTGCTGCCATTCAGCTTCTCCATGGTGCGGAGTGCCTTGACAAGGGCTTACAGAGAGGATGTGCAAAGGCGTGCTTTAGAAGACAGGTTTTCCTTATCTTCACTGATCCAGACAACTTAATTTAGATCCTAACAAGATGGCAGCAAGCCCAGAATATGCTCTTCTGTGCTGCCAACTAAATTTCCAGATAAACTAGGGTAAACAATAGACAGTAGAGATTAAAGAAGTCTAGATAAAATACATGACTCTGGAGAGAAATATTTGAAGTGATCTTTATGGTTTAGGATGGAGGCAAATCAAAATGATTGCTATAAGGTTTCTGGGTAAAATGCTGGGCTGGAATGTACAGATGTTAGAACATCCTAATTTATAAACACATCAGTTCTGTGATCCAATGAAATCCCAATGAATGTGGCAGTAGCCACACATTACTGTAGAATGGAGAACGGCAACTTTCATGAAGGGATTCTGTTTTCTGAGACCTTTCCATCAGGGACTGTTACGGATTAATTGAAGCAGCTTGGGGAGCAAATGTGTGTTATGCAAGGAGCCTTATCCTCAGAAGATCTTATAGTCTTTGTTGTCAGTCTAGCCTGCAGAGCTTTCCTAGGTATTCAGTCATAATACAAATCTTGGTGGACAGTGTACATGTTACTTTGTACAAGGAAGGAAGACAGACTGTGTATGGTTGTTGTTGTTGTCTTTAATGAGCCATCGAGCTAATTTCTTAGCCATGTTCACAGCAGAGATGCATTAGTGAGTTGATTCTTTCTGTTGGGCAAATCACAGTGATGGGCGTGGCTACTGACAAGAGTTTTGTTCCTTGTGTTGTAAGAGTTTGGGACTTGATTGGGTCAGTCCTACTGCAGTTGTCTTAGAATCTGCTTACTGCCTTTCTAGCAGCTGCTCTGAATCCTAGTGACTTCCAGGCTAGAAAGTGATTGTTTTAGCATAGCTATTCAGGAGTTGGGGCAAATTTAACTGATATACTTCACAGTGACGTCTCTCTGATTCAACTCTTAACTGCTCAGTCCTGCTCATGTCATCTCCAGACACACTGTTCAGATGTGCAGTTTTCTATGTGGCTGTGGTCTACTATAAATAAGCAGGGAGCCACTCCCTGCTGCTACAGAAAACTGAGCTACACAGCAGAATGTCTTCCAGGATGGTGTATCTTTAAAGAAGGAAGAGTTTCTCAGTAAGGTTAGCACCCGGAGTTGAGGTGACCTACAATTCTATATTCAAGCAAATGTCACTTGCAAGAAAATAAAAACATTTCCTTCTAACGATTACTTTTCCATGTTTTTGAGAGATGGTTAATGACTTTGGGGTTGCTGACTCTCTGTTTTATAAGTGTGGCAATGTATAAACTTCCAGAATAATTAATAGCTGTAAAGCATTACAGGGAACTAATATTGGTCTATACTTTCCTCTTTTCCAGGAGATTGAAACCTCAGAGCCTTGCAGCTGCATACATCTAACCACTTACAGCATCATCATTGGAACCAACAAGTTCTATGAAATTGAGATGAAACAGTATACGCTGGAGGGTAGGAGGCATTTCCTAAGGAATGCACCAAATGGCTCCACAGATTCTTTTGGTGGAGATGGAAGTACTGCTTGGGGGTGGGGGGGAAGGTGCTGATCAAGCTGCTTTTCCCATTCTCTTTGCAGAGTTTCTGGATAAAAATGATCATACTTTGGCCTCTGCTGTGTTTGCTGCATCGACCAACAGTTTCCCAGTCAGTATCATCCAGGTGAACCCAACGGGGCAGAGGGAGGAATATCTGCTGTGTTTCCATGGTAAGTGTGCTGTATGATTGTATTACACCTGCTCTTGGTTTGTGAACTGTCAGAAGGTACTGTCGGAATAGAAAGCTGAACGGTTTACTTCCCATGATTTAAACAATAAGATGCACGGGATGTTGGTGCTACAAAAACTGTTCCTGATCCAGCCTGCTGAAGCACTTTTGATCAGCTTGATTCTGACTTAGAAGTTCTCTGTGCCTGTGGATCAGTTACCACAAATAGTCTTCTGCGCCCAGAAAAGAAGGGATTGTAGTCAGTGTTCAGTGCAGACAGGTGTTTGATCAGCCCGATAAAACATTAGGGGGTTTTCAAACTTCGGAATTCTTGTCTGGTTTCCATATATATATAGATGAGACCTTTTAATTTTCTTGTGCTGATAAAAAGAGGGTGTGTTGTTTTTTCATATAGCTGTTTTTATTAGCTCTCTAGGATAGTGTCCTGGAAATGCACAGGAAGAGTTCAAAAGCCCAGTAGCAGCCATTCTGAGCGAGTTACAGTAGGAGTCTCACTGTTCCCAGCTGTAAAAACAGATGAAATAATGACCTTACTTTAATTGGTATAAAGAGAACTAGAAGTTAAGTACCTTTTGGTACTGCAAGTTCTCCTAAATCTAGATAATGAAATGTCAAGGCACTGTAGGACATTCAAGACAGTGAGCACCTTCTCTGAGTCAATATCCAGGCACTTGGTTATGACATAACACTACTTTTCTTGGCAGAGTTCGGGGTCTTTGTGGATTCCTATGGAAGACGCAGTAGGACGGATGACCTGAAATGGAATCGCTTACCTTTAGCTTTTGGTAGGTGTAGAGGGACGTTCGCTTGGATTATGGACGTTATTGAAACAAGAAAACGCTCCTGTGGGAAAGGCCTTCTTCACTCTCAGCAGTTCTTTCTTCTTCCCTCTCCCAGTGTTCCCAGAAGTTATGGAAATTTTCACAGGATTTAAGATTGTTATAAATCCTAATGGCAGACCACTTGAGGTGTAAACAGTTAGGGAAAAGTAAGCCTAAGTGACGTATTTCCCTAATGTTCCTAGTCTGACAGTGACTAAACTGGCTAGTGGAATTTTTAATGATGCTTAAAAGTTTCTGAAATAGTCAAGAATGTATCATTCCAGTGTGGTAACTTCAGGCCTTTCGCTCTACCTAATGGATTTTGTGCAGTTAATAGCAGACTTTAATGCCTAAATCATAATACTTCAGTTAGTAAAATTGTTGGGATGCAGGTAGTTTCAGAGCAATTCTCTAAGCTTCTATCTCTCTATTTAGTAATATTGTCTGTCTTACTACAGGAAACCTAGTTTTCCTGTTTTTTCTCCAATGGGCTGCAGGGTTCTGTTGTGTTCACTGATGCTTTTTAGAAGTTTTTAATAGAGAATTTTACATTGTTTTACTTGTTTCTATGATGTTCCTTCAGCCTACAGGGAGCCCTATCTCTTTGTGACCCACTTCAATTCCCTTGAAGTGATAGAGATTCAGGCACGAGCTTCTCTAGGGTAAGTAGTTCTATTTTTCATTATTTTGAACAGTATGTGCTCAAGAATATGTGTGCTTCCTGGGAAAATATGCAGAGTTGTCATTGTAAAGACTTTTTCCTGCAATTTTACCCAGAACTCCTGCACGAGCCCACTTGGAGATACCAAATCCCCGGTACCTAGGGCCTGCAATTTCATCTGGAGCTATCTACTTGGCCTCCTCCTACCAAGACAAATTAAGAGTGATTTGCTGTAAGGGCAATCTGGTGAAGGAGACCAACAACGAGCAGCATCACAGAGGATCTTCGGCTACACGCAGGTATGAAAAAGTCAGCATGTTGCAGTCCTTGAGTAAGCAAACTCACTCTAGAGGGCTTTTACCCCCCAAAGTTCAGCCTCCTTCTATTCTTAGGGATATTGTAATTCTGAAATGGAATAAGGAATGGAGTTGCTTGTCTTTTAGAGTCCAGAGCACTAAGAAACATTAACTCTGTAGGAGCATGTGGGTAACCTCTTCTACAAACCCAAGTAAAAGATGTTTTGCAATCTTCAGCTGTTAATGTTGGTCCACTGTGACTTCACAACTTGGTGACCTTAGATGATACTGATGTGACACCAAAAATCAACTTTAAGAATCTCTAAATCAAGAGCCCCTTCCTCTTAAAAGAGCATGGATGTCTTAAGGAGACAGAGTTCAGCAGAGCAGATACTTCAGCTAAGTGCAAAATACTGTGGTTGGTAGTGCTGCTGTGCACTGAAAGCTGAGAACCAGAGGCTTGTAACTCATCTTAACCTGGCCTGAGCATCCTGGAGCTAGTGACAAATTTTGTATGTGAAGATGAATACATCACATTTTAGTGCACTTTTACATGGAAAATTATGCTACACAAAAACATGTAGTTTTGTGGCCTGTTCAATGCACATGATTTACGTTAGCAATTTATTAAGGCACCCTTACCAGTGTCGCTAACGTAAGGAATGCTCAGCTATCAAAGCTTCTTTGCACTTTTCAGCTTGGCCTAGGGAGGTCTGATGATTTTTCACATCATCACGGCTGGCTATAGGATAAAGCTTTATTTTTGCTAAAAGAAAATTTAACGTGAGGTTTTTGTCGCTCAGCTATTCGCGTCCATTATTTTTGAATGACAGTAGCCCTAACAAGAGAGGTCCGCCCACATACAACGAGCACATAACCAAGCGGGTTGCATCAAGCCCAGGACCACCGGAAGGTCCAAGCCACCCTCGAGAACCAAGCACACCACATCGGTACCGCGAGGGAAGGACAGAGCTGCGGAGGGACAAGTCACCTGGGCGACCACTGGAGAGGGAGAAATCTCCAGGCCGGCTTCTGAGCACCCGCAGAGAAAGGTCCCCTGGAAGACTGTTTGACGAGAGCAGCCGAGGACGAATGCCCGTGAGTGGTGCCAGAACTCCTCTTGCTCAAGTCAACAAGGTAAGTCAGGCGCTTGGAAACTTTTCTGTTCATGTGAAAAGACATGGACGTCAGAAGGGCTGGTGACGGTAAAGCATAAGAGCAAATCAAATCTCACCACACTTCATTTCTGTCAAAACATAGCACACACAAGTTGTGCAACTCGCTGGCCCTGTGAACACCCTCCTGTGTGCTGGTTCTGTAATTACAAAAGCAGCTTGACCCTGGAACAGGCTAAAGTCCTTCAGAAGTGAAAGTGCAGGTGCATTTACTAACATAAATTGAGTTACTGTGGACTTGAGGGGGAGGTCGTTTCTGGAGAAATTAATGCGGGAGCCTGCTGTGTTCAGGGTGGTGCTGATACTTGCTGTTGTCAGTGGTTTAAGAATGATGCCACCTAGAAACAAGTAGGCATGCAGCACTTGCTCAGCAGTAGTTAGGTGATGTACTGCTTCTGGTACCTGTGCATAGATGAGCAAAATATGTGCAACGTTAACTGTCATTTTATTTCCCTGCCAGGTCTGGGACCAGTCTTCAGTGTAAGTCTCAGCTAGACAAAGTTATTCATCTTGACCTGCAGGAAAAAAAAAAAACACAAAAAACAAAAAGGAAATATACTGAGTATATGCACTCCATGTCTGCTGCCCAGTTACCAAACAGCATTTCTGGGCCAAAGCTAGCTCCGCATCAGGAGATGTGACGCTTCTGAAGATTGTTCGCATCTCAGTTAATTTCTCTGCACTTTCCTGCACTCCTGTTTTTGCACTTTGTACTACTGTTACTCTTTCAAGCAGTTCATGAACTTTTTGTATTCACTTTATTCCCTAGTGCTTCATCAAGGAAATCAAATGGGACTAGAGTCCCACGCCAGATCTTCAATGTGGTTAGCACCCCTTACCAGATAATTGATCATAGTTCTGAGACGTGCTGGGAATTCCTGGTGGCCTGGAAACAGAAGGGCCAAGGTCATTCAGTAGAAGGTGTGATTGGATATTCTTTACAGAACACAAAAAAATTACTTTTGTAGTCTGTTCACCTGCCACTTCTGAGAGTTATTTTGTTCTCACTAAACTTGCTCTAGAGCAGCTCTGGGGAGGGAAGAACCCCGCTTTAAGTGATCCCATGTGCCCTACCCCAAGACAAAGTGCATTATCTATAAGCTACTGGGGTGTTAAGACTTTATCCAGGTCTTCTGCATGACAGTTCACTGCATGCTGCTGCACCATCACTGGCTGCTCTCTCCTTTTAGGTTGCTTTGCTGAGTAGTGTATTGTACCTCACTTGTAAATTAACTGAAACCTCTAGATTACGCTGCAAAATAATCGTTAATTACTCTGGAAATTTGGCAATGAAGAGTTAACGAGCCTTATTCTATGACAAGAATTACAGTCACAGTTGTGTTCTCCTCTCAGCATTAAACGTGGTCCTTTCAGAAATTACACCACAGCTCTGTCTCAAAGCCCCCGAGGAGCCCATGTTCCCCAGGGAGAGGAGCAGCCCAGAGCTGGCTCGTCCCTGTGAGCTGTAACTTGCCGTACAATAAGCACCAAATGTCACAGCACGAGAGGATACTCACAATGAACAGCTTTAGCGGTTACTGAACACACCTTCGCCTTCGCTTCCGCGTATCTAACCTCGAGCCATTTATTGCTTTCTATTCTCTTTTGCTGTGAACATGAAGCAGAGAGCAAAAGATTTTCAAAGCAGATTTTTGACCATTCAGTCTGCAATAGCAACATTCGAAGTGAACAACCATGTTCTTTACAACTGGAAAGAGCAAAACTGCATCCAGTCTCCCTTGGCCACACTCTTAAACTTCTGCTAGTCCCTTGCAAGCCCGTGCTAACCTGTTCTAAAAATCCCTAAGAAGTCAAATGCCTTGTCAGTGTCCTTTGGCAGGTTTCATGAATATTGTATTCTGTTCTCTTGTCTGTTGGGTTATTTTAGGTCAGATGATATGGCAGGAAACTTGCTGAAAGTTTTGTCTTCTGGTCTGAATATTCTGAAAGGTCACTGAGATCAGTCTTTAAATCTTTGCATCTCATGGAAGATCTTCAAGACCTCAGAAACGGGCTTGTTGAGTCCTGAAAGTGTATATCTTGTGTCTTGTTCGTGAAATGCTTCCTGCTATAGAAATAGCTCAAAGGACTGTACATATTTACAAGAAACTTTATATTCGTAACAAAAGGGAATTGAATTGGTTTCTACTTTTTTATTGTAAACTGTGTGTTTTTCAACACTAGCTTTTTTGTTTTAATGGTGGTTGTGGACAGCCATCTTCAGACACTGGAGGGGCCTCAGCTTAATCCTCCTAGCTCCCATGAAGAAATATTGTAACATTAAATTGCAACTGAAGCTTGTTAGCATAAATGAGGTTTTAGGTATCTAAAAGTACAGGAATTTTCTTCATTACCTTTTTATTATTGATAAGGGAGGGAACTAGAGGGACAGTTCAAAGCTCCATCTGGAAAGTATTGAACTTTGTTGTTGAACAATAACCAAATAAAACAAATAACTATCTTGACTGGCATGGTGAAATGAACGCTTCCTTCTATACAGAGAAACCCGTAGCCATCCCAATATTGCACCCAGCATTCGAGGCTGTGTAATCTATAGGCGTCAGAGCTTACCAAAGAGCTACCCGTGACTATTTAGCATTTTAATAGTCGTTATGCCCTGAACTAGTAGCATAAGTGGCTTCACAAAAGCAAAGCATGTTCACATGAACTAAAACAGAGGGATCTCTCCAACTCTTTTACTCTAGCAGCAGTCAGCTGCGAACACCTACAGCTAAATTCCGCCCTCACGTACTTAACTGGTGATGTGGGTAGAGGTAAGACACGTGTGAGTATATGGGAAAAGAATGTGGCCCTGCTAAATGACCCGTGCAGTTTGAGCTGGAAAAAAACATCTTAATTAACAATAGTGTGATCTAATGACAGGTTTTGGGATTTATCCCAGCAGAGTACTGGTAGCAAAGGGGACAGATAGTTACTCATCCCACTGCTGTATTATGCTGGTGCTTTAAGGCCTAATAGCTGCAACTTTTTAAAAAAAGCAACATTCACAAATCTAATTCAGATTGAGTACAACCTGCAGAGTTGCTGTACATCTTAACTTACACCTGCTGGGAAAACTTGCTAGATCAGACTTAAATGTAAATACATCTATTTTTAACTGAACCAGTTTTTACAGGGTCTGAAGTATTCTTTCACAGGAAGAGGTTTTTAATATTCACACTGCTGCCTACAGTAACTTAATTTGTCCTCCTACTGTTCAGTGTTTTTGGTTTTGTGCACATAGCCGCCCCCTTACCCCCAATAAAGGGCTTGTTGGAGGGTGTGTGGGAGGGTTACTAATAGCTCCTATTACATTTTGGTCTACATGACATTCTTCATGAAAACGCTCTACATAAAAACCAAGCTGCTTGATTTATCTATTGTGCCTACTATCTGATGTATATGATGAAATGCTAACTTGTTAAATGTTCCTTTATTTCTATTTTACTGTGCACAAAGAATACTTATTTAAAGCTCATTGTTGCAGTCCTATGATGCATGATCAGAATTGTAACAAAACTAAAATAATCCAGAAACTGGTGGAGTAAAAAAAAATTACTTATTGAGCCTTTTGATTATCAAGAACCCTGCACAAATCCACTTCACCACGACCACCCCATGTCATGCTGAAATTTAGGGGGGTGGGGGGTGGGGGAAGGGAGTTCCTGTTATTTATAGAACCTAATGGCTTACTCCAGAGTCCCAGAATGAGAGTAACAAAAGGCTCTGCATCTACCTTAAAAAAAAAAATGCTCTCCTAGCAACAGCCAAGAATAAACATAACAGCACAGACTGTGAGAGGTGGGTGGGGAATGTAAGCGAGCTAATAAATCCAACTCTTCATCCAGCTTTTGCCTTTGGAGGGATTTGATTCATCCCATTATACTAAGGGACTGCACATGTGATAAGTTAATTCATTCACCTGTCAGGCAGACAAGTCCCTCCCCCCCCCCTTCAAGACAAGACCACCCCCCCACCACTTACCTCTGCTTACCTGGGGCCTGAGTCCTCACTCCTCCTGCTGAGGAGGAAGGGATTTGGGGGGCTGAGGTGTGCGAGGGGTTCTCCTGGAGGAAGGCTGTGGCTCCTGGGAGATGTTCGGTGAAGCCACAGGCGCCAGAGGACACCATGTAACCATCCTACTCCTGGCGGGTGGGAGGGAGATCCAACCCCCAAACTGGCCCCCAGCTGTGCTCACCCATCCAAAACAAGCACAGATGGATGTGCTCAGAGAATAATCACTCTTGCAAGCCCCGGGTGGGCTGCATCGCTTGCTTGGTCAAAACAAACAAACAAACAAAAAAACACACACAAAAAAATAAACCTGGGGCCCTTCACCCTGGGACCCTGGGTTCTGAAGGGTACAAGCAAAGCTTTTTTTTTTGGGGGGGGGGCAATAAAACTGTGCCAGGTACACCCCATGTACTAAGTACCCTTTGCCTTCTGAGAGCTTGCTATATTCTGCATGTTTAAAAAACAAAGCACAGATTTCTACAAAACGTTTGGCTCTGGCCTGTTGTTCCATCATCTCAGCACTGATGAAAAGCCTGGAGTGAGTCACACAGATATGTAATTAGAAAAAAAAAATCCACAAAGGTTAGCAAGAACTAATGAAACCATGGCCATAAATACTGCTGTATTGCATATGGCAAAATGGCAGCTTTGACCAAACTTACAAAAGGCAATCCTGTTAAAATTAGTTAACTGGAATTGTACCAACCTGCTTGCCGTTGCCCTTTGCTGTTCTTGCAATGTGCCCTTTTTTTTTTTTAAAAGCCCTGACCTAACTAGCTAGAGCTCAAAGGCCCCTCCACACCCAGGCAGACTACACCTACAGCGTACACTTGTACCAGCTCTGTCCACGCAACCCCCAGCCTCAGCATTGTCTGATGCCAATAAACGTCCAGCGGGGGCAGGCTGTCCCATGCACAGCCCAACCCAAGGCCATACCTGGTGAGCTGCTTACACCACAGCCCCCAGCTCCCCGCATTACACACTGCCAAGGAGAAAGGTGCAGAACAAACAGTTTGCTTACACCATGGTTCGCTTTAACAAACACAGCGAGGGGTGGCTTAAGGCCAAGATCATTTTTTTCCTGACCTGATCACTGGGGCCTGTAACAAATAATCGCACTGTAAAAACGTTGCATCACAAATACACAGTAACACATCTTCCACAACTTAATGGCTGCCAATGGCCAAGCTGCATCTCTGGACAAAAAGCTTGCCCATGCCACCAAGGCATAAAACGCTCATCAGCCACTCACCGCTTATAACAAGTAACGACTCAAGGAAGCTAAGGTCCCCAGAAATGGGAAGGCTAATAACAGCATCATCCACTTTTCTTGAAAATGATTTATTTGGTTCAAAAGAGGCTGAAAACAAAAGGAATTCAATATTTCAGAATACCAAATACCATCCATAGCACAGAATGAAGAAAGTTTCCCAAGAAATCATTGCACTAGACCCAGATCTACTGAGCAACTCAGAATATTGCAACAAGGCTAGCGAACAGACAGGAGGATAGCGAACCACCCTCCACCATGGTTCCACTGAATGCTGGCTGCTGTGGCTGTCATCCCCCCTGCTTTGTTCCACGTGCTCTTTTCCCCTGTGGCACTGCGGCTGCTTATCACTGGCACAGGCACTCAGGCACCAGCCCTGAACAGGAACGGACCCAGCAGGTCAGCTCCTGAGATGGGTTCTCTAGGCAGGCCCAAGGCAGGCGAGCAGGCAGTTTTGCATTAGTGTTGCGTGTAATTGGGGATTAAACAGACCACACGCAGGCAACCTGGCATTACTATATCACTGAGAAAAACAGAATAAAATTTGCAGCACTTACCCCAGCCCTGGCTTTGGAAGTACCAGGGATTTTATACCTGTGGTCAGTGCTGCTGACAAGGAGGCCCAGCTCCACCCTGGGCACAGGCGGTGCAACGCTGCTGCACCAGCATGTTACAGCTGCTCACACCAGGAGTTTGGCCGCTGGGACGCAGGTAACTTACAGTCACCTTTGAGTCAGCTGACAGCGGCTGTTACTGAAGAACTAATCCCTAAATGGAATATCCTGATTTCCTTACAGCTACCTAACCCAGCTTGAGGAATTTATCAGACAGCAAGGGAAAGTGGTTGCAAAAGCAGATTACTAAGACACATTTATGATTTACAGAAAAACCCTGCCAGTAAAAACAACTGCAATTGTTTCAATTACAGAAATTCCACAGGGGAAAAGTTATATTTCAGTTCTCATGAAGAGAAAAACTACAATTATTCACAGTAGAAAGAGAGCACCACAATCTACTGTAAAATAAAAATGAACGTGCAGGTGATTGTGTCTATGATTTTGCCTAGAAAAGACGCTACAAAATAATCATCACTCCTCACCCTTATTTCAGCCATACAAGTGTGAAACTTGCTACTGAAATAATTGTGGCTTTGATGCACGTAAGTTAGGAAAGCAGTCACGGGCTTGCTTTTGCTGATGTTGAGCTCAGGTAAGATTCCACAAGAATCCTGAACTCTCTAGACTTTGGGCTGGCTTGTTTATTTCTTATAGTCTGGCTCTCTGAAGGTCCTTAATCTGTTGCTGCCCTCACGTTTCTCAGCCTTATTGAATCAGTGTGTTTTTTAACTGAACTGACAACGGGCAGTGACACCTTTGCCATCAGTCTCGTTGCCATGGAGCTGCCGTCTCCAAGAACATCCAAGGTGGGACTGGGAAAATAAGGCAAATATAGGAGAACCTGGAAGTCTCAGAAACAATATGAAGTTAGAGTTCATTTGCTACAGCACAGAGCAGGAATACATTTGGTAAGAGAAGCATTTTTTTTTTCTGAGACTGCACTGGCCCAGAGTACTTGGTCACAAAGTACTACGATGTTCATATTGGCTTGTACAGCAAAGTAGTCACGTATTTCTTCTTGTAACGATGCGTAGCACTAAGCACCATCACTCCATCCTACAGGAGATTGAAAACAAGTGAGCATATTATATAGTTATCTAAAACCTGCTAGTGTGAAGTCTGTGTCCTGGCCTCTCACCTTGATAGAAAGTGCGTAGAGGTGGTTCAGCATGACATGGTTGGGTTCAGGGAGTAAAGCAGGATCACACTGGAAAAAAGAGAAAGTGAGACAGTGTGAAAATAACAGAACTCACAGCTTACTTGTCAGAGCCGATGGGTGATAAACACCATCTGCAACTAGCCACACGCTCAAATGCATCGTACTGCTTCTTGCACACAGTCCGTCAAAAAAAGCAGACAAAGTTTCAGAACGATACAAGATGCTTCCAGGGTGAAAGCCTCTGCATTCTCACTGCCATCATGAAACAGATCTCAATTACTTCTTATGTGCTTCTGACATTTAAGTAGTGTTGCAGTAGGAAGATTAGGGTTTGGGAACATAAAACAGCAATCCAGTTCTCTTAAGACAAGTAGAAAGATAAGTTGCTTCAGATGGATCCACCTGGTCTTAATATAATATGAAACTTAGAAACACAGCAACCACTGTAAGGCTTTTCCTTCAGTCTTCTGGATTTTCCCCCATCCGTTCCCATGCTCAAGGCCCTTATTCAGAAAAGCAGACTGATGTACTTACGGAAATGCCTGTGTCCTTATTCAGGATGACCTGCAGCAGGTGTGGAGGAAGAATGGGTGGAGATTTAAAGCGCTCCTCTGCCTTACAAACATAGGGCTCCTGGTGGTAAGGTCCTGGAGGTGAACTTGACAACTCTGCCAGAGAGATGTTAAATATTTACTCTGAAAATAGCCTGTAAGAGTGTCTGCTCATTACAGGTACAAAGTGAATTCTCACATCCAGGAATACGTAACAAAATAAATCAATGGCATGTAAATACATGAGCTGCAGCAGTTGATGCAATAAAACAGGATTGGTCACTGCCCAAGTGATTTAAGATGGCCAAAACCTGTCTGCTTTGAGACTAGCTGTGCAGATTTGGGAGGCTGAGTTCTAAGCGCCTACTGCACTCCAGGCCTTCACTGTCTTCTCTGCCTGTCACTTCTGCAGCAAACACTTAAATATTAAGCATTGAGCTGCAATGTTACCTGCAAGGGAAGTACTGAACACAAAGGAACGCACATGTAGAAGGTAAGTGTTACTGCAGTGCAGGGACAGCTTAATGGAAAGCGCTTTTCAGAATTTAAAGCGCAATAAGGTTTTTACAACACGTGGGTGGTGCAGCGGCACGGTAGGGCTTCAAGTACAAGAATCTGGATTCTTGTACTGCCCAAGTCTCACTTTCTCCAAAAAGGCTTTGTCCAGGGCTAAGTGGTATACGCCAAAAACAAGCCAAAGGCATCTTCTGCCTCAGGCCCAAAGGACAGATCTTCTGAACACTGAATAGAGTCACGGTCTCTGTCCCTACAAAGGTCTACAAAGGACAGCTTGCAAAGTCGATTTCAGAGATGATTAGGCTCAATCTTACCTCTCTTCTGTTATACTAGAACCTGAAACATCAGACTAAAGTAACTTTTTCATAGTGTTCTGATCTAAGATATGGATCACTTATACTAAACTGATAGGATATGAGATATTCCTCAGCCGGTAGTAGCATTACCAAGATGTACCTAATTTCTGCCTCCTGACACACAACCTGTAACCTCCTCAGCCCATCTCCTTAGCAAAGCAAGATGTAACTAGGAACAATAGAGGCTGTCAACATCGGGTTGATGTTGTAAGGTACAGACTGATGCACAACTGAGCATGCTAAGAGTCATTTCACATTTCACAGGCAAACAGCTATTAAGCACACACGACTTCCTCCTCAATCAGATCTACTATGAGCTGTATTGCTCTGTCAGAGGTGTCTTCTTTTGTGCATTCCACATTCTTTCTTTGTGTCCAGAGGGCCTGACAAAAGGGGAGATTAATCTATACTGGAGCTTTAACTTCAGACATAAAGGAAGAAAGAAGTTTTAACAGCTCTAAGAAGCGTGATACAAAATTACTATTTTATACTGCTCCTACCAGACATGTCTGAACATTTCTGAGAGTCCACCATCAAAGCATCGAATACTTCAAAGTCAGTTTTCTTCACCTGGATGATGTTGTTGACAGTACCTAGCTGGCTGGTTACTACTGGCTGGGAAGAAACAAGATACAAAAGTCAGAATAAAAAAGCTTGGAGGACTATTAGAATTCTCAAAACTATGCAATCAGCATTAACAAGAAAGAAGTATTTTACTTTTAAAATAGGCTGTTACCAGATGAAGTAGGAGCTCACTAGTGCTCAGCGTTAGGTTAAGGGCCAGGTGCAGGATTTAGAACCACACAGGGACTCATGTCAGTTGAACCTGCTAGGTCCACATGACCCTTGAGAAATTCTTTGGCTATAGACAAGGCAAGGATTAGGTTTGGGCTAAAGCTAACAGTGAGTACAGAAGCAGCTAGGCTTTACTTTTAGCCCTTTCAGGGCCAGGCTGGTATCTGATGAGGTTGGTATTGCAAGCGTACTGCTAAAGCTAGGACTAGAGACCAGGACAGAGGGTTCTAAGAACTAATTTTACTGTAAGGTAAATTCTGCAAGGTTTGCCAAAGCAGCAAGAAGACTGCAACCACCAGTTGCGCACTAGTTCTGAGGCAGGTAGGGACTGCTGCGTGAGACCAGGTTATCGCTCGTTTTATAGCAGAGGAGGAGGAAATGCCCTGCTAAGTTTTGGCACAACTGGCACAATTACTGGATGATGGAAAGTTCTAGACCAGCAACATCAACTTTCTGGCACAGACAGCAAGTGTAGCACAGGGGGATTTGGGCTGTCAGCAATGCTATAGTGCTTTAAAAGATGATTTAGGACCAGACAAGAACAGCTCACAGTCTCTTAAAATGAAGACCCAAGAGACCTTGCCACCCATTTGTTACAAAATCTCCTGTCCTTTGAGGCTGTCAGTCTGACACCACCACCTAGGCCAGCAGGGATCAGAACTACCTCAGCAGCTCAAACAATCCATTTCTGTTAATAAATGCCTCCTCCCTGAAAAGACCAGCTACTGGTGCAGAAACCCCTCAGTTTCTCCTCTTCAGATGCCTCAACGATTAAACATAGCAAATTGAAGAAAGCATTACCTCTGAAGGATCGTGTGTCCACTGCCCATCCACAAAGAACTTGTATTGGTGCTCTCCCTCCGGCAGGTCCAGGATCGCCACAAAGTTGTTGTGACTGGAATTTAAAACAATCTCTCCTAAAATACTCTGAAAAGTGCATCAATACATAAACTATGACAAACGTCAGAATACAAATCTCCTTAATCTGTGAAAGCTTAAAGAGGCAACACCACATTTAAGAGACTCTCTGATAAAATCTAAGGTAAATACTCAAACTAGAGTTAATGTTAATAATGATTTCTTCTGTGACAACACATTCACAATCAACATCCACAGTCCTGAAATCCAGGAATTAGCACTGGGCTTTTTTAAAGTCATTCTCACACCTTTGTGTTACTTGTTAGCATACAAGACTTCATTTTATCTGCAAGTCTCCTGTTAAGGGAACAAGATCAGCTTACTTATATTGCCTGTCTTTCCATATTTGTCATCACAAACTGCATTTCAGAAATGAAATGAACGAACAGCAACTGGAAGATGAAAGCAGCAACTCAGTACTGCTGAGGTATTTGGGGTTAGAATAGCTGCTGCGTAGCAATTTTCATACTCTTGTGCTGTGAACTTCCTGATTCTTCAGGATTCTTTATAGGCATCTCAAAGAAGCTGAGAAACAGTTGATGCTATGTGAGCAATTCAAACAAGCCATGCAGTGCCAGTACTTCTCTTCTGTTCAAGTAAGGAGCACAATGAACTCTTCTACTTCAGCATATTTGATTCTGTAACACATATTTTATTCAGCCTTTAAAGAGGTTCCGATATCTTCTTCCCCACAGTATGTAACCTGACAAGAGATGAACCTGCATTTTTCAGATTTTTTAAAGAACCGTTTTTGGCCTTCTTCCAGATTGATTTCACCATTTCCCATCTCCTGTGCTTTCTACTTAGAGAATATCCGTAATACTGCTACAGTACCCTTTTTTTTCATCCAATACCACTTATTTCATCAGGCCACCATGCTCCTCCCTCTAGTTTCCTAAGAGATTAAGGCACTTCTGCAACAATTACAATACAAGAAGACACCCACTGAGATGAGAAACTCCAGAAAATGGCAGGGGCGCAAACTGTCACAAAGCTGAACAAAAACCAATCATATGACAAGAAAGTGTATGTGCCACGAGAGACGCTGCTTAAAAGAAGCCTCGTTTTACATACCCCAAGTCCATCCCAGACAGCAGACTCTGAGCAGCAAGAACTGTTTTGGGTCATTCAAACATAGCAAATGGAGAACAAACTTCTCCTTAAAATTGACACACCACCCAGCTGTCCTTCCCAGCCATCCAAAAGTCAAAAAATGAAGAGAAACTCAGATTCTTGCCGAGAGCTCGAGGAGAAAAGCTGCAAAGTGGTAAGCACTAATCCATATCCAAGCGCTATACCAATCTATCAGCTGACTATCTTTCTCACTTCTCTAAGCATTCCCAGTCCACAGGGAGTATCACTGATACTGGAAAAATAGTTTATTACCTCCTTGTCAAAGGAATTTTACTCCAGTTGTTGAAGGACCCAGATAAATAAACTTCTTTCCCTCCTCCAGTCCAGCGAAACACAGTTGGTCGAGCTTGGGTAGGGGTTTTATCGCTCACTTCCAGATCTTGTTGCCAAGCTAGGAATTCCTCTTTCTCCAGTGGAGCCTACAAGCACAACATTTTAATCAATATGAATTCCTTCTTGGCAGCCTTCGACAGCCAATATTTCACTATACATATTTTTGCACTTAGGCATGATTCTCTAAGCTGTAAGTCTATACGTAGTTTTTGTCAGAAGAACATTAGGAAGTGGGCTTTTCTAGATACTGCTCATTTGCAAAGATTTTGCAAAGCTGTTAAAGCTTTCCAAATTTACAGAAAGAGTGGAAGGCAAAATAACCCCCCTCCCTGAAGCCTAACTTAGGTTAAAGAGAGAGATAAAAGAAAGACAATTAAGAAGAAATACACTTAAGAAGTATTTAGATTGCACAAATGTGGTAGGCACAGAATTTGTAGTTGGATCCAGAAAGGTTACCAGTTGTTTACAGGACACAGCTTTGTACAACAGTAAAAATCTAACAGTGTAATTTATTGTTAGATACTCTCATGAAACACATTGCACAGCAAAAAGTTTCTACCAATCACCTAATAATGAGCAAAAAAGCAGTTATCAGATCTTTTAATATGGAAAATAATAGGTTAAACATTGGGGGTGACTGCAAGAGCATTAAGCATTTGAAGGAATATGGGTCACTGCAGTTAGCTGGGCAAAAGCTGAGACAGTTATTTTATTTTTTTTCCAATTAATTCTTGCTGAAAAACAAGACATTACACGTTTTATCTGTTCGAATATCAATGGTATATCTTTCCTTAGTGTGGGAAATGAGGGAAGCAGTCAATTTTGTGTGTAAATTCAGTTACAGAATAACTGTAGGTTGGTAACAACTGTGTGGCATTACAGCTGGACAGGGTGCCCAAGCCAGTAATGTCAGAAGGCAAGAAGCAGCCATACCTTCATTTCCTCTGAGTGGAACAAGTCTGCGTCTTCAGGACTATCCATTAAGATTTTTGGTCTATCACTCTCCTTCGTACTGATGGCTCCTCCTGAGTTGTCACCTCGGGATGCTTTATGCCCATGACGCTCCAGTCCAGCTCGCTCGCTGCTTGTGTTCCCCATTTTTAAGGACCTAAAAGAGCAGGAAAAGCCAGACTGGCATATGGACTTTTGAAGTCAGAACACCATTAGGCAGGAAAGCAGGATCATCAGTAGTCCTGGCTTCTCAATTGAAGCCTAAGAAGCTCCATTAACCCAATGTACTAGCATCTCAGAACACTGACAGTAAATGACGACTTTTAACTACCCTTGAATTGTGTTACAATTCAATATCCTAATATCCCTGCAAGACCCAGCCACTCTAAAAGCTCAGCAGGCAGCTATCTGTCACTGCAGCACTTGTATTCTGTCTTCACAAGCTGAGTGCTTGTTCTGTCTTTTGAAACACCCATACATACAATGTTCTATTACATCAGTCAAAACATCAGCAGAACTTAACTGTCAGAGCACTTCAAAAGCAGCCTGTTAAAAATTGGACTTCAGCAGAAAATAAAAAGTTAGCTCTGGTGGTGACCTGCTGAAGAATCGTTACAGCAGCTGACTAGGGCTCGGAAAGCACAGCTGGCACGGCCCCACTGATGAGGCTGCCTCCAGTCTCCACTCTTCTCTGGGACAACCAGGGCCTGCTGCGTGGGCAGCAGGACAAATCCTCCAGCTCCAGAGCCCAAACCCTTTGACTCTGGAGCCTGTGCAGCCCCCCAGCAGGGAGAGGGGTGACAGTGGGTGCTCTCTGCCTCCTGCATGCGCATAGCCCATCCTACTGAGGTTACAGATGGCTGCAGGGCAGAAACTTGGAGATGTCCCAGGGGGCCACGTGGAACCATGCAAACAGGGCCTTGTGCAGAGCATCCAGGATGCATGTATGTATACAGGCCACTGCCCCCACACCCTCCTATTTCAGACGGTGCCTGACTTTTACCTGCAGAGATCTCAGCTCAGTCCTATCCTGAGACCAGTCTCGGCGTGCCGGACCTGGAGAAGCAAACAAAGCAGCAAAGAATTCATCAGGCGCGGTAAAAAAAAACACGGGGGAGCCTGCCCACGGCAACGGCCCCGTGCGGCGGGGCGCACGCCGCTGCTCCTTCAACGGCTGCCCCGTCAGGGACCCCCCCCACTCGCCCCCGGAACAAGCAGCAGGGTCCCCCCGGAGCCCCCCGGACCCCCCACGAGCCCCCGGCACCCACCGCCCTCTCGGTCCCGGTCCTGGCCCCGCCGCCCTCGCTTCCGCTTCCGCGTCCCCCGCTGCCGCTCCGCGGAGCTGCCGGGCCCTGCAGGCCGCTGCTCCTGCCCCGGGCTGCCACCGCCAGCTGCCGGCTCTTTGCCGGCCTCCTGGGGCTGTTTTCCCCCTCCAATCCCCACCACGGGGTTTTAGAGGCGGAGGGAGCGAGCCCCGCGGTGCTGAGCTAAGGGAAAGGCGCTGCTGCTCCTGGTGAGTCCGGAGCTAGAGCCGGTTGTGTGAACACAACTGAAAGAGCGCAAGCCAACAGCACCTGGCTCTGCTTCCCACAGAGAAGGTCCTGAACTAATAAATATTTCCCAAATTAAATTATACACGTGTATTTCTCTAATGTACTTCTCTATGCACTTCCAACTGCACTGTCTCCTTTTACCCTGGGCTCTCCATCTGCTGCCGCTGTCTTTCTTCTGATTTTTTGACAGGCACGAAGCTGTGAGGGCTGTAAGATCCTGGGCTGGTAGTTCTCATCACAAGGGAATTGCTTTTGTTGGTGGTGCTTTTTTTAATTATTATTATTTTTGGTTTGTTTTTCCTTAACCAGTCGATGCAACCTGCAAACAGACAGAAGGTTTGCTACCAAATCAGAGCGTATCCTAGCGGCACGCTGTTGTGTGGTGGGAGGAATTCTGCCGGGACAGACGGATTCACCGTGTGCTGCCCTGAGTGCTGGCTCCTGCAGCATGTTTTGAGGAACAGCTGCTGCTAATTTGTCATTCATGGGTGGAATACCTCGGCACGGGACAGCCTGTCAGAGGGGCTGAGAGGGGAATGTGTGTGGGCAGCTCTTCCCCAGCTCTTGCAGAACAGTTACACTGCTATAAAATGCAGCTGTTATTATTTTGATATTTAACACAGCTTAGCACTCTCAAATTCGTCTACAAACCTGATTGTTTTGTTTCCCCAGTTCTTTTATGGCTGGCGCTAACACACAGGCCTCTGCCTGTGCTGGTTGTGTCTGTGGAGCTGGCTGCAGTGCAGGCAGGAGATACAGCACACGCTGCCTTGTCCTGCCCACCACTAGCCAGTGGGACCATCGCGATGACCTGCACAACAGCCAGCCAGACTCATTGCATGCAGAGGTACATTCCCGTTAGGGCCCATTCTCTGCTTTGCAATGGGTTTGTTGTGTGTAAAGAGCACGGGCCAGTAATGAACTCTGGATAGGGACTGCTAATAGCTCATGAGACTGTCATTAAGTGGTTTAAGGTAGGTCCAAGCATCACTCAATTTAAAGTTTTGGTATTAAAATGTCGTGGTTCCTCCCACGAGGAACCACCTTGTGGTGTGCTACATGCCAAAACCTTTGGGAGTTACTGTGGACAGGACAGCGGCAGTGGGCACAGACTTCTCAGCCTCTTGGTAACTGGGCTTCAATGTTGCTAACTTCTCCTCCCTCTTATCCCCATGACTGCTTTCTCCAACTGATTGTCTTCCCACACTGCCACAGCTGGGACAGGTGGGAGCAGCACAGTCCTGGAGGAATCAGCATGTACCTTTTTGTTTAGTGCCTGGTCCCCATGATTTGTGAGGGCTGGTTGCCTTTATACCACAATCAGCCTTACATGGGTGGCTGCCCAGTAAATCATCACCCCACCTCCTCACGTGCATGTCTGTATGTATGGCCCTCACAAGCACTGGACTATTGTTTTCTCCTATCAGCTTGAGTGGGAGCCCAATTCCCTTACAGCTGTTCATAAAGGAGATGTGGGAAGCAAGAGATTAGCTGAAGACATGCCACAATGGCCTGGCAAAGATCATCTGCCCACTGATATTCTGGAACACAGGAGTTTTGCTCCTCCCTTTAATAGCATCTGTGATTTCTTGCCTCCCTCCATGCTCTGCAACCTGAAGGGCATTAAAAACTCCCCTTCTTCTACTTTATCCAGGATGTCTGTCTCCACATCCCAAAGGAAGACTACGAAACACCTTTTCTACTCCCGCCCCTTTACATACCTGTCTTACCCTTCCTTTTGTTACTGCCAGATGGGGAACAGGTTCACATTCTTCCATCAAAACTTCTGTATTTCCTGCATCACAAATGAGGTTTCTGGTTACCTTCCCTAGTGAGAATGTCAGAGGTGTGACTTGCTACTGAAATCATTTACGGTGACAACTGTTGATAACTAACAAACTTTGGTTTTCTAAACTGACATATTTTCAAGACAAAGGACTTTCACTGAGAAGAATTAGACAAAAAAACCTTTCTTGCTTACACTAACTGTAAGCATAACTTTCAAGAATACTCTTAATCACTTTTGCCTTTAGCTATTAGCTTTCCATCAGCCAAATGGAGATGACACTATGCTGAATGACTACTGCAAAATCTTTTAGTTAAATACAAATAAAGAACTGAAAATTATTTTGTTCTGGCATATTCAGGACCCAGCTTGTGTTAACTACCCACATTTCCAGGAAACGAGTACTCATCTTAAGTAAATGTTAAATATAGACATCATAGAAAACAAATACAAAATTACTTTGGTATTATTGATCACAAGGACAATTTGAATACCCTAAGATTTATGGTTGTCTGCTCAGGAAAAGAGTGGTATTATGGAAATTGCATGGTGAATCACAACGAGAGTTTAAATTGCAAATGACAGCTTCAAGGTAATAATAAAAAAAACAGGGGAAAATGTAACTTAATAATTTTAAATGAGAAATTCACTTTAAAAAAAAAAAGAGCTCAGTCCACTTTCAATTTTCCATGACCCCATAAAACAATGAATGCTTTCTCAGGTGTCATGACTGTGCTATACTACTGCGTATGGCAATGGGAGGTTCTAACAGGAGATGCTTGTAAAACACCTGCAGGATATTAGGAGTTAGGTGGTCTCTGTGTTATTTATGGTATCACTAGCTACACAGAATGGTCTCCTCCTTCTTCCCTTACTCACATTTACCTTCTTTAATAAATATGAACTAGGCCTGGCCTATTAAAACTCCCACAGAGCACCCTATACAAAAATTAATTTTAAGGGATTTTGGTTGTTGGTTCATAAAAGTATGAGACTCAGCAGACTTTGTCAAAGTTCTAACAGTCATGACAGAGCACTTTCCGTGCAGTATTGGCTGAGGAGTCAAGTGAAGTGTCACATTTACCACTGAGTCACTCTACCCTCTAAAGCTGTAACTTATCATCTGTCTTCATCAGATAACTCATATTTAAAGAAAATAAGGGCCAAAAAAGAATGGAAATGATGTCAGGAGAGAACTGTATTATGGGTACATATCTCTTTGATTAAATGGGGTGAAGACAACAGACTTGTAGGCACAAAAAGTCAAAGCTGATCTCCTGTGCTAGCCCTGGGGAACAGACAGCACTCACCAGCCTGTGCTCTAGGTCAAAATCCCAGTTTCCCTGTTTGGGTTATCTCCTGGAGTTAGTTAAAATCAAAAGGCAATTAAGCCTGCATCATACACTGGCTGAGATACAAGTGCATGAGGCTGCTACAGCTGACCACTACCCCTTAAGCTGCTGTGCATCCCTTAATTTCAGTAGATTGTCCCCTCCTCTTACCCCAAAGTATGTGTTGAAACTCTCCAACTGTGCAGTTTAAAGTCCTGATGAATCTGTTGGTATCTGGCAAAGTTCTTTTTCCTTGACATGACACAAGCTTATTTAGGCAAGGAGACATAGCAGCAAGCTAAGTGAAGCTCACTCAGCTCTGCAGCTTGATATGACAAAAACAGAAGAGCTATCCTCAGTCATGAGCTGGGAGATCAAATTCAGACATGACACAGACTACATCAAAAAGGATATATGAGCAAGTGCATCTTGTAGCTTCTGTGCCACAGAGACAAGTGAGTTCATTGGTAGCAGCGGCAGAACTTATCCTGGAGCTCAAGACAGGAAAAATTAAACTGCAGAAACCTCCCCATTAAAAATCTTCCTATAATCTTCCTTCTTAGCCTGGGCTCCCAAGTTTGTTCTCACACCTTTATCGTGGCTGAGTGATCATCTCCTACTGCCCTCCTCCATTTAGGTCACTTCTGAATTTAGCCCATTTCACCAGGTTGCCAGGGAGTGATGCAGAGGAAGTCGGGCGGCCTCCTTAAAGGCTCACTCACATTTCAGGAGTGCATGCCGTTGTTGTGCATGCAGAACATGCCGTTGTGCTTGGGAAACGGAAAATCGTGAGTGCACATAAAAAATCACTCGAAGACAGACCACTGCATCCCTTCTCATCTCCTCTGCTCCAACACAGCACTGCACACCTTCAGTGACCTACTAATCAAGAATGAAGTAGGAGATGGGAGGATAGTAACTGAAAGCCAACTTTCAAATAGCGTTTCAACCTGAAGGTACTGTCTATGAAAGACTCAGGGCTCAGTCTCAGAAGAGCTGTAGGTTAGGCAGATGCCGCACAGACTGTCCTGCACAGGCCTTCCCCATGTGACTTTGCCTGGAGGTATCTTCTCCAAAGGCAGTGAAGGCTCCACGTCTCTTCAGCTTCCTCTTAGTTACATCATCAGGAGTGAAGGTTTGGTGATATGGACCCTTCCCTCCATGAAACGACACATTCTATAAAGGCCCCTAAAAAGGTGTCAGGTTACCAGGATGTGGCACCACCTTGGCCCCAAATCAGCCCATCGACTATTTTTTTTTTTTGTATTTAAATCTCACTTGCTTTGGGAAATCCAGTACTTTAAATGTATCCTCTTGGTTATATATGCATACACAGTGCACACAAAATACAAAATAGCTTGGAAGATGACACAGTCTTTTCCCTACTGATGCAAATCAGGAATAAAATCCATCTTAAATAACTGACAAAGACAGCGTCCAGATAGGGAAATGAGCCTGCAGAGAGATGTGCACACGCTGTGCCAGCAGAGGTATCTGGGCTGATTCTGAGAGTGACAGACACTGTGGTAGCAGTCAGATACAACCTGTCTCCAGGCTGAGAGGCAGAACATGGCTCATACTGTGAACACATGTCCATAGACAGGGGTACAGAGGCAACAGTTTCTGGACCCCCAAGGCACACTGTGAATTGTAGCTGCAACCACATAAATTGAGCAGCCAGTGCTGATCTTCAAGTCACAAGATGTGGACTTTTGGGTGTGGTTGCAGGGAGGCACGCTAAGAATTTCATGTTCTCCTCTTGATGTGTGTTTTTTATTTATTTATTTTTTTGCTGTGCAATCTGATGAAACGTACACCACATGCTGTTTAAACGTCTGGCTGGCCCCCTTCATACAGCAGCAAAGAAACTCCTCTTATATTTAGAAGCCCTGTTCTAGGGTTACATATCAAGACACGTACACACTGCTGTTTTGCAGAATGCAGCTGCCCTGTAAGAAGCAGAAGATGCTAATCTGATCCAGGAGCTGAGGCCAGCAATTTCAAGTTTCCATCTGTCTCTGCCTGTAATACATGCAGGAAAGAAAAAAGAGCTGGACTTCAGACATTAGTCGGTGCCTTCAGCATGCAGAAGACTGCAGAAAAAAATGGAAGCCTGGAGCAGATTTGTGAAAGGAAGACTCTGTTCTCTTGCCCAGGGCACAGACATTGAGTTGAATTTTTTTTTCCCCCTCCATTTCACAAAATTGCATAATTCAGAGCATACATGAGAGATCTTTTTTTTTTTTTTTTCTTCATCAACCTTGGCAGGTGCAAGGTATAATGGTAATGGGTCAAATCCAAACCTAGAGGGATGATGGTGAAGGAAAAGTAATTTCCAGTGCCTGTCATAGATACCGATTTTTTTTTTTTTTTTGCATGGCCCTCAAAATATAAAGCAGGCACTAATTCCTCAGCTGGATGACCGCATTTTGCCTTCCATAACTACTGCTGTTACCCAGGGGTCTTGCTGATTTAGGCAATAAAATGTCTTTTGCTCTTCTTCTTTCTTTATCAAAATGTTGGATACCTCACTTTGGGTCTATCACAGAATGATTTGGTTGTACAAGGACCACATTTGTTTCCAGCACAAGTGAGGTGGAGCTGGAGAAGGACCTGTGTTTGACTGCATTCCTCAAACACAGTTGAAAATGTATAGGAGCATAAATAAATGAAGAGAACTGATACCAATACAATAGTAAAGCAAAAATAAGATTACCTATGACATAGAAGCACTAAAGGACATTAGAGGAATCACTACATTTTCTCCTATCTGTGGTTTAATATAAAGCTTTTATTTTTATACCAATCAATAGCACTGTAAGGTAGCAACATTTCCCTTCACAAGTACTGAAGATACAATGGCTCAATTCTCACTTCTATAAAGAGTGAGACTTCAAAGATATTTACGAGCACCAAGATGCAAGTTAGATTTCCAGTATGGTTTTCAGAAGCACCTGAACAAGGCAGCTGTCTAACTCCTATTGATCTAAATTCTTGTCAGGAACTTTGAAAAAATACTTCAGGTCACATATCCCTACCCTCTAACACCCAAATAACTTTCAAATTCTTTCTCTCCATCACCCCTCTAGTGTTGGCTTAGTTTACAGCGCAGGAATTTAATGTTTTGCAGAAAGCTGAAACTTTTTATGCGTGCTTTGATTTTTAGTACGCTGACGTACAAAAGTTTACATCAATGCAGAGGTGTTTGCTTTGATGCCAGCAATGCAAGGTAGCGGGCCTCTGACCTCTGTTACCTGTTGCGTGACCTCCTTTAGTGTACTCATTTGAGTAAAGCCCTAAAAAAAACACGGAAGGTCCACTTTGAAAACTCCTCAAGACTCTTTGTCTGAATGGTATTTTGAAAATGAAGCACAGAGCCTGCCCTGCTGATATTTTGAGTGCTACCTTATCTCTAACAACTTCTGCATGTATTAGCTGCAGTACAGACTGGTTGAACAGTATCACATAGGTCAGAAGTCCTGTTTTTGTTGTCACTGATTTCATTCTGAAATTGTCCAATAGGTTTGAGACAGGGAAATTACTCTTTAAAATAGGAGAGGCAACAAAAGTTAGGAAAGAACTTCCCACATACCAGAATGGACGTGAATTAAAAGAAATTTTATTCCACTTCTCAATGACAGTTCTATATTTGATAATAAGGCAAGCTACTAAAATTCCCACAAGACATATCAGACCGTTGAAATAGTATTCAAAAAACAGAGAAATTCACAGGACAGCCAATTCTTGTGATCCTCAAAATCAGTGGCAAGATTCCCACATTGACAAATTAGATCTGTGTAAATGCTGAAGAAATTAACTGATTTCACTGATGTGAGTGAAGTTTTAGACTGGAGTAATTAAGGATAGGCTGTGCATCACTGACTTCAATGAAAAACAGAAACTGGCAGAAAGAAAAGTGAAAAAGCACATTAAAAGTATAATACCAAGGCACAGAAAATACATGCTACTTTCAGGCATATGCTTTAACAGGTACAAATTTCTGGGGGATTTTTTTTTTTTTTGGCAATAGGTGTACTCCTGCCAGGCATGATGCATTGCTCACATGCACCTGTAAAACTCCCATGCATTTCTGGATCCAGATCCAGTTGATCTAGATCTACATTAGTGCAACGAGAGTAAGTGTAAGCTGGCATAGCTTGCTTGAAGATGTAGTAACAATTAAAGCAAATGGAGCAATTGCCACTGAGGATGTAGTCATCTGTGTTAATGCTCACAGAGTTTACTCTTTTGAAAATGGAATATTGGTGTTACAAAACCAACATGTTCTTTCAAACAATTTTCAGCTAATAAAAAACAGTTATCCCATGCTACATTTTCATAAAGTGTCAAGAAACTGCCGTAACTCAGAGGCCATCAATTCTGTAATCAAAGGCTGTTCACTAAGAAATAACTCAGGATCAGCAAGAGTCTACATAATGTAAGTGTAGAAAAGTCTGTCCATCTCTAACTGCATTGATATATAGACTATTCATAGCAAGACGAGAGGATGAACTAAACAAAAAAGACATGCACAAGGCAGAACACAATGAAAGTATGTGACTTGCTAGAGGAACAATAACAAAGGGATGAAGAAGAACATCTATTTAAAAAGATCATTTGTGAGATTAAAAAAAAGCAACTTCCTACATGAAGTTTAAAGAGGAAAATATGATCAATGCAACTCTAATGCAGGACTGGAGCTAAGTCAAGGGAGTTCAACGATGAAAGACAACAAAACAATATATCATTAATAAAAATATAGATGCTACGGAACAAAAGCGTCTTCTAATAACTAGGTGATTGAAATCGGTCCCAGACGGTGAAAAATCCAATGGAAAGACCTAAAAGCTGAGGGTGACAGAAGAAAGCAGCCACTGAGTCAGGGTACACCCACAGCATTATAAAATCACATAACAGGATAAAATCACAAACCCATTGTTACGATTATGCTATATTGAGACTATTTTACAGGAATAAAAAAATCCTTAATGGCCTGATCCAAAACCCACTGGAAGTGACATGATTTTTACTGGCTTCAGTGGGCTGTGTATCAGATCTTACATTGCACACTACAAACAGTCTGGATAAGTAGGCTTTGGGTAGGCTCAGCCAGGGAATGTCATGGACCCAGCATACATTATTCCATGTAAATGAAAGAAAAGGGGAGTTGTTAGGGCAAATCACATTAAATATTAGGGTAAAAGAGAAAATGCTGCTTTATACTGAGATTCATTATAAATAAATAATTTTGAAAACCTGTTCACGCCATGCTGATTAACTAACTGGGCTATCATTTCATCCACCAGCAACATGCCTCTGCAGACTTGTAGGATCAAATCTAACAGTCTGGAAAGAAGGGGTTCCTTCTCTTCTTCTTACTTTTCCCCTCCTGAGATTTACATGATGATATACTCCAAGTGCAGTCCTGGTCTTCAAATAGCATGCTGCAAGACACAAAAAAATATGTATTTTTAAAGAAGGAAGAGACAGAGTTTGCCTTGTGAGTTTAAATTATTAATTCTACAGATCTAATGGATACATTATTTAGTGGCACTTGCTCTCTTAACAAACAGCCCTCTAGATTAGTGGTTCAATACAGTTTTGAATCAAAGCACTAAGCTTCTAATGGCACCAGTCATCTGTCAATCTGAACTGAATTTTTAAACTGGGTTACCTGAATCAATGCAAGTTAGGATCTCTCATTGCCAGGAAATGGTCTCTTATTTGCCATAGTTTCATAAGGGCAAGAGCATCTCTGCTTCCTTAAAGTGGTACAACTTTCAGTAGTAGACAACTTGGTAAATACAACAGCAATACATGACAGTTCTTAAAAAGACTGGGATACCTCTTCTCTTGTGCATCTGTGCTAGGAGAGGGAAGATCTGAGAAATTCTCTCAAATTATTTTGTTGCCTGTAGCTTTCAGGCATTTTCCATGACATTACCCTGATCTCACTGACTTGTCTCTGAATTATGGGCTCTCTACTGGAGCCTTGAGACATCTTTTCCATCAAGCAGCTACTTCTTAGCAGCTCCTTAAAAGGGGACCCAATACATTGGGCACTCAACAGTAAACATATAACAGATAACACTAACTCATTTGCTGATTGTATCTTGGATACTACCCACCACTCCAATGGGCAGAATCTATTGTGGGAACATTCTCTGCATACACAGATTTAAAAAAACTTGATTAGATTTTTAAATGTGGTTTGCTAAAGGAACGAGGCTAAAGCAATCACATTGCCTCTGTACATCTACATGCGTGTCTGCCCACTACCCAGCTTTTGAGCTCACTGGACATGTCTGATACAGCATCAGACTTCAGTAGTAGTAGTGGACTTCAAGCTCTTATGTTTTTTACAAATCCAGTAAAGAAGCAGGTGATGAAGGAGAGAATTGGTTAGTGCCCTTACAAATAGAAGCAGCAGCAGTGTGAGCTCACTAGTTAGGTGGACACCAAAAATTAATGTGGATAAAAGACAATAGGAATGCCCTGACCTCAGATCTTGTGCTCAGTTACTGGCAGGTCAATCCTTGCAGCCAAAGACAGGTAGGCTTCCTTGAATCTTTGCTATGAAAAGGTACAGAAAGCAGAGTGGGCAATGTAAAGATTTGGAGGCTGGCTGCATAACTCCTGTGATCTTGCTGGCACTCCATTTATTCTATCTGTGAAGGAGAGTCACTCAGTGAAATGGTAGCAAGGTGTTTGAGAGCCTCAGAAAGGGGAAAGCAGAGATGTTGAAAATAATTTTGCGTGGTTTTTTTTTTCCCTTTAAGAACTATTTAAAAGTTAGTAAGAAGAATATAAGTATGCATCTGTCCCTGATGCAAAGTCTAAATGCTTACTCCTTTTCTCTCTGTCATTAATTACCAATGCTACATACACAAATATGCTTGATTTAAGGACCTTCTGATCATGAAGCATTATATGTTAGTGTTTTCTGAACAGCTTGACTGTGTGAACAGCCTCTGTGTTCTCCTTCAAAGCTATGCTGACAGGTGGTATTTCTGTGCCTTCCTTGGGGTAAAGTTCTAGCTCAAGGGAGATTACAGAAGGGATCAGAAGTTCATACTCCCCTACAGAAACATTAAAATATCATAATGGTTTGCATGAAATTCTGAAGTCACTGAACATGACTACCCTTCTCACCCGGGCTGTTACCAGAAGGTAACTCCACCCTGCATGTATCCCTGGGGTTCAAGATAAAGACAAAGGGCTCCTCATGTGAATGAAAAAGTCTTGGACGCTGGTCCATTGGCAGGATTTTCTTTCATTTCTTTCCTTCAGTACTTTGGATACCCTTCTTCATACCAAAACAGTCCCTTATCTCATACAGAACTATGCAGAGAAGCTTGTACATTTACTGCACTCCAAAACCTCTTACTAGATCTCCACATTTACAACTGACTCACTCCCACTCGCCTAGACTGCAGCACAAAAGGTATGTGCTTCTGATGATATGTGCTTTGTTGCTCATCTGGGAAGCAAAATTCATGTGACCACTAGTTTGGCCCTTATGTCAAGCATCACCCAGACACTAAAAAGCCTAAAAGCATATGCTATAAGAAGCTGTGTATTGTTCCAGACTACTGTGCAGCAAGCCTGGTAATGGAGTAAGAATACAAGAATACAAACAGGAAGAATATCATGTTGCAATCCAGCTACAAACAGGGTTTGGGATACCTGAGGCTTCCTTAACTAAGGAGGTCCTACCCCAGGATTATGTTTTTCTGTATCCTTCTACTGAGACTCAAAATCCAAAGACACCAAGCATCTTGTGTTATCAAAAAGTAAAACAAAACATAATTTGGAGACTGGTCCAAAAATCTGGAGACTGATCTGAAAACCCAGATCTTCAATTACTGGAGAACACTCACTGATGAAATTATCAGCCTTCACTGACCAAAATATTTAGCAAGAAACAGAAAGGCTTACTCCAAATCCATTCAAGTCAGTGGAAAGGCCGCTAACAGGCTTCATGAAAGGATATAAAAAGGATGGTACTGGGTTGGAGCAAACAGCCACCTCTGCAGCATCCTGTCTCTGACAGTGACATGTTGCAGATGCCTACAGGGAGTGTGTAAGAGAAGACTAAATCCAGGGTGACATTTCTCCCTTTATTGCCTTCCTACTCTGGCAATCTACAGCTTAGAAACTCTCTGAGCCTGAGATAATATCTGCATCTTTGCATTTAAGCTTTCTTTTGTAACTTCTCTGGTTACTGTTTCAAATGATTTGTATTGTTGGTATCCATTGCAAAGGGCAGAAATAAGTTCCACAGCTGCATTGTATGACATGTGGAAAAGTACCTCCATCTCGCTTAAAGCTGCTTTCCTCTGCTATCTCTTGACTTCATTCAGAAGAGACATCAAATAACCACTCTTTGCTTACCTCCTTTCACTGCCTTTAACTACCCGCCCTCAACCACCAGATTTCCCAAGCTAAAGAGATTCTCTATTTTATCTTTCCACATACAGTGTTTTTTTCATACCTACCAGCAATTCTCCATCATTATTTTTGTCTACCACATCTTTTTTGAGTCAAAGAGATCATAACTAGAGGCAGAACTCAGAATGTGGTACACAGCTCAGTGTCACCTGCCATTAAGTATCTTGCCATTTCCCTCAAACCAGGCGTATCACAGCAGATTAAGGTCACACGCAGGCCGTGGCACACAGCTCTCTGCAGTGTTTCAGTTCACAGTGATGTCTCCTCATGGAAGATAAATACAGCTCTTCTCTTATTGCAGTGCTTGACAGACAACATGCCTATGAGCACATATTTATGGCTAGACTCAGTGGTGACTGTTCATCTAAGCAAGCAGTGAAAGTGTAATTCAGTGCAATGGACCAGCAAGGCAAGTGTGCAGGAGAAGTGGATAGGAGACGTGAAAAGTTAGAGAACAGAGTAACAAGAAATTGGGCCTAGTGTGGCATGGGTGACAGCCCCATTCAGCACAAGCTGCAGCTTAACACTGTGATTCCTCCACGGAGCGAGGAACATGCCACTTCACACTGACCAGAACAGATGAGTTTTATTGCTGGGCAGCTAACTGCAGTGATGCAAGTGATGGCTTCCCCTTGTCTACTTTCAGGGTTAAGACTGCAGAAAGTAGGTGATTTCCAAGTGTTAGGTAGGACCTGTTCCAGGCTATATGCCTATATGTATACATATACACCTTAATATAAGTTTGCTAAAGGTAACATGCTAGTATTAAAGACAAATGAGGCTCTCCAAGGCAGCAGTAGAAGCCTGGAGCTGGCTTAGCACTGAGTAGATCTTCAAAATGAAAAGCCATTGCTGTTTCTTCCATGCAGACATAGGTGTTTCCTGTTGTTCCTCCTGTGTCACCATTACTGTGCAAGCCAGTAAACCAAGCAAGGCATGCAAGGATGCTCAGGGCTCACAAGGTAGGAACTTTCTGAGAAGTGAAAGGATCTTCCTCCTCCTGAGTCTACCAGTCCCTTCTGATCTTATTTCAGTCAGATGCAAAACATCCTTTTGGGTGTTCCTGCAGTCTGTGAATTGTTACCAGACACAGGTCCGTGATCTCATCCACCAGATCCCATACAGAGAGCTTTGAGGTCAGTCTACTCCAGCTCACTCTCCTTTGCATGCGATCTGAGTGTAACAGACAATGACAGGCAACTGCAGTGATGAGTTACGGGCACCACAACTTAACTGTATCGTGTCCCTTCCTATTCATTCCACAGCTCATAAGCAATAGATTTGGCTAGAACAGTCCAAGTGAACTGCAGCAACATGCACATCTCCTCTTGCTGTCTTACAAGGAAGTATAATAATTAATGGAGGAACATCAAGCAGGTAGGAAGGAGCAGCTCTCTGGAAGGCCAGAGAGCAGGGTGAATCTGCTAAACCTGCCCCTCGAGCCCTTACAAAACTGAAGGTACCATTTGGCCATGAGACCTCTATGGAAACTATTCACTGAATACAGATAGTAATAAGCCAGCAGTATGCTGAGGATTCCCAGGTCCCTGACAATGCTTCTATCTAATGCAGGTATTTTTCTTTCAAATTAAAAAAAAAAATCCTGAAAACACAAAACTTAAGAAAAGCAATGTAGATGTATTATACTGATTTACTGCTGCTTATTTCTTTGAGGGTAGGCTAGAAGTACTTACAAATCGTACCTAGGCGTAAAGCGCTAACTGCTCCTAATATCTGGCAGTAGGCACAAAGAAGCATTCACATTCAGCACACAGGGTCTTACTGTAAGGGAAGTGAAATATTGACAGCAATTAAATATAGGTATTTGTGCCCTAGTTAATGCTTCAAGTCAGTGTTTTCCACCACTTCTCATACTGCCTTTCTCTCCTCCTCCTTTTTTTTTTAAAAAAAAAAAAAAAAAAAGCCTGGGCTGCTATCCTTGTCTGAGAAATGATGAGTAAGGTAGTAGAAGTGAACCGAGGAGTTTACTGCTGCTGTCAGTTACAAAACTTGGCACTCCCAGCCTGAAGTGACTTGGTTTTAAATTTGTGAGGGCTGAACAAACCGAACACAAGCTGTACTGAAAAGAGATTCCTGCCTGCAAAACACAAGGGAAACTACTGAATGATACAGTAAGCTTCTGACTCTGTGGCACCACCCACTAATATCCTACAGAAATGGACCCCAGTACCACTAACTTCCCTGCAGCTCATACTTTTGTGTCTGAAAATGTTGCACATGTTTAACCAGCTACTTCATTCCACTCCCCAGATACCTTTGCATTTCAGTGGTGACTGAGGTGATCTCTATTTATAGTTTATACATAAGTTTGAACATGTGCACTGGAAGGGTTAGGAAAAAAAGGTTTGCCCATCTAAACAGCCACCAATAAATTGATTTAAATTAGCTATTTTATTGGAGAGTGCTCATTACTAAGACATATTGTTGCACAGAATATGTGCAATGTACGTTGCACAACCTTAAGAAAGGATATTGATGCCCTAATTACTTTTATCCTGTTTTGCTAATAAGTTTGCAATCCATCTGCATGAACACTGAGATTTATTTGTTGAGTTTTTTCACTACCATTCCAGATATATGTGTGAAGGTTAGTTACAATGCACTGAGAGTGAACAACTTTCACCCACAGCAAGCCAAGTCAAAATTAAAACTTGTGGTCACTTTTGATACAGTTATGACCACCAAATGGTAAAATGGACTGTCTTCTTCTTACAAAGATAAAAAAAAAGTTGGACAGATTATGAGACTGAAAACTAGCACCTATGGGCTCCGTTACTTGGAATCTAGGGATCTCTATGCACTTGGTCTTGCAGATGGAGAAACTGAGAGGCAAGGAAAAAAAAAGCAACTGGCCTAAATTTAAAAAAAATCTATGGAAGCTGCAAGAGTTTCCAGCAAATCCACTGCTGCTAACACAATCTTTTGCACTTAACCACAGAAAATAGCATTTTCTAAATTTCAAAATAAGAAAGAGCAGAAATTGATCTTTTGGAAATCCTGTACGCGTCCTTAATAGAGTCAGACTCCAACAGTCTTTTGTTTCTTACTCTGAAGCCCTTGCACAGAGAACTGTTTGCATTGGAACTGATAGTATTTTGCTTACCGTTGTGAAATGAACTACACAGTAGATTCCAATGATGACAAGGCCAATGATAATGGATGCAACAGCAACCCAGAGTGCATTGCGACCCAGTCTTTTTGACCCTTCTATATCTCCTTGATTATAACTGTTTAAAGCCTGTAGAAGAGAAACAGAGAGTTTGTGATTAAAAAATAAAAATAAAAAATGAACAACAACACAGAAATCCGTACACAAACCAACGTAACTGCTTTGAACTAATAATTTCTATGTATGTTGACGCTGTAAAACTTCTGAAAACGGTTATTTGCTTTGTAAAAATAAATTTTCACTGATAACAGTCCAAGGCAACCAGGGAGTCCAGCTTTCTGCTCCACTCCTTTTCAGTACCTCTCATTGTACCTAGCTGTGTTTTATTTCAGTAGTGAAGCTATACTCATATGATCAGTTCTCTTGCACACACCAGCGTGAGAACTGTCATATCAGCACTAATCCACCCACTTGCATAAATCAGTGGCTTGTATCTCTGAAAATATTTCTGTAGTATATGTGAACTGTTAAGGGTATACAGCTGAACAGAAGTTGGCCGCTTCACCAGCAATGAAATGAACTCTTACCCTCTGCAGGACCATAAGCATGAAACTGAGTATAAATAAGCTGCATTTTTTACATAAGGCCTCAGTAAAACTGGTTCAAGTAGGCTTACTAAATTTCTGTTTTTCCAATGTTTTAATTTCAAAGCAATAGGTAGTTTGGAGGTGATGGAGAAAACAAAACACTGAAAACTAGATCATCTGAACAACACATCTGAGTGCCATCTTCACAGGCTAGAAATTCTGTCCCTTTGCATTTTTAGAATGTGCTGATAATTACCATCATGTACATTCAGAAGTGTGCATAAGAAATACAGATATTTTCTCAACAGCCTAAGTTTATCTCTATCCACCCATGATGTGACAGATGCTTTCAGTTCATCACATTTAAAGATTGCAAGGCATGATAAGACCACTCTGGTCTTCTAGTCTTTTGTGAGACAGACTGGGGGGTTTTCTGAATTGATTTTTTTTAACCAGGGAATATTTTTAAAATAGAAGATTCAGTGGACACTGAAATACTCCAGTATATGAGTCCAAGAGAGTTTGTAGCAACTATTTTCCCAAAATAAGATGCTATCCAAGCGTTTTTAAAATGGCTGTTATTACTAAGACTTTATTTTAAAAGATCAGGAACTTTGAATTCATAAGCCATGACGCTGAGTCCAGATTGCACTATTGAACTATCTCAGTATATTTCCTCAGGGAATCAGATTAGTCATGACCTGTTCTTTAGTATCTTATTCCAGGAAGTATCCCAAAAAGGTGGGGGGTGGAAGTGAGGGGATATGGGAACCTGATCAAAAGAACTGTTCTTTGGACTAAATAATACAAGTTGTCTTTAGAAAATGACCGCATGAGGTATTGCCAGCTTCTGTTATTGGTTATTGGTTGTTTTGGTTATGAATCATGTTTTGTAGCAAAGGTAGGACAACACTCAATTCAACAGATCTGAAACTTGAGAGCAGGAAATGAAAGAACACTGGTGATAATGACACAGAGTTAAAGTAGCAATATACCCCCAATATGGGTCATTTTTCCACCCATTAGAAGCCAAATTCTACCCTTGCTATGGCAACAGAAGTGGCTTCATTGTCACAAACACTTTATAGCTAGAGAGGTTTTAAACCTAATCTGAGATTATTCAGACAAATCATTTTACAGCAGTTGGACTAAGCCAAAAGAAAGAAGAGCTGTTCTGCAGGGAGGAAATTACTTCTAATACTTTGCCATCATTTATTTCTGTAAGAGTTTGGCTGAGATCCTTCAGAGTAAAGCTCATTTGAAAGGTCTGTTGAGAACAAGGGCAAAGAACCAAAGGCATTCAGTGTTTTCCTACTCATGAAGATTAGTCTCTCCGAAGTACATGGGATTTTAAAGGTGATGTTGCCAATGATATTCACTGGAGGAGCCTAACCATGTTGGCTACGGGACAGCTTCAGCATCATGCACCTCTCCCACATCAAGCACAGCAAGTTAGCATACTTTTGCCATGTGTGGAAATGTAACCATCTCAAACTTAGGAAGCCCTAGTGTTGTTCCTAATGAGACCTGGGCTACCACTGTACAAACAGGAAATCCCCCAGTCTAATCTAAGGCTGGTTGATTTATTAGCTTCCATGGGCTTTCACTCAGGTCATAAACACTACCACAGTAAGGTATCAAGAGTTGCCGAGATTTTCCTCAAAATGACATGAGGAACATCATTTAGTTACATGACCACTACACTACATGCTTTCAAAAAACTGTGCTTCTTTTCAGTTTAGCCTTAATACTGAATTTCATTTTCTTTTAATGCTCTTCAACTTCCTATACTATTCTATGTCCAGACATGTATAACCATGAATGGCTATGGCAAGCTTGAAAAACTGAAACACCTCACTAGACAGCTTTGTTGCTTTTCAAAGAAAAGCACTTTGGCAGCTAAAGTATACTTAGACTTCATGGGATACCAGGAAGAGCCTTTTTGCCAAGCGGAAAAATAATTAGGGGCATTATCTGTGTATGTTCTGTCAATTAGTGTACACAGAAGTTAATGGGCTAGATGCATCTTGGTGTCAGCACTGCAGTAAGATCACTCGTGCCAAGGCAGTCCCAGAGCACCAAAGCCTATATTCCTAGAACTGCATCTCAAGGATAAGTACAGGTACATATTCTCTTGTGTCTAAGAAAGGCTGAGCTGCTTATGAGTTTTTGCCCTTAAAGAGAGCACTGATACATCTCTTCCTGGCAGCCTACATGCCTAAATATTTCTCTGTTACAGGTCCCTAAAGAACATCACTAATACCTCTGCTTTGCTGTCCAATTTTGTTGAGGTTGGATAGTGGACTTAAAAGATATATAATGGGGGAAGTGGGAAGAGATGGAGATGAGAGACAGACACAAACAAACAGGATGACCGCCCAAGCCTTGTTTCCTTAGAGCATTAGCCTAACTACACCTGATCATTCAGGCAGAAAAACAGAGGCTGTACTGAGGCACAGTCACCCCTGATTCTCCACCAGTGCAGCCTCCTGTTACAAGAGCGGGCTGGCACAGTTCCTCTCACCTGTTACACCCCTGTTCTCAAAAGGCCTGTCTACAGGACAAGACTGTTCTTATTTTTATTTTTATTTTTTATTTTCTCCAGAAAAAAACTTTCAGGAAGGTCAATAAAAGGAAAACGGCCTGGCTTGGTCTTGAGCAGGCTGACTTCTCCTCCTGTCTCTGCCAGCAACTATAGCAGCTATGAAGGCGACTGCAGCTACAGGGAGAAATATTGCAAAAACATCACTGACTGTCCAGCCCTGACTTTGCTCCCCTCACCCACCAAAGGACAAGTTTTTCCTGACATCTAGACAGTGGTCCTGCAAACACTCTAAGCTCAGATCCCCATGAGGTCTCAAAGCAGGGACAGAGTTGTAAATAACACGTGAGAGCAATAAACTTGCAGTTCTGGAGCATTTTGCTAATGTATTGAGGAAGCCTGGAGAACGTCCATGCAATTCCTGCAGGTACCACATAAATAATTCACCCTGTGCACTTTAATAAGTACTGTCATTTTAATACAACTCCACAATGAAGAGGAGGAAAACAGCATTAATGATAAAGAAGAGGATTTGAGCAAGACGGGAAGGAGACAAAAGCTTTTTTATTAAGAGGCTTAAATGAAATGGTCCAATTTAGACAGCAAAAAAAAAAATAATAAGAGGTTTGGGGAGTGGTTGGGGTCTGATGTAAAGCTACGAAATTGACTTGTTTCCATGGACTTCAAAGAGCCCATGGATCTAGCTTTCAGTTTTCAACATGGTAGACAACATTAACTGTTAAAGCTTTAAATGTTACATTTATTTCCAGTGGCTATGCAATATATGCAGAATACAGCATCTGTGTGCAACATTTGATTTAACTTCTACAACAAATTTCAGCCATTTTCAGCCTAATACCATATGATTTCTCAAGTTTCTGCTACCTCATTCTCTGTGAAGCCAAAAACTAAATTAAAGCCACAGTTCTGCAGTTGCTTATTTACTGGAGCAATCTTAATGACTTCACCAGGTTCACACACATCCTTTACAGAAGATATTCTCAGTTCAACAATGAAGCAACCTAACCTCATATGAGCAGAAATATGTTGAATTAGCTACAGATTATTAATCCCTTTTAACATATATTGTCTGTTCCATAACCCCAGAAGACCATTTATGGCAAAAACAGAAAAAATACTGAATTACTACAGAAATCTTCTTCCACATCTTTTACAAATCTGGGCAGAACAGACTGAGGTGCTTTGATCAACATTTGCTATGCTCTGGATGAGCCAGGCTGCAACAAACCTTATTTGTCTGTGCCTGGAAATGAGATACTCTCTCTAACTCAGACCAAAGGAAGAACGAGATGTGCTGGCTCAGTATGACTCCTCACTGTGAACAACAAACAGGGAAGGAGCAAGAAGAGGGACCTGTGGAACAACTCATAACCAGGCTTGATCTCTCCTTTTCGAGAAATGAAGCAGGCATGTTATGAACAGGACACAATGAAGGGAGAATTTGTTTTGCAGGCTGTACAGCTGCATGCAGACGTACCTCTGCAACTCTGGGGACAGGTTGAAAGTATCTTTGCAGAAGAAAGGCATAACCAGTTTGCAGAGATGAGGGCTGTGTGAACATGCTTAAGAACAGCTGTCAAGTATTGTTTAATATTACTGAATTAAGTAGAAAATGTTCCCTATGGTGTTAGACATCCACATACCTACAAGCTACTTCAAAAAGCCGCATGGAGTTAGATGACCAGTCTGCCACACAAATTTTTGAAATAAAAGAAACTGAAGGTGCTGCACTGAGAAAGGCCAAGAAGGTTCGTTCAACTACCAGACCTCAGTGATGGTATTGGAAATAACCATCTGATTCATTTTTCAGCCTGTTTCACAACCACCACTTAGCTCAGATTCCATAAGTCAGATACAACAAGTTCACCTGAACCAATCCTCAGATACAGCTGGCAATCCACCACCAACTAAGTGTAGTTTGAGTTCATGATACGGGGAAAGACATGACCGCAGATAAGGAACCAAAAAGCTCAGCAGCACCCTGCCTAGCCACAGACTCACACCAGAAGTCTCTTCTGTCACACAAGCCTCCTGACCTGGCACCTGCACTTCACCCTCCTGTCTTGATTCCTGTGGTCTCACCTATGTGAGAAAGAACAGGGAAAGTCTGAGCTAGGCACTTCTGGGGTTGAGTAAGCCCACTGATAGTACAGCAATACAACACAGCTGTTGGAAGCAACAGGAAGCAGGAGAACTAACAGCATCTGGTTGGAAAGGCAGAAGAGCACCAAAGAGAACAGCAATCCTACAGCCAGGAGTCCTAGCCAGGATGCTGGGGAAAACAGATCTCCAGTCACTAAAACTGCTTAGCAAATCCTACACCTACAAGTGAGGCCATTTACTGCTCATTTCATTGGCTATCCTCTTATTTCTATTAATTCTATTTTGTGAGAAATAGATTTCACAAAGGAGGTAAGGAACAAGAAGTTTATTATCACAATATGGAGGACCTGGGAGAAGATGATTCCACAAATAAAGTCAAGGAGATAGATCTAGAATGGTAAGATTTGTGCTCTCACAGGTGAGAAAGGAGCGATGAAACCAGTGCCAGAGCTGTAAGCAGGGCAACAGAAGAACCTGAAGTTTTGGTTTCCTCCCTTTTAGGGAATGGGCAGCTGTGACCTGCACAGACTGTTTAGCATTCAGGAAGTGCTCTTCCCACCCTGGTTTCTATATATCCCACGGAGACAGTTACTTAAGCCTGACTCCAGAATCCTGCATGAACTTCAACTAGGGCGTGGGTAGACATTTCTCCATATGTGGTGCAAACATTTTTAGAGGCCAGGTTCTGTCCTTGACAGTTAACTTCTGTGCAACCCCAGTGCTTTGGTGAAAGTACTGTCATAGTGAACAGATGCCCACAGCCCCAGATCGTCAGCTCATTACTTTAATATAGTGCCCTAAGTGTCCACTGAAAGAAAGGTTGCTGGGTACCAAAACCAGTAGATTTGATCTTTTCAAATCAAGGAAAAGAGCATATTGCATAATTAGTCAAAAAGAAAAGAAACAAATTGAAAAAAATAAAATGACAGCTAATACTTTTCTTTTCTGGACAAAAAAGGTTGTGAAGATGGTTTGGGAACAGCTTCTCTAAGTATTTTTTTTGAGCACGTATCCCCATATCAAGGTGTGATTACTAATCAAACATACTAGTTTTAAAATATTATTTTTGTGTATATTTTGGATATAGGTAATTATCATAATAGCTAACTGCAAAAAGAAACAGCTATATTTTTGCTTACCTTTTCAGCCTGTCTGTCAGAGAAAAGGATGAAAATACACAACATGTTTTAAACCCTTTTCAGCTCCTAAACAACAGAAATAGATTGCAGTATTACTGATTACACTGATCATATATCCTATTAGAAAAGTCTGGACCTGACTGTGCAACTTTGAACTCAGAGGAAAAGATTCTGTTCTAACAGTCCTTTTTAACTTTAACAGGACTACCGCATTATTTAGGACTATGCGAATGAATTACATAGGAATAAACCTGTTCTCTCAGCATACTTGGTACTTATAGGGGTTTTTGCCAACAACCTAAAATCATCATTGGTCTGTCTACTTTTCTTGCAAATAAAATCACCATCATGCCAAATGGCTTATTTACTGAAAAAATAATAAGCACACTATCAAATTTGGTTAGTTGAAACAGAAAACACATCCACTCCTTTGCAAATCTGATTTCTGCTCCCCAGCTGCTTTTCCATATTCTTTGTATGTCCAATTCAGTGTGCAAGTTAGTTGATGCAACAAATCTCATTAACTGGGATAAACTTCCCTCCCTCACATAGCCTGGCACTGAAAACTTGACTTGAACCACCTTTCCCTCTGTGTCTTATGTCTGACAAATTCTTGAGCTGAAACCTGCTGGGATAGCTGTATGGAACCCCTGATCGAGCCCTTTCTCATGCTCTCTACCTCACCGAACATTGTCCACACACTGGGGACAAGTGCTTACAGAAGCAGTTGGATGCTCTTTATCCAGATAGCTCCTCCAGCCCCACTCTGCTCCTGCAGCTCCCGACAGGGAGAGCACCCCAGCCAGACCGGCTCCGTGCAGGATCGCCTGCCACATACACTGAACCCTAAATCTGGGAGAGAGAGATCGCGTTCTCGGGCCGGTCCGCAACTCACCATGACGGCAAAAACGAAGGCTACGATGTTGACGGGATAGGCGGGGCAGAAACAAGCGAAGATGCTGAGGAGCAGGTAGTTCTTGGGCCGCGGCTGCGGCGGTCCGTCGGGGAGTTCATCCTCGATGTTGGTCTCGGGGCTGTTCTCCAAAGCCCTCTTGATGTCGGTGCCTGCGGGGAGAGCGGACATGAGGCTGCGGCGCGGCGGGCGGGCGGCTCGGAAAGCCCAGCGCCGCGCACCGGGCAGGCGGCACCCACGGCGGCACCGAGCCAAGGGAGCCGCCCGGTGCGGTGCGACGCCTGCGGGGGGGTAAGAGGGGGAAGGGGGGGCAGCCCGCAGAAACCTCCTCTCCTGCCAAACGTTTTAACACAGCAAATTCAAGGAGGGAATACGTACAAAACCAAGCCGTCGAGGGTGGCACTGTGGTCCGACTGCAGACGGCTGGAGGCACGGTGAGGGGTCCCGAGCTGTCGTTGTCCCATTCTTCAAAACGTCCCCCCAGGACATGCTATTGCTGCTGGCACAGCAGGGCCCGGAGCCACATGGCCCTTGGCTGCTCTCCCGTTTTTCTGAAACTTTAACCGGTACAGTTAAAAGACTTTAACTCTGTTATCCCTGGGGAGAACTTCACTGTCTTCTCAGATTCAAATTTCTGGTGTCAGTGAGCTCCCTCAGCAAGTGGCACAAAGTCTGCAAAGGCATTCTCCTTTGATCAAGGGAATGGAGAATTGATGGGAATTTGTCATCTAACCCAAGTGACTTGCTAAATTTAGCAAAAATATTAAAGATTGGCTGAAAGTAGCCTATTAAAAAAGTTTGGTGGCTCAGGCTCAGAGTATTTTGGCCAATTTTTACCAAATGGTTCAGTCCCTACTAAACATTACACCTGTAAGGTGAAATCCACTTTGGAGAAAGCTTGAGGGGGAGCATGGAATCAACCAACCAAAACCAAACACAAATCAAATATAGGAAATAACCTGCCTCTATTATGGCTTTGAAGCTGGTGAGGAAAACAGCCAGCATCCAGAAAGGAACAGGCTCTGATCATGCCATGTACCATAAAAAAACAAACAAACAAACAAACAAACAAAAACCTTTATACCTGCATGGAGATTCAGCCAAATGAAGGGACTTCTAGGCAGATGAACATTTGCACCATGTCTGGCTCCTCCCGGAAGTACTTCATTAATTCAAATTACAGCAAACAGAAAGGTATGCTTAGAGCTTTGTGAAGGAGCTACCTTTATCACTGGGAGTTTTGCAATTGACTTGAATGCACGCTGTGTTTCCTGTTCATGTATGTCATCCTACAAGATATAACACAGACAACATAGTAAAGTCCTATATAAGTGAAGTATTTTTACTTCCATAGACATTAATCACCTCTCAGGCTGCATCCCTGGAATATTACATGGAATGAGAATTTACTGATCTATCAAGATGTTGAAAGAAAAGGTTCTGTATCTTTAGGAAACGGTAAGAAATACCACAGTTAAATCTGCTTGCCAATTTACCCATTAGTGTAAAGAGCACAGGCTCTTTGTAGCTATAAAATCTTTGATCTCCCCTGTTCTCAGGGGACTTTAAACATACACGAGACAAGCTCAGAAAACACAGTTTGCATCACAATGCACAATTACTTTTAGAATTGATTTCAGTAGGGATGGAGACCATGGACTTACCTTCTGCAAGCGACCATCATCTTTCAGGGCCACACAAAGCTTTAATCCATGAAAACATTTTCTGGGAAACATTGCAATGGCTTAACAAGTTTAAGTTTGTCTGGTTTTAGTTGCACTGCTCACAGGTAGATAAGAATCTATCGGGAACATGAATGTAAACATCTCATTTATGTGGGACTAGTTGAGCCATTAGCATTGAACATAAACAAGCACAACAAAAAGCTGTGAGCAAATCAACTCTAAAGAGAAGGTAGAGTTGCGTGCAGAGACTAGCCAGGGAGTCTTGCAACTGAGGAATGAAGACGGGATATATATCCTTACTATCTAATGTCAGACATTTAGTTTAAGTGCCTTTACAGGGAACCTCAGAGAAGGTGATTCAGAGAATGGTGGAATTACCAGCCACAGCAGGTTAACAATCTTCCACTGTGGAGCATGAACTACAGGAGCAATTTGGGCTCTGTTAAGCTGGACTACATGAATCCCTTCCCACGCCTCTCAAAGATGCAGACCTAAAAGTAGAAGCCAGGATTCTTCGTGCATTTCTAGGAACAGCAAAGTCTAATTGTGCAAATGATGCTGCTAAGGCATGCTAATGGATTGGAAAGGAAGCAAGAGACAGGAAGTGGTGAGATGCATGTAGCTATGAAAGATGTTATAAGATAGTCAGGGGCAATTTGTGATAATGAGAGCTCATTAAGAGGTTTGTGAGACAAAGGTTCTGTCAGAAGGCAGTTAGTGTAGCTGAATTTAGTGGTTTGTTTTATGTAGAAGATGGGTTGAAATCCAAGAAATATATCACGCTAGGACAAGATGGCTTAAATTTGAAATTATACTGCCATGTAACCACTTACTGAGGTGAAGAAAAAGAGGAGATATTCAGCCAATAGCTTGGTTTCACATAGTGCAGTGACGGAGGGTGGTTATAGTCCCAAGAACCTGGGAAAGGTTCTTACCTCAGAGAGAAGAGGTGCTGAGGTGGCTCAGCAGAGAGCTGTGAAAATTCTTTAAAAGCATTAACTGAGAGTTTTAAGGTGCAGCTCTGTGGAAAGGAATCATAAAAACAACCCTCCAAGAGAATGAGTCAGAGCACCCAATATACTTGCTTGCAGCCCTGCACTGGAAGCTGAGTCTTGAAAAAGAAATATAATTTTGTCTGGTCACTCTGCACAGAGCAGAGATTTTCCCAGTGATATGAGTAAGGCAACATGTTGGATAAATTGCTTATCATGATGGGCAAAGCAGATGGGCTACAGACATGCAGTTTCAAGATTTTTTGTTAAAGGTCTTCTTCCCCTGATTTTGGATGGTGCTATATATTGACAGCAGGATTTGTCATAATACAGAATATGATCTCTCCACCATGCCTTGCTGTATTGCTGACTGGTAGAGCTCTGCTCAAAAGCATGCTCATGGCTCACAGTTGTTCTGAAAAGAAGTTGTCATGTCTGCACGCACAAGTCAAAGTCCAGAGAAAGATCAAAAGTAAGAGTATAATGCTCAGAGGTTGTTTGGGGCTCATGTATATGTCCAGACAACATGATACAAGGAGCTTCCTCATTGGTTCTCCACAGCATTAAGTGAGCAGAGACTTTGCAAAATCACGATGAATTCTTCTCAAGTGCACTTGACATCTGAAGTCATGTCAGAAAGACCAGGTGAGATGTTGTACTGTCCTGAGAGGCTGGTCAGATAAGCTGGGCTTCCCTAGCTCAGTGTAAGGTAAAGGAGGCATTTCTAGCAGTGCAGTTCTTTCTGGAACAGTATGGCAATGTGACATCAAACTGACATTACATGGCATACTCAATTTCTACAGCAGCAAAGCTGGTGAGGGCCCAGCACCTCATTTCAGATCATGCTATCTGCACTCACGATGGCAATGATAAGCACGTTGTCCTTTTCCAGCTGCTCTTAGGAAAAAAAAAAAAAAAAGAGAAACCGAAGGTTTTTAAGACAGTGTAGCACGCGGGATAATGACAAACTAATAACCCTTTATCCAGGAGCCTGAAACTAAGCTTGCTTGAGGGCCCTTGCATTCCCATTGATTTAGTGGGAGCCTAGCAAGGGTGTTATTAATTTATGATGTTGAATCAGATAGGTTGAGTTCATTGGTTTTCATACATATTAAATATTCACACAGTTATACTTTTCCTTAGACAGAGAGCTGCTGTATTATTTAACTGAATACTGTAGTCAAGATGTTACAAGAATAATTTTGATGGTGATTTCTCATCACCACAGTAGTGGGTGGGCTTATAAAGAAGATAGAGACAACCTGTCTGAAAATTACTTATTTTCCATGAGAAACAGAAAGAGTCAACATCTGTGCATGGCACAAGGTGTTAAGTCAAGAGGTATATCTGCCATTCAACTCTTTGGCATAAATAAATGACAACATTCAGGAATCAAAGGCCAAAAACCAACTTGCTTTATTTTTGGCCAACATGCACATATTTGCATTACCATGCACTTCAAGAATTAATTCAGACCTTTCCCTAAGTCTGTTCATATCACTGTCATTATTTCTTCTAGTATATAACCAGTTAGGTCACAGCGGGGGCATGTCTCATCTTTTCTGCTTTTGAAGTGGGCAAGGTTTAATACGTGTCATATTAAATAGCAAAAAGCATACTAGCTGGAAGTATGCATGTTCCCTTCCTTAAAAACGTGGATCAGGACTTTTTTTGCTATCGTATTTTTGTGGGTGTTACTGAGTCAGCAGTGCCTGAGGGGCTGATGCATTATTCTACCACTGGGACTAGTTTCTGCTGATGTTCTAATAGGTATCACGAGAGAAATGCTTTTCTTAGCTTAAACGTAACTTTGCTATTTTACCCTTGCAGCTATATACTTTTACTTTTCACTGTGGATTGTAACAGTAGGCTGTGGCTTTGCAAACATCAAACATCCTTGATGGGCTGTTGCTTTGGTAAATTATTCATGGTAAATTAATGTGTGATCAGGGAAATGTCCAGATAAAAACTAAAGTTTCCTTTGCAGTCTGAGACTTTTTTCGTTCACTGTTAAACTTCTGAAATACTATCATAATTTGAAGCCAATAAATAAGTTGTCTGTACAAACCTACTAACGCCTAAATACATGTGAAGATGTATTTATATGTTCGTCATGATCTATCCTTCTTCTATTCCATCTCCTGGCTTCTGACCTGCCTGATCTCATCACACATCAACATCAAAGAATCTGTTAACACAGCTCAGACAGCAACGGGCATCTGCTCAGTGCTGTGGGTGACCTGTGCTGTGCTGTGAGGAGTCCTTATTTTATCTCATTGTTCCATTTTCCTGGAAATGAGTGCATATTCTTGGAAGTTTTTCTCCTTGTGATTGACAAGACAGTCTGTTGTAGCAGTCCCCTTGCAGCATTGAAATGGCAGGATTTATCTTACCTCACTTTAAACATCTCAAAGCTGAGCATCAAAGCTCACCGATGTCTGTCTTCTTTTAGAATCCATGGAGAAGGCAGCACCCAAATAGAGACTGTGTGTATTATGATTAAAGTTAGGGGAGAGAAATTCCAGCCAGGAATTTTGCTTATAAGTCACTTGTAAAGCACATTTTGAATCCATTACCATGCTAATAAGTGTTCGTAGCAGAACTTGAGCAATTCTGCAATTTGTGAGGTATTTGTGTTATCAAAGAAACGGCAATGGTAATTTGCTGTCTAATTCTTACTTCGCAAATAACAGAAAATTGCTGTTTTGAATAATTTTCATAAATTCCGTGAAAGCGTTTTATGAAAGTGTTTTAAGATTATTTATTATTGTTTCATCTCATTCTGTTAATTAAGGCATTTGATGCAGACAATGAATTAAGTAAGTTCTCACTCACCGCAGAGTGAGTCTGTAATCTTTTCACAGACTACTCTGAATCATCTCCAGCTTCACACAGGAACAAGCAAGAGCAAGACACAGGCATGGCTCTGCATATTGTTCTATGGCTGGACTAGGTCAGTAACATTACCTACAAATAGAGTAGGGTTTGAACCAAAAGGCTAAATGCACCAATTAGGGAAAGTCTGGATCTGGATTCAGATCTGAACTTGAGGAATAAGCTGAATACTAATTGTTCCATAAATTATTAATATATTTAGCACTTTTCCGCTGTGTAGCATCCCAAAGGACCATCTCTCCTCTCACGCATATACACACGTACTCTCCTTTCATTAAGGAGAAATAGAGTAATTAGAACAGTCACCTAATTTGGATCTGACTGATCAACACCCCTGCAGCTTTACTTCAATGAAACTGCAGTGTCTGAGAATACACTGGTGAACACAGCCCAGAACTCATTGAGAGATCATTTAACAGGTAAAAACAGCAAGCAAGACAATGTGCTATGTAACCCACCAGGAAATAACCTGGCTGTACAGGTAACAGGACATTATTCTTTTTCCTCATTTATACATTATGTTAGATGACTATTTAAAAAATCTGTTCAAGCGTATAAACTCAGTGTTCACTTTTGTCCTGTAATGTAAAGTCAAGTTGCAGCACTGATAAAACAACTGTGTTGACAGGAGTACAGGAGATTGACAAATATGCAAATACTCCATTTAGGGACAGAATTGCCACACTATTCTCTATGGCTGTCAAAAAACCTGGTACAATTCTATCTCAGAAAACATGCCTCTTTCAGAATGCATCTTGAAGGGGTACTTGGAAAACTGAGCTTTAGCTGTATGCCTCTACTCAGGTAACTTCTCTTAACTATGGAGGGGGCTAAGAGACATAACTGCTTCTCCAGAAGTGACTGGAATCCAGAGTACTTACACTAACTTGTGTGGGTACCCTTGAGAAGGGCTTCTCATCCCCTTTGACTATAGAGGGGGTTGTAACTGTAGAGAAGGACGAGCTAGTTAATGTTCCTAGCCTGTGAAGGAAGAGTCTGACTGTCCATTGCTCTTCCCCATGCAGCTTCTCATGCTAAGCGACTGTTTTGTTTAAAAATCACAGTGTTTTCTCTTTACACTTCATGCTTGAAAAAATCTGGTAATCCTCTTGAAGGATTTGGAGAGGGCTTCTCAGAAAGCTGAACAATATTCTGTCCTTCTTCCTGTTCTCATGTTCTGAATTCTTTTTGCAAGGTTGTAGCAGGATGCACTGCAAGCCTGCAGTAATCAAGTCTTTTTTTCTTTTTTTTCAAAAGCAAAAGAATGCTTTTTGTCATTTTTATCTCAGCCTCTTAGATTATATGGGTCACAGTTTTTCCTCTTTTCCTACAACAAATGGGAACAGTTGGGCATTGTAATCTTTCCTCCACACTTTTTGTGTGGAGTTTCCATTATAGACCATATGTATTTCCCTTAGCTGCAACCTGACCTACTTTGTAAATATGGTTTAAAGAACAATAGGTAGGAAATAGCCCGTTAAAGGCAAATATTTGTTAGAACATTCTGGGAAACATTCTAATAAATTATCTACATAAGACAATGTTTCAATGACTGTTACAGTAATCTAGCACTGGAAATAAATTAAATGCCACATTTGTCAACTACAATGGATTCTTTTAAAAATCCACTACAATTTATAGTACAATGACTAAATCCATTATATATAGTTAGGTGCAATTTACAATGCAGTGTACTAAAGCACAGCCACCCTAATAAAAACCTATACAGATCATACAGAAAATGAACAATCCTTTCTCAGAAAAAAAAGAAAAATGTCAACAAAGAAAAAACTCTTTTTCAGCTTTTCACTCTTTCAGAATTTTATTCATATTCTTGCAAAGTGCACTGCAAAAGTCCAGCTCAACAATGGAAAACTGGAATCTTGAAAACTGACATCATTAACCGTTGTTAATCAGGACTGACATCATTGACCATTAAAAATAATGTAATTGTGTGTGGATGCTGCAGTAACCAGACCAAAACCTGCAGGAGATTTGCGTAGCTACAGCATGCAGCTCCTTTGGAATTCATATTCTCATGAGAAAGAGGTATATTTGAGCTTGCTCTGGTTTGTGCAGAGACATTCTTTCTTTCCTAGTGGAATATATCTTATTTCCCTTCTGCTCAACTACAGAATAATTTACAAACTGACTTTTATTCCCTAGAACTGTCCTTTAGTACGGAGAAGATAACTTACCTTGAAGAGTAAGAGTCACTGCCAGCTGTGGTGTCTTCCTCAAAACATGGAACTCAGTAGGTGGATTAATGCGAGAAATGCTGTGTGTTTCCCTGCACAGCAGCAAAAGAGCGTTCCTCTCTTCTCACTGTTGAAAGGTCTCCTGAATGAACATCCTCCCTGCTTACTGTTACCCTGGTGAATAGACAAATACAACTTGAAACATGCTACAGTGACACTGCTATGCACGACCTTCACCTAACGGGCTCAACTTTTCCCTCCTTCTCCAATATTGTCATAAAACACAAGCATCAGGTAGATCAAAATCCATCTATGTTCCATCTTTGACATGGACCAATAAAAAATGATTAAGAAGAATACAAGAAACAAGTCACACAGAGTGCTTCAGGCCCTAGCACGTCCTTCCAGCTTCTTGCCAGCAGCTGTTTATGGACTTTTCAGGAGGAGGTTAGACACTGTTTCGTTTCAGCCAGTAGTCAGTTAAATCAAAGAAGCCAAGGTTTTGGTAAAGGAAAACAACCCCCCAAATACAGGGCTGCAAATTTTAAAACAGGAGGAAATCTGTTTCTTACCCAGAACAAATGAGGAATGAGATGGAACAAGCCATGCTAACCCTTGTTTTGGTTGTAGTATAACAGAAAGGTAAAATGTCTGTTTCCAAAATCTTGTCTTCCAGGTTCTCTATGTGATGAGCTGGCTAAGGTAGCAGACTCCGTATCAGGGATGACTATTACCTTCAAAGGTGCAATTCAGATCCAGACAAAGCAGGAAAGATTAAGCTTTACTTCCACTCATCAAACTCCAGGCTCTGAATGGAGAACAGTCCTACCTACACATACATTTGTGTCAGTATTTCTGCTCTGATGATTCAAAAATAGCTCTGATTTTATTTTCCATAAACCAGCCTTTAATAGTACTCTTAAAGGCTTCCAGTAAAATGCATTATGGAGGTGTCTCTGAGACTTTCAGCACACACAGAATGTTTGGAAGTCTGTAGACAGAGAAGTAGAATGGGGACTTCAGCAAGAATGGGTCTGTACAGAAACCTCAGTACCTCTGAACAGCTAAAGGATTTGTCCAGATCAGTGACCTCTTGCCTTTGCTACGACTTCAGCACCAGTCCTTCTTTGGAAGCTGTTTTTAGGCACATGAGAAGAAATCTCACCAGAGACAGGAAATTAAGTTTGGGGTATCTGAGAATCCTTCCTAGCTGCCTTCCTTCAGTCACATCTTTTTATTCACTTTGATCCCTTTCTTTTGGTGGTCTGCCAGTTTTTCTACTGGGAAGTGTCTTTTTATTTTGTGTAGGCTTGCTGCATAACAAAAAGTATGGCTACAGAACCTCAGTGCCTTGAATAAAAGACTGAGCTGCTGCTTTTAAGATCAGCCTTTGCCCTTGTCAAAACAAGTCATTCTCATTTTACAGTAATCAACACCAAACAAGGTCAATCAGAATCTTTCTACTGACCTTATTAGAAGTTAGATGTGGGCCCAAATATCCTGGGGTTTGTTAGCCTGAGCTTTTATCTTCTGCAATACTGCAACAGTGTTATTTATTAAAATTTTGCAAAAAAAATTGCTGTTATTAATGTCTGAGGCAAAATATAGTTACATCTCTTTAACACACAGGCACAAACACATTAATTAACAAGACAGCAGAATAGCATGGTGATACATAAAGCTGGAATTCCAATTAGAAAGACATACACTGGTTTCTGAATACCCCTACGACTTTGACATTTATTTATGGTAAAACAGCCTATCTCCAAGAAAGAGATGTTTATTTTATAATCCCTATTTATAAGATGCTGCTTTTTATTTCCTAGGTAAAACACAGTGGGAGTATTGCTGCTTATGTAGAAGAATGGCTGGCTTCTTTTCTACCATGGTGAAATCTTTCCTACCAGAAGAGCAAAGATGACAATTTCAGAACCACTGTGAAGCAGAAGGAAAGGGTGAGCTGTGAAAGAGGAATTACTTATTCTAATTGTTGTGTTTTCCACTTGCCAGCCTAATAGCCAAGAAATGCTCAAACAACAATAACTTTCTGCCTTGCTACTAGTAAGACCCAGAAATGTTCTTATTTTAGTTTCACAAAGGTGTAATCTGAGGAGGTTGGATTTGGATGACACTTGGAATGTAGCAAGCAGTGGGAAACAGCCAGATTCTCTGCCTGAGAGTTCATTGCTTGAATCCCCCAAACATCCCTCCAGTGCATGAAGTAAGCAGCCCACCCAAGCTTGCATGGTTCATTTGGGCTAAAGGCATTTGTCAATGACTAGCTTATTTGCTGAAACTGTAACCAGAACAGAATTGGAGGAAGGGTGAGCAGGCAGCACTAACCCAGCAGCTCTACCACACATACTGTTGACCTTTGGCTTGGACTCTTGGTGTGTCCATCTCCAGTGTGTTAAATGGGTTATTTTGCACCTACCTTGCAAGACTGTACTGAAGGAGTAAGTTGAAGACTGTGAGATGTTCAGAGAATTAATCTCCTTGCATTATTTCAATCCTTTAAATAAGCAGACAGAGACTTGAGTAGGATCTTGTCTGGTCACTAATGTCCTCATTACTAAGTTTGTCAGGAAGCAGGAAAAGGGAAGCTGCTATTTTTTCTACACAAAAGCTCTTTCCCACCTCAGGATAAAAGCAGCAGAAAATGTTTCATTAGGATGGTGCCAGAGGAGGAGAAAATATGATCTACTTTCTAGAGGAGTCTCTTCCATTACCTGGTGACAACAGGAGAGAAGAGCCACTGTCAAACTAAATCATGTACAAGGTATTTTATAATGTTACATAAACTACATTAGAGACTCCTAACATTCAGGATTGGCTTCCTGCTTTTGGAGCTCAAATTACTTCTCAGACATTACCTAATTACATTTGGCACAATCATCTCATCTTACACGCAGGCAGACACATTAAGTCACATGCTCAGCTTTTATAGACTGCTGATTTCAGCAGCATTGCTGATGTACTCCAGCTGAGGACAAGTCCGTTACCATTTCTTATATGTGAGGAAAACTCATAGCCTTTTCATTGGCATCTTTCATATTGAGAGGAATGGATAATGTGAAGGTTTCACCTTGTGAAAACACAGACCAACCAGAAGCTTCCGAGCTGCTAAATTAAGATTTCTTTCTGTTTGCATGTAGTATCAGCTGTCACCACAGGGTGACACAACAGCACAGACAACGAAACTCGACTCAGATCACTGTGAAATGATCTCAAAAGGGCAGTAGATGTAGGGGGGTTCTCAAAACCCACGCAGGTGTGCAAGAAGTTGTTTTTGTTTTAAAAACAAACAACAACAACAACATACACAGTGAACATTCAGAATTGAGGTCTGACAGGTGAGACTGAGACCCGATCCTGCTTCTGGTAGAAGCATTGACGCTGATTTTACCATAGATCTGTCCTACAGCACTTGGAGATAAGTTTGCCATTGGATTTTAAGCAGGAGGGAAAGAAAATCTGAGACAGGGAATTATATGACTTTGCTACCAGTAAAAACGCTAGGCTACCACCACCACACACAGAGTGAGAAAAGTGGAAGCACAACAAAACTTTTAAGGCTCCCTTTTTATGATGGCTTCAAGTAAAAGAAAATTGTGGTTTTGGTTCTTATACGTTGAAAAACATTCACCTCTTGTTATGAGAATGAGGAAAGGAACAAAATAAGGTTGTTAATCAATAACATGCTACACATCAATGGTCACTATACTCACCTGACTCCTGAGTTGGCAGTGTTTTTCCTTATTGCAGCTGAAGGATTAACAGCCTTTCTGGCAAACGGGCCTTCGGGAAGTTTTGACAGGCAGGTAGGCAGCTTATTAAGATCATCAGCTTAGAAGGTCATTGATTCCATTACCCAGCAACTGTGACCCATCACAAAATAGATGGTTAAGCCCAAAGAGATTCACAGACCTCCTGAATTATCACTGTTTCCAAGTTCAGGGGTGCCATTCTACTGTCTTACCCAGCAGAGTAATGGAAAATATACGCTAGAGTAATCAGCAGAAAACACTTCTTCAGGTAAAAACTTGGAAAATGCACCTAAGGATGCCTGTTTTTTCAATAGTGATTTTAATAAGGCAAGAAATTAAGCCATAATCACAGAGTAACTACAAATTTAACTTAATGGAAAAATAAAACATCCAGATTTCAGAAAATAATTTGAGCAAAACCCAATCATCTTAAAGCTTACAACCTCCTTACGTTTAGGTTATGTTTTGTAAATAGTAGGTAAAATGAAGAGCAATCAGAGACAATGCTATTTAGATATCACAACTGGTATATCTGTAACGAGAAGATGCGTGCTATACTGTAGGTAATGTTGGAGAAATGTTTGAAGAAGCCACCTGGCCTGTGATTAGGAACTCAGTCTTCATCCTAAAAAGTTAGGTAAGATTAAAGTTTGGTGGTGAGTCCAAGACATCATACAGGAAGGAGCAACAGTGTTGAGCTTTTATTTTCTGTGGCTGACCTCGGCCAGCAGAGCACAATACAGGGTGTGCAAGAGTGGTCAATAGGACTTCCTGAAGATAATTCGTTCCCCAGCCTTTCTTGAGGCAAATCTCAACAGACAGTAGGTTTTCTGTTTGAATCCAGACAGTTGCAGCTGGAAAACATTCATCTGGCCATTTGATTAAAAGGTAGAGGCCTGTGCACTGAGAGAGGCTACTCTTGCCCAAAACCACTCACTGAAATCCTCTTCTGGCATCTGCACAATACTTTCCCGTACAAACTGAAACAGAAAAAGGTTCTTTCCTGAGCATATGATTTATAAGAGAAAGATATAACATGTGGGAAAAATTGATCAATGTCACAACGGAACAAACATACTGATTTCTACAAACAGTACAGTGTTTTATACCACCAAAACATTTTAATGCAATTTTCAGAACAGCTGGATTTGCTCTAAAATAAAAGCAAAACTCTACAATCTTCCTTGCCATTTATACCCTGAATCCTTCAAAGTCAGTTCTCGTGTTTTTAAACATATGTCTGTCTCCTGCCTGACATAGCACTACATACATTAAAGCAAACCGGAGTTAAATAAAAACTTCATCTGGAATCTGTGTTAGTTTATATTCATTGATGCTCTTCTTGCTCCTAAAATGCTGGTTTCCTTTATCTATTCCAGTCAGAAGGAATACCAAGGTCTTCCCTCCTCTGTGGCTATTTTTGAAAGATGTATAAATAAGCAGATAGGAGATTCAGCAATGCTTACATCTTTTTCTCTATTAATACTACTCTAACATGAAGGGTCAAATGAAAAGGAAACAGGAAGAAAATAGCAAAGAAATAAATCTAAAAAGAAAAACAAGCAAAAGACACACATATTGAGCATCAAGATAAGGCTGCCTCTCTGGTTAGAGACAAGACATGCACAAGACAAAATGGCTAGTTTCATAAAACATCAGGAAAATGTAGGTAGTCTGATCTCAACACACTGGGTGCTTTGCTCTTGTAAGGCATCATACACTCAGTAAATGAAGATGCACAGACACCGTAACCTGCTGCCCCTCTGAGATTACTGTCGTCTTGCAAATAAGAAAGAACTGTAATAAGAACAAAAAACAGAGGGTGGCATCATTGCCTTTTTTGTTCTGGTTAGACTACATAGCAGTATACATTCTAAATATATTCTGGTTTCTTTCTTCTGTCTTTACTTTCTGTAAATCACTTCCACAACTACAAAAGCTGAGCCCAAGCTGATCCTGAGAAGCAGATTATTTTGACATGTTGTTGAAGCAAAACAAAGATATCTGCAGAATTCCCGAATCAGTGGCGTAATAGCTCATAGATATAACTACTGGGAATGACAGGCCTCTTCAAGGCACAAGAAGTCAATGTTTCTTGTCGAGCATCTTAACAATTTATGACAGATGTCACTTTCACTGTGGCAGTAAATAAATCAACAATGCAATAATAAAATTATACTGATTAATAATCCACTGCTTGTCATAACAGCTTTCTCCTGAAGAGTTCAATGTGCCTTGTAAAAGGTGAATAGTACCATCTTCAATAATGAGATCCTAAATGATTTCATCTGGCAACTTTCCACTGAGTGAATTTCACCCATAGGTGTCTGCTTTCCTCAACCTTATCATACAGAGAATCAAGAACTGGACTTGTCTCACCTCCACAGCTGCAGCAATTTCTGGAGAACACAGTTCCCACACCGGTAGATCAGTCAAAGCCTTAAGAAAGGTATCATGATGAATTTTTAAATCAGGAATCATGCCAAATTTTTCCAGTTTCTTTAAGATTTTCTTCACGTAATGGTCATTCTTCACAGACTCTGGGAGTCTGGCCAGCAATACAGGAAACCTTTAGCAGAAAGAGATCAGCAGTAAAAGAGAAGCCCTAGGAACAAATGCTTATCTGATGGATAACTCTAGGTCTGCCTGACATTTCTGCCACTTTGCCATCTCCATGGCTTTAAAAAAAAAAAAAGAGGGGGGGGGCTCTTTGTGTAATGCAATACTCAGTGTAATTCCCATTGAATAATGCAAAGGAGCTTTATTTAACAGAACTTGTGTACTATCTCCCTTTACAGAGCATTAAAATAGATGCTTCTTCATTGTTCGTTTAAATTTTGAATGACAAACTTGGTTATGAAAGCAAATAATTAAAATAAATAAATAAATGTTTCCATTTTTACTAGATACGTCCTCTTCACCTTTTCCCCACTTATGTTTAGCCTCTACAGATTTTCTAAAGTAATCAGTGCCTTCTCTGAAACACTTTCTGATTTTCTTTACTATTCCTTTCTCCCCTGTTAACAACATTCTTCATTATGTGCTGACATAAATCTCACCGATGTGAGCATGCTGTAACACAGTCTTTACCATTGCATTCTGAATATAGAGAGCCAGAAGGAGAATTACACATTACAATAAAAATAAAACTCTTGTGAATAGACTTCCATTTTTTTTTATGTTCTTTGTAAATTCTGCAGTGCTGTTTTGACAGTCCTGAAGACTGATGTTCCAAACCTTTCCAGACCGTGCATGACTGAGGTTTGCTGGCTGAGGATTTGGCAGCACACCAGCAGGAAGTGCTGCCTCCCCACAGTTTAGGATGCACGTTACTGGTACAGCAGGAGAAGGGTGAGGAATTTCTTCCTTAAATCAGTAAAAAAGGAAACACATAGGTTCTTGTCTTCAGTAGAGCCACTTCTATACTCAGTTGCATACTGCTAGTATGGCTGTTTAGCCAATTCATTAGTATCCCAGTTACCAGAACTGTGTCACAAGCAGGTCTTGTATAACCCATTCGTGCATTAAGATAATTTATTTGAGAAAGGAAGCTAGGGCCAGTAGGTTCATATCACACTGTTCATATTTTAATTTTTCTCACTTCTTGAGATAGAGAAAGCAACTAAACCGACAGCGTAACATAATAAAGCATTCCTACTGTGATTCAGCTTTCCTAGCAAGGCAGTGTTTGCAAGAGTATGGGAAAAAAAACAGCCGTGTTGTAAATGAAATAAGTGCTATGATGAAAGCAATTTCTCTGTCATGACCTGGTGTCTCCAGAAGGGGGTTGACCAGCTGTGCCAGAGATTTCATATACCTCTCTCATGAGCACTTTGCATGACAGGCAACAAAAAGGTATACTCATCTAACTATGCTGCCATAGCCAAAGGAAGACAAGCCTCCTTACTATGGAGGTATGATTTTTATATGAAGGAATAGCTGGCTGATAGTACTAGTCTGATACGGGGGAAAAGTGAAAAATTATACTGGTGTAAGTCTTCTTTATACTTGTGGAGCTCTGTCCACATTAAGGCTTTTTGTAGCAGAACTGAGAATAGAAAAGCAAAACCACATTCATTCCAGTTTCAGGGCTTATTTACATGTCAGAACTTAAATCTAGCGGACAGCTGGAACATACGTTGGAGAACTAAAACCAGAGTTTTGCTACATAGGCCAAGACTAGGTTTATTCATTAACTCATGACTGATGAGTTCCTGGGCCACCTGCATTTTGGCCCTGAGATAAGAAACTGGCTTTTCATTACTGTTGTACATGGACAGAAGGCTTACTAGCAAAGAGAACAAAAGAGGGTAGGCTGAAAAACATGTTCCATGAAGCTTGCACTCTGCAATTCCATGTCTTTGCTTTGTGTAGAAAGAGAATTATTATTTTATTTTATTAATATTATTTTTTTACTAATGACAGCTCTGTGACCTTGACCATCTGAGGGTCTCTGTGACTCCTTACCATTTTATTTCATCTTCAACATGTTCTCTTTCAGTTCTTATGTCCAGCTGTCTTAGTCTTTCCATGTCTTTTTTAAAATACTTCAATCGTTTCAAAGCTTGGTATTTTTGAGAGCATCGCTCTTCCTGGCTCCTACAAAAAAAAGTATTAAAGTTGTCCTTGAAAAATTACCATTCCTCTTCACAGTTAATTCCAAAGATACTGTGGAAGGCAGGGCAGAAAACAACGAATGTGAAGAACACATTGTATGACGAGTCTGTGGACACTAATATACTTCCTATTTCTTCTACAAGCATATGAAAAACTGTTTATGTTTTATGTCAACTCCAGGAGATAAGAAAAACTTCAGAGTCAAAACACTTAAACTGAAATTTTAATTTTAAATTTTAATTGAAAACTCCACTTTCTATACAGTATCCACTACTTAAAAACAAAACAAAATAAACAGTAATGATTCACAATGATTTAGGGTAAAATTGTCCTCCCATACTGAAGAATACTATCAGAATGATTAGTTCCTTAGGCAGCCACAACAGCTGCTCAGGGAACAAAGCAAGGACCCAGCTCCAAAGAAGGAAATCTCCGGGGAAAAAAAAATCTAACTACAAAATGGAACAAAAGATTGGAAAGAAGAAGTTAGAGAAAAGGGGAAAGAAAACTGTGCCTATAACATCCTGCAGAACAGCCATGCAGGGAAGGATTTCAGGCCTGTTGCTTATTGAGAAGAAACAATTTGCACAACTATCACCCAGAAACATTCATCTGTGAAAGGAAAGGGAAGACAGATTTCAGCTGAACAACAAAGGAGAAACGTCACTGATCTGGGAAAAGGCCTTGAGAGAGGACATTGCAACTGTAACTATGAGAATAGTCAAAGTAATGATGAAGAACAATACAGTGATCTCTGAAATGAAACTACAAGATAGCCATGCAGACTATACGTGAACTGAATTTATTATTCTCTCTTTGGGTCTAAAGGACTATGACATTCAAAGTAAATATATACAATGTATTTATCAGAACTGTGTTCCACATGAGTCATTCAGAAATACCCCAAAACACTGCCACAAGTTCTGTAGTACATTTTTTGTATGTGGACAGTCATGAAGTTTTTTAGACCATGCCTTTATTCTTATTTTTATCTAAATCAGTAGATGCATTTTAAAACATCTGAAGAGAAGTCCTAAATCTGGTGAGAAGCAAGGTGCAGGGTCTTTTAAGAATATACAAAAAGAGTCTCTTTTTACCTCTCAAGGCTCTCTAGGGTGTCATGTAAACAACAAGCTGCTTCTTCACGGATTTCTGCGAACTTTTGCCTCGTATCAGCCCACAAATTAGATTTTCTTTTGATGAAAGAGCTGATACGGCAGCTGCAAATAAAACAAAAATAAAACTTGGAATTAACATCTTGTGGTAACCATCTTGTGACATTTGCATGTCAAACTTTTTCCACACATTGAGCTGAGTTTATACATCCTTCAAAAACATATTTGTAAACTCATCCCTGCCTTCTGGGATTCCTTAATAATATTCTCTCTTGCTCTTTAATGAATGGCATGTTTACTCGGTAATCCTGAGCCACTGACAGCAAACTGTAAGATAAGACAAGTTTTAAAATAGTGTACAGTATGGCTTCTCCAGAATGTGAGACATTCTACAGGTGCCGATAAAACACTCTTAACATGACAGACTTGCTGGAGTTCCTTGCTATTCAGGTACAAAGTTTACAATTAATTTTTCTCTTGATCTCTACTCCAAGGAAAAAAAATGCTTCAGCAAAGTCTAAGTATAAGAATAGTTTGTTGTGTTGGTCTTACAGCTATAGAAACCACTAGAGAAGTGAGCAGCGAAGGAACACACCTAGTGTAAGTTTATTCTGCCATCCAGGCCAAGAAGTGTTAGTATCATTTGAATTCACTGAACACTGAATTCAGCTGTTCTGAGAAAAAATATTGAAGTTCTGTCCTGGTGAGCTGCTTCTCCTAGTCATTCAGAAACACATTGAGTAACATACCTCTGCAGTCCAGTCTTCTCAACCATATCTTCTTGTTTAGGGACATCTTTTGACACGTCGCCATGTGGTATTTGGATCAGCTTCTTCAGGGCTGATAAAAAAAAAAAAGTATCTGTAAAAACATGCTAAGTCAACAGTGCAATCATTCTTCTCCTTGCAGAGAGGATGTCACATACATTGGCCTAAATGAAACATCCTCAGAGACCTAATATTTAGTACTTTAAAAAATTTAAGCTTCTTTAAAAAATACAGACGTTTAAAAGAAGCTTCAAGAAAGGTAACCAAATACAAAGGCACCCAAATCGTTAATCCCTTTTGAAAGCAAAAACATTGTTCTTTCAAGCTGTGAAAAACAAACAACAAAACAAACAAAAACAAAAGCAAAGCATCAAGCAGGAGATAACAGATTATTACTATTATTATTTACATTAGATGCTTATAAAAATAGTACATTCAAAAACCGGAAAATTTGAATAAAATACACAGAAATTCAATCTTCAGTTCCTGTACTGTGCTGTTATAGTATGCTATTGGCATAGTTGTCAAGTCTTCTGAAGTTTTGAGTCTACACCATCACTTTGCCCTTCTTCTTTTAAATGTCAAATGGAATTTAATACTTTTAAAAACAACAGGTATCCAGTTACATCTTTGCATCTCCTAATCGTCATCTGCTAAAACTTAAGACCTCAAGTAGTCCTTCATTGGCTATATGTTCCAAGCTATCCATCTCTGAGCAGATCTTTCTCACTAACAATGGTCTCTACTCTTTCTGCCTTCCACTGTAATGTGAATGTTTATATTCTCCTCTCTCAAACACCTGGAAAGCCAATTTAACATACCGTTTTCCTTAAAATTGACATCTTTATTTTCCTCTCCACTGCTATTTCATTCCTGCTTATATGCCAGCTCCCTGGAAAGACACTGAGATGGCCAATATCTGTGCATTATTCCCTCCAAACACGCTTGTTAAAAATCCCAGTGTTAGCTGTCAAATTCTAAGTCATCCTTTGAGGTGCTTGGTATGTCCCACATGGTAGTAAGTGGTATTGTACTGAGCATTCAGCACCTTGAAGTTGCAACCCTCAACTTCAAAAGGTCGTTTTTCTGTATTTTTGTGAAACACCACGTATACTGTAATAGAAAATGACTGCTGAATGTTAACTGTGTTAAATATCAGCGCAAACTACTTCCACTTGTTAAAAGTACAGATTTGAATGTTACACTGTAAAGACATACTAGAAGAAATTACTGCCGAAATTGCTGGGTACCAGCTAACGGACTAAAATTTTAAGAAACATTCTTATAATAAAGATCTTCTATTAGCTGTGGCCAAGGTAAGTTTCAAGAGTGCCAAACTCCTAGCCAACCTCAAAGCTCTACCATCGACTAACTTTAATGATGGCTCCCCTGTGACTCTTATTAGTCAGAGTGTAAGCCTCTAAGATGCTGGCTACACCACCGAACTTCCTAGAGCTCTAGAATTGAGATGCAGTTTGAACATGAAGGTTGATTCCCATGGGATTGGAGCCTCTGCTCAATACTGAGCTTATGCTGCATACAGATGTCATCTGTTCTGTTCTTGGCATGTATTGCCAAAGCCCTTCTAAAAAGAATCCAATTATCTTTTCTATTTATGGTTACTATACAGGCAGATAGAATAGCTGGATATCTGAAACCCATCTATGCTGCTGTTAATCTTTGTTTCAGGAGAAGAGCTGTTCTAAGGAGCACCTGCAATTGGTGCTTTCTCCAAGATGAGCTGATTTGTCTCAAGCCCGTCCTGATAGCAGCCCAGTTGGCAGATTTTGGAGAGAGAGACAGAGAGCAGGAAGCAAAGCACAGCTAATACCACAGAGATATAGGTCCTCTTTATGACTATCAACAGAAACAGAGGGCCTCAAGGAAGTGGTCCTGGTATGAAGCCTGACTGGGTTCAAGAATAGTTTGGACAATGCTCTCAGAAATAGGGCTTGATTTTTGGGTGATCCTGTGTGGAGACAGGAGTTGGACTTGATCATGTTTAGATCCCTTCCAACTATGACTCCATGAATATCTCCGTGCCCTCCATTTTATAGTATTAGAATCTGTTCCAATTACCAAGTTAGAAAAACTAGGGAAATTAATACTCCAGCCTATCCATATTCATAATATTTTTGAAATATTAACCTCCACAACTGTGAGCTAGGCAGACATTAGAAATATGAAAAACAGCAGAGACTGTGGTAATTTCACTAGACTGCATTTGCAGCAATTGGGGTTATGATCTCCAGCTCTCCCACAGACAAGCTGTAGGAGCTTGGCAAACCTCCTTGATTTCTATGACTTAAACATCTGTGAAATGGGGTACAAATATATACCTGTTATGTAGGGATGTAACACTGATTAAACCATTGAAAAGACATTGATCAACCCTAAAGAAAAGGCCAAAATACAGGTGCAAGCTTTATAATTAAGAACTTTTGCACAGATATGCATATGTCCTCTTTTAAAAGTTTTTGCCTGAGAATTCAAAGTCAAACTTCTGGCTGAAAAGCTTTGGAGCTAAAATCCAGGTTAGAGCTTGGGGATAAGACCTCTCAGATACAGGTCTCATTTTAATTTTCAGTGTGAAGAAAACTTACGCTGTGAGTTGATTTGCATGTATGTATATTTTTGCAGTACCCACAAAAAATGAGGTTTACATTTCATACATTTAGAACACATATTATCTGTCTACACAAAAAGATTTTCAGACGTGGCAAAGGAAGCAAGCTTAGAACACTAATCTGCTTTGTAAAACCTTTGACTGATTAGATCGGGACCACATGATAAATAAGCCAGCCTCAGCAATGACTTGTTGTTATACCACAGCTGCAAGTGCTGCAGCTTTCACATTTTCCTTTGTCAACATGGTGTAACATTTAAACTTTTGGACTAGTATGGGTCCTCACTCTGCCAACAGCTTTGAAAAATCAAACTTGTATAAGCAGACATTCTACAGCAGCAGTCCTAAAACCACAGCATCTAAATTAATGGAAAGCCTTTTGTCCAACTGCATTTTGAATTCTTTCCCTAACATAAGTATTTCTCTAAGAGGCTTGCTCAGGTGTAACTACTAGTTAGCTGCCTACTACTGAATCTTTCCCACTTAGGTGTTTACATTTGGTTCATGAGTTGTGTGTACTCTCAAAAGTTTGTGTGAGTTACATGAAGCTTTGGGAATTCTAGGTATAAGGCTACTGACTTGTAATCTATTTCTGATTTGTTCCTGTGCTTTTCTCGTCTTGACTTAGGAGGAAGAGAAAAGACTGAAGATTACCTAGTTTTGTACTAAAACACATTGCAGAGCTGGCAGATAAACTATTCTGTCAGGTCTATCAAGCACAGGTACTCACTAATGGATGAGTAAGAGGAATACAGAGTAACAAACCCCTAAGTTAAACAGACATGTATTTAGTGGATCAGTTGTTTAAACCACAGAACAGTTTTGCTGTTTTTACCTCCTGTTGAATATTACAGATGCGGTGACAGTATGATCATAAAACTGCTACAACTGACTATTAATTAAAATTCTTAGTTAATATTTACATGGGACTACACTGTCTTTAAGCCAATTTGCTAACAATGAGGGCGTAAGGAACTCTGTACAAATCTCCTGAAGTCTGAAGGGAAATACACTTGTACATCTAGCAGTGTCTTTGAACTAAGTATTCCCTAGTAATGCTGAAAGCAAATCTATTTGGTATTGGCAGTCAAGAAAATAAACTTACAGGGAAAAAGATGATGCTGTTCTTTAGTTTGCACTGACTCACTCATAACATCAGATAAAACTCCCTTCATGTTGACATTGTCTTCAGAGTAAAGCACAAGGGAATTTACACTCCCATGAGGGGTTTGACCATGAGAAGACTGACTACTAAGCTGAGAGATGACTGGAGTACATATCTTGTTTGTCTTCCTGAGTGGACAGTGTCGTGCTTTCCGAATGTATTTCTGTACATAGAAAAAAGAATAGAAAGGATTTTCAACATCAAATGTCAACAGCAAAGTTTATTTCAAAATTCTGTAGCAAATTTGACAAGAAACACATTTCCATAACTAATCACAGCAGTAGGTCTTTCTAGCCTCCCTGTAACCTCAAAGATTTTTCTTCAGTGAATTCAACAAAGTAGTGATTTCTTGAATCATACCTCCTTTATTATTTTTTAATCTTTCTTTGATATTCCTCTGCTGAAGTTAACACTGAAGCAGCGGAGGTTGGTAATAGAGCAACTATCTCATGTCCATGGAGGAATAGGTCAAAATGGTTTGATAAACGTTTGGGTCTCCTCCTTACACTCAATAACCTGGCAATTAAGTTTCCTGTGTCAGGAATGTAGATCTGAAAGCAGGTTGAATTCTGCAGGTTTTATAATTAGAACACCATGCATTATAAAGCAAGTACCCTTGGAGAAACCCAATAATTCTACTAGAAGTTTCATACCAAATATGAAAAGCAGAGTTCAAGTAATAATTAGTATAAGTGACAGAGAGGAAATTATCATTAAGTCAGGAAAGTTATTTTAGAAAAATAGTCCCAGCAATATGGATGCTAAAAGACACACAAGGTTGACATGCACTTTGTTTACCTCTGCTCACATTCATTTGGACCTGACTTTAGAGAACAGATAAGACTATATGGAAAAGTCAGAAAGCCCTCTATTTAGAAACACCCCTGCTAATTCTGTGACTTGCTGACTTTGCTAACAGCAAAAGAATATTTGCATAAAAACACAATTTTTGTCTTTCAGAAGTTTCACAACTCTTACTGCTTATTCCCCAACAGCAATCTTCATCTTCCATTAAATCATTTTTGTTATTATGTCAGGAGGGTACAAGCTGCAAGTGCTGACAAATAACAAGAGCAAACAGCTTGCATGTAACAACAGCTCCTACTTCTAAGAGTGCCTCACCTGGGGCTTTAAAAGCCTTTTACAAAATTTCTTTAAATTTGCCTTACAGGGGGCAAAGCAAGGAACTAAAATCTTAGGCAAACTGCTGAATATCAAAATGTAAGATGTGCTAGAGTGGAAAATATCAGAATCCACTGGTTCCTTACTGAGCTCTTCTAGTTATGCTCCTAAGCCAAACTCATTCCCACTTTATTCACTTTATTTCCATCCATTCACTTAGGGGTTCCAAAAAAAAAAAAAAAAAAAGAGAAAAGTCTTGCTGTGGTTTCAGAAAGATGGACTATCATAGTAAAACAGTTACCAAGTGTTAGAGATCATTTGTAGTGTTTATAATGATGTTTGCCTTACCAGATTACCATCCTCTAGGATAATAATTTTATTTATCTTTTAAAAGGCTTTCATCTGAATTGCTTTTCTCCTTTCCTTGGCTTTGCTTTGAATGTGGCAGGTGAATCCTGCTTTCTTTAAATAGAAATTTAGTTTGAATTTGTTTCAAATTGAGCTTTATATTCTGCATAAAAAGGCAACCAAATATATCATGACTAGAACTTACTGGGATAAGGTCTTCCAGGATACTGGTCTGAAATCCCCAGGTGTTCAATTCATAAAGAAAAGGGGGCAAGTGCAAGCCAAAGGCTAGATAAGTTTTAACAAAATATTTAATTCTTCCCACATGGGTAATTACCTCTAATGCCAAGCCACCGTTTCAATCTGCAGAATAGCTACATGTTGCTTTTGCTATTACCTAGCATCAAATTGTTATTCATGAAAACCCAGAGAGACAAACTATTTGCATTCACAGGATCCAGAGTATAAAACATAGTATCAGGAAGTTCAATTAGGCAACAACAACCAAAAAAATGCTTGAAAAGATAGATTAGTTCCCAAGGAAGAAATTAACAATGAAGTTACCTTTGTATTTGTAACAAAGAGTTCCCACATGAATGCTACTAACTTTTCCTCTTCCATTTCTTTCACTGTTTTTTTACAGCCACCAGGGTCCCTAAGTGAAAAAAATTTAATCAGTTTCTCATTTCAAGAGTCCTTGTTTTATTACAACTTCTTTTAAGAAATGTAATAAACATATAAGCTGTGAGTATGTTACAGTCACAAGTGCAAGTGAACCTAAATACAGCAAAGTCATTTTTGCAAGATATCACACTTGTACTGGGTCAGATTATGCTCTCAACTTTCTCTGTGCAAGTACTGAAGAATCTTATCCAGTATAGCCAGATTTCACAGATAGAAATGACAGGAGGTTCATACAAGTTTGATTTTTCAAAGCTGTTGGCAGAGTGAGGACCTGTACTAGTCCAAAAGTTTAAATGTTACATCGTGTTGACAAAGGAAAATGTGAAAGCTGCAGCACTTGCAGCTGTGGTATAACAACAGGTCATTGCTGAGGCTGGCTCATTTATCATTCGGTCCCGATCTAATCAGTCAAAGGTTTTACAAAGCAGATTAGTGTTCTAAGCTTGCTTCCTTTGCCACATCTGAAAATCTTTTTGTGTGGACAGACAGTATGTGATCTAAATGCAAGTGTAATTTTTCATGGTTACTGCAAAATGAAGTGTGTGTGTATGCATATCAGTTCAAGTAGCTTTGAGGAAGAGGAGTGGTGATTACAGACTGCGACAGAAAGCAGAAAGTATACAAGAGACAATACTACTTCTGAACCTGGAAATGAATCCAGAGTCTTTACACTCTGCTGTCAGCCTGTATTTGTGAGGTTTATTGACAAACTGTTCCTCTTATCCCAGTCTATCGGTCGTTCCTCATATGTAAGGGGTTGAAAACCCATCTATTATACATGCTGGACTGGACTGATTCTCCTGTCTAATTTATCAGTCTAATTCTACATAATGCTACTTTGCCACTCGTTATATATAAATGCACATTGTCTTGACTGAGAATATACAGAGAAAACAGAAGAGCTCTGCCCTGCAAATCAGAGCATAAACTGTTCAATGTTTTACCAAATACACACGAATAATTTTAAACAAAGTTATGTCAACATTGTTATATTTATTAACTAAAAGTGCTGAGAACTTAAATTATTATTTACTTCTAACAGCACAAAAATTCAGAAGCAACACAATTCAGTTTTGTTAGAAGTACCATCTCCATCGTAACGTAACTGATAGAATAAAAACAGCCACTACCTAATAACTGGCTTTGTTCTGTAATTATAACATTCCTGGAATTCCTGTTGTGTTCACAAGGATAACCCTCTAAAGAAGGCTCCAGGAATACACAAACACGTATTAATATGTGTATTTAATTTTCATAATTATTAACAAAAGAAAAAAGGAAAGAAAACATAACTAAATTTGGTTGGGTCAACTCAGTATTTTCTGCTAGTTCTGCAACTTGCAATAATAGAGGACCATGCTGTGCTACTAATTTGACTGCACAACTCCCTGCTGACTGCATGGGGGCAATGTCAATGCAAAATTTGTTTATAATGCATGGCATGGAATTAGTAACATTTCACTCAAATAGTTATTACTTGAAATAAGAGAAACAACAATGTATAAAGGACAAAAGATTCCAAAAGCCTTACTCCAAAAACTACCACGCATTATGCACATACATTGGATTCCAGCAGGTTAATATGGAATGCATCGAGCTGTTGGATTCAAGGGTCAAAGCTTCCAAAAGCCAGTGTATGGCACACAGTTGTCGGAAAAGATGTTCACTGTGAAGTGGAGAAACAAATGTGTTACGCTACAGTTAGGAAAACATAGTGAAAATGCCAACATGTTGCCAAATACATAGTCTAACAATAAAAGCTCTTGTTGATAAAAGGCATTTCTGTAACAAATTGTTTATTGTCCCAGTGAATTCTAGACACCTCTTGAGGTTTTTGCAATGTTGATGCATATTTTTTAGTGGGAAATGTTCCAATAAACTTGCCTTTGTGATGTACTCAGTACTTTCATACCTACGAGGGTTCCAGGATTTATGACCTCATGATTTGATTTCTTATGTTTGTTTTGTTTCTTTTTTTTGGATTTTACAGTAGCTTCTAAGGCTTTGCATCTGAGAAGAGGCAATGTGTTAGTTCAAATGCCAGGCTGATCTTTTTCTGAACTAAGATTATCTTTAGCATTTTAACTTAGTCCACAGGCAAGTGTAAATATATAAAGGTACTTTCGGTGAGCAACAGGTTAATAAACAAAATAGTGTACATGATATGTGTACTGTCTTATCCCTCTCTTTCCTAGGCCTACCTTTTTTTTTTTAAACTAGGTAAATTAAATATTAACATTTACAGCCCTTCCTTAAGATAAGCCTTATCTCAAAAGCTATACCATATATGCAAGTAAGTCAGAATTTTCTGAATCAAAATCTGGAGGGCAAACAACATGTGTTTGTTCACATGCACCCACACAGGGTTTTCAGTAACCTAATAGGATTCAAACATTTACAATTGAAATTTAACAGTTGCTGAAGCCTGATTATTTTGATTTACCCTCATGAAATTCTCAGGAATCACAGAATGGTTTGGGCTGGCAGGGACCTTAAAGATCACCTAATCTTGTCCACCAGTTAAAGAGATGAATATGCATTATGGGTCTGTGAATTCCCCTGGTGTCCTACCAAGTAAAGTATGACATAAACATGCCTTCAAATATACCTTTTTGCTTCAGGGGGTCTTGGAATCAGGACACTGGTATAAGCAGGAGTGAAAGACCGTAAGGTCATTTTTTTCTTCTTCCCTGACTTCAAGTGGTTGCCTTCTGTTAGAGAACAACTATAGGAAAGAACAGAATAGAGTTAAAAAAAGGAGTATGTGAAATGAAGACAGAACCAATAAAATAATTTACAGTGTTCACATCACCACATTCCCGCTCTCCTCCTCACATTTTTTTTTTAAAAAAACTTAACTGTTTCTCTAAATTGGGAATTACCGCATATATATTTTTAATATTGCAAATCAGATATTTACCAGGATGTATAATTATTCATAGTATGTTTATGATAACTTATAAATGTTATTATTTGTGTTTACATATTATACTACTACTTACTATTGGTAGTTGAAGATTTATTTGAAACTGAAGTTGGGGGCATGCACCCAACACAAGAGGGACATGGACCTACTAGGAGTGCAGAGGAGGGCCATGAAGATGATCAAGGTTGCTGGAGCACCTCTCCTATGAAGGAAGAGAGCTGGGGATGCTCAACCTGGAAAAGAGAAGTCTCCAGGAATTCCAGCAACTTACCAGTACCTAAAAAGGGGCCTACAGAATAGCTGGGGAGGGATTTTTTTTTTTTTTTCAGGGAATGTAGTGATAGGACAAGGGGGAATGGCTTTAAACATAAAAAAAAAAAAAAGGTAGATTTAGATTAGACATTAAGTTATTTACTCAGAGGGTGGTGAGGCACTTGACACAGGTTGCCCAGAGAAGCTGTGAATGCTCCATCCCTGGAAGTGTTGGATGGGGCTTTGGGACACCTGGTATGGTGGGAAGTGTCCCTACCTGTGGCAGGGGGATTGAATTTAGATGATCTTTAAGGTCTCTTCCAACCCAAACCATTCTATGATTTCTACAGAGATACGTGAGAATGCTTTCAATCCCAAATTCATTCACTACATGTATGCTAACATGCATGATATGCTGACATATCTTGAATTGAGATAAACAGTATGTCTTAAACCCATCTATACTATTAAAGAGCCTGGCTGGGAGCCTCCTGAAGAATCAGTGAGCGTCACAGGATGACATCTCTGACCTTATGCTGACATACACAGCAGCTTTTAAAAGATCTGTCTTGGAAAGAGCTGAGAAGGGATAGAAAGCAGTTCCCTAAAATCACTTACTGAATGCAAATCTTTGGTTTGGAGCCCTGACTTACTCCTTTGTGTCTGCACAGGAAGAAAGGTAGGGTCAGCCTCACAGCCCAAGTGATGGACTGCTTCCCCCGGTGATCTACCTATTCAGACCACACCTGTGTATGGAGCTGTTCTGCTCTAGGACATGGATGCATGAGTGGCTAAAACATCAAGTCGAAGTGTGGGCCCAGTATGACACAGACAAGCCCAAACCTTTTATAGAACACGACATGACAGCTCTCTGGTAATAAGGTACACATTTCACTGAACTGTCTGCCAAATGAAAAGTTATTTCTTTTCCTTACACTCAAGACTCTTTACTTTTTAAACCTTAAGCACTTCAAAAATTGCCTTTAACCTGAGAACAAAGATTGTTGCTGATAACTGACAGAATGAAATTGTCTTATAGGAGCATGCAATCTGTCTGCAGACACTTTCTAAAGGGCTCTGGAAAAGCAGAATTTGTTCCTGCTAGTTTAATGGTATGCTTCAATCTTTGCCATTTTTTACTTCCAAGGCCCAGATGTAGCCACAAATGCACACTGTAACAAAGACATGCTAGCTAACCAGAAAGTTAGTTTGTTTTCCACAGGAAAAAGAAAGGAATGAACAGAAAAGCTCACACAATTACAAAAACTTAAAAATCACAGAAAGCAATCACGTAAAGTTAGTGAGCACAGCATGCAGAGCTGAATGTGACCTTTTTGTCTCTAAAGAACAAACAAATCACTTGTCAGTAAACAGGAGTATGCCATAACCTGTTTTTCAAAATGTATTCCTCTGGGATGCTGAATCAGGTCCTCATGTCAAAAGCACCATCTCATAGTTCAAAGGCAGCATAAGTATATCAAAACCTCATATACCTTTCCAAAGCAGAGAGTGCATGATTATGGACTTAGTGGAGATAGAATATAGCATCTTTTCAGAAATACAACACTTCTTGCTCACATCATGTCAAGATGACGATATGAAATGTAAGGAGAAATGCCTACAACTGACACAGACTCCAAGTCTCTATCACCTAAGCCAAGACAAATGAAGGAGGCTTTTAAAACTGACAGTACATAGGGCTGTGTAACGTAACTGTGTACGGCAGAGGAGGAGTTATGAAGACAAGAATAAACAGAACAACCTTCCAATGGTTCATCACTGCATTAAAAATTAGTATGATAGTCAAAGAAGCCAGAAAGAAGAGAGCAGTAAGAGTGAAGCATGTCAGATATCTGCAATAGTTTGCTTTCTCCTTCAGTGCAATTTAGAAGAGTGACTGAGTGGCACAGCTCTGTTACATAAGACAGGAGATCCACAGAGAAAATATAACATGAAATACTGTAAGCAGGATAATAAATTAGTATAAAACTGAAATGATATTGGCCTTAAACAGGTGAGAGGTTAACTGAGAACTGGGTGGAGTGTGAGTCTTAAAGTTACATGCAGATTTCTTTAGCACAGACTTCCTAGATGGATGAACAATTGTGAATTAACATTTCCTTCCTCAAACGAAAGAAGTTTGAGGGTGTCAGCTTCCTGTCGCCTACTACAAACTAGTAAATAATTGGAACAAGGGCTGGGGAGTGTGTCCCTCAAGCGTTCAATTGCTACACATTTTTTAAAGCAGAAACTGTAAATAGTACATATAACACTGGCATGGGCATTTCAGCTCTATATTCAGGGACCTTTTCTTTTACAGAGATCAGTGCAGCTCTACAGCTAACTAAGAAATGAACGAACACACTTATTATTTAGTCTAACAAAGGTATCTAAGAACCATAAAAACTAGCAGGTGTTCCTGCTGTCCCAAAAGAATTGTCTTAAACAAAACCTCATTAAGTGTCTTCTTCATTCAGATAACCTTAGCTAAATTTGTACTTGCTAGAGATAACCAGAGCACATGAATTCCACATACTTCATTGTTCTGAACAACATGACTGTTTTATGCTTCCTCAAATCACTCTCCCAACTTCTTCTTTGTAATCCTAATGAACAACAGAATACCAGTACGTACAGTGGGACTATTGTATACGCGTTGAAGTCCTCAATGGAATCCCTATTCTTATTGGGTGGCACTTTGCTTCTACTTTGTCATGTGTTATGAAAATAAACTTACCAAATCTGAAGCACTGAAGTATTTAATACAGTTGATAACAGAATTAAATGTTACAATTTACATAATAGCAATAAAAAAGTCCCAGCAGAGACTTAGTATTTGCTCTTGTCTCGTAGAGGAAAAGAGGAAGGAGGAGACAGAAAATGCCTAGAGCCATCACTGTGTCACACCTTCAGTGGAATCTGAGCATATAAAACCATGCCAATTGTTTCAGCTCTTGAGAAAGACTGAAGTCAGACATCATCTGTTAGAAAGGCATTTTGGGTTCCTCCAGCAGTTTAACACTGCGTCAGAGACTTACTTACTCCATGAAGTTCCTCATTTTTAAAGTCAGCACTGTGAAAACTGGGAGTGAAGGAAGTTTCCACAACAGATAATGATCTGTATTTTGTAATTAGACTTCTAAAATTATTATTATTTTTAAACTGCCTGCCACTGCAGACCAATATGTGTAAAACATCACATAACTGGAGCTTTTACCCACGTGGGTAAATCACATGGGACAGTCTGAATGAACAAAGGCACACCTGACAAGACCATGCGTTCTTCTTTCACTTGTTTCAGTGTGTCCTCCTGTGCCACTCAACACATCCTGGAGTTGAGAAAATTCGCCATAACCCCCCCTAAATTTTGTCATCTGATAGTATTCTAATGACTTCCTTGTATTCTAATGACTTCCTATTAGAAATGTTGGTAGGTTTTAGAAAGCTTTACTCTAAAATTGAAATTAAACTTGCAATTAACATGTTAACATTTTGCTGTGTTTTAATCAGCACAGTGAAAATATATAGTGAAAAAAGGACAGCAGGCTTACAGTGGGAACTTTTACTAGTGTAGAGTTTGGGGTCTTTGTTTGCTTTAGCTATTTTTACAACTGACAAAGAGCCTAGTACAGACATAAGATTAAAGTGGCTTTGTCAGTATTCACCCACAACCCTGGAAGACTCTGCACTAGAAGGGTTTTTTGTTTGTTTTTACTGCTAGAAGAAGCCATTTCTACATAAAGATAATTTTGTCTGTATAGCTATACCTTCATAAAAAGATTTAACATTCCTTTTTCCTTTAGGTCAGCCCTGCTATATCTAAACAGAAGCAAATAAATACCCTCAATGATCTGAATCATCACAATAATAAAGGCAATATTTTTCATATGCACAATATTTTTTTTTCCTGTGCAATAAATGTGGATTAGCTGAGTTATGGATGACAGAACAGTTACGTACAAAAACGAATAATGAGCACTGAGTTTACAGAAGGCTTTCTGGGAGGTGATGTATTCAAGAATTTATTTTTATTAAATAATCCTGTTTACTTGAAATGTTTATGTGGCCTTCATTATCCTAGAATCACAGTGCGTCACAGAGCCATTTAAAAACATGGTTGTAGGTGACTTGGTTAAGGTAAGAAGAAAGTTTTGGATTATGCAAATAGAGGCAAAACTTCCAAAATGCTTTGACCTCTATACCCTATACCTTTTCTCCTTCTGTAACACCATTTATTTTTCAGTAACGTTCTATTATTTTCTCATATTTTCTAACTATTCAGCTAGTGACCATTTAGAACACTGGATATTAAAGGTGACTCTAGTAAATATGATACTTTTCTGCTTGAAAACTCTCAGCCTGTCTGTGCTACTCATCTGTGGTTTTTTGTGTGTTTGGTTGTTTGGTTGGTTATTTGGACTGGGTTTCAAACTAACAGGAAAAAATATCCTGTTTTTTAATAATGATTATAAATTGTCAGCTCACTTTGTGACTAGGGTCTGACTGCATCTCGGGTGATTCTGGAGACTGAATTCTCCAAGCTGAGAGTCAGCTCATGAAAGACAGGTGAATGAGAGGAAGCCAGTACCTAGTTTGGACAAAAGCCACAGCAAACTGTTGAGGAAAGCATAGTTAACTACAGTCCTAACTCATAATGGCAACATCATGCTGTGACTTCCTGGGAAATCTTGTATAGAAGTCATGCATACTGGTATTACAATGCTGTATTGATTTTTAGAACAAAGTCCAAATCCATTTTGATCATCAGATTAGCCTCTGCCTCTCATTAGTCTTTTTATCTCCAGATAAAACTCAAGTTGGATGCACTGGGGACATAGAGCCAGCCATGGAAAACTGTTAGACATGAACGAGCTTTTGATGCAATACGACTCCCAAAGGTCTGTAACCTCTAGAATAACCACTCTGTCCTGCTGAGCAAGTATTTAATTATCTCACCACCTAGTGAGGATTGAGAGATGGAAGACAAGTAGAACATCACAACAAGCATTAGAAGTGCACTGAAGAGATCAGACTGAGGCAAAGGATTGAAACCTATCTCATGGAGAGAAAACCAGAGGAAGGTGGTAATAGGACTGAACTAGCCAAGAAATACATTCTGCAAGCCAAGCCACTTATTCTGCATGCAATTATTTTATTATTCTTAGGTCTGTGGTCCTATTTTGGGGACAAAAGCATGCCAAATTCTCACCAGACCTCCTCCTCTTCTCAGAGAATCAGTTCTAAGTTGGCTATGAAACCTTTCCTGAGTTCAAATGACCTTTCACCTTCCAAACTTATCCCTTTTTAACAGTGCCTCAAACATTTTTTGTTCCATGCTTGTTAAGTTCAGATGTATTCACACATATTTTTAAGCATTTTTTCTTTTAGTTCACACAAGTGGTAATATTCTGGCTCAATACCAATTAATGACAGAAACCAGAGATTGTTACTTTTTAAAACCACTGACCTTGGACTACCAAAAGACCTCTGAGTTGACTTACGTGCTTATTTCTTCCTCTGACTCCTCTAGATCCGAGAAATATGTGGGCGGCTGGAAATCAGTTTCCCATCTTGTGCCCTGAGCCTCCTGTTCAGTCAGTGCGTTCTTCCTCTCCAGTGATTCTTGGTGAAGTATCTGGAAGTATGCTCCACCTTGCTTCACAGCATTGACGTGACGCCTGCCAAAAATCATCATGATTTGGCCAGTGTACTAAAGACACATTAGAAAATTAATTTTTATGCAGCCCACAACTGCACTTTTAAAAGATTTCACATTCTCCTATATTCAACATCAGTATTTCTTTCTCCAATATGATAGAGGACAACAATTCCCTAATACAAACTGGGAGATCTTTCCATTATCTCTTTCAGCACAGGTTAACTATCCAATGTTGGAGGTTAACTACTGAACTCAGGACACCACTGTGTCCACTACTTGATTTAAAATCTACCTGACTCGTTCTAATTTACAGCAGCCAATTGACCACTGGACCCCTCACTGTCTTAACTCAGTTGTCAGCAGCTGACAGGCAGTACCCTGAAGCTACCTGTTAGCTGCTAAATTCCACCTGCTGTCAGAAGGCTGAATTGTTAGTCAAAGGGAAGCTGCCAGAGAAGGCAGTAAGTGAGCTGAAGACAACAGGAAGGGTATTACTGCAAGAGAAGGAAATGAAGAAACCATAATGCACTCCCTAGAGGATGATAACAGAGACAAAAAAAAAGAAAAGGTGAGCTGGGGAGGGAAAGGCGTATGGCAGACCACCACTTATTAACGTGTTACCTAGAATGTAGCAGATGATCTAAGTCAGACAAGGGCATGCCATTCAAGCATAGGATGGGGCCCTTTAAATTAAGGCATTGCTGACTTTTGATTTAAGTGTCATCAGGCAGTATTGATGCTTTCAAAAACAATCTAGTCTTGAAAGCTGAGTCTTGTTTCTTTTACTGAGAAGTAATACTCCCCCCTCTCCTCCTTTTATTACCAGAGATGCATTAAAGCACCTGAAGATCATATAGGGTACACATTTCAGGCACTGAATTAACTAATACTCAAGTGGAATCATTTACTCCCTCCTTGCTTCCCTTGATGAAAAACCACTTGCACAATTTAATGGTTTTGGGACTGGGTTTTGTAAACATTATTTTTAAGTCCAGCAATCACAAATGCAAGTCTGAACACCTTTCATTTTCAGATAGATGGTAACCCATCTGCTAGATATTTCTATGCTAAAAAATAAAATAAAATGAGACAATAAATGTCCCTGACAAGAAATACTGCATGCTTTAGAAAAACACGACGATTTCAGAGCTTTGTCAGACCAGACTGTCTTTTTTCTTCCATAAGAACCTAGTCTTTTGTATAACAGACACCTCTTGGAATACTAGAAAATGTTTAATAACTGCAAAATCCTGCTTTCTGATCTTTTCCAGTAGTTCTTATGCTCTCTTTTCTCCCAGCCATCAAGATACTTATATGTTAAAAGATTTTTTTCCCTCCATAGTGCTTGTTCTCTGTTATTGCACACAGTAATTAATATAAGTATTCCCTCTTAAAGATCAAAACCACTACTGTACCTGTGTATTATACTACCACAAATATGGAACAATGAAGTTATATCATGAATCAAAGATAACTGGTAAAGATATGTAATTATAAACTAGAAAGGGATTTGTTTCTTTCTACATTAACAGCCGTAACCAGTACTACTGGAGAAAGATGTATAAGTGGCGAAGTGCAATCGGTATAATTTCTTAATGCTTAACTAATATAGAAGACTTTAATATACGTAAGCCAAAATCAATTATCGCTCTCATATACCGATAGGAACAAGAAAATTTACGCATGCTTATAAGTCTGTGACTTCCTTGAAGTCTCAGGTATCACAAAAAGTAGCTCTACAGTCTCTAAGTAAAGCCCTCTCGTAACTCCATAGGATTATTTCTGGCATATTTGAAAATTACTCTGAAGGTTCATGGACTCTTTTTAGGAAAACATTAAAATAAACTCAAGCTTAAAATATAGAGATGGAAAGTGTACTTTTCTGCACTGTAGATTTATAGTGTATTGCTGAAACAGGACATCATATATGTCTGCATTTCAATTCTGGCATCAGGATACCCTGTTTGTACAATGACTTCATAAATTTAGCTATGTTGCCTATTTGACGAGTAGGTGAGAATCATTCATTAAAACACAATCAAGATAAAATTTGGCATACATTTATTAAAGTAACTGAGTATCAGTCAACTGTAGTCACAACACAGATTTTCAACTGTTTCAGATAAAAGGAAGTCTCATTTTTTAAGTTAATATCTTTGTCAGTATGAAAATTAAAGGAGTTTCCTGAGCAGTGATAATGTACCATCGAATACTTCATTTTTTCAATAGGAAATTATTGTAGATAAGCATCAATGACATGCACAAAGGAATGGCCCAGTAGTGTACTACACATAAAGAAAACTTGTTACAAGTCTGGTACGATTATGTACTTATTAATTTACTCATTAGGGACTAAAGGTGATCAGTTAATTGTAATACAAAACCATTAAAGTATCGGGGAGTTGAACTTCTACTGATGATATGTGATTCTTGGTATCTTTCTTTGAGCAAGAAATGACTCACAAAAACAAAAGGATATCACATATTGATCTTAACCATAATTTAGGTGCTAGACTAATATTAAGAAGCTATAATAATAATATCAGAAACCTTGCCATTAAGGTAAAGACAAGCTAGATACTTTCCAGATTTTTTACATTCTGTTTAAATATATCTTATTTAAGTGCACTGCTCATCTTCACTAAATTCAAAGGAATCATATTAAGGATCTATTTGTCCCAGAAAATCAAGATTTACAGTTAACAACCACCTCACATTTACTTTGCATAAAAACAAGTTCTAGGTGATTTACTAAACATGTATTATACTCCTGAAAACGTGATGCCAAGTTCTTGCTCAGATAAGCTGGTGTAACTCCAGCCTGAACAGACCTGCTAGAAAGAAGGGCAGAAGGTTGCATTACCATGTGGCTGCTCATCTATTTAGCAGCTGTATTCAGTGCAGCAGGTGGTGTTACTGGAGACACCTGAGTCTCATTAATTCTTCCTGCTAGTCTTCCCTCATCCCATTTCCCGAGGTGCAAAGAAGTAGCAGTCTATGTACCAGCTTGATTCTTCCCCTCTCCAAGGCCTCACATTATAATCATGGAGAATAAAAATTGAGTTGTGAGCTGTAAGGAAAATAACTATTTATCTATCAAACAATTACTACATATGCATCATTTCTCTGAGCATGGAAATTGTTAGTCACTGTTTCATTAAAAAAGCTTATATAATTTTCTTGTCTTAATGGTTATAACCTTCATATCAATAAAGCTAATGACAGAACATCTCCTGCTCCAGACACTGTACAGTAGGCATTTAGTCTCTTCCAGAGGCTTATAGCCAATTGCAAATATAAATAAAACCAATGTGGCATTACTCTAAAAGCCACTGAAAGCACATACTTTCTAAATGCCATTTCCTTTCATTTCATAAAAGCATTTCAATTTGCAACTGCAACAACTCCTTACAAACCTAGTAAAAGCTTCTCTCCTTGGGCACAAGACCAGATTCTGACTGCAAGGTGAATGGCAGCTGGGAACTGCCAAACTTGTAGCAGTTGTGACAAATTCAATAGGAGCTAAGGCTTCTCAAGTGAAAAGCAAGTGCAGTTTTATGCACACTGCCACTTAAAGGCATGCTGAGTGAATAATTTCTATAGCAAAAAATGTAATACAACAACGCATATCTACACAAAACAGCACAGGAAGCAGTAACTTGGAAGCTACAGTAAAGACAGCTAAATTATATGCAGCATTCTGAATGTTACAGACTAAACCCATGAATTAAAAAACAGCACAAGTCTTCTTAATTAAAACTTTGAATTATCTGCAGCCATGCCATCATAAGCTGTTATCCTATCAAAACCCTCAAATGAGGCTGATGAGCAGCTAGATCCTGAAGAATTCAAATAAATATCCACAGAAGGAAGTGGTCAGAGCAGTTCGTGTGTATTAAACTCTTGTGTATTAAACTTAAAATCTATGCCTTAGCCTAGGCAGCACTGTGGTAGCAGACGGTCCGTCTTTTTGAACTTATAACAAGATGGAAGTTCTGACTACCTGAAGTCATTAAGAATCCCATAGCAATCTCTGCAGGTGCACAGGTGTTAAAGCCTGCATTCGCATCAGATTTCAGCTGATTAAGTGTTACTGTCCTGACAGCTGTTTCAGTTGGAATAGGACACTTCTTTTTTTAATCATTCCAGTTCCCCAAAATACTAGGTGGTGTGCATGTGCAATAACACATCAGTCTTCATTTGAGCAGTTGCGGCATCCTAATAGCTGAAGCAATTCTAATATGTCCTCTAACTGCCTGACAAGGTGCTGTAAAGCTTAAATAGTATCTGTAAAACAGCAGGAAGTGCAGAGATAAAAGAAAACCCTTATGACACAGTACTGTTCTCATTTACAAAGCACACAGAACAACAGGAGAGTAAACTCCACATTTGTTGTAAACTGTCAGCACTGATACGAATTCACACCAGTGGAGAACCTGTTCCATTCTCAGTAAATACTGGAGCTGCTGACTATTCCACTCAATTGCTTAGTGCCCTTACATTCAGTATGGTAAGGCATATGTATCTATGCCTATATGTCCCAAAGTTATTTATTAAGAGTGCTTTACACATTTAGGATCTTAAAGAAGTAAGACAGTCTCGTTGAAAATGAGAATTAGTGCACTCTTCACTTAAAGTATACTCGGAGAGTTATTGAAAAGTGCTTACATGACCCCCCTTAAATTACCAAAAGCCACAAGTGGTGAGCCTGCTCTTGAGCTCTATCTACATGGCACTTAGGTCATGTCCTGAAGTCTCAGCACGTGGGCAGAAAAAGCTTGCAAGTTTTCACAATTAATATATAGATACTAATGTAAATTAATTAAGAATTCTGGTTTGGTAGTGTTTATAGCCAAATTACAAAGATGCAACCATATTTGTAAGGCAACAGAGAACCAGGAACACAATGCTTACTACTCCTACTTAATGGCTGAGTAACCACACAGTAAGAAACTAATAGGTAAATATTCATACATCTAATCTTCTTAAATTCAGTTAAAAAACAGATTACAATTACATTAATATCTATTAAATGTGGTTACTAACCCACAGAAACTCAGACATATGTTATCATTTACCATAATGAACTATTAACCATTCTGGCAAGGAACTAAAGTGGTACCATACCAACATCTGTCTTGGACAGTTGAAGGCATGGATACAATCTGGAATACCCAGATTATTTCAGATGTAGATTTGTTTTATTCTCCTGGAGATAAGTACAATACTCTGTACTCAAACGTATTTCCTAAAAAAAATAATAATAATAAAAAAAAAAAAACAGGCTCTGCATAAAAGTGATGATGCATATTTTCAATTGAAAATCTGACTATGAAGTCATGAAACAAAATAAAACATGAATAAATTTGTGGTATGTTCACCACAGACTGCAAGAAGAAATAAAGATCTTCTAGTCAAAACAACATAACCCTACTATAAAAGATGTGACCAAGTGAATATATTAATATGTTATCATACATTTAAAGATAATTTGGAGTGGTTTCCAATTAACTACAAAGACATTAAGTAAAATGAAAATGCTACTTCCTCTGTGAAGTGAGGAGAGGTTTTCTAATGTGGAACAACACAAGTATGTTTGGCTACCTGGAGGTACAAAGTAATATACGAAAGATCTTATTTTTACATGTGAACGTGTTCTGAACCTAGAAAGAATGAAGGGTAGCAATTTCACTTTTAAGAAGCCCCAGAACACAAGAACATGCAACCACCACTTCTGGAAGAATATACAGGCCCTTCTCCAGTTGCAGTGCGCTGTAAATTCTATTCTTGCTGATTTTGGTATGGAAAAGTTGCATGCAGGATGCAGGTACATTTAGGTTTCCAGCTCCTGGTGTCTCTGGAGAAGTACATAAACTAAGGTCAGTGGGGGAAGTAATTACAGAGCAGCACAGAGAAGTTAGTTTTGTACTGATGAAGAAAAATCTGTCAATTTCGAGGCTTTGCTTCAAATTCTTCTCCCAAAAGCTTTGGGGAAACAATTACTTAACCTTCAGAAAGAAAGGGGAAAAAAGAGTCATCTGAAGATTTTTAGGCTTACTTTTTTTTTTTTTTCCCTCCTGTAAGAATGTACAACAACAACTTTAAGTTCATGTTACCCATAAAAACTCACTTCTGCTTAAGTGGAACTCCAATGAGGTCCCGACTCTCTTAGAAATACTGTTGGTTCAGGATATTCACATAAAAGTAGAATCTACTCCTCACAATCTAGCATCGTACCTTACCCCACAAAGGCATTCACAGAACAATGACATTTACTACTAAATAATGGAAAACCCATTTTAAGTGGTAGCTTTGTTTAAGCATTCAGTCACAATGTGTCATTTTTGTCATAATACAAGGAATTAGACTGTCATGTTTAGGTAGTAAAATCTAATACGCAATGAACTCTTTCCACTTACACATTTTCAAATAACAAACATTTTTGCATGAGAAGAAAGGAGATTGAGACTCAAATGAACAGCCTGGAAAGACAGGAATAGCAGTCTTTCCAGTGATGGATGAGATAATGATTCATACATCCATACACTTAAATGGACGTCTTTGGCCATGACTGCTGTCTAATTAACGTGAGCCATCACTCATGTAAAGAAAATTTTTGCTTCTGGAAAAAAAATGTTGCAAACTGCCAGCAGTGACAGTGCTAGAAACACGCCAATTAGAGTGATTTCTGCCAAGCAGCAAAAGGGCACACAACTCTGGTTTCCAAGCAACTGACATTAGGAAGTATTAAGTACACCGGAAACTAATATTGGCAGATAGACATTGCACCTTCTCAGCTAGTTCTGCCTGACTTTTTTGGTTTGTAACTATGGTCTCCTTTCCACTCTCATGCGCTCCACTGAATCATTTAGTAAACCATACACATTAACGAATGCCAATATATCAGAATCTCCACTGAAGTTTTCTTTGCCTGTATATATTAAAACATGGTTGGGTATAGATTCACAGGTAAGGACGGTCAAGATTCATAACCAACATTCCAAACCCAACTCATTTCTTGCCTTTTAAAATCTTCCTGTAGTAGCTACCTTTTCAATCACAAAATTTAAGTGGCTTTGTATTAAAAAGTATCCAAAGACAGCTAGTTACAAAGCCACTAGCAGGAAGAGAAGTAGCCGAAACAGCTCTCGGGGTATGTCAGTCTAATTGCTGTTGTGGGCATAAAGAATGCATTAGTAGAGCCTGAGCTTTCAGCAGACTGACTTTTAGAGATCTGCCTTCAGGAAACTTGAACCATTTTAAAGAAACACGCAGTTTCTAATTTAAAACATAAAAATCAGCCACTGGAATACTGCAAAATTGCCAACAGTTTGACATTTAGTTTTATTCAACTAACACTACTGGAACAGAGGCAGGGGAGCCAATTTTCTTCAAACTCTAGGAAATGCAGTACGTCTACAGAGGCTTGGCACATCCATTTTGCAAGTATAGGCTTGAGTGGCTCACAAAATGGCATGAACTCCTTCCCTTTGGGCTTGTAGCTCAAAGCTGTCGATTCCTAGGCATCACTGACTAAGGATGACCACAACGTGTTGTTTTTACATGGGTACCTGTGCTTAGGTAAGTCACCACACACGCAGTTCTTGTCACTATGCGTTGACAGAGATAAGGTCCATTTTCTTCATTGTTTATTTCTGATACTACGTATCTTAACCACAAGCTATCTTACTGGTATAGCTGGAAGCCATAGAAAACACCTGCAATTTATGATAACAGAAGTGCTTCAATTTAAAGAAAATAGACACACTTAATGAAGTAAACACATTTTTTCCTCTACCATTTTCCTTGCCAAAAGTGAGCTAAAGTGCCCTGGTAAAGCAGTAAAGCACATCACCTCTGCTTCCTTTTCCATATAGTTTGGTCAGCCTTGTGAGGCTAAATCTAACAAAATACTTCTGCTTTTCAAGATGTAGCTCTGTTTCATGAGAAGTAACTATTTAGTCTAAACTCATTTAATTTCCTCTAAAATGTGTATCTTCCTACCAAGTTGAAGGCAGACTTCAAGTTAACATAGGATCAGAATCATCCTTCAATACATCTATTTCTATCCAATGACGAAAGTAGTCTAGGGGGGACTGGGCTTCTAATACAAAAAGCTCAAATAAATATCTCATTCTAGATGAAATAAATTCAGGCCCATGCCTACAGTCAGGTATTTAAACTGCAAATCCACCAGTACAATGACCTTCTAACAGGCTACTCTGTCACTGTGCACCTCAGTGTATATCCTCAGCCTTGCCAAAGAGCAGAACTGGGATGTATTAATCAGTTCGTGCAGGGAAGAGGAAGACAAGGACAGCAGTCTGGCAGCCTGCCCCATTTGAAGAGCTTAGGTGAAGAGAGACTTTCAAAAACATGATCCCTCTTCTCACCTTTCTTGGCAGCAGAAAAATCTGTATTTCTACCTCTTTTGCGGGTCAGTGAATATAATTACCAATATCCTGGCAATCTGTTTATCAGAAGGACTTAACTGAGGCAGAAACAAGAAAAACAAGAAAACGTTTGTCTCCTTAATGGAATTGAGATGTTTCCTTTGTAACACATTCTGTTGGGTTTTGTTTCCAGTTGCTCTCACGTTTTGTGCCTCCTTTTTACACAAGGATAATATTTTTCAACTAGTCTCATTTTAAGCAATATATTTATTTTTAAGCTCTCTTTTTTTGTGGTGATGTTTAATAATGAGTATTTCCAGCATACTTGCATGGTCTTTCTGGCTGAGTTAGCTCACAGAAGTGATTTATGGCTACCTGCTTTTATTTTGTATTAACGATTACAAGCCTCCAATGCTTTGGTAATTTTTTTTGCTGTGTAAGTGTTCCGACATCTTGCTACAATTTATGATTAGTTACAAAGACCTCTACTTTCTTGGTTCTCATACAATACATCCTCATGCAGCTGTGGATTACTTAACATTATTTCTGGATCACATTTACAGATGTCATTGCAACAAAGCAATAAAAGAGTATCTCCTTCAAAGCTGAATGTCATTTCAAAGTGGCTGTACTTCTTCTGTTTTCCTTGGCTTAGTAAAAAAAATAGCCATAGAATATTTCCTCTTGTAGAAATGAAAATATAGTCATTAGATCAAAGCTAAAGATATTTCAACGTTTTATCAGTGACAGACTGCAACTGAGTGCACCCTCAGCAAATGTGCAGATGACACCAAGCTGAGTGGTGCAGTGAATACAACAGAAGGAAGGGATGCCCTCCAAAAGGACCTGGACAGGCTGGAGAAGTGGGCCCATGTGAACCTAACGAGGTTCAGCAAGTCCAAGTGCAAAGTGCTGCACCTGGGTTGGGTAATCCCAGACATGAGTACAGAAGAACTCATGGAGAGCAGCCCTGCTGAAAAGGACTTGAGGGTTCTGGGAGACAAAAAGCTCGACATGAGCCAGCAGAGTGTGCTGGCAGCTCAGAACAACTGCATCCTGGGCTGCATCAACAGAGGGCTGGGCAGCAGGTCATGGGAGGTGACCGTCCCCTGCTGCTCTGCCCTCATGAGGCCCCACCTGCTGTGCTGTGTCCAGGGCTGGGACCCCCAGCACAAGAAGGACGTGGACCTTATAGAGCAGGTCCAGAGGAGGGCTACAAGGATGACTACAAGGCTAGAACACCTCTCCTGTGAAGAAAGAGAGCTGGATGTTCAGCCTGGAGAAGAGAATGCTCAGGGGTGACCTTATCAAGGCCTCCCAGTACTTAAAGGGGACTTATAAAAAAGATGGAGAGTGACTTTTTACACAGGCAGATAGTGATAGGACAAGGGGAACAGTTTTAAGCTAAAAGACATCAGATTTAAACCATATGTTGGGAGGAAATTCTTTACTCTGAGAGCAGTGAGGTGCTCAACAGGTTGCCCAGAGAAGCTGCAGATGTCCCCTTCCTGGAGGTGTTCACGGGCAACCTGGCCTAGTGTCACAGATAAGTGTCATCTGTTCTGCCATACTGTATCCCACCCACTGAATCAGACAATGAGAAATGCTGAGCCAAGTAACTCAGGACTTCCTTGTGTCTACATGTGTGGCCTCCACTGGAACTAAGATGCATTGATCCCCAAAGAAGAATTACCATTATCTACAGATTTCCCAAACAGATCTTTTTATGCTACAAAAAGATACACAATTCCTTCCTATATTTTTATTTGTAGTTTAGTTATAATGGTAACCTGCCAGCTCTCCAATACCTCCCTAAAGTGATTTGGTACAACTCATTAGCTGGAAAGCACTGGTAAGACTTTCTGCTTAAGACCAGAGACTGATATTTATGAAAGATGACAGTCTGAACAACCTCTGCGTTGTCATCATCCTCTTGTATATCATCATGAAGATCATCTTATACTGAAAGAGAATATTACTAAGAGGAGGTATGAGTTCATAATTATATGGTTTATTTGCACTTCATGTTTTTTGATGTTTGAAGTAGAATATTAAAGCGTTATGAATGCATTTAAGTCTGTTCTGGTAACAACTTCAAACATTTTTGAGTTAATTTTAAAATTCATACTACTATGCTATGTCACTGTGATCATTATTCCTAAAAACTTCCTCACAGTTTGTTCTATTATACTCACTAATACAAACAAGCTGCAAGATCACAGACATTACTTTCCATGAATATGTATCAATTAACATCCAATTAAGACAACTGCTCGCTGTTCCTTTTCAATCATAAGGAAAGGCAGCAAAAAAAAAAAATCCACAAAGGTCATTTGTATTCACTGACTCCCTGTAGTATGTATTAGCATTCTGCTCCGCTAGCCTGACTGCTTTCATTGAAATAAAAAGTTGCTGTCCTAATGATTTACACTCCAGTTTTCTTCCTTTGTGCATTTTCCACTCTGCTTCCCCCCCAGAAAATAGCTCCTTTTCTGTAGTCTGAATTTGTTACTAAGAAGTATTGCGGACATGCTCTTTGGTCCAAACCATCAGTACAGTAATTCTTACTTGAAATTATCTTTTCCTGAAACTCTATATCTCAATATTTGGTTAAAAAGTCCGCTGGTTTCATCTCCGTGCTTTTCTTACAGTTCTTTTTATCCTACATGCAGATTTAGTTAAAGCAGGATTGTACAAACACTCAAGATGAATGGCTAGCACATTTTCATTGTTAAAAGGTCATACAGCAACCATCAAGGAATATCCAGGCTTATACAACAGAATAATAACAAAAAAAAAGTTATCACTTACTCTTGACTTCCAGATATAAAGTATGTTGGATATATTTCTGTATATCACGTCATTTGGCTACTGCATACTTTAGAAAGCATTAGAAGATGCAAGTCTACATCTCAAAAATCAGTTTCCCTGATTTCTGCATGGCCATTGTAGTTCACATCATATTTCACTTCTTAAATAATATAAGGCACATAGGATTCATGACTTAATTTCCACAGTAAATAGAATCAACTATATTACATGTGCTGCAGGATCACCACTGGGATTACAACGTAAAGAATGTGTGGTATTACACAAAATGACAGGCAAACTTCATTTGAACATATATTCAGACAACAAATGCTCTCAAGAAACAAGTGACCGTTGCCTACACAGCAGCAGGCAAGCACATTTCTCAGCAGCTTGCTAAGAACCTCTGATTAGGCACTGACCAAGCTAAATTTCTGATCTTCAAAAAACAGAACAACCAAAACCCAAATGTGTAAATTTATCATTTATTGTGTGGATTGGGTTTACATGGCAAAGTTTTGGTAGCAGGGGTACTGAGGGGTGAGCTCTGTGAGAAGAGCCCAGGAGCTGCCCCACGTTAGATAAGAGCCAGTCCCAGCCAGCTCCAAAAGGGACTTGCTAATGGCCAGAGTGGAGCCATTGAGCAATGCTTCTTCTGCCTCTGTGAGAGCACATTTAAGAAAGAAAAAGGAAAAAAAACAAACAAACACCCTGCTGTGCAACAGCATGAAGATAGGAAGGAGTGAGAAAATATAGAGAGAAACAACCCTACAGACACCAAGGGTAGTGCAGAAGGAGGGCAAAAGGTGCTCCGGGTGTTGGGGCAGAAGTTCCTCTGTAGCCCATGGAGAGGCCCCTGGTGGAGCAGGCTTTTCCCCTGCAGCCCATGGGTCCCACATGGAGCAGATCTCCATGTTGCAGCCCAGGGAGGAGCCCCCGGTGGAATGAGCCCCCAGTTGGATGGGACCTGGAGGAGGCTGCGGCCCATGGAGATGCCCCACCCAAGCAGGCCCTGGGCTGGAGCTGCTGCCTGTAGAGAAGAGGCCATGCAGGAGCAGGAGGTCTTGGGGGAGCTGCAGCCTGTGGGGGACCCATGCTGGAGCAGTCTGCTTCTGAAGGATCAACCCCATAGTACAGACCCATATGGGAGCAGTTCTTGAAGAGCTGTTGCCTGTGGAAAGCCCACATAGGACCAGCTGGGGAAGGATGGCATCCTGTGCGAAGGGACCCCATGATGGAGCAGGAGCAGAGAGTGACCATGAAGGAACAGCAGATGATGAAGAGTTACAGACTTGTTGTAATCCCCATTCCCTGTTCCCTTGCACCACTCGGGGGAAGGAGGTAGAACAGGGTGGATGGGAGGATGTTTTTAGTTTGCTTTTAGTTTCTCACTGCTCTAGTCTGTTAGTGATAGGCAGTAAGTTACATTAATCTCCCTATGTTCAGTCTGTTTTGTCTGTGATGGTAAATGGTGAGTGATCTCCCTGTCCTTATCTCAACCCTCAAGCTCTTTTTCATTTTATTGTCTCCCCCTCTTCCTTTGAGGAAGAGGATTGAGAGAAAGGTATAGTGGAACTTAGCTAGCCGTCAGTGTGAAGGCACCACGCTGTGCTGTCAATGTAAAAAGTAAACATAAATTTAGTTGTGCAGTAACACAAGATTAAGTCTTCTTTTGCTTTGTGTTCCACCTACATTTCAATGGTAATGGAAAACCAGTGGACAGGAATAGATCCCACTCAGGCATTTGAAATTACATGAAGCCAGTATTGCACACAACTGAAAATTAAGGTTTTGGAACTAGAAAAACATGGAGGAGTTGGAGATGCTTTAAACAGGTATATTTTTCTTACCTGTCGACACATCAAATTCTGCTTGGGATATTAAAATGGAGTTGGGGTCTTTCCATTTTCTGCATCAGCAGTAAAAAAAACATTCTGCGGGCCAAATCAGATGTTTAGAAACAGTTGCCCAACATTCCTGCTCTCTGTGGGTGTGGTACAGGTATGACTGATCGGGACTTAACAGACAATTCTGCTGATAATGTGCATAAAGGAATAAGAACTTCTCTGTCCTTTTAGCTGTATTGGCTTCTAGAGGTGAAAAGTGATAAAAGACTAAAAGCTTTTTTTTTTTAATCACTCAGAAAACATAACATCAAAATACATTAGGATCAAATCTATTCACATCATTAAAAGTCTGCATTTAACATAATTTTGCAGATTACATTACCATTAAACATCCAGCTGAAGGTGAATCTGCATTTATGATTATGTGAAGCATATGCCTTGAGTTAGAAGTAGGCTATACTAAACACTTCATCTATTATAGGAAACAACTGCACTCACCCAGAGTGATGGACTGGATCTCTTAAAAAGTCTTTCCCTGGAGCTTCTGATTTAGTGGCCCAATTTTGAAAAAGAATCAATCAGAGAAACAGAGACATCACTGAAATCTAGAAGAATAACTCAAGTATTTACTTACCTGAGACACCTAAGTTCCAGTCACAATTGTTCCAGTGATAATCTTACATCCACAACTTGATTTTTTTCCTATTACCTATCAGAGTAATAATCATCTACCTAATACCCATCAGAGCTGTGGAGATGACTTCAGACAATGCTTGCATGCCCTGAGTGCTAGGCATCATACAAGTTTTCAAGCTAACATCCCTGAAAGCATAAAATAATGGTAATAAGACTAAAAATAAAGAATGTAAATACAAATGATTAAAAAAAATCCGATATGTTAAAAAAAGCAATTTTCATTCACACACTGCCATCCATGCCAACTTAAAAGCTATATATTTATGCAGTGAGTTTAGTTCACATACATTGCAATGTTTCCGATTCCGATTCGACTTGACAGAGGTGCAGTGAGGTCAAATGATTTGTACAAAGGTATGTAAAGAGCTGCTCAGCAGGAGTTAGGATCACCATATTGACACTCCCCCACCCCCAGTTTCTGACCTCCCTATAGGTCACTCACCACAGTGCTATAAGGCCCAGAAACACGGAGCAGAAGGTGCAGGAAGTGTGGAGAGGCAATCTACTTTTTTCTCCTTCTGGCATGAACAAATCATGTCCAGCTGCAGTTTGTACCACTTGTCCCACATGGAGCTTCTTAGTACAAAGAGCCACCTTGGAAAAGCATGTTTTTTCTTGCCACTGAATCCTTCAGATTCAGTACTCCTCATCGAGAGCTCAAAACACCAGATTCTGCAAAAACAGCCCTATATTGTCTGTTATTCACTCTCATATGCTGAAAAAGTTGTAGATATAAAATCAAGTTTAATTTTGTATGTCTCTACAATTATATAATTAGAACCTCACTCAGTCTACTTACTTGGAGAGAATTGCAATGATGTGGAAAAGCTCAGTTGATCCTAAACATCTCTATGTTGGTCAAGGTATGCAAAAATACTATGTAGCTCTCACCGAGATTTCAAAATGTTTCCCAACAAGTAACAAACCAAGGCCTCCTCAGGTTAACCTACTAGCAAAATGACAATTCCTTTGAACTGTAAATTATAATGAGATGAATGGTTCAATTAGCTTCATCCAAATGCCTGGCAAATCAGTTGCATCAGACTTAAAAAGCAAGCCTTTTCATATCACGGGTGATGGTAAATTTCATCCTACAAAACATTTTAAGTATTTTTTAATCCTACTCATTCAAAATTAAAGGATGTAAAACATCCAAAAGCAAGCTGCAAGCACCTGCAAATCACAAATCAAGAATAGTGCAAATGCAAGTCAGGCAGGCGGGGCAGGAGGCCAGCGTGGCTGACCAGGAACATTCTAATGGAGATTAGGTGGAAACAGAGAGTCTTTCGCTACTGGAAGGAGGGCCAGGTGACATGGAAAGAATACAGGGATGCTGTTCGTGTTTGTAGGAAGAAAATTCGTGTGGCTAAAGCACACCTAGAGTTGAAGCTGGCTGTGTCTGTGAGAGATAATAAAAAGGGTTTTTTTAGATATGTGAATGGAAAAAGGAGAACTAAAGAATACATAGGGCCACTCCTTGATAGGGAAGGTCTCCTCACAGACAATGACATAGGCAAAGCAGAGACGCTTAACGCCTTCTTTGCCTCTGTCTTCAATGCCGATGATGGGCTTCGGGACCCAGGGTGCCCTGAGCTGGAGGACCGGGACGGTGGGAATGACAAACTCCCAACCGACCCTGAACGTGTGCGGGATTTGCTACTCCACCTGGATCCCTACAAGTCCATGGGTCCGGATGGGATTCATCCCCGGGTGCTGAAAGAGCTGGCGGACGTCATCGCGGAACCTCTCTCAATTATTTTTCAACTATCCTGGGAGTCTGGAGAGGTCCCGGTAGACTGGAAGCTGGCAAATGTTGTGCCGATTTTCAAAAAGGGTCAGAAAGAAGACCCTAGCAATTACAGGCCTGTCAGTCTCACGTCAGTGCCTGGTAAAATCATGGAGAAGATGGTTCTCAAACTTATTGAGGCGCACCTGGGGGACAAAGCAGTCATTGGTCCCAGCCAGCATGGGTTTGTGAAGGGTAGGTCCTGCCTAACTAACCTGATTTCCTTTTATGATAAGATCACCCGTATGGTGGACCAAGGGAAACCAGCTGATGTGATTTTTTTGGACTTCAGCAAGGCATTTGACACGGTTTCCCATAGGATCCTACTGGACAAAATGTCCACCATACAGCTAAATAAAAACATCATCCGATGGGTGAGCAATTGGCTAATGGGCAGGGCCCAAAGGGTTATGGTGAATGGGGCTGCGTCAGGCTGGCGGGCGGTCACCAGTGGGGTCCCTCAAGGCTCCATTTTAGGGCCGGTACTTTTCAATATTTTTATAAATGATCTGGATGTAGGAATAGAAGGTATTTTGAGCAAGTTTGCTGATGACACCAAACTTGGAGGAGTTGTGGACTCGGATGAGGGTGGAAAGGCCTTGCAGAGGGATCTGGATAGGTTGGAGAGCTGGGCGATCACCAACCGCATGAAGTTCAATAAGAGTAAGTGCCGGGTCCTGCACCTGGGACGGGGAAACCCTGGCTGCACGTACAGACTGGGCGATGAGACGCTGGAGAGCAGCCTAGAAGAGAGGGATCTGGGGGTCCTGGTAGACAGCAAGTTGAATATGAGCCAGCAGTGTGCCCTGGCAGCCAGGAGGGCCAACCGTGTCCTGGGGTGCATCAAGCACGGCATCGCTAGTAGGTCGAGGGAGGTGATTGTCCCGCTCTACTCTGCACTGGTGTGACCTCACCTCGAGTACTGTGTGCAGTTCTGGGCACCACAGTATAAAAAGGACGTGAAACTGTTGGAGAGTGTCCAGAGGAGGGCTACGAAGATGGTGAAAGGCCTGGAGGGGAAGACGTACGAGGAACGGCTGAGGGCACTGGGCCTGTTCAGCCTGGAGAAGAGGAGGCTGAGGGGAGACCTCATCGCAGTCTACAACTTCCTCGTAAGAGGGTGTCGAGAGGCAGGAGACCTTTTCTCCATTAACACCAGCGACAGGACCCGCGGGAACGGGGTTAAGCTGAGGCAGGGGAAGTTTAGGCTTGACATCAGGAGGGGGTTCTTCACTGAGAGAGTGGTTGCACACTGGAACAGACTCCCCAGGGAAGTGGTCACTGCACCGAGCCTGACTGAGTTTAAGAAGCGATTGCACTGTGCACTTAGTCACATGGTCTGAACTTCTGGGTAGACCTGTGCGGTGTCAAGAGTTGGACTTGATGATCCTTAAGGGTCCCTTCCAACTCAGGATATTCTATGATTCTATGATTCTAATAAACTGACCTCTGGCAGCTTTTCATCAAAAGAACCTTAACTTTACTTCAAAGAGACAATGCCACTAATAGTTAGCAATGAAGGCAGACAAACATAATTAACACTGCATTTACAGCAAAACCAAGCCATCCTTTACTAAAATGGCCTGTTCAACATTCAAAGTATGCAAGATTTATTATTTTATGGTTTATCACCTTCTTGTCAGATTTATAAAGGGAAAATTTACAAAAAGTAAATTAACAAAATAAATGAAAAATAACTGGAGTAAGATAAAGATAAAAGGGAAGAATGTGAAATTTAATGTTATAATGAGTAACTAGTATACAGTTTAGTAAAAGTATTTTTAGTATACAATGTAAAAACATTTGGAAATATTTATAAACACTACATTGTGAAAAGTAAAGTTGTGATTCTTCTAGAGTAGCAGATGCCAAGAAGCTACTTTTCTCTAACTTCCTTGAATTCTGTACCATTACAATTTCAGTCAATCTTTAACATATTATGAAGATTCAATATCATATGTTCTCTCGACTGGCAAACTTCCTTGGATTTAACCAATTAAATTATTAAGTTTTCATATAAATTTCTGTCTTATTGCTGCTTGCTTTGATTCAACTATTTTTATCTAGTGAATGTTCTTCAAAAGGCTTAAAGTCTACAAACCTGGTAAACACTCATGTAAGCTGTACCCTGCTGGGGCTGGCAGCAGCAATTTTTCAGTTTTATTTACAGCAAGGTGTAACTAAACCTTGCCAGATGTAAATCACCTTTTTGTACTACTGCTTGCTGTTTCAGCTGCAAATGATTCTTGTTTCTTAGATTAATACTCACATCAAGAAAGCTAGAAGGTTCCAGGAAAACATAGAAAATTCTAGAGTCATGTACTGCAAGACGTAAACAGTTTAGCAATTATTTAAGCTAATACTTTGCAAATACAGTGAACGGTTTCTGTAGGCAGGTTTGGAGTGCAATCAGAATGTATGATTGAAACAGAAAGCATATTGAAGCCTCAGTGTCATCAACTTAAGCAGCAGATGTAGCAACAATACCGAAACACAGGTGTCAACACAGCATAAGTGCATTTAAAAGTATGAGTACCTAAATTGGAAACCACTCTTTGCTAAAGCCTATGACCAATAGGCTTCCCTGTGTTTTTTTATTTTTTTTTTTTAATGGGACCATAAGAATTGCCCCACAGAAACAGCTTACTGCATCTGACAGTGGAAATAGAAGATACATTCTAGGAAAAGCAAGCATGCCCAACCAATTTTTATGGTCAACCCCCTAAATCAAATAATGGTTGTCCAAACACAGTTGGCTGAAGGCTATATAGGGTCCCACATTTATGTCTGATTAAAACATCTCCGTTCCCATCAGCTAAGGAGCACAAGAGTCTGTTCATACCAAATCAGCATCTTCCTGAGACTCAAGATGGAATATTCCAAAAGAGTCTCTGCATTTATTTCTGTTTGTAGTGAGAATGTCTACCACTATATTTTCCACCACGGTGGACACCTTTGCTCATTTCTGACTACTTTGATTACCAGATCTTGGCACAGTGATGTTTTATGCAAAAAACTGCAAAGAAATAGCAAACACCTTCATAATGAACACTTAAAAAACGTAGTATTATAAACAGAGCTATCAATCATTCCTCATGCACCAAAGACAAAATCTTGAATACACACAAAAGCCCATAAAGAGAAAATTATAAGCTGTCTTTTCCTAAGCTGTTAGTACAGTTGATTATTTTGCCTATAATCAAACTGCTGCCACTGCAGAACCAACAGGTTTTTTTTTAGTCTTGACTAGTCCATTTCTTTGTGCTCTGGATTCCCTTACCTTGACTGAGCTAAAGCTTTACTAAGAGTCCTCAGCTCCTTTCCTGTTTCTCTAAACGAGGTGAGTCTCTTCACTGATTCCGGTGGATCACACTGAAAGTGATAAAGCTGATAGTTAACATTAAGGTATTAATAAGAGCTCAGCATAGATAAGATACGTGCAGCCTCAGAGTTCATCTTAAATCACTAAATATTGTCTGAGATGGTCAGAAAATATCTGGGACAGCATTAGGACACTTCATAAGCATGTAAACAAATCTTATATGTCTGTGTAGGCACATGTGTTTCAACAGTTTAACTCATTGGCTGACTTTGGATTTAACAGAAGCCTTACAAGCAGTTAAAGACCTGTGAGATGCATTAAACTATCAGACAAGAAGAGACTGTTCAATTGCCTGGACTAAGGAAATGACTGCTATGACTGTTTACGCAAACCACAGAAAGTATATATGAGAGAGAAATAGTTTAGAAGTTCCAATCCAAGAAAATTTTTAGACTCAAAACAAGGAGATAGGCATTTTTAAACAAACAAAAACAAAACAAAAATATGAAAGCAATATGATAAGTTCCACAGATGTGGCTGCTTTTGGAGCATAGAACATAATGGTTTCTTTTTTATTTATTTTTAAAAGGAGTGTATACACAAGGTCAGCAATTTCACACAAGAGAATTAAAATCATCTACTTAGTACACTGTTCAAATGCGTGCAACATGTTTTCTTCTGAGCATCTATGCAATTGAAATATATAGGAGATAAAAGCTTACATTTGTTGTTGAACTAGCCATGGCTTATAAGTATCCTTGGGGCTTCCAGAGAACAGCTGCATCAATTTCATAGAATGATGATCACATGCTGTGCGCACAGTGCTTTTGCATGTGTTAGTTAAGCTAGTAAAATATGAGCTGAGGCAGCATTCAATGTGCAAGGAGTGCATGGCTGAATTGCCACATACTGGGAAGAGTAATAACGGTGTGCACAACCTGAGGGGCAGACTAAAGTATTCCTTTGGGCAGTTTTGTGCATCTCGGAAGTTGTCCTAGGGTGCCCAGAAAAATAAATTGCCAGTAAAGGAAATAGAGATGACCAACACCCCTTTCACCTACAGGTTTTTGAGACATAAGGATGTGCAATACTGACCTACGTCCTTCAAAAAAAAAAAATGCTTAACCAGTCATTCTGAATACGTTAGTCATTTCTGTGCTAAACTGTTGTATAGTTTGAGGGTTGGCCTTCCAGAGTTATGAATGGAATAACTAGCACCACTAAACTGAATTTTCTGAATATTATTTTTATCAAATTACACCATAAGCTTATCTCACTCATTAGCAATCATTTTACTAGATAAAACCTACGATATGTTCATCAGCCAGCAAAAAGGCTGGTTCCTTCTGTACAGTAAGGCTTTAAACCTTTAATACAGTAAACACTTATGTATATATTGTAAACATTATGCCTGTTAGCTTCTTTAACTTGATCCTGAATCAAAACTTTAACAGTAATTAAACTACATAATCTTACCTTCGGATTGAAAGAGTACTCGTTAGTAGGAACCTTAGCTACTTTTTTGCATGGTCTTTCCTGCGCATCTTCATTAGCTGGTTCCTAAAATATTAACAAAAACATGTCACCATATTTGAAATTCTCGTTAGCCATACAATACCTGGCCACCATTTTCAAAATTAAGTGATGCAAATAAGCTTTCCTACAGAGAGGCAAACTAAAAAAAAAGTAATGGCTAGTCTTACGCAGAAACACTTAAAATGTCACTGAGGAACTCTGGCACACAGAGAGGTTCTCATGCGAAGCACCTGTGGAAAAGCTACAGTGCTAAATGCATACACACTTTCTAAATTACTGTGCTTGAATGTTTAAAAAACCACTTTTCTTATGGAAGATTTTATCTACTGCGTCTATCATAAAAAGAAAATCCAATTTCCAAAACAGGAATAGGAAATTACTTACCTGTAATTGTTCTTCCCTGAAGATAGATACTGTGCTAGGTCACTTTCTTGGGTCTGTGCTTTCACCCCCAAGGATGGCACAGACTCATGAAAAGCCCTGAAGTCAAACACAAGCCCATTTTTAGTTCTCCTTCAACCAGCAACTTATTCAAGTGGAAGGAAGAGATTCCCTCCTATTAATATTTATATATACACATATATATGCAGGTAGATTAATAAAAGATTTTAGATCACTCAGCAGTGTATGGTGCTCAGGCTAAAAGGATATGAAAATAGTCATTTCTTCCTGGAGTAGTTTCAGATCAAAGAGCTCATTTATTGATTCCAAGCAAAGCAAAGCTGGAGGCCCTAGAAAGCCACATCCGTATAGCTTAGGCAGAGCTGAGATACAACCAAGTCTGAAAGTCTCTGCATAGCAAATTCAGAGCTGTGGATGAAATACTTGCTACGCTATATAGCTTTTGCACAACAGAGCAAAGCCTGGAAATATTCAAGTGTTTTAAAAATCCCTAAGAGCACAGCACTTTGCTTATCAGAATCTTGGTTTGGGAAGGCACAAACTGCTTTCCAAATCTATGTTCCAGTGTAACATTTCAGCCGAACAAAGGTTGAAGTTGTACAGAGCAGCATTTCTTCACCCCCTAGAAAACTGCTAACACAAGCATTCTAATGTAATCACTGAGGAAGCCCACAAACAAAAGACTGAATAAAAATCCACAATGGTACTAAAAGCAAAGTAGCTGGAATAGAAATAAGATTTTCTGCAGCATGTAAAGATAACTAGTAAAATGTCAAAGACAAGTGTCCAAAGGCTCTGCTATTTCATGCAATTGGGGAGCACTTGAACAAGATTGGTCAGCAGCCGCAGGGACAGATGGAAAATTGATAGGGCTTGGGAGTACAAGTGTTACAGAGGGACCCTGATACACCTGAGAGCTGCCTCTATGTGTGAAGGAAAGCTCATTCACACACTGAATGAGAGAAAAATCATTTTACAGCCTGAGTAGGCACCTGTGTTTCATCCCATCAGAGGAAATCACTGGAGATAACTACGCAGTCAGTAAAGAGTTTTAAATTTTATTTTCCCTAAAATTCAGTGCAACTATTTGTGATTATATGCCATAATCAATCTATTTTGTCTGAATAGTCTCCTATCTTTATCTATGAAAACAGACTTTCAAAAGTAGACTGGATTTCAGAAATTTGTTGCCAAACAAAACCCAGTATTTGTGGGTTTGATTTTTTATTTTCAGCATAAAAAAAACTACATTCATAACTATATGTATATTCATGCACATAAACAATCTGAAACAACGATAAATAATGTAGCTATTATTTTAATCGGATCCACCCTTCTAAACTTCAGAGTACTCTTTACAGTAGAAAGGTGCCAAATGGATGGGTAAATAACCTCCTAGGTGAAACAAGCCCTCAGAGAGCCCAGCTTGGAAGGAATTTCATTTCAAAATGTGAAAGGTTTTCATCCTCCTCCCCCCCACCCTACATTTCAGTATTTTGAACACCATTTAATTTATATTAGGGCACGCATCATTTTGAGATTACAACACCTCCAAGAAATTATCAGTTTTTTGACACAATAGCAGAAAAAGAGAAAGAAGGTTGAACTACTTCCATCTGGCTCTCTCCTCTGTATTTGCAACCTGCAATGCTAACCACCAACCTTACCTGAGCATCATCCCATAGTATAATAAGTAACAAAACCCAAAATTGTAAGCTCATGTGAGTTCTCATCTTCTTGGCCACAGGAACAGCATACAGACTGATGCTGGTGGGGGGTTTTCCTGTTATTGTTTTGTTTTATATTTGCAAACATTTAATCTGTATTTAAAGAGAAAGCTATAAGAAACCTTATTTGGAATCGGAGCAAAAGCATCTTAGCCTTCAGAAACAGCCAAATTTCCAGTCTGATTTTTTTTCCCAGCAGAAGCAGCAATATGTTGGCCATGGCCAGCTACCATTGTTTTTATAGCTGGCAATACCTTGAATGGCGTGATTAAAATCAGTTAAAAAAACCTCTCAGAATAACTCACTACTCCAAAGACTTCAATGGTTTGGAGGTACATTGTACCTACACAGTATAGGCTCGGAATCCATTTAGCCACATTCTTTGCAAGTGCTCAATGCTATCGAGCACTGGGAGAAAAGTTTTTCCAAAGAGAATTTTCAGAGATTCCTGGATACAATGGGAAAAAAGTTTGCAACCAACATTTTACAGGGCGCAAGGTTACCCTGCATCCCATTCTGGTCAGGCAGCTCTGCCAGTTCATGAGGAAAAGCAAAAGAAAAGAGCTGTAAACCTACCTAACCTTTGCATGGTTTCTCAGGAAGGAAGGAGAGGGAGGTATTACATATGCTACCCTTCCATCCAGGTACTGATAATGTGATTCAATCAGCCTTATCACACACAACAGAAGGAAACAGCTTCCTTTTCTACGATATCTTTCATTACAACGTCGTGTATTGAAAAGGTGCAACCTGATCTTAAAGCAGTAACAGTACATAACGATAGAACAGGAGAACTCCATCTTCATAATTTGTAGTGCAGATATAAAAGACTGAGATAAAAATGCCAGCATGTCTAATTTGTTAGATTCAACAATATGTTATCATGACAACCTGAACAACCTTAGTGCAGAAGCAGTGAATAGGCCCCCCTCTGCCCCCCCATCCTTTTTTTTAGTGTTTCCAACTTAAGGAGACTGATAGTTTATCTAATTTGCTTTTAAGCTATCAAAGGTTTGTTTCAGTGATCATTTCCTGCTTTCTTTATAGTGAAGTAACAGAACAAGATACAACTTCATATATAAGAGAGAACAGCAATTTAAACAGATACCAAAAAAAAATCATACAGTAATACAGGAAACGTTTTCCTAAGTGAGATCACTTGAGGAAGTTAATCCAAAAGTTTCCCTGAAAATGATTGAGGTCGTTTTTCTTGAGATCACACCCAGCAGCTCTCAGTGAAATGAACTACAGAGATAGCGCAGCAGGTGGAGCTCGATGCCATCTGGTTCCCTATAAACTGCTCCTGGGGACCTGGCGGCAGCCCCTTCCAGAGCTATCGCAGGTGGCACACACAAAGGCCTGGCATTCCTCCTTACTGGCTTAGGCTGCTCTTTGCACGTCGTCTTCAGCTTCAGAAAGAAGATCGAAAGCTCCACGTATTTTTGGATGAATACGTTATTTTCAATAGCTTGTTTCAATCACAAACCACCACCTCCAGACACTAGATTTCATCCTAACAATTCCCAGATACTTCCACTTTCTATTTTAAATTCTGCAGAATAGAATTTGTTCAGCTGACATTTCCTTCCTTTTAATAAACACACTTTCCATTTCATACACTTATCTTTGCAGATGTCGTTCTGTAAATTCTGAAAATTTCCAACTTTGTTTTCCAAATCCTGTTGTGGAAAAATGCTGAGTTGGTGATGTGCATGTCATCTACAGATGGGAGAGCTGAGGTACACCAAGCCTGCTTTCAGGTTGTACTTTTATATATATAGATAGATAGATATAGATATATAGATAGATTTTTTTTGCTTAGGCCATTGAAAGAACTTCTTTTCTTGGCAATTCATGAAGCTTTTTTTTCTCCACTCTAGTCAACCCATTTGGTTGGCATGTTATTGTGAAAAATGGCAGATGGATACACCTATTGCACTCCTCTAATATTGCTTGAATAGGAGCATTATGATTGCATTTGCAAAAGGTGATTGTGTTTTGATGAAAATAAATCAGCACAGCTTCATCACAAGCCACCCATTTAGTCATCCAGATGCAAGACCAACGTGGTGAAATGTATTTTTAATTTTACAAAAACATTTAGAAAGCTCTTGTGAAGCACTACACACAGAGATGATTACTGCTGTTCTGCAGGTAGCATTCTAAATGTTGATTTTTAAAGAAAGCATTCTAGCCAAGTACGCAGGGTACACTACTTTTTTTTCTGCTGCTGCTCAATACTGACCCTTTTTGCCCTTTCACTAGAATGCGGGAACATGGAACAGACATCAGGGCCAAAAGAGAATTTTAAATTAAACACAAGAGACTCCTAGGCAAAGGACTTCAGGAAGAATATTCTGCAGGAAATTAAGATTGCTCTAGGAGTAATGCTATTTTAGTGCTCCAGCTTACACTATGCCACAACTAAATCCACAGATGCAAATATATCTCAGCCTCAAACACAATACACATGATTTGTTAAGGTTGTGCTGTACCATATCAATAATTCAAGGCACTTTGCAGTTGGGAATCTCTGCTGCCAAGGGAAGCACTTGTTAAGTGCTATTGCAGCAGGTTCCATTCCTTAGTCTCTGGTCAGAAATGATCCCGCTATCGAAGGAGGGGGGTGGGTACTCATCCCTCTGTTTCACCATAGTGGTATTAATGAGGGAGGGAGCTCCAGTCCCATCAGCTCTCCTTCTATGCTCCAACGAACACGTTATTGTCAATAAAGACATATCAGGAAAATGGAAGGAGGCAGCTGAAAAGCGAGAGAAAGGTTGTTTACCAGTAAAGGTGTAAGAATTAAATTTAGAATAAATAGACTCAATTTCACCTCTATCAGAAACTTCCTTTGACATCCTCTTACGTCAGCCAGTAAGAGCTTTTCCCTCCCCTATCCCCCAAGTGTTTGTTTGTTTAAAAAAAAAAAAAAAAAAAAAAAACTACAATGAATTTTGGTACAAGCACCTCAGCTCACTAGGCCTCTGTTCCCCATACCCAAAAATGAGGTAAATAACATTTCTTATTCATTAACTTTTATGAAGTATTCAGGTATTATAGTGGTGGAAAGCATATGTACAGAAAGACCATTGCTTTCATACCAAAACAGAACCACAGGATCTTTTGGGTTAAAAGGGACTCCTAAGGACCACCTAGTTCCAACCCCTGCCTTACAGCTTATTATTGTTTATTCCATCACTTTGCCTCAGCTTATCCTCAGGGAATTCTCTGGGAAATCCTCTTTTCATTTTATTTTCTCCAAAGAATATTTACTTAAATCTGATAAGGGATAAATTATGTACAATAATTGGATCAAACTAATCTTGACTGTAATGCCATTGTTGCCATTGCATTTACCCCCCCATTACTTTTAACCCCTTAGGCAACTACATTACTTGACCTGCCATCTTTACAGTCTATGTAAAACCATTTCATTATAGGATGATCTGAAAACTCCATGATCTAAAGGTTTTGAATTGTGTCCTTACAAGGCAAGGCAAGTAAACATTAAAAAAAAAAAAGACTGCTTCTATACAACATCTCTCTTTACGCCTCATATTTCTGTCATTTACCTGGTCTCTGGGCAACATGTCAGTAATTTAGGTTTATGCAGCTCTCCCAAAGCCTTTTATTTACATTTTTGGTGGCATACTGTCAATCAAAATAATACTCAGCCTTAGCTAATGTTTTCTAGATATTTCCCTCTACTCAAGTTAGAATTACAAATGTTGTCCCCAGATCTTCTTACAGAAAACCAAACATCCTAAAAAGCTTTTGGATTGCCAAAAAGTACATTCTATTAGAAATTAATGTAAACAGCATTTAACTGAAAAAATAAAACCCTCACATACCACAATAGTGCTCATTTCCTTCTTGCATTTAGTAGTTTAAAATAACTTACAGAAGTGCTGCAGAAATCCACTTAGTAACAAAGGACACTCAAAAAACAGAAACCCTTATTAACATCTCTAAAAAATTAGTTTCTTAGTTCTGCTAGTCTAACACATGATTTCTTATTGGAATGCTATGCTAAAAACATGAAAGTTCATGAACCTAGGCAGGAGTACATAATAAAATTAACAGATCAATATCTTCTACAGCACAGAGACACTATTCAATCCAAAACCAACAAACAAAATAACGAACATGCTATTCTCTTTTATTTCATAGTGAAAACAAAGTTAATTTGAGAATGAGCTGGGGAAACACACAGCTGGAAAGCAGAGTTACCAGCCTCAGGAAATTCAGGGAAATGTAATTGAGAACAAATTATCTCTTTAATTACTTTTGACCAAATCAATAAGAGCTACAGAATAAAAAGCATGATGACTGCCACCTGGTAGAGGACAAAACAAAAACTGAAAGTTACTACAAAACTCAGCCATGTTAAGAACAAAGAACTTTTCTCTTACAGGAAAAAAGAAAGAGGGTTAAGGATATTGGTTCAATAAATAAGCAGTACATACAAAAGTTAATAATTGATCCTGGCCAACGCACACTGTTCTCAGCTGTGAGGACCGTTAACATTTTACTTGAATTTCAAACCGTCCAGTCACCACTTCAGGATTAGCAAAGCAAAAAGCACCACGTTTCCTTCTGAACTTCCTCTGTTTCTCCCATGCTTTCTTTTATTTACCAAACAGCAATGTAGGAATTATTTCCTGTTGCAGTTTAAGGCATAGTGCTTATTCTTGTACTTGTATTAATAAATGGATCGAGATCCTACATCTCCTTTAGCTTCGTTCCCACAGCTGAGTACCTGAAGGTACACAGCAGTCACACCTGGAGGTCACAGACGTGTAGCCAAAAAAGTTGGCTTTCAGCACAATGGATTGTCTATGAGGAAGGCAGAGATGGAGGGATCACAGGGGCTACACTGGCATCCTGGAGCAGTGAAGACTCCAAAACCTGTTTATCTGTAATACCTGCAGGGTTCCCATTACTACAGCAGTTTACCGCCTAAGATACTAATGATCGCAATATTCTTGTCAGTGTGTTGTATTTTCCTCTGTATATATGAAGGTACAACCAGTTAAGTGACTTGTCCCCGGTCACATACGATATACACACAAAGAGCATGGAATTGAAAGCAGGTCTCTGAAGCTCAAAAGCTCACCTCTTGACTTGAGCTGGAAGTCTAACTGCACAGCCTAAGTCTTTCAGCACATCAGACTATCACTGAAGAAAACTAAAGGAGGCAAATTGCTCAATATCTCCTTTCTTCTCAACCAGGTTTTAATTTAATATGCCACAACTGTTGATCACGTGGATGCTGAACTTCAAATTAAAGTGAATTCCAGGTGTACTGTTAGCACCTCGCTCTCTTCCCTTTTCTCTGTGCCCTCTACCACTTCTCATGGACCTTAAGATGTTCAGTTTCAAGCAGTTCCTTTAAAAGTCTTGGCATTCATACGTGAGCAGGACAGTGTAGTTTCTCTATGTGTTTACAGAGTAAAAGAAATTGTGAGGGGGAAAAAAAAAAAAAAAAGGTCATGTTAAAATATAAGCCTTCTAGTCAGGAGTTACTTTAACCGGCAATGACAAAAGACTGCAAAATGCTAAACTGGCTCGAGAGACTGAAACAAAGCAAACCACTGTGCAACGATCTTCACACTGCCCTGTGCTAACTGAAAGGCTTAAAAGAATGTTTCACAGAAGTGCAATTAGAATGAATAAAAACAGAGGCTCTACAAACAAACAAAAAGGTAAAGGCAGCTTCGGATGATGGAGATACTTCACCTATTTTTAAAGAGCGAGCTGTCCTTTTGAGATGTATCATTTCCCTAGCAGTAACTGATTTCTTCTTCCCCTCCTGCCCAGCTTATACCTTAAAACCATAGAGTAAGTCCTTCACTCAGAGGGTAATACGCCATTCCACTTTGCCAATGCCAATTTATTGTCTATTCCTTACACATTGGACAGAAGAGGCAGGGCAGTGATGAAGGAACAATCCAGCAAATAAAGTGCATGAAGATTTGTGCCATTTCTTCTTAAAGGCCACAGTCGTGTTAGCAAGAATTTCAGAATAATTCTTAATTCAATATTACAGCACTTTTCCCCCTGCAGGAATATGTGTCATATTTTTTGATTTGGTCTGATTCAAGGCAGACATACCTAAAAAGTTGGTTTGCTTTTTCAGTGAAACAGACCTGACTTCTACTAAAAGTACCATCACTGGCCCAGAAAAATCTTCAGCACAATGAGCTACTTCCTATATCACTGTCAGACCTACCATGGAAAAAATTCAAATGACAATGCCTTACAGACATACACTGAGATATGTTATACAGCCTGAGGTAAAAGAAACTCACTTCAGAGTCTTTCAAGTTGCTGTAACCCATTTAGAGAACAAAGATTTGCCAAAGGGGGCCAAAAGCAGTACCATTACTGCATCTATTCCTTCTGAAATACATTCTCTGAAAAGCAGTAGGAGCAAACATGCAACACTCCTACTGGTTTTGTCAATAAATAGCAGATCTCATTCTGTATAGACTTAATTGAGCATTTTTCATAAGATCTAAATTCATTTCAAACTCCAACAACAGAGGAAAACACATTATAGTACAATATGACAAGGTTTATAGCACAATTTGCTCAAACAACAGCTGGCCCAGTCAGAAGGAAAGAAGGAAAGAGTTGGCTGTGTTTTCTGAAGCACATTGTTTCAAACAAGCTAGATATTAGAACTTCCTTGATCTTAAGAAAGGTTTTTTTGTAGTAGGTATGAGGACACAAACTACTGAGAGAACGAGCAACTAATTATCCTGAAGCTGGCCTCTAGAAGGAATCGGGGATGCATAAGCAAGCCCAGCTTTGCCTCGTGAACAGTACATACAGAGAGCTCAGAATTATCAGTTTTATGTGGTTGGTTTTACTGATGTCTTAGGAAAACCTGATAGCTTACATTCATATGGTTTATTAGTTCACACACCTGTAAATGAGTAAAAATGTTAAGAAGGAATTTTTTCCAAGCCCTTTCCTGTACTTTAAGTCAAATTACTAGCTGCTAGGCTCCTAATTATGGGAGCCAGCTGTGTGTCCACCTAGCACTTATTTCTGGAATGGCTCAACCTGGTGGTATATATATATATGTATAGTTAAAAAATAGTATACATTCTCTACGTTGCTTAGATTTTCCAATACTAATTGCACTACTACAGAGGTACACTCAGAAGAGATAACAGCATCATCTAGGATCAGTGCATATGGGGCAAACAGGGCAGCTATTCGGGACACACTGGCCTCCTGCAGCAGCTACAGGGGGGTTCCTGGACTTCCAGCTCAGCACACTGTTGTGCCACCTGAGTTGATTCCTCTTTTGAACAGCTCCTATGTAGATAAACCAGTCAAAGTCTGAAAGCTTTCTAATGTGAATGATGACTTAGAATCCTCAGAGGGGAGTAAGGTGTAATCTCTGGGCAGCCAGATGCAAACATGGCTCATGCCCTGCATATAAGACCAAGGTGATTTGCAGAGACTGTTCTTAAAAGAGGATGGGCAGGACCAGTGGGAGCTTGGAACAGCAACAACATGGAAAAACATGTCTGTTGCATAAAATGCCCTTAGCTTCCAGAGCTCTGTGTCTCTCATTATTCACAAATAGCATCTACAAAACTTTATACTCTGCAGTCAAACATTTATTTGATATCATCACTAACAACTCTGGGGAGAAGTGGTTGCTGATGTCTGTAATCTTGAGCTTTTGGGGGGAAAAAAGGAAAGAAAAAACACATTACATCCAGCTCAGGGAGAGGGAAGGTGGGGGGATTCCTCTCTCTGCCCCGCCAGACAGCTAAGACTCACTGACTAGGAAATATAAAATCCTACAAACAAAGGGTAGAGAAGTTTAGCAACTATAATTCTCTTCTGCCATCACAGCACTTTATAATATGGGAAAAGGGATGCAGATTGCTAGCTACGCCAGGAAAGATAATATTCTAATGTACAAATTCCTATTAGAGATTCTCTCCTCGAAGAATTCAGACACGTTAATCACAATCTCTGAACTGACTGACAAATACAATGGTGGTTGGTGTTACTCTGCATGCGGCGCTATACCTAATTTCAGGATATGACCTTCCATATGGGGTAGGAAGACAATGAGAATAATATAATATGATCATTATGGAGTTTATCTATCATTTTAATTTTGAAAGACAAAACAATTTGAAAAAACTTCTGTATTTTGCACACTGTCTAATCTTTTCGATATTCCAAATCATATTTTAAAAAACTCAGATGATTGAGTTTGTATAATGAGAAATTTAATGACCTGTAAAATGAACAGAGCGCGTCTGCCAGCCCTAAAAAAGCCATCTTTTCACCACATGCACATCGCAATGTGGGACTGACAGTTCCAGTCTATTTTTCCAAGCAGCCACTCTTGTTAATTCCCTAAAACAAATACGGATTTTAAAATGTTTACGTATTTCTTCACTTTTTTCCAGTGTTTCCAACTTTCAGAAGGATATTCAAAGAATATTCACTGGTTACAATATACATGGACAACCCACCTAAATTCAAAATACAAATTTTACAAGCAAAAAGATAAGCAACTTCTGAACCACTGGTTAATTTCACTCAAGTCTATGTTTTTTTAAAGGGTTAAACTCTGCTGGAATAAAGTTCCTGACTAAATTCACATTTTGACAGGGATAAATACAGTCCATACTGTGACAGCAGCATGAAGGGTACCCACAGTCCAGCTGGCAACAACTTTGTCCATGACAAACACGGACCACATCAAGAAAAGAATTATTGGCTATGTTTTTTGCAAGATTAAAACCCCCTTTTATTTCTGATACAAAGCCTCAAGTGCCGTTGATAGCTACATTAAGGTCCTAGCAAACAGCTCTGCATGGGTTTTAGGCATAACAGACTGAACAAAAAAAGGGATTTTTAGTAAGTCATACTAAAACACTAGCAAGCATGCACACCTCACATATCTGGTGTTGGCTGGCTCGTCACATGAAGCTAACTAGCATTCTTTCATAGATTTGATGACGTTATCTGCAAATAAGCCCTACACTATTTTATCTGTGACTTAAAAAAAAAAAAAAAAAAAAAGGATTACTATTTAGGAAAGTCTCTACAATTCTGATAAAAGAAATCCAATCCAAATTGCTAACATTTGACACAAATAAGGGAATAAGCCACAGCTAAGCCACAAAACCTTGACTTTCCAGAGGACAGCTATTTTCAGAAACGTTTTGTGATGGCCATGCCAGCTGCACACACAGACTGCATTGCATCTGTGGCCCATTCTCCTTAAGCACTGTCTTTGTTTTGATTTCCTATTTTGTATTCCATTAGTTTTAGGGCTGTATGTCATTCTGCCATTAAATCACTGTTTTCAAGCAATAGTGTCTTCCAGCTGACCTCAGAGCAAGACAGGACAAAGACTTCCATTCATACAATTTGCCAGTACAGCCAATAGGTGATGGAAAGCCTTGCTCTAGAGCCCGTATCTTACGTAGCCAACTCATTCTGACTTCCCAATTACTGCCACGCACCAATTCAGACCTCAAACACCTCATGTAAATGATACAAGCTAAGAGTATTTGATGAGAACAGCTAGAAATTAAATACCCGCAGGGAAAGTTACAGACAGTATTCTACCAGAAGCAACTTGTTTAAAACAGAAAGATGTAAATGCTTTTGATGAGCTAAATGAATAGCAAGGTGCCTATTTAGAAAAGGATTTTTCTATTTTTTTTTTTAATCTGTATTCACTAAAAGATGAACTAAGCTTACTGTCAGCAAGGGTGATTTCTGAATGTCAGATAGCAAAGTTGAATGAATTCAGTACTTCCAAACCCTTAGAAAAAAGCCAAGAGAAAAAAAAAAAAAAAAAGAGAAAAAAAGAAAGCTTTGTTCTGACGAATCTGGAAATGGATCATTAGGATACACCCAGGGTGTAATTTCTCATTTTTCATGGATTAGCAGCATTGTTTGTAGTGCAAGCTGTTGCATAGTGACACAAGCTCTATATAGGGTGACAAGAAACACACCCAAACAATTTCAAGAACACAGCAGTGCCTCAGATGGGAGCTTAAAGTCGGTTTATTTTACAGAAATCCACCTCTGAGCTTCTCCAATGAACAATGGCAGCATTTCTCAGGGCAGAGCTCACGGGTGAAGTGCCTGAGAACCCTCCAGCGACGATACAGCTGTCTACATGGAGGATTCAGCTCCCTGAACTGTGATGAGCAATTTGTCTCACAGCTTTGATCCGCTGTCAGTTTAGCGGACACTGACCCCAAGAATTCATTTCTAACACTTCAGGGGAACCTAACAACAACAAAAAAAATTGAGCAGGTTGTGGTATACCTGTAGTTAACCTATCACCTGCTGATGGTGGTAAGAGAAAAAATAAACATGCTTCTGCTATATGACAAAGGCTTTCAGGTTCCTGAATGCTTAAATATTTGAGCCTAACACGTAAAGCATCGACAAGGTAAAGCAGCATAAAGGTCAGCACTGAAGTAAATACATTAAGGATGAAGGATTGCAGCGCAAGGACTTCTCTAATGAGTGAGGAACCACATGATTTAATCCCCCCAGAAGCGCCACAGGCATTAGCTCAAGGCCAAAGCCACTGCAAAGCGCACTCACCAAGATGAGAAAGGGCCAGAGACTTCAGTGGGCTCTCTAGTTTTCTGTAACCTACCTTTAATTGCAGCTCAGAAAACATTACTCAAAAAACCACAACACAACCAAAACAAACAAACACACAAGTTTTGCAGCGCAGTCTCTTTAGTGCAAAGATGTAGACTGTTACCTGAAGCCCAATGCAACGCAGCTAGAATTTGCCTATTATGAGTTAAAAGGTCAAAATTATCCTTAAAAAAGTTAAAATTAGTAATGGATGCAGTGTACAAATGAGCGATTAAAATTAACATCACAACTGCTTCATGAAGCAACTTTTGACCCATAAATGAAATTGTGTGGGTGTAAATGAAGTCAGACCACGGTCTGGCAGTGTTTCACCTGAGGAATTGTGCCTTACTCCACAATTAACCCACAGAGGTTGATAGGTAGAGAGATGAAATATCTGAGGATTGTACACCAACAGGGACTTCAGAATCCGTCTCTCATAACACTCAGATTAGCACAGAGGACATGAAAACCTTTTAGCTGTAAGTCGTTGAGAAATTATGTCAAAACCTGTCTTAATACATTGCGAAGGACAAAAAACAGTGTTTGAAAACAGTACCCCCAACAAAGTCAATGCCCAGTTTCCACACAAAGTAACTTTTTTCCAACCAAGAGAGTCCACAATAACATTACAGCTACTACCTCTGTTTCCTGTATCCTGCTTTTGAGCTCTAATGTAAAGCGTGACAGCTATATAGCTACCCAATTAACTTGGCTATTGTCCCCTACCAATACTCTCCATCTTTGCTCTCCTTTTGTGCAAATGGCATAACGTTAATTTAATGGAAAGGTCACATTATACTACAAGGAGTGTAGTGACATTCCATTATGTCCTCCCCCGCTTACCGTCCTCCCCTCATTGCTTCTGTGCATTTAACACTTGGACATCACGTGAATAATGAGAAGTGACTCTAGCCACACACAGGGCTGCTTTCTACTGCTTGCAATTTAAGACATCATTCTGCAGTCTCAAGGAAAGTGAAATACCATCGATCTGATTTTGTACAATAAGGTTGTCCTTCGTAAGTAAAACTCAAACTTTAAATCCTATAGTTTCCCCCCTCACTACTGAACACCTTCATTTGCTTTGCCTGCAGGAGAAACTCCAATTTAAGAACTGGCTTCAACATTTCCACATTCCCATCAACTTACACCAGAGCTGTTTCTCTCTGTATCAGAAGGATACTTTCTCCTCCACTCTTCTTCCATGCAGAATCTGGGGGGAATTAGCATGCTGTCCTGGCTAAACTTGTTTAAATTGTCATCTGCCCATGTGAGTTTGCCTTCCCTTTTTCTACTGGATACATTATTCTTCATCACTCTGTCCTAAACACTCAGGTAGCATTGCTTTGCTGGCCACAGTTAGCCCCAGCCTGCTGAGGGCTAACTGAGCACTTTCTGCAAAGTGCTTTTGGCACCACTCAGGATGTGCAACTGATCTCTATATACACATCCTTCCTAGAAACAAGCACAACCCAACCTATCCACAAACCTAGTCCTATGCTACTACATAGTTCTTATTTCTTTTTTTTTAAAATGTGGCTATAAAAAATTCCACATTGTTCATGCTCCCCCTCCCCTAATTAAATAACTACTTCCTACTAGTGATCACATGCACAGAGAGGTTCATAAATACCACATACACAAGAGAGCGCAGCTTTTCCTAAAACATTTTCTTACTTTCCCGGTCTGCATATATACATTTCTGACATAACTCCACTGAACATGGCATTAGGGACATCCTCCAGTGCCTGGTGAGATCAGCATTAACACTCCTTTGTGCTCTCAGAGCGATACAGAGGAACATAAACCAGAAACCCATCCATGAATTACAAACAGTGTTAACCTTAGTGTCCACCACAAGTTCTAAATGGAACAAAATGCACCCACAGACAGTGACAACCATTTATTTCTTACACAGCACTTCTAGTCAAATCTCAGAATGTTTGAGGAAACATCTTTTTCCCCATTCTCACCCCAAAGTAACCATTTGACCAAGTGCTTCCAGACAGCAAAGGACACTTTTAATTGGCCACACTTCTGAGGAGCACCAAATTCTTCAAATGGGATTAAGTCTATTCCTTTCGTTCTGTAACTTACAGAGTATTTGTATGCACTATTTAGGAGAAGCAGACATTAAACCTGCTAAAAAACTTCATGTTTTGAATATTTACAGGAAAGCATCACCTTTCTATCGTGCTTCTCTGCTGCCCCAGGCATGGTATTGCAGATCGATTTCCAAAGCTAGGTGAGCAATGCAATTTGCTAAAATGACAACTGAAATGTAATCACACAAGCGTAATGCACCATGACTGTACCAGCAGCCTGGCATTTGGCAAGTTTACTAAAACCTTAATAACAATGCATTATTACATTTGCTATGCTTCCTCTAATTCATTATGGAAGCAGCTTTTAGGAATAGAAATTGAACTTTTGAAATTGATTAGACTGTTTTGCATTTAATAGCACAGAAATTGTGTGGACCACACGGGTTAGCTGCTATTCCAGAGATATGTCAAACTCATTCAGCAATCATAAAGCTTTTATTTCTATAGCACATAGCATTCTCCCGGCAGTTCAACTCAGGTCAGGAGTACCACCTAACATCTAATATTCATGTCATAAAGTAAAGCCAAATTTTAAAAATATTACTTTTGTAAGCATATTGCCCTAATCTCTGGTCTCGTTTTTGTGTTTCACACTCTAAGAGATAAAAGAAAGAGTCCTGTGGGAATAAGAAAGAGCTCAGGATCGGAAAATTCTTTACTGTAGTACCAGCTTCACTGTTTTCTATATGCAATTAACTGAGATAAATCACTTTCTATGATTTTGTTGAAATTTCACAGTCTGAATACGAAGTTCCAAGACATTTCTGAAGCTTTTTCCAAACCTAATCAAAATCTATCATAACAAAGTTTTTTCTTTTTATTTAATTTCATTTGTTTTTAATAAAACAAACAAAGGCATAGCATTTCTTAGATGCGGATGTGAGACCTGGGTTGATCAAATGACCACAGATTAGTTACCCAATTCAGAAAGCATTAGGAATGCCACCAAATCTGTGTGGTTTGGCCAGACCAGCTTCCTCATTCTGGGGATACTGATAAGACAGCCACCACCAGTGTTTTTCCTGCTCTTCCCAGAGTGATAAGGAATTATGACTGACCTTCACATGGCTGGCAGGGAAAAAGTTCCTTGCATTCTAAATTCTGCCTTGCCGTACGTGTTTTCAGTCTTCTGGGAAGCAAGGTATTAGATTGGAAACTGACAGATCTTTAACTGGAGCAGTAACAAATAACATCAGTGTAATTTCTCTCTTCAAAGAAATTGCTCCATTTTCTTCTCCAGTTTCCACCTTAAAACCTTTCATTGCTGGTGCTGTTGTCAGTCTTATCTGGTGATCTATTTAGCTAAAGCACACAATTACAGTATAGATTTTTATGACAAGTACAGAGCAGGCTTTGGCACTAATAATACTGAAGATTTTGTGGACTTGGATTGTTTTTAGGGCTTGGTCAGGAAAGCCAACTTTCTCCCATGTAAAAAGTCAACAAGTCACCACAGAGGTTTTACAAATGAATTTGTCATAGCAATTAAGGGAAAGAAGCTATATAAACATGATAAAAGATGACTAACATCACCATGCACTGTTACATTAAAGAATAAAAAAAAAAGACCTTTAACACATTGCTCTGAATGCTTAAAAAAAAAATCAAAAATACTGTCTGGAAAGCCACACTCTTTGACTGTTAATGAATCAGCACTGTCTGCAGTGCATGCCCGACCTTTGAGAACGGGGGAAAAAACGTCTCAGACGAAACTAACTAACTTGCAATTATTTGTAAGGGAAGCTTGAAGGGTTCCATCACCCTACGTGGGCACGGACTCCTATTGACAATGCAGACCCAGGCAGCCACTCCCTCCCAGCCCAGGGAATTTTGATAGGCAAGAACTTAAAAACTGTCAGGAAGCATCTCTGTGTAGCTGCTCTGGTTACAATGCATGGCCCATTCAACTTCTCAGGATACTTCTACAGTTGCTGAGCTTCCCCCTTCCCTCTGTGGTACTGCTAGAAGTTTGGAAGGGGATTACTTTGTTCCATCAGGCTGCATGGGAAAGAAATTCTTTCACTGCATTGACCCAGCTTTACTTAGTACTTGTATTGTAAGACAGGTGCTGTACTCACTGTATGACCACAGGACAGCAGAGTTTCCAATGCAACAGTCAGAACTTTCAAATACCAGGTTTCAGCTGTCAAATTTACTTAATACAGACACAAAAAGCATCAATGAACATATTGCTTTTCTAAACACGTTTGTTGTCATCACGTATATGTATATAAAGGATTTTAAACATACAATTACTACATATCCAATGTCCATATCATTTTGTGTAACTACCCCAGCATACTTATTACGCAAACGTTTTTAGCTCTTAAGATCTTATTTTTGACAATACCAGCTTACAAAGCATAATCTGCTGGCAGATATTAGCATACCCAGGTCCCATTGAACCCACAGGCCTTTTATCATCTTCCTGCAGTTTACAAAATTCATTGTCATCCACCACTGCAAATCATCAGCTGTAGTTCTTGCTGAGGAAAACACCAACTCAGAAAGCAGAGATGAGTACAAATGCAATAATTAAAGAGAGTATGTTTCTTAACACTAGGAATATTATGCTCTCAGACACCTATAATTAGACACATCCAGTGGATCTACAATCTTCTCAAGGCATTCTGAATAGCACAGAGACTGCTGGGGTGGGTGGCAATGGGGGTAAAAAAAACCATAACCTGTATTTTTTGCCATATATGAAGTATTCTTAAAATAGGCAGTAGGAATACATTGATTGTTTGTTTTAGTATCTTTGAAAAAACACACTTTTAAATAGATATCTGCAGAGAAGCTTCAGTAGTGAGACTTGGTGTATGAACAGCATGAAATTCAGGGCTTTCCCCGGTCTGTTGTGATGGAGGGAAGCCAAAGACTGGTTAGATTCAGTACCAAGCAAGTGTTTAGATTTTCTAACACAGTAACCAATCCCCTTTAGGGAAAAATAAAATAGCTAGCCCGATATTTCAAGACTGACTAGTGCTTTTAGCCATGCTCTCCGCAAAAAAAGAAGGATGTATCATTATATCCCCAACAGCTTCAGCTTCATGCATCTAAAGCACAAATCTCACAACCACACATTTAGTGGCATAACCGTAACATTAAACCTAACACTAAGTAGGACCCTAAAAAACATGTACGGAGCCACTTTGTCCCATCAGAAAGTGCTCCCAACAGAAGCCTTGGGGTACACCTCAACTCCCTTTGGGAGCCTTTACACAACCCCACATATAACAGGACTCTGCGCCTCCTCTCCCATTCCTGCCTACCCTGAGTAACAACCACGCTGCTTCTGTAGCAGCTGCCGGAGCATCCCTTGGGCACCCCATTAGAAGGCGCAGGCTCAAAGTTGCAGGGACTGATGCTGCAGACTGTGGGCTGTAGAGCCAGGAGTTACTCCTCTCTGTGCACAGAGACCACAAGTAAAATTGCTCTCTACCCAAAGGAGCACAAAGAACTCAGATTGCTGCAGATGTCCTTGCATGAAGCAATAGTAGAATTGAAAGAAAATGGCAGAACGCTCCAGTCTCATCTCAAGTCTCAGCAACTGGGTCCTTGTCCCTGGGGTTTAATGATTCCAGCTGGGTTTAAAAGCAACTTGAGATAGAACAAGACCCAGGGAGTTCACGGGTATGTAGCACTAAGGAGACCAGGAGAAAGTAACCATGCTCACAAGCGCAGGCAGTCCAAGCTAATCCTGTTAGACCTTTCAGAAACTCAAATATGGACACAAAGTAAAAAAGAAAACAATTAATCCACCACCACCAATGCCATCCCTACCTATGTAAGTTGTCTCACAAACACATTACTCTTCCTACCATCCTTAGGCGCAAATTTGAGCTTTGTGCTCACCCCTTAACCACCACCATTTCTCATCCCTGCCTTACAACCTTTTATCCTCATGACCTCAGCATGATTCATCTCTTTCAAGAATCTCTCAAGACGGTTCTCATACCTTGCCCAGAGTATTCTCCTTTACGTACACTCATTATCCTACACTTTCCTTTTCATTCATTAATCTGCTATCATCTTTGCTCCATTTTAATTGCTCTCCTGAAGAACTTTAACAAAATTAAAAAAAACAGTTTCCAAAATCATAATACACACGTCAAATGGTTACATTTTACCTACAAAGACTCTACTTCCATCAAATATAAAAGCAGATTACAATTACTGACAGAAAGGCATGGAATATTCCAAACATTTCTTTAAACAGAAATAGTTATTCTTTTCCCAGGAAAATCACTTAGGAGAAAATCACTTGCAAAGAAAATCACTGCAAATCACTTAGGAGAAAAGCCTCCTTGTTTTTTTTTTAACACAATAGGAACGTTGTGCCTACCTGTGTGAGCTGTCCCAAGGAGTAGAGGGTGAGTTTCTTTGGGTCTGTGTAGAGAATCTCGCCAAGCTCCTGGTATGGCTTCCCCATGGGGGTGAAGAGTCCCTGCGTGAATTGCTTTTGCCTCCTGTGGTAGTTTTCCCAGAACACTTGTTTTCTTGGAGGCTCGCTGCTTCTGTAAATCATCCTGCTTCTGGCCAAGACCTTCCCTTCTTTCTGAGCAATGCCAGGCAAAGCCTGAACGTGCACAAAATCCTGAGGGTTCAACACCTTAGGGGCTGCCAGCACCTTGACCCCGCTGGTTTTAGGAGGGTCTGACAACAAAGGTGCCTTGGGCCTGCTGCTTTTACCTGTGCTGGTGGCCACAGGTGCCTCAACTTTGCTGCTCTGAGTTGTAGCTGGTGCTGGCATTGCTCCTGAACAGGAACCGCTGTATTTTAACTCCCTATGCTATTGATATTTCCACCTTTCCAGTCACAAAAACAAACACCTGCTGCCCAAACCTCCAAGCGAGCTTTCTTCTTACCCTTCCGAAGTGTAACCCCGCAGCAGCCATCGACTAACACTACATCTCCCTTAGCCTGCTGAGCTAACCCTGAGCCTCAGGGGACCCCAAAACCCAACCCGCCTCCTGGGGCGCACCCGGCACACCCCTCTGAAGGGCTCCACCGCACAGAAATTTTATTTTCAACCGTTTTCAACCTCCCCCTGCCCACAGCCCCTCACGCAGCGAGCCCCCGACCCCTGTGGGGAAGCCGCCCGAGGACCCCCCCCGGCCCCTCTACCCCCTGAGGGAGCCCTGAGGCGGCGCCGCTGCCGCGAGGAGCCGCGCGCCCGCCGTCACCCGGGAAACCCCGGCAGCGCGCCCGAGCAGCAAATGTGGCACGGGGCCGTGCACAAAGGGCTGAGCAATGAGCATTGCGCAGGGCCCTGCACAAGGGGCCAAGCAGTGAACCTTTTGCACGGCCGAGGAACAAGCCTTGCACCACGGGTGCCTCCTGTGTCGGCTTGCTCACTGTTAGGGTTGAGGCTGCATTGCACGGCCATGTAAAGTGAGTATTGCTGCAGCCCCAAGAGGGCCAGAGCAGGGGATTGCAAAGGGATTCCTCTTGTAAAACCCCTACTGGGGGGCACCAGGAGGCAGCAATTAGCTCGGAGTTTCACCTTGGCTGCAGCATGGTCGTGGCTGTTTGCAGCTGAGAAGAAACACCCCCGTGCCTGGTAGCTGCGACAGCTGTGAGAAATACCACAACAAGGTTATGACAACTATGGAAGTGGGATTTGGAAGCAGCATTAATACCTAATAATGTACTTCTACACCAACACAACGATGCTTTTGCATCTGAAAAAAAAAGATGCTTGATTGGTTTTGCAGGCTGCTTGTGCTTCGGGGTTGTGCCTAATGTGTGCACCACTTTGCGCTGCTGCCCAGTGCATGCTGTGCATGTTTGTTTTCTTTTTTAATAAATAATAATAATAATAACAACCTCAAAAGCTTAAAAATTCATGGTTTTGGGGTCAGCACATGAAGGCATTTTGCTCCCACAGCAGGTGCTGGGTGCAGCCTTTGCCTGGCTCTTGGGCACGTTTCTGTCCTGCCCCCCATTGCCAGCTTCCATTCCACAAGGCATTCGGGGACAGACAGGTATGCATTTATTCCTCTTTTCCTTCCATGTCATTTCCCTGTACTACTTACAATTTTTGGTGGCAATTTAACAGCTTTTACCAATTACAGCCCTATCTTCTTCTCTGTTGCTGCTGCAGAGGAGGAGGTTACGCTCGTCACCGCTGTCCTTGGTGTTTGCTGTCACTGCTTTTAAGGCTTTTTCTTTTCTTTTTGTCCTTAGCTTTTATTTTCTTACCCCTCAAGGACATCTGTGGATATGCAAAGCTGTTCCTGAGCTCAGCAGCCCTTTGCTTTCGGCAGCTTTGTCAGAACGGCCTTCTCCTTCGATCCTCACCCTTTTCTCCCTGTGTCCATTTTCTCCACACGATAGCTGAGTCCCAGCTCCCAGCCTTTGGGAGCACTAACCACCCAGCCCTCATGAACTCCATGGTGCAGAAAATGAAGAGATTTGGGCCTTGGACGTGCTTTGGGGGACAGGCAGCTCTCGGCTCCTTGCAGCAAGCTATGAGGCTGAGGGGAGGCCGCTGCAGCCTGGCTCGTCAGCGCAGCTCCTCACAGGCCGGGGAAGCTGAGGTGCTGTCAGATCTCGGTCTCACAGCATCTTTGCTGCTCCTAAACCTCAAAGAGATCCTTCCAAAAAGAGATCCTTCCAAAAGGAGAGCCTTCCAAAAAGAGCAGCCGCCCCCTCACCGGCACCGTCCTCCATTTTGTGCCCTGCGGCAGGCGCTGGGGGGGGAGTTTACATGAGGCAGAAAATGGAGGTGGGCGTGAAGATGCCCTGAGGACTGGGTGGGGACTCCGAGCTCCTGCAGAGCTGCCGGAACCTCACACCATCACAAAAGGAAAAGTGCTGGTGGCAGGCACACAGTTTGAGGATGGATTTGGATTATTTGAGGATGGATTTGAATTATTTGAGGATGGATTAGGAGCCAGCTCTATGGCTCTCAGGGGGTTGGTGGCCAAATGCTGCAGCCCCACGCCAGGGAAAATCCTACACGACCTTTAAGGTCCTTTGAGCTTCAGTGTACCCGAGTAGAATTCAAGCAGCACAGTTCCACCCCCCTACCCCCACCCCCTGCCATCTGGGTGCCACTTTAAAAGACGTTTCTCATATCATTGCAATTTCAGGAAATCGCACTGGATGGCTATGGAAATGTGAGATGCTTCCCCCTAAATTGTGCGGCAGTGTGAAGCATTTTAAGCCTCAGCTGCCGTTTATAAGATATTTTGACAGCTCACAGCCGGCTCCCGAGAATTCCCCAGCCCCACCGTGCAGGCTGGTGGTAAGCCTGGCTTTGAGCAGTGCAGTCCCACTGAGCAACGCCCTGTGCTTGGCTCTGTGGCGATTTCTGCTCATTTTATGCTTGTTTAGCTTTGGGAAGGAGGAAAATATTCCCTAGCAGAGCTCTGAACCCACTGCAAACCTGCTTTGAACCTACTTTCCTAACCAGGTGAAGCTGCAGGCATGCACATCAATGACTTATACTCCCGGTCGATGCTCAGACATTGATTTCCACCTAAAGGAAGCACCTGAAGGATGAATTGAGAGCTAACTGCAGGTCAGTAGGGTGCCTTCAAGCTCAGCAGCTGCATAAATACAGCAAGCCCGACCCCAAGCCAGTTCACCCAAGCAGCTTCTGGACCACACGAGCAGATCTTTGGCCATCAAACCCTGCTAGGGCGAGGGCTGGACCTGCTGCCCCATGCTCATCACTTTGTGTGGGCCCCAGTTCCCCCCAGCAGGACATTTCCCTCCTCCCTCACTGGGATCCATTCCTGCTGTTTTCTCCCCCAAAGCCAGCTCCTGCTCGCCGAGCAGGGATCAAAATGCCGAGCACGCCTCCCTGCAACTTGCGCTGATTTTCGGAAATTGCAGCAAATCAGTGTCGCTGCAAATTGGACGCTTTTTTTGGCTCAGGCTTGATGCAAAGAGGAAAACAAATGGAGTTTTAAAATGCAGCTAATCAAGCCGTTAAAGAGAGGTTAATCCTAACAGATTAATCAGATCGCAAGGGGTTGGGAGAGGAAAGAGCAGGAGAGACAGCAGGCTTGGCCATTCCTTGGGGCGATGCTGCATTTCAGCAAGAGCATGGAGAAGGTGGTGATGTTCCTAGGGGGCAATGGAGAACTACAAGCTTTTCCCCATCTCCTGCAGCCAAATCCCAGCCTCCTGCTGCTTGTTGATCCTGGCCGTCAGCTCAGCCAGGGTATTTGTCATGGGCAGAGCCCCCACAGGCAGCTGAGTGGGCTTGGGCACAAGGACTCGAAAATAATGAGTGACAGTGAAAGGAAGGAGGTTTAAAGAGGGATATTAATGATGTACACCGCTGTATACAACAGCATAATTGCAAAAAATATATATATTAGACCCATTAAGTACTATTATCAATGCCTGGAGCTAATCATTTTGACTTAATGAAACTAATTCCTGTCCCCATGCTGGAGCGATGTCCCTTCCTGGCACAAGTGACGGCGATGCCACCAGCACTGGTGCCCCAGCCACAGCCAGCACTGGGGGCACCCTGGTGCTGCTGCCCTGTGCTCACTGACACCCTTGGTGTTAACTGTGATGAGGAGCCTGGTAAGATCTCCAAAACTTCTCTTGGAAGGTGCAGGAACCCCAAGGTGCCCCCCAGCACCCATCTCAGGGCCCCCATTCTTCACCTCTTTAGAGACCAGAGGAGAAGTAACACTGAGCCAACGCAGCCTCACTGCTACCAACTAAAAACCCCAAAACCCCATAAATCTGGCTTTGCATTGCCTTTTGCTCCATCACCGCAGCCTTCCCACGAGGCCAGGCCTTGGATCCGGAGAGGAGCCTGGGGTCAGCACCAGCCTAGGAAAAGCGCTCACTTGCACCTTGGTTTACCTTCACGCTGGAGATGGTTTAGCTTGATTTATTCCAATTAGTTCTATTTTTTTGTTGTTGTTCTAATGAGCTCTCCTGCAGGCATTCTGTGCTTCATGTCCACCCTCCTCGGCTGCTGTAATGTATTTCAAGGAGATTTCTTAATAAGGAGAGATCTCCAAGGCTGTCTCAGACAGGGGGCTTTTTGTTGCAAGACAAAAGAAGAAAAGGGAGAGGGAATTGGGCTCCTTGGGGGGGGGGGGGGTTGCTGCAGAGCATCTGTCTGGTACACCAAATGGCAGGACGGCCCTTAGTTTTCTGTGGTGTTTCCAGAAGCAGAGTCCTCCCCCCTGGGTACAGCATGTTATCTGCCCGTGGGGGAGGAAGCTGGGGTCTCTGGAAGGGGCTGGTGATGCTGCACAGGGTGGTGGCACAGGCTGGGAGCTGCTGCTGAAATGCTCAGCCTCTGATTTAGGGGATGGGGGGATGGAAAGGCACCTGGTTGTGTTATTTCTATGGCATCGTGTTCTTTTATTACAGGAAAATAAGGCATTTTTGCTTCTCTGTCCCAGTGATTATTGTGTGACAAAACCACCTTTTGGAGACCTGAGGGAAAAAAAAGGGATGAGATTTGCTCTACAAGTAGAGAGCCGGGATGTGGCAAAGCAAAGCCTCCGAAGGAGGAGAAACTCCAAATAGAAACACACACACACACACACACAAAAAAAAAAAAAACTATGTAAAAACAATGCGGACTTCAGCAGAGGAAAACCAGAACCATCATGGGATAGTCTCTGGGGAGAAAAGGAACGGATTCATGCTGAGTGAGCCTGGGTTTGTGTGAGAGCCAGCCGGAAGCGTGCTGAGGGATGCTCTGGGAAGGAAAAAACACCCGAGGAGCTGCATCGAGCCCTGCAGAGACCTGAGCAGGGCAGAGGGGAGCCGGGGGGGGGGGGTGAGGGGCATGGATCCCCCTCGGCCACAGGACGAAGTGGGGCCTCTGAGGATGCCTGGTGCCTCCGGCCCTCCCCGGAGCTGCCTGTGTGCTGCTTACCCTGCCCCGCGTGCTGCCAGCCAAAAGCAATCAGTTCGGCTTTTTGCTTCCATTTTTGGGAAATGAATCCTCAGGGACACACAGAGAGCTTGCCTCGTCCTCGGGGGGGGTGGGACGTGGGATGCCCCTCGGTGCTCCCTGCACGGGAGGCCCCATGCCAGAGGGGGTATTAAACCACAAGGCATAATATGCCATGACACCATAAAATGCAGCATAATTGCAATGAGGCCATAAAAAACGTAACATAATTGGAGTGGTTATCGTAGTGTTTTGTTACGGGGCTGATGGTTTCACAGCCTCATCTCACCCAGGGGCTGAGGACAGACAGACAGCCTCGGGCATGGGGCCGAGCTGCTGGAATCACGCCGCAGCGTTTCCAAACCTGTTCCTCCACCTGCTGAAACACTTGGAGCACTATTTATTTTTAAAGCCTCCCTCGCTGCAGTGATCAGGCAGCACTAGAAAAAGAAAAAGAAAAAAAAGGCACCGATCTGCACCTGCTTTGTTGGCCTGGGGTTCCTGGAGGACCCAGCAGCTCGAGGGGGTGCTCACTGAAGAGGTCCCAGCAGGCTGCCCCTGTTAGGGGCTTTGTTGCCAATGCAGCCTCAGCTGGTAAGGAATTACCACTGCTGCACTTCCCAGCATTGTTTACAAGATGTTATTAGGGAGTACGTGGGGAAACAGAACCAAATAGACCAGAAAGTGAATAAAGAAATAAACCACTTTCGCCCAGCTGCAGATGAGCAGGAGGGAGGCTGAGAATGGAACCCATCTGGGCATTCCCCCTCTCCCCCCCCAAGACAGTTTGGAGAAAATTGCTGGGTTTTAGACACTGAGCCCCATCTCCCCTGTCACCAACACCCACCTAAAAGCTTCTTCCTCTGCTCCAGCTCCCAAAGAGCCAAGCCTGGGCTCTCCCTGCCCCAGGGCTGGAGCCTTCCCCAAATACCCAGGGGTGTAGCAGGGCTCAGCTGCAGCTCGTCCCCCCCAGCCCCTGTGCTGGCAAGGCTGCCGTGCTCAGGGGAATGCCAGGGCCAGGGTTTACAGCACACGGCGGGGCTGTTGTTGGTAACCAAGCCCCGAACGAGCCCGGGTGCAGCATGTGAGCTGTATTTTTAACTCCAAGGCCCTGGCGCCATGGAAAACCAGGTGCCCGCTCCAGGCGCCCATTGGCACCGCTGCTTTGCCGTGCCCTGGGCGTTGGGTTGCAGGGCTGAGCTGCGGCCAGGAGCTTGCTGGGGGACATGTGAGCGGGGATGGTGTGGGGACAAACCCCAGTTTCCCAGCTGAGGCGCTGGTTTAGCATCCCCAAGTAGGAACAAAGGTGTGTAACCCATCCAGAGGGTACGGAAATGCCCACGAACATCCCCATCTGCCCCTGCCCTCGCCTCCCAGCCCTCCAGCTCAGCCAAGACCAGCAGAGGCTAAGAACATCAACTCATCTTTATTCTTCAAGTCTGAAAAGTAAAAGCACAAGTTCTCTTTGGAAAAAGAAAAAAAAAAATGTTCAAACATGCAGACAGTTTACGTTTCTCAGCAGGTCCGGTGGGAGGTTGGCTGTCAGGGGACAGGGCTGTGCCATTGGCCCCTGCCGCCGGACACGTGCCTTTGGGCTGGCGAGGGGCCGTTTGTGGAGATGGAGTTCAAAAAAAAACAAAACACCAAAAACAGAGAAGAAGAAGACGACACAGGACCACGGGGTTCCACTTCAATTTAAGAGGAGAAAAGGGCACTTTTTTGCTATCATTACAAACATCCCGCCTGCTCACCTTACAGCAAAATAAAACAAAAGGACCGTTCTGCTCGGTCTGACGGACACAAAACCCTCTACCGGAGCATCAGACGGCCGCAAAACCGCGGTGATGGTGGCCTGGCAGCCATGGCAGCTGGTCCCAGGGGGCGGCGGGCGCTGCCATCCCCGCGAGCAGGAGAGGCTGTGCCCCGGGGCCACCCCGCTGGGGACCGGGGAGCAGGGTCAGGGGGGAGCAGGGAGCAGAGAGGAGGCCGCCGGGGTGCGGGGGGCCGTCAGGCGCAGGTGGCCTCCGGGTTCTCCACGGGGATCTCACTGCCGCAGCCGCCCTCACCGTACTGCTGGTATGGGGGGATCTGGGGCGCCTCGATAATCAGCAGCCCCTCTGGTGACAAGGAGGCGAAGACGGTGATGGGGTCCACCTCATAGGGCAGCCTGGAGCAGGGACAGAGAGACAAACGGGTTTAGGAGCTGGGGTGGCCGTGTGGCTCGCATCATCCCTGCTGGGAATGCCCCCATGGGCAGGGTCAGCGGCCCTCGCGGCACTCTCCAAATCCCCCTGTTGTTCCCGTAGCTCCCAGGAACGCGCTGGGGATATTTAGAGCGGTCTCTTGGCCGCCTCGCCACCCCCCGGGCACTCTGTTTAATCTCTGCGGCAGATGTGTTTGACAGGACATCACCGCCGCCTGCGCCGGGTCGGCTTCTGCAGAGCACGAGTAAATCAGCCCCGTGCCGCTGCCTGCATCGTGCCCAGCGCCTTGCCCGTAAAAGGAGCCTCGGCGCCTGCCTCTCGCCCGGCGCGGCCACCCTGCGCATGCAGCTTTTTCCCAGGAATATTTTGGGGAAGCCAAGCGGCAGAAGCCCCCGCCGCTTCCTTGCGGTTTGCACCTGGTGCTGGCTCACCTGCCCCGCTGCTCTTACCTGAGTGAGTCAAGGCGATAGTGATCTGCCTGACGTCATTCGGATATGCGCTCGGGTACGCACGCGGCCGCGCGCTGATGAATGGGTGTATTTTGGGGCTGGTGATGGGATCAGCGCATTGCGGCCCCGCAGGATGTGCTGGCATCGTGCACCCCTCTCCTACTGGGGTCCAAAATGCAGGGAGGGGACCGAGAAGCACCCCGGGCACTGCTCCGTGCCTGCCCGCTCTCATGTCAGGGCAGATTTTGGGGTGGAGACAGCAGTGCTGTGGCCATCCCATGTCACAGGGATGGGGTTGTGCTTGTAGAGGGCGTAGGAGGATGCCCCGGGGCCGGGTGATACCTACTGAATTTTCTTGGTGAAGTTCTTGGAGACGATGCCTCCTTCCACCTGCTGCTCCTCGTGTTTGCCTGGGGGGAAGGACAAACACGGTGTCACCACCCCGCAGGGCTCCTTTGGTTAACCCAACGAGCAAAACAAAACAAAACCCAGGAAACTTTCCAAAGGAGAGGTTTTCCCTTCCCCAGCACAGAGGCTTCCACGTGGGGAGGGAGACGCCAGACCCAGCCAGGCCTTGAGCTTAAAATGGGAGCGATCGTCACAATGAAGTGATTCAAAAAAAAAAAAAAAAAAAAAAGTAAGGGAGATGCCAGCAGCTTGAGGCAGCAGCAAATGCCCGGCCTCTGGGGCTGCACTGCTCAGAGGAGGAGGAAATGGAGGAGGAGGGGGTGTTTTCCGCTGCCAAACACCTTTGTTTCCCATGAAGGCCTGGGCCCTTCTTGCTGCCAAGAGATGGAGCTGAAGAAGGAGCCCCCAGAGGTGATAAAATCTTTGGAGGGGCCCCATCCCCTCTCCCCCATCCTCCACCAAGCTGCCAGGTGCTGCATGAGGACCCCCCGATGGGGCTGGAGCTCTGAGGCTGCTTGGCCTCCCCCGACCCTCAGTGTCCCCCCACACCCCAAATCAGCCCCCGGGGCAAATTCTGTGGCACAGCAGCCTGAGGAAGTGCAGGACATTGGCCCGGGGGATGCTTGGGGCCAGGGGTGAAGTGTTGGGGCGTCACGGCTGGATTTTAGGGAGGTGCTTCTGGCTGCCTCGCTCTCGGCCCCTTTAAAGGGAATCTCCCTCTCTCCCTCTGCTCTGGCCTCACACGGCTATAATTAACCCAGACAAGCTGGGGCCCCTCTCAGCAGCTTGCTGCTGGGTGCCAGCTGGGACTGAAATCGGGGAGATTTACCCCAAAGGAGGCTTTTCCCTTCCATTTTGGCAGCAAGCGTGCCGCCACGGCTCCTGAGCTGGGTCCCCCACCACATCCCCAACCCCTTCTGCACCGAGCCCATGGGGACACCGCAGGCAGGGCAGGACCTTCGCACCCCATCCTCCTCCTCCCCACACCTCGGCTCTCACCTGACACCTCGACGTAGCCGTCCTTGGTTTTGACCGTCAGCTCCTCGGGTTTGAAGCTGTGCACGTTGACGCACACCTTCCAGGGCTCGCGGGAGGCGGGCACAGGGCTGCGGCTCTCGGGGTACCCCCCGAAGCGGGCACCGTAGCCAGGGGCCATGGCGGAGGCGCGGGCCATGCCGGCACGCAGCGGGCCCGGCCAGGTGGTGGTGAGCCGGGGCCGAGCCCAGTCGGGCCAGTCCGCCGTCAGGTCCCCGGGGAAGGGCGACATGCCGAAATCATCGTCCAGGAGGCGCGAGGTCAAGCCGGGCTCCCGGAAAGGGTCGCGGACGCTTCGCCTGCCGGGGTAATGGCAGGAGAAGGGCAGCTGGCTGTCGGCCATGGCTCGCCGCTCCGGCGGCTCGGGGCTCACGGAGCCTCAGTGGGGCCGCTCCTGGCTGCAAAATTCCCCGGGGAGCCCGGCCCGGGGCAGGCGCATCCACGCGGGCGGGGGCTCAGGCGGGCGCGGTGGGGGCTGCTCCCTCCCCGGCACCAGGCGGAGGGCGACGGAGGAACCCCGGTTCAGGGCTGAACCATTCGGCGCTTGAGAAGCAAGTGCAGGAAGGACGGAGGAGATCTCTGGACCAAGAAAAAAAAAAAAAAAAAAGCTTCCTGGTTGGCTTCAGTCCCAGGGATCGAGCGGTGGAAAATAAAACTTCTCAGGCGGAGAAGGAAAAAAAAACACAAACAAACACGAATATCCCAAGATTAAAAGCTTATCTCTCCCCTCTGTCTCCTACAATCACGGTCCGGCTTCCCCGCCGCTCCCGAGTGAGAGCTGCAATAAATGCTTGAGCTCGGAGCCGAGAAACTTCTGTAACCTTCCAGCCGCCGGGCGAGCGCTATTTATATGGCTTTGGGAGGGGGGAGGCTGTGTTTTGCAATTCCTGCCCTGTCAGCCGAGTATTTTGGAGAGGATGAAACAGCCGTGGAGAATCTGGGCTGCGGCAGCTGACCTCTCCCGCTGGCCTGAGGATCCCGGCAGCCACAGGGCCACGGCGTTTTCAGCAGCTGCCCCGGCCCCTGCCTAAAAATAACCCCGGAGCTCATCGCTTTCACCCCAATGTCACCCATTAAAAATACCCCCTCGGTGGGTCCGGCCCCCGCACTGTATGGCCACGTGTCCCCCTGCCACCGAGCAGCCCACTGTGCTGGGAAATGTGTCACCACCATCCCCCAGCATGGCACGCGAGGGGACAAAGCTGGTTGGGATTTGCAGACTGATGCCCGGGGCTGGGCCTGGAGCAATGTTCCCAAACTGCCTGGGGGGGAGTGTGACCCCACAAAGCAGCCAGGCACGGTCCTCAGCCCCTCGCCCTCCTCCTCCTCACCGCATGCCTGGCCCTGCCGCAGCAGGGCGAGGCGCTAATCACAGCCCGCGTGGTGGTGGCGGAGCTAATTACAGGGCAGCGCGCAGGGGGAAGGGGCGCGGTGGCGGTGGCGCGAGTGGCGTACCCGGTGGTGCGAGTGGGGGTACCTGGTGGCAGCAAGGGGAGCCCCTGCACGGCTGGGGTGGGTGGGCGATGCGGCACGCCGGGGGATGTCGCCGAGGATGCGCAGTGCCGGGTGCTGGATCGCTTCCTCACGCCGTGTCCTCTCCCCGGCTCTGCCTCCCGCTCCCGCTCTCCAGCATCTGCAATTTTTCTAATGGACTCGATGGCACTAATTGCAGCGGGGAGGCTGTAACGCGCTGCAGGCCGCACAGCAATTCAGCTGCTGGTCACTCTGACGGCATTAATCACGCTGCGCCGACGCAGCACCGCTGGGGAGGGAGCTGCCTGTGCTGGAGTAGGGAACGGCCGCTTCCCCTGCTCATCCCTCAGCTCCTGCACCGCTGCGTGCGCGGGGGCATGGCCAGCATGGCGGGGGCTCCCTGGGGACCAAAGGGGATGCCCTGGAGATGCCTGGGAGGAGCAGGGAGGCAGCTGCCAGCAGAGGCCAAAGCGTCCTTCTCTGTCCCTTTGTCCTGCCTGGCAGAGGGCTCCCCCCAGTCAGGGTGACACAGGTGTCCTGGGGGTGACACCGGCCCATGGAAAGAGGGGTTGAGCCTCGGGGAGGTTTGGTGCAGCCCCATGGCCACCACCATCCCTGCTGCATTTCCAGGAGCCTCCCCACATCCTCAGTCCCGTATCTCCCCAGTAGCTCCGGGCCATCCTCCCTCCCCGGCCAGGAATTTGCCTTGTCGCCTTGTTTACCCCGATTAGTCACACGTCCCTCTCCGGGACCATCCCGATTTAGCTCCTGTTGTCACTCCAAACCTCCCAGTCGCCTCCCACCGCCCAGCCGGCCCCACAGCTGCCAGCGGCACCACGTCAGCTCTGGGGAGCGCAGCACGGCGCCCCATCTGCCGAGGGACGTGGGGACACTGCCCCATGTCCCTGTTGTCTCTGTTCCTTGGCCGGAGCCTTCCCAGGCACACATCTGAGCTGCCATCGGGGCTCAGCCCAGAGCCATGACCAGTGCTCACAGCTGGTCCCAAGGAGCATCCCCAGGTGAGGGGCATCATCCCTGTGGAGCCCCCAAGCCCTGACCCCCCCTGGCTCGACAGCTGTGTTGCTGGCTTGCTCTAGCAGTGGCTGAACTGGAGGGTGACCCAAATCCCACAGCAAAGGGCAGCAAAATCCTGGCCCAGTGAGGAAAGGAGATCTGGCAGGAACCCGAACAACTGTTTTTGCTCCAGTCCGTGCCCCGAGGACCCAGTTCTCAGCAGCTGAGAGTGCAGGCACATGTCCTGCCCCAGCGAGCAGCTGAAAGAACCCAAAATATCCTGCCGCACCCAGCCGCATCCAAAAGGAACATGAGAAACGGGGCTGTGATGAGAACCAGATACCATCTGAATCTTTATTGGAACCCTTTTTCTAAACAGGCTAACAACTCAAATACCCCAGGAAGACTAAAGAATACAGTATGCATTTCCATGGAAAGCAAAGGTAGTTTTACAATGGAGTCAAATGAACAGATGCGCCGGTGTAATTTGGTACGTAATCAACCAACAGGCGAGAAAACAGGGACACCGTTTCCCTGGCAGATTTTCTCCTGTCTAGGCTTTTGTTCTAGATCTCCCCATTCCCTGGATTTTGAACATGGAGAGCTGCCCTGGTGAGGCTCGGGGTGCTGTTCTTTGAGCAAGAGCCCAATAGTCAGGCTGCTTTACCGTGAAGCTGTTGCTGCAACAGCGGATGTAGCGGTGCTTTAGAGACCCTCCCGATCCTGTGCAAACTTCCAGGTAGCAGCAAAAGTCATAGGAATTATCCATCCTCGAGTACAGAGATAATAAACCCCTGCTGGACACTAAAGGGCAAAGACTTCAGTTAGGCACCTAAATCCATCCCTTTCTCAAGCAAATACCCTACTTCAAACAAATGCCTTTGTTTCAAAGAAGGGAGCGATGCCTGCAGCTGGCTCCTGCTCGTCGCAGCCCTTGGGAGAGGACAGGAGCGAGCTCCGCAGTCCTGATCTCTCTCCCTGAATCTCTGGTGACTGAGCTCCCAATGAGCCTCGCTGGGCTGGCAGGTGCCCCCGAGCTGGCAGAGGCCAGCCCCCGCGGTACGTCAGCTCTCTCCAGAGTATACGGCACGCCTCGCTGCATGCAAAAGGCTCAAATGTCCCTGGACCCAATGGCAAGACCCAAATAGTTTTTCTAAGTAATGCTGAATAAATAGGAGAAATAAATATTAAATAAGAGGCTGAGTCCTCTCAGCCGTTTCAATATATACAATGCATAGCAAAATAATGTTGATTGGCTGTTGCAGACAGGTTTGGTACAGCGTCAGTCCCCCAGAACAACAAAAACATGGGGAAAAGTTAGGTCAACATAAAGCAGAGCACAAGCGAGTGCTGCAGCCTGTGGTGAAATAACACAACAGGGCTCTGCAATATCCCTTCTCTGCGCTTTTCAGCAAAACCGCAGGGGGATCGGGCTGGGTTTGCTGGAATCTGGCCCCGATGCATGGGCTGGGAGAGGAGGAACCTCAAGACAAGGCTGGTCCAGGGAGCAGGGAGCGTCCCGGGGAGACACGTGGGCTGTGGGTGCTGCGTCGTGTGCTCTGCCGTGCAAAGGCAACTGGGATGCTCGGGATGGAAACAAAATCACGGGCAGGAAGGAGCCCTTGAATGAGGAAAGAGAACTCTACCCTCTGAGACAGCGCTTCCTAAAGGTGGCAGAGAGATTCCCCCAAAGCCTGGCAGCTCTCGGTGAGGCCCCAGCTGCTCCTGGGTGCAGCCATTCACCTGCACCACAAGGAACGAGCTGCCCGCCAGCTGGAAGCTGCTCCGTGCGGACAGCAGCAGCCTGGGATGCTGGACACAGAGCAAAAAAAAATCCCCTAACAGCAACAAATGAGTGAAAATGCAAAGAAAAAAAAAAAAAAGCACTGGCAAAAGGCACAGAGACAGAAAAGCTCAGGGGCTTCTCGCAAACTGCCAGAAAACCCAGTTATCCATTGACAGGGAGGTCGATGGTCCGGATTGTACAGAAAAACCTTAAATAAGTTAAAAAATAAAGAGATAAATACCACTGAGGGAAACATTTATGTATATGCGCACAGGCACATACACACACACACACACGTACACGCAGACGGTTAGGTCCTGTCACCGGCGGCTGGATTTTGCAAGCACCTCCCGCACACAGCTCGCTCTCTCACGGTCTGGCTTCTTCAGTTTTTCCATGGGTGGGTCGTGGCGCGGCGATAAACAACACCGGGGAGTCCTGGCGACGGCGCCCTCCTCCCAGGGAAGCCGGCGGAGCGGTGCCGAGCAGCCCGGTTTCGGCAGCGGGGCCGGGGGAAGCAGGGCTGGCAGCAGCTGGAGCCCGGCCCGCAGAGCAGCCACCCCTGGCCGAGAGGCAGGCGCTGCGAGAACCTCTACACAACAACAGCGACACGGAGACGTTCAAGACAGGCAAACAGGTCCAAAAATAACTTACTGTCCCTCCCCCCGCAACCTCCCCCTCCCCCCCAGAAATAGAATAAATAAATACTGGTAATGGCGGCCACCTGCATCTGTTTGGTACAATTAAAAAATAGAATAATAATAAATAAATAAATAAATAGATAAATAAAGAGGTTTGCTCCAACGCAAGTCACTTGGGAAACCCCAGGAGCGTTTAGCTGCCATGGACTGTGCAGGCGGAGGCAGTCCTGGAGGCGCGGGGCAGCCGGACAGGTGCGAGAGCCCCTGGTCATCTCCCATCCTGCGGTCGGCACGTGCCACTGCCCCCGACGCGGCGTTTGTTCATCCGTCCCCAGCCACGAGGAACTCAAGTCAGTGTTGGGTTTGGCTACGTACACCGGTTGCACAAAGCTCTTCATTTCTTCCCTGGTTTTTGCACGCCTGGCTCGCTGCTACCTTGCTGCAGACACCAGTGTGCGTTCAGGGGTGCTCGGGCAGGAGGCAACTCTCCGTGCACCGGTGGATTTGGGGTTGGGTCTCCAGTCACTGTGATCGTTTCTTCTACGGAGCATTCAAATGCCAAACTGGGAGAGATTCTCGGGGGAAGAAGCGTGAGGTTTTCAGCCCTTTTACAAGAAGGGAGCTCACCGCAAAAGATGGCCAAGGGGCTGCTGCCTGGCCCAGGGCAGGGGAAGGAAGCAGCACCCTGCTGCACGAACACCCCGTCTCCAATCCCCAGCCACAGCCCCCTGATTTGCTCAGCCCTGCCAGGAACATGCTTCCCTGTGCCCTAGGAAGTGGCCTCCCAGGAGATGGATGTCTCCCCACGGAGCAGCCCTAGGAGCCCAGCTCTGAGCCTCTGCCCAAAATGCCACCCTCAAATTACCCCCACAGAGCAAGGCAGGGGGACCAGGAAATAAGCGGGGCTCGGGCTGGAAGGCACAGGGCAAGGGGGACCAGCAGTGGCAAGGAGACTGGGAAAAGGGGACCTGTGGCATCAAGCCTCCCCGTGCACCAGCCAGGTGGAAGTATAACCCTCGCTACTGTTTTTTTTTTCCAACAGATAACACGCTTATTTGCTTGATAAGGCAATCATCCAGGCTGTGTTTGTCTTTCGTCTGCTCACAGCTTGGCCCCTCTACCTGCTGCCAGCAGGAGCAGGCTCCGGGTAACCCTTTATCTGGTGAGTTTGCTTTCCTTTCTAAGCCTTCTCCTCCTCCAGCAGATGCTGGCTCCCCTTAGCCCTTTTCTGTGACACTTACATGACACACCTCCTTGACTCATTAAGCCCAAACTTGTTAATAATCACGCAGGATGGAAGGGGAGGGGATGGAAAAAGGGAGGGAGGGAAGTCTTAAGCCTAAATTAGCGTCTCTAAGCAGCCAGGTGTTGTAAGAGAAAGAAAATCCTCAGCACCAGCTCAGCCTGTGCTGGGAGAAGCCTTTGTTACCCTGCAAAACACAGTAATTGCGCAGGCAGCTGGGCTGGCAAGCCTGGCAGGGAGACAAAACCGCAGGGCCGCCCAGGCAGGCAGGGCCCTCCTGGGAAAAACAGGCAATTAGTGGGGGCCCTTCCTGTCCCCCCACGCCGCTCCGTGTCCTCCCAGCACCAAACCGGGGCCCTGTGCGCCCCGCGGCAGCTGCAGGGAGGGGAAGAGCCTTGGAGCGATGCAGTGCTGGGGGAGGCCTGACCCTGTGCCGTGTGTCGGGGAGCCGCTCGGTCACCCCGTGGCCAGAGCTGAGAGCAGAGCCTTTTCGGCTGTGCAGTGCCAGGGAGGGAAAATATCCTCTTGTCTTACACTCGGAGTGATGGGGATGGTGATCCTGCCTTTGAGGGGAGCCTGAGTGTCTCAAGGAGAAATTATTTCCCCAGACCCTCCTTCTATTGACAACTGCTGTCTGTTAGAATGGGGAGCTGGGATCCCCTGGCTCACACAGTGCCCTTCTGACCCGCTATGCTCTCCCTACACCTCGCTGGAGTTAACCCAGCTCCCTTGTCTCCTCACAGTCCCACCTTGCTCTCAAAGATCAAGGAAACCTTAGAAACACCTGAACTGTCCCTAAACTGCAGGAGAGTCCTCCGAGAAGGGAACCCACGGCCTCACCTCTCACGCTGTGGCACCGACTCCCCACTCCCAAATCTGCTTCAGAGCCCAGCAGCGCATTCACGAGTCACAGCGCTGGGGGAAACAGAATGACCCTGCGAAAGATGAATGCACACCTGGTAGGAAAGGGCAGGAGTTGTTGTTTTTTTTCCCTGGAATTAACATCAGGAGGGATTTCTAGAATTCTATTCATAGCAGAGACTGCTTTATGGCAATAAATACATATTCTCATGGAAGAGGCCTGCTGCAGAGTGGGCAGAAACTCTGGAGGAGACACCCATGGGGCCTGGTATTTGTCTTGGTTATGACAGGTCACCCCCACTCATCACCAAAGCTTCCCAGCAAATTCCTCCCTAAATGTGTCTCTTCCTCCAAGGGAAATTAATCTGCTGGCAACCGGTTTGGCAGAAGAGCAAGGAGACAAATTCTTCCTTTGGACCAGCTGGTGGCTCTCGGAGAACGGCGGCGATGGGGAGGTGGGGGATGTTGGTGAGGACGGAGAAGATCTGTTGTAACAAGCTCTCCGTAGGGCACTGACCCTTCTTCCAGCCCCGGCTGGGGGAGCCGGGACAGATCCATCCTCTCTGCAAGGTGGCAAATGGGCTGCACCGGGCGCACGCGGCCTCTTACTCTGTCCAAAGTGGGGAAGGGAGACCCGGTGCTGCCATCACATCGGTATCAGGGATGATTGCTATCGATGGCCGGGTAGGTGGGAAGGACGTGGAGAATGCCAGGAATTCGGAGGTGCCGGCAGCCTGTGAGCCCTCGGCGGCACTCCCTAGCGCCGCAGGCTGTCGGAGCTGCCTCCTGACTCAGAGCTCCTGCTCCGGCTGCGGCTGCTTCTGGGGCCTGAGCTGCGGCTGCGGCTCCTGCCCTCCCCGCTGCTGCTGCTCCAGCTGCGGCTCCGGCTTGTCCGGGAGCTGGAGTAGCTCCGGCTCCGGCTCGGGGAGCGGCTAAAGCTGCTGTACCAAGAGGAATAGCTGCTGGCGCTGCTGGAGGAAGGACTGGGCCGATAGTAGGGGATGGGGCGTTTGCGGGCACTGTGGGGGCAAAAAGATGTGGATTACCAGGAACACCAGGACAGATTTACTGCCTAAATCTCCAAAACGCACTGTTCACTCCGTACGACAGCCTCCCAGCTTGTTTGTTTATTTAAAAGAAATAAAGTAGGTAGCTGACAGGCTTTGGGATTCCAGCCACCCACTTCCAGGGCCCTGGGGAACGCCCCAAGCACCAAGTCTGAGGCTGGGCGCTGCCTGATGCTGTCCCCAGAAGCCCTCAGCTTGAGGGTGACAGGCTCTCTCTGTACCTGGGACATCTACCACAGGAAGTGGTGGAGCAAAAAGCCTGTAGGGAGATGCATCTCGTATCTGATGGTCAAGTCCCTTCTCTGACTTCATCTGCCTTTTTTCTTCAGTGGCTGTAAATGAGACCCCTGCATCCTCTCTCTGCCTCTAGCTGCAATTCCTGAAGCTCTAGGAGTGGCAGACGGGCCTGCTGATCAGGCTCAGGGGAACCAGTCTCCTGCTGGAGCAACCTCCATAGGCAAGGGCTGGGACCAGAGAACAGCCCACGTCCCCCAGCAGCAGCACTGAACCTGCCTCCCTCTGAAGGACAAGCCTGTGTCACAGAACGTCCCCGTACCTCGTGATGCGCCGAGCTTCCAGGTGGCTGGGGGAGTCTCTCCTGCGCTTCCTCAGGGGCGAGTAGGAGCACCGCCGCCGCCGGTCGCGCTCCCTGTGCGACTCCTTCTCGCTGGAGCCATACTTGTGCTCTCGCTCACGGTCCCTAGGGCAGGTTGGGAACAGTCAGCGCTGGGCTCGTGCGGGTGCAGTTGGCTGGGTGGGGGTTGAATGCACAGAAAAGGACCCACAAAGGCACGCAGCTCCGAAAGGGAGCACCCTAAAGCTCAGAGCTCTGGTGGCATCAGCCCTGCACACACAGTCCGCTGGGCAGCGAGACACTCCTCCGGCCTGATGGACGGACACTGACCAGTTCTGGGCTGCCAGGAGGATTCAGCAGCCTCCCGGCTGCCCACGCTGCTGAGCTAAGATGGCTTCCCCGTACCCATGCCTGTAGCTGCGCTCGGTATTTCCACAGCTCTGCTAAAGCTGCTCTCGCAAAACCAGGCGAGCACAGCCCTGCCAGCGGGCCCCACGCGCGCCGAGGGCCCCAGGTATCCCTGCAGGGCCACGCGGCTCCGCACGGCTCGCCAGAAGGAGTGTCGGGGTTGCTATGGTTTTATCTTTTGTTAAATTCCCGTACACGTCAGCGCAGGCCCTTCTGTGGAGCACGGATGATTTCATACACCCCGTTCCCTGCTCGCTGCCATCTGCAAAGCGCTACGTTACAGACCAGGAGCCCGGGCCCTGCACACAGGAAACGTTCTCCTACGGCAGAGCAGGGACTGTCGCAGCTTGCAGGAATCAAGCCCTGGGAATGTAACATTTAAGGGTGCCAAATGTTCACAGTATGCTCAGCAGCAGAGATGTTACCAGAAAAAAAAAAACTGCCCAAAGGCATCTCCGGGGCTGAGCTGTGAGATGCGTGTCTTCTGCAGGGTGTGGAGTGAGCAGAGTCGCCTGGACCGTGCTTCCCCTTGCATGGCTGAACGAGCGCCAGCACGAGGGTACCTGGCATCTGCCCACATAGCAGGGACACTTCTCAGAGCCTGACACCTCTTTGGCAGAGCTGCAGCCCTGAAAAGCGGAGCGTCTTTCCCTGCTGCACTACGATTTCTCTCTGACAAGGGCTGCAGCCCCGCCGCAGGGGTGTGCTGCTGGCTGCCGTGGGCTTTTTGGATGATGGAAGCCACGGGCAGACCTGGCTGGAGCCTAATGCTCTGCCCACTGCTGCTGGCCCCCAGCACGACAGGGAGGGCACTCCCCGGGTTTTCCTGTGAGCCACCTCCTACTTGCACGAGGCCCTGGCAAACATCACCGAGCAGCCATCTGTGCACTCTGCCGAGCAGCGCGTCCTTCACAGCAGCTCGGAGCGGAGGAAGAGCCGCCTCGCATGCCACGCGCTCTGAGTTTGAGGTGCTGCAGTGCTTCAGTGCTGGGGATATACCAGCCTCCCTCCCAGCCCTGAGAGCGGGACATTTCAGGGTGAAATTCCCCTGAATCAGTGCAGGGTGGTTATTCCTCGGCTACAGGAAATCCCCTCTTGCCACAGAAAGCGCAAGGCTCACTGCTGGTGCCTCTGCACCAGCTCTGGGGCAGTAAGTGGGAAGATATTTCCCTAGGGCTGCAGGCCAACATAACATATGGATGTAAACCTTGTCCTGTGTCTCACTGCTCCTCTTTCACTCTGCTGAGTATTGGGGTGCCTGAAGCACCCAGTGAGGAAGCTCGGGGAGTAGTTTGGGGCTGACAGAGGGCACCAGAAAGCAGGCTGGAGTACAAGCAAGCGATGGAGGCAGTGGAAAGGCATGAGACAGCAATTACCACATGCAGAGACAGCTGTACCTGCTAGGGCTGTAGCGGGAGTAACTGGGGCTCCGGCGAGGCTTTGAACTCCTGCTTCCAGGACTTTTTTTGCAGGATTTGGAAGAATAGCTGGGGGACCGTGAAGAAGACCTGGGGATAGGGAATAAACACGTGAGTTAAAGATGCTGGAAGATGAGACAGTACCAGGCTCCTTCTAATCTTAGCTACTGTGGGGAAGAGACGTCCCATATTTCAGCAGCTATGTGGCTCCCTACCCACACACACAAACCCTCTCACCCACTTCCCTGAGGAGTCTGACAGCCTGCAAGGGGCTGGACGTTGCCCAGGGTCACAGAGACAGCCGTTTGCACTGGCCTTACCTCTTCCCTGAGGAGCAGGACCTGCTTCGGGAGTACCTGGGGGAGGCCCTGTGGTGTGAGGAGTGGGAGCGGCTGGAGCGGCTGGAGCCAGGGGAGGACCTGCCTGTGCTGCTGTACGACTCGCTGCGGGAGCACGGCCTTGCTGGGGAGCTGGGGGCTGGGGACAGGGACAAATTTCGCTTCTTCTCCTCCGAACAGCTGAGACACAAGGACAGGCATGCTCTGAAAACATACATATTTGGGTGGTCAGTTAAGCCGTGGCTTAGAGCTTACATAAGCTAACAGCACTCCCATCCTCCCAGTCCCAAAGCGGGGATAAGAACCTCCTGGTTTCCTGGGCTCCTGCTGCAGGAAGCCCAGCATGTGTGGTCAGAGCACAAGAGCTCAGCCTCCAGGCTGTGGGCCAGGTCTCAGGCAGCACTTCTGCCCCGTGCCCTGCAGGCCCTGGGGAAGCAAGCAGCAAGGCAAAGAGAAGCCCTGCAGCGAGGCAAGCCAGAGCTCCGGGCCCACACAGCAGTGTGAGCAGGCACATCCCATTGCCTTTTGGGAGGCCTGTGTGAATCCCTGCACTTCCAGAAGTGTCCTGGCTGTGCATCGGGGCTGGCCTACCAACAGCAGTGGCCAGCTGCAATTCCAGCTCCACCCATGCGAAGGCAGAGTTATCCCACTGGAGTCACGGTGTGAGAAGTACATAGGGCCTCAAAATTGTATCCTCTGACTGAAAATTCGGGACTCGTTCTTCCTAATACCAATTCCCCTGGCTCCTTCCCACTCCTGGACCACAGCTTGGCTCTAACTTTTGGTGTTTAAGACCTGAGGGCCTGGAATCACCCCCTAACACCACAGCCTGAGCACGGCCTTGGGTACCAGCCCTTGTGCTTCAGCGCCTTCATCCTCCACATCAGCAGGCAAATCCCCAGGAAAGGGAGGCAGTGATGGAGGCTGGCACTTACGTCCCTCTCCTGATGATGTCCTGTGGCACCAGACTGTGTTTGACTCCAGCTCCAGCAGCACTGTGGTGCCAGTGCACAGAGCTGCTGCTGTTATCCCACAGCCAGCATGGCACCTCCCTCTCCCTGTGCTCCCCACATGCACAAAATGCTATCTGGTCCCTCAGGACCAGTCCTGAAAAGAGGCAGGAAGGGACAGACTGTATTTGTCTCATTGCACAGGTGAAAAAACAGCCCGTAATGGTTTTTGTGAAAATGAACCCCATTCCCCTTCCCCACAGTAAAATAATTCAGAAGGGAACCCCTCAGGCACCTTTCCAGAATTTGCCCTTAAGGGCCAACGACACGGTTGTGTCCAGCAGAGCAGGGCTGTGCTCAGGACACAGCTCTGCATGGGGGAAAACCCCAGGCAAGCTGTATTAACACAAAAGAGCAGGCACGGGCATTGCCCAGGGGTGCGACAGCTGGATTTTCATCTTCCTCCACAAGCTAAAACATTGCTCAATGCTAGGTTCCCAAATCCAGACTGGCAAGACCGCGGGTCTGATTTAGATCTAACTTTCTCCAGACCACAAAAACCTCCCTGCCAGCTCACCGCTGCAACTGGCAAGCAGGCAGGAGATACAGAGCAACGCCGTAGCAGGTATTTGGCTGCCAGCAGCAGCTACTGGTAATCACTGACCTTCGGTCTTGTCCCTGGGCATCTGGAGACAGATTTTCCAAAGCTGTCGCCTTGGTCTGGGAAAAGCAACTGGAGAAGGAATTTCCTGAATCAGAGCTGTTATCACTGTTGGCCAGTTTGGGCTTCCCGGACGAGAAGACATGGCCAAAGCCATCATGGACTAGACTTCTTTTCTCCTGGCTGTCCTTTGACCTGGATGAGCTCGTTTGAGTGGAGGGAGGGGAGGAAGTATCGTTTCCTGAGTCATATTCATGATACTCTCCGTTCTGGCTGGCTAGGTTGCCAGGCGGGCTGTCTGTTTTGGTAAAGAGGTCAGCAGAAGACCCTGACTGAGAGATCTGAAAGCAAAAAAGCCATGTGGCATTGTTTGAACATTTTTTGAGGGTGGTTGGTTTTGGTTTTACTTTGTGTTTTTGTTTTTTTTTTTTAAATAAACCCAGAAATTTTACCATCATGATGCACTGAAACAAAAGGAAAGGAAAGAAACAAACAAAGTAAGAAAGCAAGAAAGAAAAAGAAGAAAGAGAAGAAAACAAAAGCACATATCCCTGAAAGAAATCCACAGTAAGAAGAAACTTCTTTTCCCCCTGCTATGATAACGGGAAGATTTAGAGATCATGCAAAGAGTATCAGCATGCGATTCATGTTAAACAAAAGAGTTCAACAAAGTAAACGGGCAACCAAACAATCAAAGGAACTAACTAAATAAAAAAGGTGTAACAGAGGAAAAAGCCCTTATTTAACCTAAAAGGAGGGAAATTAAAAAAAAAATAAAAATAAAAGAATATACATACAAAAAAAACTACATAATTCTTGGGGGGAAAAAAAGGAAACAAATTCTTAAATGAGTGATTTTTTTAAAAAAAGCTTCCTTAATAAAGAGGGTGAATAAATGTCACTAAAACAAGTAAAAATCAAATCAAATCAAGGGGTTCTGTACATATAAAACTGGCAAATAAACAAGCTTAGCACTCTGAAAATTAAAAATATATATATAAAATTAAAATGGGGAAGGGGGGAAAAAAAAGAAAAAACCCTCTGGAAATAAAAGGTATACAGACATTTCTTTGTGTGCTTTTTTCCCCCTGAAGAAGATATAGCTAATGCGCTCAAGTGACCTCTAATAAATTCCCTGGTGTCTTGCGGATAGCATCCACTTACCCATCAAGAACTCCTCCTTTAGTAGGTAAGGTGTAAGAAAAAAGGAAGAGCGGGCAACATAAGTCCATCATTAGAGTCTCATATTACATGAAAAAAACATAAACCCTCTCTTCAATCCACACTGCCAACTGTTCACTTGACTCCGCTATGTAAATGTCAAGCCTGCTTTTTGTCTGCTTGCTTGTCTCACTTATTATTCATTTTTGTTTCCTTCTGGTTTAAATTAGGCTATCCAGCCAGCTCCTGGAGGCTGATCACTTGTGCTGAAAAGTCATGGCTTGCGCTAAATCCCCTCGGGTTTCCTGGTGGCCCACAGATACATGGAAGTAGCAAAAGGAGCTTGGAGGAAGAAGAAAAAAAAAAATAAAGTAGAGGAGGGAAAAATATTCCCCTTGTTTTGCTGGTTTGGAGACCTATTGGGATGGATGAGAGCCCTGCTCCTGCTAGCTGTGGTGTTCAGCCATACCCAGGCTGGTTTTGGTGGGCTGCTGACCCTGATGTGGTGAGCAAGGACCCCGTGTCCACGTGGCTGCCTTGGCCAGGGCTGTCAGCTGGGACCCTCAGCACCACCAGGGGCTTTACATCATTTGAATATTTTAACCCTTCTGTTTTAGCTTTATTCATATCCATTAGAGCCAGGACAGTAACGTATCAGCACTGGGCAGTGGGGCTAGGTTAGTGCCAGCGCCTGCTCTTGCTATGGGGAGAATTAGGGCCAAACACGGACCCAGCACGTCTGCACCCTCGTGTGGCATCCTCCTCTTTCACTGCTCTCCTAACTCCCACCCATAGTGTTCATCCAGGATTTGCAGTGTGGACACGTACACTTGGATCCCCCCACTCCAGACAGTCCTTCAATGCTGTACTTGCAAGCCATGTTCTCTCAATCCCCACCACCACCACCCACGTTCTCTGGGGCACAAAACGCCCTCCCTCTGCTTCCTTCGTGCTCCAAGCCACTCTGGGGAGCTGGGATGTGCCCTCCCAGATCTGGGGTATTCTGAGCCAAGAATCAGGGGGGTTGCTCTCAGTTTAATTTAAGAGGTGCTAACTGGGACATGGAGGGTGACTCAGGTGCGCATGCGGAGACCAGCACCGTCTGAAACTGGAGGGGAGCTGCTCCGAGAGCAGAACTGACAGAGCGCACGGCAGCTCTCAGTGAGCAGTCTGTGGTGAATGAGGGCTGTTCACAACACCCTCGTGCTCTGAAAACACCTGGGCTTGGAGGATCCCCAAGTACTTGCTGCTTGTTTGCTAACAGGCAGTGTTTCTGGGATAAAGCACAGAGGAACAGGAAATAGTTCATCCCATCCCATCCATGCCAGAGCTGGGGACTCCCCATCTTCTCCCATCTTTGCTCCACACTAAACTCTAAGTAACTTCTAAGCCATGCTCACATCAAAGGAGCATAAGAGAGCCAGCTACCCAGCTCGTCTGTCTTCCACCAATTCTTTCTGAAACCGACACAGCATCCTGAGGGAACTGGCATCCTTGGCCTGAACCTCTGCTCTCTCCCCAGGGGCATCGCAGAAAATACAGGACTGCACTTTCAAATATGGAAACAGATTTTTATTTTTATGGTGGCTTATGGCTTGCATTATACCCGAACCCTAACCAAAAGGCAGTCAGGTTTTGACTGCATTTATTTATGGGTGTAAAAGAACATGTGAGATACTCCCTGGCTACACAGGTAGGAGGCCTGGGGTGGGCTGCTCAGAGGGACACGGCCACCAGCGCTGCATGTGCATATACCTCACTTCTACTCCCTCCCACTCTAAACCTAAGGGCCTTTATTTCTTCACAGCCAAGAAATTCACTTGTTTCTTCACATTTCTAAGACAGCTTTTAAGGCTGCCTCTGGGACCTGAGATATACGCTCTTGCTTCGCCTTCGCTGAAATCTACCTTTGAAGTGACACCTCTTGTCAGCACATCACTAAATCTAGCAAAAAACTGAGCGGCCAACAAGCTCCTCTGTAGCTCTGCTGCTGCAGTACCAGCACTATGGGAAGAGGCAACACGCTGATATAATTAAATGATAGAGCCTACAGTCCTTGTGAAGGCTGGAAGGCCCGGCCTGGGATTTCTGCCCTGCACCAGGAGCCAGGACAGGCCTCAAGGTGCTCAACTTCTCCACTCAGAGACAACTTCCCCATCTGACGGCCTTGGCTTTGCTCCTGGTTCCATTTTCCTGTTTGTGAAAGGCGCACGGGCCACACAAAATGGAAACCAGGAGCCACATCTGAAAACCCTACACAGAGTTCAACTGAATTCTAATGGCTTTTTTATTTTTCTAAGTTGTCTTGAAAGAGCCTGGTCTTTCATGAATCTAATTTTCTCTGTGTGAACATTTGGCTTCCACTCCCCTCCCCCCCCCCCCCCCCCCGTAAGTAATTAAATAATCTCAGTGAACTTTGCTTCTTTTAGCAGGGGACCTGCTGCTGCCCTCAAGAAAACCTAAGATATACACTTATTGTTTGGGGTGTGGGGTTTTTTTGTTTGCTTCAAATCATTATTTAATCAAGATGGAGGTGTGAGCAGGAACGAGGCCCTCACTCGTACTTCAGAAGGTAATTTCGAGTGTGCTCATAGATCAAGAGGCAGTGCAGACTAATAGGTTACAAAAATACAATCACCACTCGTCTTCCAATTAAATTGAACAAGTCCATTTACTGTGCTTCAAACAGCCCCGAGGAGAGATAGGGCTATAAATTTTCTCAGCCATAAGGGGACCGAGGCCCATCAATGAGCAGCGTGGCACAGCCTCACTCATAGCCAGAGGGTTTCTTTCTTGGGTCTCGTTCTCTTGTTTTGCAACTCATTTCAAAGCAGAGTTAATTTCTCTTTCAGGGTTGCATAACGTCTCCCCTCCCTCCCTCTTTCTGTGCGTTATACTAATGAAAGGAACAAAAAGCTTGCGTCAGTGACCCCTGCTCCCCGCGAGGGCTGGCAGACAGCTGCCGGCGCAGGATGCAGCACCTGCTGCGAGGGGCTGCGAGCCTCTCTGGGGACGGTCCCCTTCGGGACCAGCAGGGACATAGGGCTGTCCTTCACCTAGGGGAGATGCCCCAGCTGGAAAGCCAACAAAAAACCTTGTTTGCCCACCAGGGTGCAGCCAGCGTGGTGTGACACAGGCCAGAGGGTCCGTAGCTCAGCTCCGGGCCAGGCTGGAATGGCTTTGGGGTGAGGGTTTGTGTCAGGACAGCTCCTTTGGGGTACTGCTTGGTCCTCCTTTTGCATGCACGCACCCCTGCCTCTAACCGAGCACCCCTGCCTCTAACCAAGCACTGAGCTGCAAAATTTTCAGACAATAGCCAGTGTAACTTCAGTCCTCTGGCTGGGAGAGGGGAAAAATGGAACAGCAAAGAGAGCACCTTCCATATTGAGGGGATGGTTTGCCTTCCAGCTCTTTAAGGGCTCTGTTCGTTCTCAGAAACACAGCATGCAGCAGATAAAAGAATAGCTTTTCCTATATAAACAACATCCCAGCCTAGAAGACAGAAAGCAAGAATGAGGCAGCCTGCAAGTCTGCTACAAGGCTCCCTGAGCCCTTCTGCACACAGCGCCCCAGCCCCTGAGCAGCATTTCCCCACTTGTACCTTCCTGCAGACACACTAGCACAAACAGCACTGCTTGCAACAATTGTACCCCACCGAGCCTCACTGAAAATTTGGGTCAAGCCTATGTTAATTTGTGACACTGTAAATGAGCTTCAGCGAAAGTAAAGGAGCTGGCAGGGAAAGTACATGCAGAGTGCAGCTATCTCCATCAGGTACAACAAAGGCAATTAAAGTTGCACCCTGCAGGTATTTGTATTGCGCTGCTCAAGCAAAAGCACAGGCACATGTAATACAGCTGTGTTGGTGTAGAATAAAGTGTCTGCAGCAGGTTAGGGGGGTTGCTATTAACGTTCAAAAGAGGTGCTGCATATTACCCACGGTTTCTCAGCACGCTGAGGCACGGAGCCACAGCCCTATTTCTCAACAGGTGTCTGTTGTGGCTGCATGTGATTAAAGGGAAAAATTAGAGTGAGAAGCTAGGAACTTCATTGCTCAGAAGTAGCAGGGAACTCTGGGGTGTTTTTGTGTGTGTGCATGTGCACGCATGCATCAGCTTGCCCATAAAGGTAAGAGGGAAAGAAGCAAGGTAGATGCATGGGCAGGGCACTCTTTTGTGTGGTTTATCCCTTATAAATTAATGGTAGACTGAGTTAGATGTGGCCATTCAGAAAAGTAAAACAATGTGTGGAGGCAAAATTTACCACACAGTGCTTCAACTTGTCAGCAGAAAAAGGAAATAGAATAAAAATTGGCTTTAAAAGCTTGGATTTGGAAATGCTATAGACAAACTTACTGAGGTAATGCTATTGTCTGTGTGGATCTATTCTGTGTTTCAGGATCCTTCCCAGAAAACCTCTTTCCTCTGGAGATACCACGATGCATCTCTCCATGTAACGATGGTTTGGTTTGGAAGCTCAGGCCAGAGGAAAGGGCAGGGTGTGATATAGCAACGCCCACTGAGGACTGAAACATGACATTTTTTTGACCCAAATTCTGTTTTTTTCCACTAAAATATTTTCTGCAAGAGCAGAGAGCTGAACATTACGAATCCAGACCTCTCTCAATGCAGATTCTGACAGAGCTAAGCTCCTTTATAGAGCAACCCTTGAACTCAGAAAAAGGAGAGCCATACAACAGTTGTGTATAGGCATTAATCCAGGCTAAAAGTTTCCATTCCATTTTTCCCTTGTCAGTTTTGAGTAAATGATATTTAATGACCTTATCCAGAAAAAAAAAAAGTTCTTAAATAATGTCCCAGCAGAGTGTACTTCTTTCTGGGAACAGAGAGGACACTAGTGGAATGCGTAGGTACTGACACCTTTTTGTCACTGGAATATTTGCCTGTGTTATTAACCCCAGCTAGAAATAATATAGCAACAGCCTGATGACTTTTGCTTTGCATCCCTTATCTGCATCTGTAACTATAAAACTGATTTCCCCTGCCCTGTGGCATGCGTGCTCATTTAGCCCAAATGAGGCAAGTGGAAAGCAGAGCACAGCATGCTTGAGTTTAGCTAATTTTAAAGGTTCTTACAATTTTAAATTAGAGTTTACTCTTGCTCTGGGAACAAAACTGTTGGCAATTGGCCTCACAGGACTCATGGAGCCTGGCTTCAGAGAGAGGAAACCTAGTACCAATTAAAAAACAGACTCACACCTGAAATATGCATGTAAAATATGCAGCTTCAACACCACCAACAAAACCCTGGTGACAAGATGCAGTCTTTGGCTGGCTGGTTTTTGAAAGGAGCTGCGAACTCATTCTGACCTTCCTAAATTGACCCAGGGCAACACCCCAGGCTTGTAGCAATAAAAGCTTCAGTTTGTTTTTCTTTCTTTTCATGTGTGCACACGCAGACACGCACCTAAGTATAGTGCTCACGTTCTGTTCTTGCTCTGCCTTATATGGTTTTATAAGCAGTGACTCATGTGTACTACATACTCAGTAGACGTATATAACATAATTAATTCTGAGAGACAACTTGTGCCTGTCCACATCCATGTATGATCTGCGTATTTTGATTGGAATGCTACCTGTGCAGGTGAGCAAATAAAGCATCTCCTCTTGCTGGGACTACGCATCTCACACCTGATGTAACTGAGTATTTGCAGTTGAGCACTAGCTTTAAAAGGAGAAAAAGCAGTTCCCCATTACATAATACATTGGGGCTTGGAGGACTACATACTCGAGACACTGCTAACATTACACATCCGTACACAAATACAAGTTTCTGCAATACCTTGAGTCTTATGTAGCACTTTCTCTTTCCAGAATGCCTATCAGATACTAACATTGATCAAAGAGCATCACACCTCTGCTTTGCAGCTATTAGGAACAAGGGGGGAAATGTGCCATGGAAATCACGATTTCATATCAATCAGTATCTAATATTTCTCTCCATCGTTTGCTCCCTCAGTTCTATGGCATGCATTATATCATCTCTTTCCATGTGTATGGAAAAACATCCCAAGGCACTGAGCCTGACTTTCCCCTCGGCTGCACATGCAGTTCCCATTAGCATCAATGAGAGCTGCTCATAAGCTCCCAGTTTGGCCCTTGGGCTTGTCAGTCCAGAGCAACAGTGATCCTAGGAGGACCCTGATAGTCAGATAACATCCCCTGCCAATAATCACCAACTCATTAAATGTGTTTCATATTTATATATGTTTGATTCCCTTTCTTCCCCCAAAGGACTAAACTTTCGGACATGAAGACCAGTGAATTAAGTTCACATTCAGCTGAGCAAAGACTGCATAATAAATACATCCCTGCAAAATATCATTGCTGGAGGCCACTTTTTCTTTGTTAAATGTCCTCAATTCATTATTCATAAGCTAGAGTCTCGGCAAATTTTTCCCTTCTCCAACCCCACCCTTGATGTGAAAGTGCTGAAGGAAGGAATGACTTTAAATACATTGGAGAACAGCACCATTAATAAATAATACTGTTTTAACCAACTTTGTCTAACATCACTATAATTGAGTTATAAAAATTTTATAGCAGATTTCTTGCCCAGATTCCTGTGGCTAGTTCAAGCAAAGCAGCATAGTGTGTAATACTTACTACTTCCTTGGGAGACAGGAAGCTGTAGAGTGGGAGGGTTTGGCTGGCTTTTTGGTTGGCCTGAACCTCTGCAGAGGAGCTTCGCTTTGCTGTGACCTTTGAATGGTGCTGGGAACATCTTCGCCGTGTTTTACGCCCTTCCTCCCGAGACCTGGCTCTGTGCCTCCAGAAGACATGGAGAACCAAACCGTTATTCCTCGGTATTGCAGTGGTGCCCATTACCAGCTCCACACAAACCCTTGACAGCTTTGTGCTGAGCCACTGCATGTGGGAGAAAACCTTCCACATGACTTCTCTGTGGAGTCATGATGGACAGAAAAGGAACATTTTGCTTTTCTACTTTTTTTAAAAAAAAAAATATATATTATATATAAATTAACATCCAAAAATATATATTTAGCATCCAGAAAACTCGGGGTGGATTTTGAACTTTAACCTCAAATTTCAGCTCCAATTCATAATTTTATGGTGGCTCAAGACAAAGTATGCTCCCAAGCAACTCGAGTGTCCCTTTGTCAATACACTTCCAAAAGAAGACACTCTGTTCTTGCATGAACATCCCACCTATTACTGGTTGCGTCTCTCCCTGTACTGATCATCAGCTTTTCATGAGAAAAAGAGAGGGGGTGGTTTGCTCATCAAGTCAAGCACTTTCAAAGAACACGGATCAAATTCATGTGCATAAACTATGCTACTTGCTATCGCAGTGATGTGGCTCCAGCACCAGCATCCACTCAGCTGGCATCAGGATGCATCTGTCATCCACAGGACAGAGATTTTAATCAGGTCAAAGACAGTGGATACAGATGCCATTGGCAAATACATTTCCATTGCTAAGAACAAGTTTAACGGCTTGCCTGGGACATCAGCAGCACAAAGCCCTTGGGCTGGGGAAGGCAGACTGGGCTGAAATCAGCTGTCACTGGCTGAGCGTCAGCTATGGGGATTAGAAGTGACTGCTGGACTGAGAAGCTGAAGCCACTGCTCCTCAAGCCAAAACCCTCTCTTTTACAGCCAAGAGCGCAAGCAGCTCAACCCACGGTGTCCCAGCAGAACGGGACATGGCTCTGTGCAGAGCTGGTGGATCACACGAGCTGTTGCAGTCACAGCCCTGAGCTCAGCAAGCGGTCACATTACCTGCTTCGGCAGCTCGGGGAGTAGGAGTCAGAGCTCTCCGAGCGAGAGTGGCGGTGGCGACGGCGATGAGCTTTCCGGGTGCGCCCACGAGAGCTTTAAGAAGGCAGAGAGGAAAACCACCATTAGATAGCAGACGGGGGGCTGCAAGAGGCAGCAGATGGAGGCTGAAGTCATTTAAATCAGAAACAAAAGCTGCACTTTAAGCCAAAGAGACTGGTGCGTGAGACATGGTGCAGTACACCAAGGCATGAGAAATTCTCCAACCTTTCATGGCTACACTGACATTCAGGCAAGCCTTCTTACTGAGATCTATGCTAGCATTTTAACTACAAGCTATTAGGTTGTCTCTATGGCCTGCTGGAGGAAGATCTATGGACTAGCACACAGGAACGCAGCAGACAGCACCAATCCTTTCTGCTTTCAAGACCTTAAAGAAGACCTTAAAGAACTGTCATCTGCTCTCGCTTCATCCTGCTAGCTGCCCTGACAGCCAGGGAACTGCCCAGGACGTTCCCATTGCTAAGCCTTGATGTGGGAGCACAGTCCCCCTGGGCACAGTCCCCCCCATTGCAAAGCTCAAACCCTTTCTTGCTGTGCCCCTCTCTGTAGAGCAGGTTTCTTTCTGAACAGCAGATGCAAGAGGACAGGTTCCAAATAATACAGCACACTTAGTGTCTGACTGCCTTCCCCACCTTCTCAAGGTGGGAGGGTCTGGCCAGTCCTATAGGATGCTCTTATGATTGCTGTATAAACATGATGTACAGCTTTCCTAACTGTGGCCTGCCCTATGCACGGTTCCTCCTTGCAGGTACAGGACCCTTTTACCTGGCTTCTCATAGGTGTCCAGTCATGCTGCCCCCTTTCTTTACAGGGCCACAGGGACAGGGACCAGCAAAATGTGCACACAGACCCAGGTTCGCTGTCCTGCTGCTCCGTGTGGGTTATTACTGATGGGTTATTACCTGGCCCCATTACTGAAGGGCTGTTGTTGCCCTTGCCAAACGCTTGAGCCCTGCACACAGAGCAGGATGATGTGGGTGGCAGGCTCTGTCATCTTCAGTGCCTATTCCTCCTCATCATGCTCAGTGCCCATCGCAGCAGGTATTTTAGGTCTGGTAGCGCAGCCATCTGCTCAGCCTGGCATTGCTGTGCCAGCAGGCAAAGCTAATGAGGGATTAGCTGATGGGGACAGGCTGCTTTCATGGCCACCCTGCACCAGTCCTTGACACTGCTAATATACCTGACTGGACAGCATTTAGCAGTCTGGCACCATGAAAACTTTGCAAATCAATTGCTTGAGAACAGCATCTCCCCTAAGACAAAAGGGCAGCCGCCAGGGCAACTGCTTGAACTCCACTTGGCCGTTTCCTCTGCTGCTTTTTACACCCTATGATTCTATTTTTTTTTTTTTTAAAAAAAAGGGGGATCTTTCTTCTTTCTGCACAGATGAAGTCAGGAATACTGAACATCTCTCCCTCAGACGGTGGATTTGTGTGAAAATTCCCACTTTCTCTTCACCTTCTGCACCAGTCCCTCCAGTTTAAGGCTTTTTCTTTAGGAAGGATGAACTGGTCCCATGTGGTTTAGATAACCTGTTGCTCAGCACAAAGATAAGCCAAAGCAGGATGATGGTACAAAAAATCCTGATCACAGTTGGCTCATGGGATCTCTCTGATCCACCCCTGGGAGCAATAGGGAGGTTTGCAGAAACTGGGAGTGATTCAGTTCTGATTTGTGAGCTGAAAGATGGGGGCTGGAGATGCCTGGCTGGTTTATCCCCAAAGAGCAATTCTAGCAGCTCTTTGGGGATACACCAGGAAGGAATGAGCTCTTCTCATTCCCCTTGGTCAGTGCACTCCAGGAAGGCATCCAACCTTTGTGTTAACCACACTGCTAGGCTACCGCACATTGGCCAACACTAGCCTGTATATGGGAGATGCCTTCTTGCACCAATAATCTAGGAAGCCTCGGTTTTACCAACAATCAATGAGATTTCTGGGTGTGTAGCAGCTTAGTTTGAGGAAAAAAATGGTGAGTGTGCCACTGAATACACAGAAATACAGAGAAAAGGAGATGGGTGTTCTGCATCGCAGCACAGCGTGGCATCTTGTGCTCCTCTTGGATTCCCAATTTCTTCAATCCTAACGGGTACCAAGCTAACATTAGCAGTGGTAGGGGTTGTTGTCCTGTCCCCTTTCTGCCTAAGAGTAAACAGCTTCAGCCCCAGAGCTGCTTCCTTGCTCTGAAAGCAGGTGAGATAGTTGCAGTCTTCTCCTGGGAAGTTGTAATTCCCAGGAGAAGACTTAGAAATTAAAACCAGAATGTTTACAGGCTCTCCTCCTGGCCCTAAGGAACCGCGTTTCATGCCTTGATTGTCTGCCCCATAAGACAAGCACAGTCCTTGTCTTATGCACATACCAGAGCAGACAGGAACCTCAGCTCCACATTTTTGCACTCTCTATCACCTCCAAACAACCCCTACTCCTCATTGCTTTCTGCTCTCATGAGAAATACTGAATCAGGTGGCACAAATGAGAGAGAAAAGATCTTCAGCCTCTACAAACCCTTCCCTATTTCAGCAAAACTAGAATCATTGGTTTTACCTACAAAATAATCCAGAGAGTTGCTCAGGGCTCTGCAGCCAGCATTAGCTCCTGGGGACCCCACACCAAACGCTTCCTACCCTGCAGCTCTGCAGAGGCAGTGCAGGGAATACCACGAACCACTACTTACTGTTTTTTGTGTTTTCTTTCTTCCTTTCTCTTACTTTTGGGGCTTGAAGAACTAAATAAGAAATGGCTAATTAATTCAGAGATTTCTGTTCTGATAAGGAGCCACACAATCACACACAATGTTACAGTTAAATTGCCCAAAAGCGTGCAATAAAAAAATTAAAGGGATGAATGATTCTCTCTCAGCACAGGGGGTCTCGGTTCCTGCTAACAAAGCTGGCTCATGGGCTTGGACAAAAAAAAAAAAAAAATCCCAGTGGAATCAGCCATCCTGCTCATCCTGCTGGCTTTCCCATAGAGAACTGGAATAGTACATGCATGTACTGGGATCAGGAGCATTCTTAAAGTGCACATCTGGAAAGGCATCGAGTCTGAGTGTTTCAAAGATGGACACTACTCAGGGACGCAGATGAAACCACAAAAGAAATGAAGGCTCAAGATACAGGAAAGCTACAACATGGATGATGTTGCTGGGGCTAGGTTTAACCAAGATGCCCTTTCCAGTTATGTGTTTGGCTGCAGAGGTTGGGCTGGAGATCTGATCCCTATGGGATCTGAGGAACACAAAGCTCAATAGGACAAGGGTAGCCCCAGATCCACAGAGAATGAGGGAGCCAAGAGGTTTCCACCCAGAGACAGAAGTGTCTTCTGCCCTCACCCAGTGAACATCAACCTCGTGAGATCCTGAGAAGACCGTTAAACTATTATTTCTAAGGGACCACCCATGCTTGCTCAGCTCTTACCTGTGTCTTCTCTTCTTTGAAGATAACCTGCAAGACACAAATATTTACATTGAATACAGGGTCTAGCAGAAGTAGAAATTTGAATCAGAGACAATATGGTAAGGCCCATCTATAGACTGAGCACCTCCCATGTCCCTGGTGGTTCCCTTTTCGCTAATATTGCCTCCACAGTCTAGCACTGCAGTTAGTTTGAAGAGATAGAGGAGAGTCCAGTCCCAGGTTTTCTGTATGAAGGACCATGTAGCAGTCAAAGGAAGAATCCTTTCTGCATAATAACCCCAGAGCAAGTTCACAGCCAAACCAGCATCATGCCAAGTCTTCTCTCCTGGCTCCACAGGAGCCATCATGCTGGGGGTCCTCAAAGAAAACCCTGGGAGGATGGAGGTCACTTTGCAGAGAGGCCTGACCCCAGTCTACTACACAGCCTGATGGCCCATCTGAGCTTCTAGTCCGACATCCCACAGAGGACATGGCCTAGAGGGGCCATGAGATTACCTGAGGCAATTGGGATACGTAGTTGACGTGTGTCTGGAAATGACCTCCATCAGTCACTACTGCTCAATGGTGCTTTTTGGGACCAGATATAGCTTATCATCACCTTGTAGGGAGCACAAATGGGTACTACAGGTACAAAGCCCAAGAGCATCTGACCCAGGATGGCTATCAGAAGGTGGCATCCATAAAAGAGCATAAGAACCTCTTCTTGGAAAGGAAATAGTTAAAAGGCATTTCTATCTCCTTGTATTTCTCTCTCTTTGCCTTCCTCTTTAAGAAACAAACTCTGCCTTTCACCCTGTTAGCCACTTGGTAGCTTCTCACTTTGATTCAATAAATTATAAATACATGAACTTTCCAAGGGAGATGGCATCCACTGTTCTCTGCAAATATTGATTTAACAGTTGAGGGAAAATGATAAAATATTTGCAATTTTAAAATTTCATCATGCTTTTTAAATTAAAAATGGGCTTCAGAAGAGGGAATGTGGAGGCAGTCCCATGACTTCAAGCAATGTGAGGTGAGCTCTCAACCCTTGCCAGCACGGCTGGGAGATGGCTGTGGGCTGGGAAGGGCAAATCCGATGGCTCCTGGTGACTTGGGAGGGGAAGGGGCTGAGATGTGGGCATGGGGAGCTGGCTGGAGCTTTTCACTGGTTCAGATGCTGCTGCTTTCTGTGGTTGATGTGGTTGATGGAAAGGGGAAAGGAACTAATGCCAGCTCTGAGTGCCAAAACTGCTGGTGCCACAGGGGACAGTAGCCACGTGAAGTTTGAAAGCAAGACTGTGGAGCTGGTGGAGGCTGTGTGGGCCTTGACCTCACTCATCTGCCTGCCTGTCTGTCCATCCGTCCATCTTCTCTGCCACCTTGACAGCTCAACAGGCCACCCCAACTGCCATCCCTCACTTTCTGGTGGGGCCCTGCTGCCTCAATGGACACCACCACGAGTGACTACGAGCGGTGGGAGGGCAGTAACGTCTCCCACCTCCTGCCCAGATGCCCCATCCGAACCCAGCACACCCCTGCACGGCCACCAACCAGCCGTGACATTTCCAAAGGAGAAATACCTGTTTCTTTTTCGTTTCTTGGAGCTCTTCTTCTTCTTCTTCTTCACAGGGGAGGGGCTGTAGGAGGGAGACCTGGGGGGGCAAAGGGGTGTCAGGGGCTGCATGGCCCCCTCAGCCCTCCAGGGCCTTCCCGGCCCATGCTATCCCCGGGTTCAGGGCCTGGGGAGCTTTGGGCTGAGCCCCAGCCCAGTGTGAGGGGAGGGTGACAAAATGGTGGTGCCTTGTGGGGCCTGCCAACGGGCCCAGAGCCTTCAGCCCCTCACAGCTCCATTTTGCATCTGTTTTCTTCCCTCATGCAGTGAGGGCTGCCAGTCCCCCCTCATCCCCACGCGCCACAGCCCAGGCCCACGCTGTCACGGCTGCCCTCACCTGCGGCGCTTCTTGCGGCCAGACTTCTTCTTCTTCTTCTTCCCCCGGACCGGCAGCGGTGCACGCTCCCCATTGCACGAGGGGCTGAAGAGGGGGGAAAACAAAATATTTTAAAATTAATAAAAGTACCATCTGAATCATTTCACTTGGGGCTGCTCCCTTCCGCATGCCACTGTCCCCCCCAGAGGGACAGACAGGGCAGAGGGATCACTTCTGATAGCAGATCGGGGTGTGGGTGAGCACCTAATTACCCACTAATGAGTAATTTGGTCACACTTTAAATTAAGTGTCTCCTGCATGGATTTAATGGAGATATAATGAGACAGCCACTGTACGTGGATGCAGTGCCAGCTGATTATTTAAAACGTGTTTGCTGAGGTTAATGACTCCGTAACAGATTTATAGGTTTTGTTGCTCTTTGTAAATATGCTTTAAATAATTAATTGACATTTAATTTGCATATAATAATTATTGCAATCAGATACATCTAACAAATCTAGTAAAAGACATGACATATGTTAAATAGCAATTGATTAGAAAAATATATATTTATTGAGATGCTATGGTAATTTAGTAAGCTATGTATATCTTGCACAGCTGTTAAACCTTAAAAAATTGTGAACTAATTTCTTTTTAAACACACGACACTGAATCATGTCATGTTTCAGCAAAAAGTAAAATCCACAGTTAATTTAATTCAGAGCACTGGACTAAAAATATGAAATGTCTGGGGGCTAGAGATCCAAAAAAAAGGCAGACTGATAGAAAGGGGACTTGGTCTCTGCCTCAGTTTCCCCACTGCTCATCCCACTGGCAGGAGGAGCCACCAGGGGGGACATGAGTGTGGCCTTGTGTTTGGAAGCCACCAGTGAAGTCACCTGAAGGGCTGCAGCTCAGGGCCAAGTCCACCGGGAGCTGGCCCTGCTGCCAGCCAGAGGCAGCAGGTCACAAACATCACCTTGCAGGGCAGGCATGGGGACAAGGAGCTGGAAGACCTCTTCCCGTTGTCTGACCAGGCACAGCCAAGTGTACCAGGGACTCTGAGGGAAGAGAGCTGTCCTGGTGAAGGGACAAGCAGAGGCTTCATCCCAGACCCCACTGAAACCATCTCTATACAGGAGAGGACCTCAGTTCCCCTGGTAAGATCAGGGGAACCCGGGGATAACACAAATTTGGGCTCCCCAGCAAGCCAGAGCACATCTCAGCCACTTTTTCAATCAAGCCCTGCCATGGCCAAGCCAGAGCATGAAGAAACCTCCAGCCTGTGCTGCTGAGCCACAGGCAACTCCTGCAGAGCCCTCCTCCTGCTCCCGAGATGAATTCTTTTGTGTTTGAAGTGGAAGACTTCTCCCTGGGCTGATCCAACTTTAATTGTTCTTCTGTGATTGTAATCAGAATCCAATTAAAAATACACTTTAGATTATTGTTCCGGTTAGCCTGCAATCTGAAGATAAGAAATGTGGTTGCTTTCTCTTTCTTTCCAGCATCTTTAACCAAATGGAGAAGCTTTAATCCCAGAGACAGTTCAGCAGGCAGCTCTGAGATCCCAGCTGCTTCGCATCGAAGGTTTCCTTCCTTTTTTCCCCTCACAAGTAGTCAGGGGCAAACGATGAGCTGATAACAAAGCTGTGCCCTAACGAGGGCAATGCAGCTAGTCTGATGTGGGCATGGGGAGTTGATCCCTAGCTGGGGGAACCCTGCAGGCCCCATTGTACACGGGATGCTGGCAGCTCACCTGGGCTGTCTGCAAGGGGCTGCACGAACACAACGTGGAGCGAAAGGGAACTGCAGACACTGGGTTTCTCCTTGGGTTTCATGGAACTACAGCTCCCATGGCCATTCAACCCATCCACAGCTTTCACAGACCCCAGCTGGGATGAGCATACACTCTCAGGTGTTTCCTCTGCTGACACCCCCGTCCCCTTTGGGGTGGCCCCGTCCCCTACCTGCGGGACCTGTGGCGGGCATGGCTGCGCCTCTCCTTCCCTCTCGCCCAGCCGTTAGTGGTGGAGGCCTCCTTGGACACGTGGCCACTTGGCTTCTCGGGATGTCTGTCCTCTGCAGGGTATGGCAGGCAGCTGAGTGGCCCACTACAGGGTATCAGGACAGAAAGAGCAATAAGGAAGGAAAAAAGAATTGAGTGAAAATCCCAGAAAAACAAAGGGGTTAAAAAAACAAACAAACAAACAAAACTTTTGCATTTCCAACACCATTCCCCAAACCTGCTGTTGCATTGCCAGCCCCTTGCTGCATATCCTCCTCCCCCAGAGCATCCCCCTCATCAGCACCCAGGTGGAAGCAAAGCTCCCTCCCCACTCCTACAAACAAGGTGCTGGGCCAGCAGCACAGCTGGTCCTGCTGAAAGCCCAAACTGGAGGCTCTGGGGCAGCCCATGAGAGCCAAGGGGAAGTGCCTGAGCCTTGCAGGTGCCTACACAGGCCCTGGGGAACCCATGCAAGCAGAGCCCTGCAGACATTTTTTTCAATCAGAATGACTGATGCCATAAACCACACCTGGAGGGGGCACTGCGAACACCATGGTTTTGGTGTCATCCAGAGTATTATTCCAATAAATAAAGCAAGTGTCAGGGTGTCCAGGACCAGCTGCAGAGACTGTCACAGCCTCTACACATGGGATGAAGGGCTGGGGCCAGGAGCATGCTGCACATCTGGGGGTTCAGTGTGCCCAGGAGCGTGGCTAAGGAGCAATGCCATGGTAAGGAGCACATTAGCCCTGGCTAGCCTTGGCCAGAAGCACGCAGCCCCTGGTAATGTCCTTCTGCCTGGCCCTGTCATGCACAAAGCAATTTTGAGGGCTGCAGTTGGCCCAGGAGCAGCTGCAGAAGAAGTCACCCCTGTTTCCACTTGTGTTCTCAGCAAAACCCCACCTTTCCTAATAGCTTCCTCTTTCTCCGCGCACATTTTTTGATGGCCGAACATTTTAGGAATGTGCCTTAGCCAAACACAAGCACCGGGGTTCAACAGGGAGAAGCTGGGGCAACTATTTCCAGCCCAGGACGTGCAGGAGGTGGTGCTGATGGGACGGTCCCTACGGCTTTCAAATCTATTACTCTGCTTGTAATAAATCCCCTGGTCTCTTCCCAACATCTACATGGTTTGTAACCATCCGGGAAGCTACATGGTTAATTGCTTTCTTTGCGTGAGCTAATTAGCTCGTGGCCTTTCCCAAGCCCCTTTTAAGAGCAGCCTTCCGAGGCTCAATCATTAGGATCCATTAAAAACGTCCCCAAATTAATGACCTGTGCAAAGCCAGGGCTGGAGCAACTCCGGGAGCAGAGGCGGGGGCTGTCCCTGGGTACGGTGGGTGACGTCCCCCACCCTGGTCCCTCCTCCCATTAATGACATTTTCAGGTCCTGGGGTTAAAACATTTCAGCCCGGAGGCGAACAAGGGCTGCTGCTGTCCTGCAACACACCGCGAACCATTTCTTCTGGGCTTGGAAGCAATTATCGATGGCAATAATTATTCTCCAATCCCATCAAAGGCTGGCTTTGATTCAACCAAATGTTCTCCTCCGGTGAAAGCTGAGAGTCACTAACACGCTAAACCGGCTGGTGATCCCTGCGCGTTAAGCTCCACGGACATCAATCGGATATAAATATATATATAAATATACTTTGTAGTCTTTCGTGTCTTTCATGCCTGGCATAAAAGCGGTTGCAGTTTGGTGTGAAAGACCTCCGCAGTCTTAGAGGGAGGACTGTCACACCTTCCCCTGCGGGAAGGAGAAAGCCTCTGTGGAAGGTCTTTTTGGGGAAAAAGAGCTTAGTTTGCTGAAGGCAGCCCCAGGAGGGCAGCAAGGACACGCAAGCAATGTGACTGGAAGCACAGGCTTCCTCTGCGCAGGGGACGTCCCTTCCCTTTGCGGCATTCTCTGGTCCAGGAAGATTTTGCGGCAATTTTGGCCGGCTTTTGGTGGATGGGAGGGGAGCAGAGGTCACGCAGGGCTCTGCCCGGGTGCTCGCCTCTCTCACCAGCCTGAGCACTTCACTGCTTTTCCCAGCCAGACCGTGTTTCAGTGTTGTTAATGTGAAGGGCGAACCACCATAAAATGCTGCAGCCGCTTGGAGAACGGGGCTGGGGCTGGCGGCCAGGGTATGACAGCGTGGAGAGGTGGCTGCTGGCCTTCCGCAGAGGACGGGGCAAAGGCAGAGGGTATTTGCAGCCTCGGGGATCGGAGCTCTCTCACAAACCATCACCACATCTCCATCACAGAGCTCAGTGCCATGGCCACGTGCTGTCTCATCAGGCCACGGACCGCGGCACTCGGTGACGCAGCCCCCTCCCCTGTCCCCAGGCTCCCGTGTCCCCCAGCCGTCTCCTGCCACAAAGCTTTCATCAAGCAGCCTTTCTCCTTCTCTCCTTTCTCTCTGAAGGAGAGAAAGGCCAGAACGTTGCCTTCCTCGTGACCTTCCAGCTGCGGGACCCCATTGCCAGGGTGGCAGCAGCGGCATCCCTTGCCTCCGCTGGACCAGCTCCAGCAGCCCCAGCCCTTGGGGGCCAGTCCAAGGCCCCTCCGCCCTTCCCAGCAGTTGTGCAAACAGCAGAACAGGCACAATGGGGCTGGATCATGCCCACCAGGCCTTTTTTTTTTTTTTAAAAAAAAAAAAAAAAAGACTTATTTTACTTCTAGAGGCACAGGGGGATTGGGTGCTGGATGTGCAGCCCGGTGCCACAGGGATCTGGCTGCGTGCACGAGCTCTTTGGAGAGCTCCAGCACTGGCCACGCTTGGCAGATCCACTCCGAGGGCACTTCTGAGCTCAAGACAGAACATTTGGGAAAACCAATACCGGCACTTCACTACCTTGCCCTTTTCAGCTCCTCATTCCCATCACTTCGGCAGCCCCCTGTGCGAAAGCAGGCACAGCTCCAGCTGACTGGAGCCCCGAAAACTCAGAAGATGAAAGCTTCTCCGATAAGCCTGTTAGTTGCACATCTTTCACTGGCAGAGCCAATGATGGATGCCTTGCTGAGGGGCATCAGCCCGTGAAAGGACATGGGCACCCATGGCCCCAGGAAGAGTGTGAAGCACCCGCAGCCACGGCGGTGGGACCTAGTGCATCACCTCTGCCCGGCGCCCCGGCTGCTCCGCACCACTTTGGGCAGAGGAGGCATTTCTGTGCCAGCGAAATCACCCTTTTGTTTTCTCTCCTGGTTTCTGTCTCTTCTCAGCTGATTGAAAAAGAAAATTGTGGAACCGTTCCTTAGTCCCAGGAGGGGGGGGTGGGAAGGAAGGTTGTAAAGACACTTCCAAGCCCAAACTCCAGCAGATGTGTTTACACAAATCCCTTTGAAAAAATGCACTAAAAATACCTCTTCAGAATTAGGAGATGGGGGAGATTGTAAAGTGCTTTCCACAAACACAGACACACAAGCACCCCACGGCAGGTTCCTTCCCCACCTCATTCAGACTGTTATTATTAGTGCGGCAGGAGCCCTGCAGTTTGTTATTGAAAATTATAATAGCAAATCACCGAGATATTTTCCCTGATTGCACAGATTCCAAGCCAGTTCCATTTTAATCTTCTCTCCACTATTTTCCCGTGCATCAGCAGAGGCGCCAGCTGCAGAAAAGCGCGTGGTTTTTTCTTGATGCAGTTTAAGCACAGAAGAGAAGCACCACTCTCTAATAGATGTTTTTCATCCAATTTTCGCCACCACGCCTCGTTCCCCCTCCTGTGATGCCCTCATCCTTCTGCAAGCCCGAACGCGGCAGCGGCTCCTTTTGCTTCTTGGCCTCCAGAAACGCTTCACGACCTCCTCTCATCACACCCCCGGGCCAAAAACAAACAAAAAAAAAAGCAGCTCAGCTCTTTATTTTCCAGCAGCTGATTTGCCATGCATGGCTGCCCAAAAACAGAGGCGCGTCCCCGCTGGTTGGTGCCAGGTGCTCTGGGAACAGAAGCGATGCTCCCATGAGCCGTCCTCGCGAGGGTCCCCACGGCTGCGTGCCTTCCTCCCCAGGGGCTGGACAGCCCCGTGCCTTTCCTATCCTCAAATCCCCCTCCTTAGGCAGACACCCTCCGCGTCCCCACGCCTGGAAAGGTGACGGCGATGGCACCACAGCCAGGTCCCGTCCCACGTGCAGCGCTGAGCAGGGCCGCGGGCGCTCGTCACAACGCGCCAGCTCCCCTGTCTGAAGCCCTGCTCCATTTGGCAGGGCGAACGGCGGCGAGATAAATAGTTTATTTGCCAATAACATAGCTCGTTAACTTTTAATCGAGGAGCGGGTTGTGAGCACACAGCTTCCAGGAGCGATGGGGGATTGCTTTGAGCACGGATCAGGCACAGGGCACGTCGGCAGGGGGAGAGGACGGGGAAATCCAGCTGGAGAGGCTCCCCCTGGAGCAGCCCTCTCTATTTTTTGCCCTTTTTTAATTTATATTTTTAATTCCCACTGCAAAAAGAATGAAAAACATGTCCGATAACTCCGAAACCCAACCTGCCTGCACAGCATCCACCTGCCCAGGGAGCAACTTGGTTGGTGGGGACAGCGGGGGACACCAGGAGATGATGGCCAGCTTCTCCATCCGGGATGGGGACAGGACACTCAGACCCCACAAATAAACCACCCCCGAGATGGGGTCCCCTGGGTGTCCCCCAGTTGGGACTTTTCTCCCTAATATCCACCCTACTGTGACACCCTGGGCTGCACGGGGCTGGGACAGAGCAGATGTCCCTGCGCGGGGACGCGTGGGCAGCGCAGCTTCACGGCTGGGTGGGTTTGGTGTGGCTCCAGCCCTCCTTTCTCCAAACTCCCCCGGTGCTGTGGGAAACTCCTCGGCAGTCTCACCAGCTGCCTGGAGATGGGTGGCAGGAGGTATTTTTTTCAAGAAGGTTTCTGGGAGGGAAGATGGGGCCTTGCCTCCGCTCAGGAGGTCGAGGTTGGCGTGCCCGTGCCACCCAGGGCTGCTTTTGGGGCCAGGCCAGGAAAAATCCCTCCCTCCCCGCTCCCAGGTCTCGTCCCCAGCCACCTCCTCCACCCTGCAACCCTGCACGTGCCTTCAAATCACCGGGGACGAGCGAGGGGAGGATATTTATGGGTTTGCTGCTCCCTAGGGGGAAGGTCTGGAGGAGGCAGCCGGCTCCTAGCCCCGTGGCTGGAGAGAATCATTTCCCTGCTCAGCACGCCCGTCTTTAATTGGGTGTAATAATAATTTTATTGCTTGCCGGGATTTGTGGGGCTGAAGGAATATTTGTAAAATGCTCTGCTATCCTCAGCCGAAAGGCAGCCTAGAACGGCAAAGCCCCCGTGTTATCCACATTTGGATAATCCAGAATTACAAACAAAATCAAGATTATGCAAATGTATTCATTACTTCCCAGAGCACCTCCAGGAAAATGGGGGAATTAGTCTGGTTAACAATCACCTGCTGTGTCAGCGCGTGGCTGAGCACACGGGCGCACGCGCTGCCCGTCGGCAGTCACCTGGGGCTCGGCCCCGGACCTCAGGGTGCTGGAGAAGGAGGGAATTTGGGATGGGGGTGGCCTCAGGTGCCCCTGTCCCCGCACTGTCCCCTGCCTTTGTGCCCACTGCTGCTGAGCCCGGCTTCGTGTGGCTCAGGGCGGCCGTGTGGCCGGGATGTGCTGGATAAAGGTGCGCTGGAAACCCTGCACGGTTTAATTAATGCCACATGCCTTTCACTCCGCGGGTTGCGTGGGTTGTTAATTATTTTTATAAAGAAAATAATTAGTCCCAATCAAGGCAGAAGCTCTCCAGAATTACAGCTCATTAAGCGCTCTCACATTTTTCTGTTCTATAAAAAGTCGTGTGGCGCTGATGAAAATTGCAGACCCTTGGAAGCAGCATTAAATACCAATTCAGGCGGTGTTACCATCCCGTTACCACCAGCCGCATCGCCTTGGCTTCAGCACTTGCAGCTGGAGATGAAGTGCGAGGCTTTCTGCTCTCCACCAGCCCGTTAGCGTGCCGGCACCAACGCGACCCCCAGCAGCGGCTCGGCCAAGGACGTCCCCGAGGAGGTGACAGCCACCGAGGGGAAAGGGGCACCTCGGCAGGGCATCGAAGGCGAGGGATGCTCAGGCTGGGTTCAGCTCCCCCATGGCTACAAGAGGGGACAAGGAGCAGCCTCGGAGCAGTGGGGTCACCCCGGTGGGACACGGGATGTCAGACGCGGAGGGGTGCTCGTGGCGGGGTGCGGGAGCGTCCCCAAGCATCCCCGGCCGGACCGTCCTGACGTGCCAGGGCCGGCCCTATTGAACGCCGCAGGGGCTTCACTCAGAGCCTAATTGAAAGAAATCAGAGCACGGTGAAGGGAGCTGAGGCCAAATCGATAATGGAGCAGCGGGGAGGGCGAGTGGGACGCCGGCTTCGCTGCCTTTCCACCATGACTGGCGAGGAGACCCCCGTCCCCTGCCCCTCATGCGACAAACAGGGGCTTGGAAGAAGGCAAATACAACTCAGGCAGCTGAAAATAAAGGTGTCTGGTGGTAAACCAACAGCCTCAACAGGGCAGCTTGAGCACAGCCCTCCCTCCCCTCCTGCACCCCGCACGCCGGAGGAGGATGCTCTGCCAGCGCAGACGCTGCGGGCCGCGGCACGGCACATGTAGGTCACGGCGCGCTGGGGGCACACCGGCACCACTGTCACAGGCAGCCACCCCTCGGCTCCAGCTGACCCGCAGATTAACGCAGCGGGGGGTCCTTAGCTGTGAAATCTCTCTTAATGCAAAAATATTTCTCTCGCTGGGCAGCAGGCGATTCTTCATCCTGACAGCAGCGTAGCTGAAAGCCCAGCCTCCCGCCCCAGTCCTCTCCTGTCGCACCCAAAGGGCCGCGTTCAAGCACACCCACGCAAAGCCAAAAACCCCCAAAACCCAAAAGCCAAAAACCCGAAACCAGCCCCGCTGCTGCCAGGGTGATGCTCTGCTGGCGTTCAGTGTTGGCCCCAGCAGAAATCCCTTTTCTCATCGTGGCCCTTGGGTTTCTGAGCACTTCCAGCCACTCGCACGTGCAGGTGAGGCGTGCACCCACCGAGCCCCCGTTCCTCATCCTTGGGATTTGGGATCAAGCATCCCAGCAGTGTTTGTGGCCTCTATCTGCTTGTCTGGGCTCCCTCTGGCCCCGGGAACAAAGAGGGAAGCGGGACAGAGAGCAGAGCAGAGCAAACCTGGAGGAGCAGCACCCTGCTGAGCACCTCGGTGCTGTGCCCCCCAGGCACAGGGAGCACACTGGGAGAGCCCCCAGAGCCGGGCTGGCTGCAGCCACCTGGTCTTGTTTCATTAATGGAGAGACATCAATTAAACACGGAGCGTTAAACGAGTCATCAGTGAAGCAATTAGCCCCAACCACGGGCTGGGGGCTCGGGGACCCAGCTCAGCCTTGAAACTCCCAGCTGAGCGCCTTCTGCCCCAAAAGAGGCGTATTTCAGCCCAATTCTGCCATCGTGCTGCAGGCTGGCATCCTGCTAGCACCCAGCCAGCTCCAGGGCTGGCTCCCTGCAAAAGGGTGAGAGCGGCACGGGGTGCCCAGCGCATCCCCCCACTCCCTTCCCCCTTTCAGTAGAGTTTGTTCCCACTTTTAGTTTTTTAAGCCCTCCCCGCAGTCCCCGCTGCAATGGCAGGGAAGGCGCTCCCGTCGCTCGCAAAAAATAAAAATAAAAAAATGCTATTTTTACACTCCCGGCTCCCTCAGCTGACGGAGGAGCCAGCCCCGAGCCTCCCGCAGAAGGGCGGCTGCGTGGCCTCTGCTGCCGGCGGTGGCACCGGCGCTGCCCGCTGCCGGAGCCGCGCTGACCGTGCCACCAAAGCCCAGCACCTTCCCCGTCCCCCACCAGGCCTGGTGCCAAACCCCGGTGATCCACGGGTGGGATTTAACGCCCTGCTTCAGGCTTTGCAGGGACGGAGAGGTTTCAGCGGCCACAGGAAGAAAAGGTGGAAATCAAGAGAAAAGGGAAGGGCGGTCACGCACGAAATGATTTCATTTCGCTGATGCGGGGAGCGCGTTTGATAAGTTCACATTACAGAAAAGGGGACCTAAAGAAGGGCCCGGGAGGTGAGAGGGGGGACGGAGGCTCGAGCAGCCAGGGGTGGCAGTGCCGGGTCCCACAGCCCCACGTTTTTATTACCCAGACCTCGAGGGAGGGAGGTGAACTCCCTGCAGGGGTGCAGGCTTTAGGAGCCCCCCTCTTCCAAGGCGTCCCCGCAGGGGAGCCCACGCACATCGAGCTAGGATGGGCTCAAGCCAGTTTTTGGGCACATTTCTCATTCCCAGGAGGGGAGCAGGAACACGAGGGGTGTTTTCCCCAGCTTTCCGCAGCCCCGCTGGGGTTTCGAGGACCCTGCAGCACCTCTGACCTTGCCTTCATCCTCCAGAGCCCTGCGAGACCCCTGGAGGTGTAGGTGCAGCCTCTGGGGGACGTCTGGCAGCCGCCAGAGCCCAGCAAATATTCTCTGATGAACTTTTCCCTGTTGGAAACGAGCCCGGCGGCAGCCCAGTGGAGGCAGGTGGACGGGGCCGTGGGGAAGGAGGAGGAGGAGGAGGAGGAGGAAGGCACCGTGGGTCCCGCAAGCATCCCCGGCTCTGTCCTCGCCGCCTTCGCCCCCGGCTCCCCCCAGCAGCCCCCGAGCTGCCTAATTAGCGCTGCCGCCGCCGTCCAGCTGGAGCTGGAGGGCAGGGACAGACAAAGCCTCCCTATTGACAGCACCCCCGAGGACTGGGGGGGGGCTTTTCTTCTCTCCCCCCCCCCCACTTTTCTTTTCAAGCCCCGCTCCCCCCGTTGGGCCGGGGCCACGGGCTCATTAGCGCTGCGGCTCGTTGGGAGAGGGAAGGAGCAGATGGCAGCCAGGCCCTGCCGCCTCTCCCCGCGGAGCAGATGCCTGGCGGACAAGGGGGGGATTAGCAGAGCCGGGGGGGGGGTTGCAAGCTGGGTCCATCCCCCCCCCGAAGCAGCTCGATCTGGTGCCGATGCTCGGGGACCGAGCAGTGCGCTGCGGGCTGCCGAAACGCTGCAGGTTGGGATGGGAGAGATCTGGCCCCTCGTCCTGTCCCCAAAATCACCGGCGACGGCAAACCGGGCAGCAAAGCTGTGCTCAACCCCCCCCCCCAAACACAGTGACCCCCCCTCCCTGCCCGCCACGCGCGGCACGTCCCGGGGGACTGGGGGTTAAAGCGCAAATCCCCGCGCTGCCCTGGTGTGACCCAGTTAGGCCATCTGGCAGGCACGGACGCAGCCTCGCCCCCCCGTGCGTCCCTCCCCACACCGTTACCTGCCCCAGGCTGAAGTCCCCGGGGTGACCGGGGGGTGACAGCGGGCTGGTGACAGCCCCGAGCCCCTTGGTGCCCCCTCTGCAAAGACGAGCGTTTCCCGGCCGCGCTGCAGCAGCTGCGGGCTGCTCGCCGGGTACATAGGCTCCGGCACCGAAACACCGACGAGCCACCCACAGCCTGCTTAAAAAATAAATTAAAAAAAAGAGTTGGACGGGAAGAAAGTGAAGACGGGAAGCGACCGCCTCGATTTTTCCCCTCCCGTGCCACGAAGCGCTCAGGAACCCCTTGACTTGGCAGGAGCCCCCCTGGGGACGCAGGCAGCCCCCGGCCGGGCATGGGCAGGATTAATGTATTCTTTTGTTCCGGGGATGAAACGTGGCTTTAGCAGGGCTTTAACCCGCTGAACCTCCCTGGGAGCTTGATGGGAATTAAGATGGAAGGGGATTTATCTGCGGGAGCGGCGGCGAGGGATGGGGCAGCACTGTGCTCCGTTCTGGGGGGCTCACAGGGAGCCCACACGGCACGGAGCCTCCCAGGGGGTCTGCGGGGCCAGCTGGAAGGAGGAAAATCCCCTTCTGGCAGGAGGACAAACCCTGCTGCCCCACGGCCATCAAGTGCAGGAGCAAACAGAAAGCCAGCTGGTCCCCGCAGCGCCTCTCCGGGCTACCTGGTCTCCCCACCTGCCCCCGGGGCCGCTCGGCTTTAGGGGATTTGCTCCTCAATTAGCCCGGCGTGCTCTCGGGGGCCACAGGGCCGATCCGATCGGTGTTGCCGCGAAGCCTTTGGGAAAAGCAGAGCAGGCTTTCGGAGGGGTGCAGGGCAGGCGCCCAGCTCCGAGCCTTCCCCGGTCCCCAGCGCAGGTTCCCCGTTTCCCAACCCCACCGACGCGGCGGGGAGCAGCAGCAGCAGCACCCGCAGCCCCAGGAGGCAGAAGCCTCGCTCACTCCCTTGGGAAAACAGCGCCGAGAGGGTGCCTTTACCCAACAGCGAGGCAGCCAACAGAATAAATTCGGATGCTCCCAAGCCGGGAAGGCGCTGTCGTGAAGGAGCCGCACGGGTCCTGGCGCATCCCATGGCCCCCGGTGGGTACCGGGTGGGCACCGCTGCCCCCTTGCCTTTTTCTGCGGGTTTTGGCCCCAACTGCATGCCTGGCAAGGCAGGGGCTGCGCACAGGGGTAGCCACAGCCCCTGGGCTACTTGTCCCCAGGGGAGGGCATTGTCACCCCCCCTGTCCCCAGGGGCTGCTCCCCTCCGTGTCACCTTCCCACAGGGTCCAGGTGCTGCAGGGACAAAGCCGGCGGGACGCACGCCCTGGGGGCTGCACGGGGGGGCTGGGGGAGACCCCACTTTGTGCCTGGTGACCCCCCAGTCCCCCCCCTTCACCCCATAGCCCAGCAAGAGCTTTCCAGCCCCCTGCTCGGAGGCAGCCAAAGTTTCCTGAGTGTGCATCAGCCGGGGGGGCGGGTACAGAGAGCAGGGGTCCCCCTGCCCTGTGCATGGGGGTCCCTTGAGTCCCCAGCCCCTAAGTGAGACAGCAGGGGGGCACCAGCAGGGACTGGGGAAGAGACCGGTGGTGGTGCTGAGCCTGGGGGGGGTCCCCGAGCCCTTACCTGGGCAGCGGCTTGCGGGCGGTGATGCTGGCCACGATGATGCTCTCGGGGCGCGGCGTGGCCACGGCTTTGAAGGTGCCTCGCCAGAACTTCTCGAAGAGCTGCTTCTCGCCCTGCTGCACGCTGGCCATGGCCCCGGCACGGCTCGGCACGGCTCGGCTCGGCTCCGCCGCTCTCCGCGGTGCTGATCGCTCTGCTACATCCCTCCCGGCCCCGCACGGCTCGGTTCGGTGCCCGGGGTGATGCGGTTCGGGGTTAGCCCGGTTCGGCGCGGCTGGCGGGGGGCGTGTGGAGCCCGAGCCGCTCCCGGCTCCCGTTTTGTGGCGGCGAGGCGGGGAATGGGGCCGGGCCCCGCCGCCGTCCCCTCCCCGGTGCCGCCTCCCGCAGCTGCTCTGCCGGGAGCATCCTTGGACGGAGAGCATCCCTGGGTCTGGAGCATCCCCGGATCTGGAGCATCCCTGGGTCTGGAGCATCCCCGGATCTGGAGCATCCCTGGGTCTGGAGCATCCCCGGATCTGGAGCATCCCTGGGTCTGGAGCATCCCTGGGTCTGGAGCATCCTGGATCTGAAGCATCCCTGGACTGGGAGCAGCCTGAATCTGGAGCATCCCTGGACCGGGAGCATCCCCGGATCTGGAGCATCCTGGGTCTGGAGCATCCCTGGACCAGGAGCCCCGCCGGTCACCACCCAAGTACATCACCCATTTTATCACCCAAATGGGCCCCGTGGGGACCAGCCCGGGGCTCCCGGTCCAGGGATGCTCCCCAGGAGCATCTCCTCTGTGGCTGGGTTCAGCCTCTGGTTTTGCCCTCTCCCAGCTCCTCACTGGGGAAAAAAAAAATAGGCAGCTCCGAGGCACCAGCTCGGATAGCCAAGAGAAAAAGCAGCAGAAAGCCACGGAGAGCTTTCTGTATCTGGCCCGCACTGGGATCTGCGTGGGGAAGGGATCTGGGGAACAAACTCTTCCTTTCCTCCCGCTCCAACCTTTCCCATTTAATGGTGAGGTGGAGGGGCAGGGATGGGCTTTGCTGCCTCTCATCCCCAGCTATGGGGCAGCAGCAGGGAGGGAAACCCAAACCGGCTCCAAAACCAAGGGCTCAGCACCCAGGGCAGCACCCAACCCCTCCTCATCACCGGGGCACCCGGGCTGGCACAAAAACGTCTCAGGGAGAAAACGCTTCTCAGAGCCGGCGCTTGGGAGCACAAGTGAGAGCCGGTGACCTTGGGTGGCTGAGACGCTCGCTGTTGTGCCTCGGCACGCCGCGTGCTGCTTTATGCAGGCAGCTGGGGACAGCGGAGCCGGGAACAATAGGCAGCGGGAGCGGAGAAAGGAGGGGAAATCACAGAAAACTTGATCACCTCCTTGTGATGGATACACAATCAGTAGGAGGCAGCAGGGCTGGCGGTGGTGTTGCCTGTCTGAAATCCTCCAGCCCTGCTGATTTTTGCTTTCTGCCCCCAGGCTGCAGCCCTGTGCCGAGAGCCACGAGCCTAAAACCCCAAAACCTTGGCAGCGGCAGCTGGAGACGGAGGCTGGGGAAGCAGCAGCAGCGGGGTCGGGCAGAGGTCCAGCAGGGCTTTGTAAAACACAGGCAGCCCCACCTGGAAAGCCCGATGGGTGAGGACACATCTGCACGGGGCAGAGAGCTGACTTTGTCCCATGGGGACTGCTTTGCCCCTGGCTGGTGACCCCGTGGCTTCTTGGGTGCTGCCGGCGGGGATGCCGGTGCCTGGAGCAAGCGGGGAAGGATCCCAGCCCGGTGCCAGCTCCCCCCCATATCTGCAGCTCGTTGCCCCAACACCCAGCCCAGCACCAGCTCCGAGGTCTGCAGGATGAGTGCAGCCGCCGCCAGCTGCAGCCGAGGCCCCGTGGCACCACGCAACGCTCCCACCCCGCCTGGCCCTTCTCTCCTCTAATCCCTATGCCACCTGTCCCCGAATGAGCCCGGCTGTCCCCAGCCGTCCCCAAGCATCCCCCCCAGCCCAGCCCACACCTGGGGCTCGGCCCTGCCCGTGGGGCCGGGGAGCCCGGAGCGGCTCCGAACGCCCCCAAACTCGCTGCTGAATGGGAGGAATAACAAATGTTTGCGCTATTAAATCAGCAGCACGGGTGGCGCGTGGGCAGGGGGGGAGGCAGCGATCGCTACAACGCGAAACCTCTCCTGGCGTACCTCGCGGAGACATCAGCAGCCAATTAAGCAATTGGCTCCGTTAACGGAGGCTCCGAGGAACGCGCCTCCCCGCCGCACAGTAACGGCACTGCAATAAATCGCCTCGTAAATAAACAGCCTGAAAAAGCGGCGCAAGATGCCCAGGAAATGCTCAGGGCGTGCGCAGAGGCAACGCCGGGCGTCACCGGCGTGGCTGTCAGCCCCGTGCCACCCCCTGGAGATGCTTATTTCCCCTTTTTCCTCCCCCAAACCCAAAGGGTTAACCTCGCCTCGTCCCCCCGACATCCCCAGGTTTAGGTCTGGGGGGGAGCAGCAGAAGGAGCCGCCCCCACCGCGGGTGAAGCCCGCCTGGGGTGTTCGGCTGCTGCGAGCAGTGGGGTGGCTCCGTGCGTGCTGAGAGGTGCCCCCGGGGACGGGAAGCAGAAAATGTGTTTACCCAGGATTACATTTTAATCTCTTCCCCCTTCTAGAGAGAGAAGAGAGCTGGCTTTGGCCTGGAGCCGGACAAATATTTTTCTATAAATGTTGAATTTTCCCTTGGGTTTGAGTTATTTGCTTGGTGCACGATGCGCCGCAGAACCCCGGTGGGTGCCGAGCACCCGCTGCTCTGCGCCCATGGTGCTTGGGGTCCCTGAGTCCCCAGAGAAGCAGAACCAGGCCTGTCCCCATGTCCCCATGTCCCCTTGTCCCCATGGCCAGGACAGCGACAGTGCAGTGACCCCACTGGCACGGCACCATCCTGGCACCTCGGCCTGCACCTCCACGCCCCCACTGCCCCCCATGGCAAAGGCGATTCAGCAGCATGAGGCCAGAGGAAGAAACAGAGCCTGGTTTTGCACAAAACCTTCCCATTTCCACCTCCACTTCATCCCCCAGCCAAGCAGGCTTCCTGCAAACGCGGAAAATCAATAATTACCTTTGGAAGTATTCATTAGAACTCGAGAGTCAATAAACAAAAGCTGCGAGTGCCCTCGACTCATTACACTTCAGAAGCACCTACCAATTATTCCCTCCACTAACCCAGCCCCAGTCGGCAGGGGGGGGATTTCAGCCCCGTGCTGAGGCTGCAGCGCTCCGTGGGGTCTGTCCCTCGTACGCCAGAGTTCGTCTTTTCCTTTGGAAACCTCCATTTTATGGAAAGTTCTCCCCCCTTGAGAGGCTCCCGGGCAGAGCCGCACACACCGCGGGTCCCTCTGCTGTCCCCACAGCTGGGGACGTCCAAGGATGAGGCTTTGGGGGAGAGGGAGAACAGGGGAAGGGAAAACAAGCCCTTTTTCCTTGAAACGGGAGGGCTGCCCAGCAAATGTGGGGAGCTGGAAATTTCGGCAGCAATTTTGGCAGCCGGCAGCATCCAGCCTTTGGCACTGGGATGGCACCAGCGGCACCTAGGGCTTGGAGACGGGGTGGTGCTGGGACTTGCCCTTCCATCCCATCCCGTCCCGTCCCGTCCCTCCTTTCCAGGGGGACACCAGCCAAGATTTGGGGCAAGCAAATCTCCCAGCGCCTGTCCAAGACAATTCCCATCCAGGCTGGGACAGGAAAGCAAGCATGGCCCACGCAGGACAGGACACGGCAGCTCCTGGCTCCCGCTGTGGCTCCTTTGGCTGTGGCCTTGTGCACTGCACGCGGGGGGACAGGCACCCCCGCCCCGCTAATGTAGCAATTAGTCGCGTTCAGATTAATCAGATAATTAAGCAGAAATGCGCTAATTGAATAAACAGGAGAGCTGAATGCCAATGACACGGGGAGAAGAGGAGGACGGGGCCGGGAGGCTTGCTGGGTGGCGTGGGGATGTGATGCTGCCTGCCAAGAGTGTGGGGACGCGTCCCCGGCTCCCAGAAGGCTGAGCTGAGGGGCTGGGGGGTCCCCAGGGCTGGGGATGCTGGAGACGAGCTCGGAGCAGCAGGGATGGAGTCAGGGACTGGTGCCACGAGGGTGGCTGTGAGGACGTACCAGCCCTGGGAGGCAGCCCAGCCCATCCCTTCCCTCCCCGTGCCCCTGCGGTGCCAGGAGCTGCCCGTTCAAGCCCGTTTTTTTTCCCTTCCATCTCTAAAAAAATCTCCAAGGGGGATGACAGAAGTTACCATTTCCCCATCCCGCTGCAGGAGACGGCAGCGAGCCAGCCCCAGGAGCACGCAGCGGAGCCGTGCAGCCTCCAAGAGCTCCGGCGGATGCAGGCGGCGTTTTGGCACCGCTGGCACAGCCCGGCGGCACCGGGGTGCCCGCGATGGCACGGTGCAACGCCCGGCAGGAGCGCAGCCTCAGCCATGAGAGCTTCAACTGCTGCGAAGGACAAGCAGAGAACTTGGGGCGCAGACACTTCCCATTAAGATGCGCTCATGAAATGTGAAAATGTTTTGCCGTGCTGTAATTTTCTGTATTTTTGAACGCAGCCGCAGCTGCAGCGCTGCTACACGAGGGGCTAATTTGGACATCAATAAAACGAGGCTAAATTACGGCCGAGTACTCCATGGGAACCAACCTGGCAGGGGACGTGTCCAGGAGCCCCAAGCCTTGCTGACCTTGCTGTCTCCTGCCAAGCTGGACCAAGAGCCCCATCTCACATCACCCCCATGGGCGAGCCCTGCCCCTGGGGTCGCTCCCAAAAGGCATTTACTGGGTGAGAGTGGAGTAACAAAGCCAAGGGGGCAATAGGGGGAGCGGGAGCACGGAGCGCAGGCTGCTTGCTCCCAGATATATTTTTTTTAATAGAATAAAAAGGAGATTATTGGCTACAATTAATTGTTCACACTCCACAGAAGATGAAAGTGCGGGGAGTAAACAGATGCCGGTCACGATTCGGCGCTCATTAAGGCAGGAGCAGGATTCATTTCATACGCGTGATTAACTCCTGGCCACTGATGATTTACACGGCAGATGATCAAAAGAGAATTAATTACGCCACAAACGGGGCTGTGCCAAGCGGGCCAGGCCGGCGCTGCCGACGGTGGAGCCCCCGGCCCCTGACATCGGGGCCGGAGCTGCCGGCGTCCCCCACGAACAACAACCAAGCAGAAAATCCAGACACGTCCTTCCCTCGGGATGGCTTTTGAGCGGCTCCGTGGACATCACCCCCTCGCGCTGATGCTCCTCACCGGTGGGTTTAAGCCCGAGGGGGACCCGCTGCTCTTCTGGGGCTGGTTTTGGTGGCTGTGAGCACAGGGGAGCTGCAGGCAGCGCTGCCGGAGCACAGCATGGCACGGTGCGGGTGTCCTCTGCCCAGCTTCCTGCCCCTTGCTAGCAGTAATTAACCTGGAGAAGGCTTCTCTCCGCTCAACACCTTTCCTTTCCTCGGTGATTGATGGAGTCCCTCGCCGTTACAAATGCACGCGGTAATTAAAGGAAGGGCCTCCACACCCTGAGCCCGATTTATTTTTTAATACAGCCCCCTTTTGATCTCATCTCTCTTTCTTAATTTAATTATGAGCTGGGAATCAGCGTCCCTCCACCACCAGAGCTGCTCTGCCTTGCTTGGGTTCCTCCATCCCCAGACCCTGGCGGCTGGCAGGTTCCAGGAGCTCCGTTAAGCAGCAGCAGCCCGGCTCTCACTTCATGAGCTGAAAGGGAAAAATCTCCCCTGGGTTTCAGAGGGAGGGCGGGTTTGGTTCCAGTGGGGGGCTCCTCTTCCAGGCAGTGAGCAAGGTGGGATGATCACTTCCCTCCCAAACCCCAAATTACCGTGGGGCTTCTCCACCCCGGCAGACCCCGGGCTGAGCACGGTGTCACAGCGAGCGCCGCGGTGCAATAACTCCTTCCCACGCAGCCTGGGCGACAGCAGGCGTTTTAAGGAAAGAATAAAAGAAAAGGGCATTTGGTGTTTAAATCCCCTCCACGGCTTTTAGCTGCGAGCTCCCACAGCGGCCATGCCCCAGAGCTGCCCGCAGAGCCCAGCCATGGGGCACCTGCCTGGTCCGTCCCCCCCCCCCCCCCGAGCGCCCCGCTCAGCTAATGAACCTGTGCTGATTAGCGCCTGGTATTTTTAAAATCTTAATCTTAACTCCTGCAGGAGTCACCTTCAGCTCCGCGAGGCGGCCCCTCCCCGAGGAGGCGATGGGGAGATGAATTGATTGCCTGGAGCTGATTAGCAATTAGGCCTGGCACGCTCCAGCTGTAAATACCGTCACCGTGGCTGGGGACGAGGCGCAGGCAGGGCACGGGGGGGGGGCTGCGGTATTAGGAGCAGGAGGGGGCAGACCCCAAAATAACGCTTCCCAAAGATTTTGGCAGCCACCGCCGCTCCGTCCCCTGAGATCACCACGTGCTCCTGCCCGGCCAGCCCGCTGCACGCGGGTGCTGGTGAGTTGTGTCTTTAATACGGTGCGGGAATATTTGCCCCATAAATTTTTAGGGACGGATTTACAGACCCAAACAGCACTACGGGCTGTTAGTGCAGCAGTGCTCTCCCGGGCCCCTTCCTCATGGAGCTGGCAGCGTAGAGCTACCAGAGGGCTGGGGATGCTGCCACCCCCCCAGCCCTGACCTGCTCCAGCCCGAGGGACACCGAGGTCCCCAGGGTGACAAGATCCCACCCTGACGGGGCCCAGGCAGCACCCGAGGACTGAATCCAGCTCATCTCCAGCAGGACCATTACAAGACGCCCACACAATGCCGCTGCTTTGGCAAGCTGTCATCTCTCTGGACGGCTATTTAAACAGCTCTTAAACATTACAGCTGCTCGGCTGCAGAGCGGCTCAGTGACACAAGCCCCCGGTCCCAGGCACTTTAGAAGAAATGAGAAACAAATTGAATTGTACTCGAAGACGACTTCTGGGGAGATAAAGCCAAGGCTTCGCTCTTGGGTGCAGTGGCAGTGAGAGAGACGAGCTTCACCTCCCTGCACGGCCCTGGCAGTGATGGACGATGCCACAACCAGAGCACCAGCAACCTGGGCAGCTTAGAAACAAAACCGAGAGCCAGCAGGCTTCGTGCTTGGGGTTACCACTGCTGGGGACGGGCTTCTGAGGTCTAACAGCACCGCAACAAACAAGCGCTGGTTAAAGAGGCTACGTCTGTCTCTGAGCTGATGCTCTCCAGCTCCAAGCTGCTCCTGGCTGACAGTGCTCACTTCAAGAGGACCAGAATTTGGGCAAACTCGAGCCAAAATCTCTCCACAGCCTCAGCTGGAGGCTGCAGGGCTTTCATTCCCAGTCTTTGCCAAATCCGTGCAGCAGCAGCAAAATTCACCAGCCCCGCACGGAGCCATCCGTGATCCCAGAGATCCCGGAAAAGGAAAAAGAAATTTTTAAAAGATGCTGGTTTCCAAGGGCTGGCTGTGATTTACAGGGTGGAGGCTGACATGGAGGAAGGGCAGCTCCAGGAGACTTGGCGCAGGAGGAGGACGTGGCCTCTCCCCACAGAGCCCCCGGCTGCTCGCCTGCCGAACAGCCGCGGTGTGGGGGCTCCGCCAGGCAGTGCCGTGATTAATGAGACGTCGGAGCTGTCACTCAGCGCCGTGATGAGGTTGTAATCGAACAAGATAGATTAGGTGGAAATGCACCTGATGGGAGAAAAGGGGTGGTTCTGGCATACTCAGCCAGGCTGTAAACCCCAACTGGTACTGGGTTGGGCCCTGCACCCACCAGAAGCCAGTCACTTCAGGCTGCAAAAGCTCCAGAAAGGCTGGGGAGGTCTCACCTGCCTGGGGATGGCAACATAATGCTCTTCCCAGCTGGGACCGTACCATCAAATCCCTCTTTGGTTGACTAGACCAGAAATCATCTGCTTGATCTTCAACCAGCAGTTCAAAGCCTTTACATCAGTCTCAAGATTAATTAGCAGCTGAATAATAATCCCGGGTAAGTCTCATCAAGGCGTAAGAACCTTCCCTGCTGCCTTGGGGATCAAGGGGGCGGACCACAACCTGGTGCCAGGACCCCGTGGCCTGGCCCCATTTTTGGGTGTAGGCTGTGGTGTTTTCTCTTGGCACAAGCAGACGGGAGCTGCCGCCCATGGCAGGGGCTCCCCAGCAGCAGAGGACAGGCTACGGATGGTGCAGAGCTGGTGGGGGCTCAGGACACAGCAGGAGGCTCGAGCGAGGGGCACGTGCATCAGAAGAGGAGAAAAGGCTCTGGAGGCTTCCTGCTCACACTCGTCCCGGCCTCGCAGCCACCTGCCCCTCTCACGGGTGGGCACCGAGCCTGACGGACAATCAGGATGTCCCAGAAGGCCGGGATTCATGCTCTGGGCTCCTGTCGTGGCCGTGACATCTCCGTTCCAAGAGCCGTTACTGTCCCCTGGCTGTCACCGCCGCAGGACGCAAGGTGCTCCCTGAGCCGGAGGATGACAGCCTTGTAGCTCCGTCCGTGACATTCCCTTACCTCCAGCCCCCCTTTCCCCAGGCACCTCCTCTCCTCAAAAAACGGCAGCAAGAAAACATAAATAACCAGCCGCAGCGAGCTGGCTGCACCAGAACATTTATTTCACAGAATGCATCATTTATTTTCAATTATCCTCGTACCTCCCCCCCCGCGCTCCCTCTCTCCCTGCGGATCGCAGGGACAAAGTTTGCCGAGTTGCAAAACGGTGGCGGAGGAGCCGGCGGCCCCGTGCGAGGAGAGGCGCAGCAGGGCACACTTGTTGGGGTGGCACGGGGGGAAGGACAGGAGGACGGATGGGACAGGGCCGCGGGTCAGACAGCGGGGAGAGGCGCCCTGCCTCTCGGCTTACCTCGGCCCGACGTGCTGAAGAGGTGCAGTGGCAGCGGAGCAGAGGCGACAATGAGAAGGCTGCAGGGAAGAGGCACAGGCAGGGGTCAGAGCGGTGCTGTAGGCATCTTATTCTTTTATAAGCTCTTCCAGCCTCACAGCCTCAGCCTTCTCTCCCTTGTCCTGTCCTCCTGGGGTCGGAGGCTGACCTCAAGCTGTCCTCACCTCCTTGGGGACGGAGCCACGGCATCCTTGGGTGCGCGGGAGACGGCCAGACCTGGTGCGAGACGTGGTTTCTGAGCTGGTGATCATAAAATCCACCCCACCCCACGTCCCCACGTGGCCTGCGGGCCTCCAAGCACCGGAGCGGCCAGAGCGCTGTCCCGACACCCGCTGCTGCCTGCGGCACCCTTGTCCCACGGGGTGCAGACAGGGGTCGAGGTGCGGCACTCGCTGGCTCTGCCTCACGCTCGTGCTCCAAAAGCCTTCTTACTCCCAGGTCGGTCTGAGTCAGAGCCATTTAAAGATCTCTGACATATCATGAAGGATTCTCTAATGGGGTTCAGCAGACTAAGATTTATATCAAAAAGCCCCAATTTATTGAATTAATGCTGCAGAGCAAAACCGTGGCTGCTTAACAACTGGAGTATCAGTATTTTACAGCAACATAACTAATAAGGCCATTAATACAAACTGGGCTCCCTCCTGACATTTATATCACTGTAAATCTCTCTCAGCACTAGAATTATTTATGCCATCCCAGGCACTCGAGGAGCGCTGTCGTCCTTTATCAGGCTGAAAGATTTAAGCCAGGAGATGATGATGCTAACTGTAATAAAAAAAGGAGCGTGAGAGGAGCGGGGACAGCGTTGGTACGGCAGGAACGGGGCCGGGACGCTGACCCCAAGGACACCGGGTGCAAACGTGAGCCTAGCCCTTGCTTTTGGGGAGCAGCTCCCCATTTCCAGCAGCAATGGGGCCAGAGGCACCGGCAGCCCCAGGCCTTGAGATCAAACCCATGGGACGTACTTGGCTGCACTTTCACATGTGCACCAGGTTTACCCTGAGCAAAGAAAATTTTGCAAGAGAAAGAAACGAAGCTGCACAGGGCGAGGAAGGTTTAAAAAACAAAAATGCAGCCTCAGCCCTGACCAAGCAGCAAGGGAAACCATAAACAGGAAGGAGGATGGGGTGGGAGTGGTGGGAGAGGAGAGGAGCCTGACAGACCTCGGTGAGTACTAATTATTTCTGGCATTATCTGCACAGACACATAAGGTTTTCATTAATAAATGTGAAGAGGAACGGGGGGAGGAGGTGGGCAGGAGTGTTGGGGGACGACGACACAGAGAGAAGCAGTAACAGCTGAGTGCCAGGCGAGATCTGCAAATTAGCCACAACCACCAGCAAAATGCAGTCAGGTACAGGGAGCAATTAGGGGCCCAGCCAGCAGCGGTGGCAGCACGGGGGGACATTGGGGACAGTAATTAGCTGCCAAGCCCGTCCCCACTCACCTTCGCTTCACAGGCTCCCTCGTAATTCCCAACACATTGGAAATGGAATCGTTAGTAATCTTTCATACGTGGGGCCTTATTAAACCCGCTATCTGTGCTTATTTAATTGGAAGGAGATAAAGCCAGGCCAGCCCGGGAAGCAGGGCTGGGGCGATGCAGCATCTCGCTGCAGCCTTGCTTTTAAACCCAAACACGCAGGCACACGTGCGTGCACGGGGTGACAGGGGTTGCAGGGATGCCAGAGCCACAAATTCGGACTTTTATCTCTGGGCAGGCCGTGGCAGCGCTGAGAGGCAGGAGGAAAAGGAAAGCCCAGCTCCCCTGTGCCCCCTCGGTTTGCAGGCAGCACGTACCTGGGCCGCGGGGCAGGATGGGGCCGGAGCGCCACGGGGCTGGCTTCGCGCAGCGGGGTTTGCGGCCAGGTGAAGGAGCTGCAGCCATTAGCAGAAGCAGGCCGGTCCTCTCTTGGCCTCGGTTCCCACGGCAACGGGGCGTTTTGGCACATTTCTCCACGCACAACCTCACCGCAAAGGTCAGCACGGGAGAGGAAGATGTTTGGTCCAGCTGAAACAGAATATCAGGCAATCCATTAAAACCCAGACAAGCCAGAACACCTCCCCCCAAGGCCCACCTCTGAGCAAAGCTGCCAGCCCCACACCAGCCTCCCTGGGCTGTGCGTGCCAGGGCCGTGGCTCAGCAGCTACCCCCAGCTCATGAGTGATGTTTCCACCAGCCCCGCTGCTCTCCCTGGGGAGCTGCTCCCTTCGATTGCTGTTGTGAGGAGACGGCGTCCTCCCTGCCGGGCAGACCTGCGGCTCTCCCGCCACCGCCCCTTCTTTCCCCAGGGCTGCAGGGCCTCTGGAAAACTTTATTCACAGAGCGGGGAAATGGAGAGAGATTGGGAAGGGAGAGAATTGCTTTTCTCTGTTTTATCAGAGCCAGGTCTTCATACGGCTCTCCTTAAACCCTGCCATTACAAAGGAAGCGAGAGCCATGCAGAGGTGAAAGGACAATTTTTCTGGAGGCAGGGCAAGCTGCCGTCACCGTAAGCAATTAATTAGGAGTCAAAGTGCTAGACCAAGGAGTTTTGCCTGCAGCGATTTACCAGACACAACCACAAGCTGCTTACTTTTTCAAACAGCTGAGCAGGAATTGTTTCCTTCTGCTTGAAGCTAGGAGCTTGTGCCCACATCCAGCTGCTGAAAGGCAGCAGAACCGCTGCATCTCTTCGTGCCCCTCCAAGCAGAGACAATACAGCCTCAGGGACAGGGGCGGTTTTTGCCCTGGGAAGAGAAGATGCTCTTAAGCAGCAGATTTGGATCCCCTCCTCACAACAGACAGCACTTTCCTCCAAAACACGGCTCCAAAACTCGCTGAGCAGCACGTCGGTGAGCAGAACTTGCACTACAGCCTACCCAAACCAGGCTTTGGCCACAGCAATGGTGCTGGTGGACACGGGGCTCATCCCCAGCCAGGCACCACCGGTCCTCTCCTAACCTGCCAGGCCCACGGGAGTCTTCCAGATGTCCACCAGCTCTGGAGAACCAGAAGAATAGCGAGGATTTCATCCAAAGACCTCCATTTAATAGGACAGGAGGCTGAGACCAAGTTTCACCTCTTTGAAATTTAAGATGAAAACTCGCCGTGTTAACAGCAGCTTTTCAGAGGAAAGTTAGCAAAGTCTATCTGCAGGCAGAAATCTCCTAAAAGGAGCAATTACGACCAGGACCAGAAGGGAGGCTTTGATCAGTTCAAGAGGCATTTTCCTTGTGACAACAGTTCAGGACAGCGAAGCGTGAGCTGCCTCACAGAAGGCATCCCGACCAGCACAGTTCCCCTCCCTGGTGCTCGGCACTACAAAGCCCAGTGCCACGGAAGAGGCAGAGGCACTGAGGAGGCAAAGCATGCCCTGTGCTGGTGTGAACGCTGCGCACAGGACCCATCTGGAAGGGAGACAGCACCCACCTGGCCAGAGGGGGGCATGCGGACCTGCCACCTGACCCACTGCTAGTTGGGAGGGCTGAAAATCCTCTTTGCTTCCTCCAGTAAACAGATGGCACGACGTGGGGGTTGGGTTGGGAATCTCCCCTCGCTGGCACGGGGACAGCAGCGGGTGTCACGAGCTGGGCACGAAGAATGGGGCATCAGTAGTTCAGGATCCCAGGAAACAGCCCAAGATCCTGCCAAGAGAAGGACACATTGACTGCTTTAATACCCCTACAAACATTAAGCTTGCAAATCAAGGCTGCATTCAAGAAAGCTCTAACATTTAAGGAGCTAAAAACCCAGTGTATGACTGATGGAAATTTGAGAGTTTCTCTCCATCAAGCTGTCTGGGTTGGGATGTGTTCCCCAGTGCCCCAAAGCATTTGGGATGCAGCTCAACCAGTGTCCTAGGTGGGAAGGGCTGCAGAGATTCATCTCATGCCTCTCCTCTGCCCCAAAAAACATTCCTCCTTTGTCCTGACCACACCAGCAGCAGTCAGAGTCAGCTCTGCAATCCCTATTCAATGCTGCAGGGCATCAGTGGTGTCTCCTGTGAGCCTTTTCCCCCTCTCGGTCACTGAAGCAGAGGGAAGGTTCCTTTGTTTCCTTCCAGGTGAAAAAGCACTGCTCCTGCAGCACTTCTTACCAACAGCAAACCCTGTGCCCCAAGCCCAGGGAGACCTCATGAGAACACAGACAGCCAGAGCAGCCTTGCTTCTCGTTTTCCCTTCCTTGCCTGCTCCCTGGAAGCATCAGTACCCAAGGTACCACCCGCTGCAGTCCGACAGTACCGTCCCCAGCATGAAGCAGAAGAGACAGCTCCGGCCTCCCATCCAAGCCTCGTCACTGCAGCCCAGCAGAGCAGCCCTTGAGTCAAGTCAAGTTCGGCCCCAAGTTAAGATTAAAACCCCCTCCAGTTTCACCTCATCGGGAAAAAGGGCTGGGAGGCCGAGCTCCACACCAGCTCCTCTGACCTCAGACGAGGGCAAGCGAACTCCAGGCTAATTAATAAAGAATCACAGCACTCGACAGCTTTGGCACCGTCATCTGTTGCTGCAGTTCAGGTCCATTACGCACGGCCTCACTCCGCTAACGCCGCCAGCCACCCTGCAGCCGGCACGAACCGAGCCTGAGCACTGGGCACTGACAGCAGCCAAGCACCCAGCTGCGTGGGAGGGGACCTGAGGGTGCTGAGCTGCTTCACCAGGCAGAGCCACAGAGCCCCTGGGTCCGTGCTGCCCCCTCGCCTCCACTTCGCTGCGCAGAGCTCTCCAGCACACCTGGCAGCTCGGGGACACGCGGCCACCTGGGGCGGTGGCAGCAGCAGGAGGAGCCAGGAGGACACTCTGCAGGGAGCGGGGTGGGGGGATGCCATCCCCTCTCTCTGTAGGATCCTTCTCCTACTTGTTGCTCAGCTTTTCACTAAGTGACGTAGGACCTCCTTTCTCCACGTACTGGTGGTAACAGCAGTGACGTGCCCTGCTTGGCTCTAACCAGCTGCAAAATCACCAAACGTTCTTCAGCTGTGCGTTTATTTTAGTTTTTTAAGTATCAAAATCTGGAACTGAGATGGAAGAAAGCAAGCAAAATCCACCATGGTTAATTATTTGATCTTAATTGTCAAAAAAAATAGACGGATTGATGAAAGGAGTTGGCAAGCAGAACGATAGCATGAGTGTCCTCAAAGGCAAGCACTGTAACAGGATCCAAAAGCAAGACTTTTCATAATCCTTAGGCTGTTAATTATCTAAACACCGGTCCCTTGGAGCTGCCTGAGGGAGGATCAATTAGTTTGTGAAATAATAGCTAAACTGATACTGAGAAGGAGCTTGGGTTCCAAAATGATGGCTGAAGATTAGCCAGCCGGTTTGCCCATTTCTCTTTGCGATGTTCAGAAGGACATTTGTCTCTGCTGCTTTTTCAGAAAGGGGCCATTAATCAAACGAGCAGACGGCCCTTCCCAGATCTGTGATGTTGCAAAAAGACAAAAGGAAGAAGGAAGATGAAACAAATCACCTACAAGTGTTAGGAGAAAGACCCAGTAACTAGCAGCTACAGAGACCGTCTCCCCACGGGGGCTGGATCTGCTCAACCAGAGCAACTCTCCTGGAGATGAAGAATATCTCCTGTGAAAGGCAGGTTCCTACAGGACAGGGATCTGACTGTCTCTAAAACAAATTACTTGCACTAATCCCAGACACCAGGATTTGTGTCTTCCGATTCAGCCCAGTTTGATGTCTACGTTGTCGCCACCTGCCAGAGCTTTCCCCATGAGTGGGCCGCACGGACATAAGGATTTGTAGGATTGACACCTCTCACCTGGCTGCACAGCTCACAGGACGTGGAGGAACACCTCACGTCAGCGTCTTTGACACTGCCACACGTGGCTGAAGCCACCTGGCAGGCTCAGGAGGTGCCAGAAGCAAAGTGCACAGAGGTCCCCACGCATCCTACTTCCTCGTCTCCTCCAAACAGCCCCACAATGCTCCCCACCTCCCGGGGGATGGCATCTGCAGGCACACAACGACAAGCTCAGGGCACGCAGCCTGCTGAGCACAGCACCACCTGGAGCAGAAATCCACACAGCACCAGGACCCCGCTGCCTTCCCGAACTGCTCAGCCTCCTGCTCAAGAGGCGGCACGGAGCCTTTTCTCCTGGCCCCTTCCCCTCTCCCGAGCTCCCTGCCGCCACACAGGCATTTACGGAGCGCTCTGGGAAATCAACTTTGCGTTGCAGCAAAGTGAAAGAGCAGCCGGCTGAAGGCTGCAGCATTAATCACACCAGCCTCTCACTCACGGAGCCTGTTGTCTTGCAAGAGCGTCTGCTCCATAAAATATGCACAGCTGACACACATGAAACCCTTTGCAGCATTTATTGATGTACATTACCTTGGCTTTTACAGCGTAATAAATAACAGGGGAGAGGCAGACACCCGTCCCCTAATCAGTCTGCACTGCACTGCCCACCCTCCGTGGCGTCTCAAGCCAAGGTCTGCAGAGAACATCTCCTCTGGAACAGCAGTGCTCAGAAACCCCGCCAGCAACGTGTCCGAGCCCCAGAAAGGTCGTGCTCCCAGGCAGGGAGGCCAAGATCACGTTTCCTTTCCTGTGCAGGGGCCTTTAATAAACAGGTATAGCCAGCTAGTGATAGAAGCGTCCTTCCAAGCTGTTTGTTACCTCTGGCATCAGCTACAGGCAGGAAAGGGGCAGCGCTGGCTCTGTGCAGGGGGCTCTCAGCCCTCAGGCAGTGAGGAAGGGAATCTCATTGTCTGTAGGAAATCCCTCCAGCATCTGCCAGAGCCACAGTGCAAAGTGCAGACGCTCTCCATGAATGCCCAGCAGCCCTACTGCGGGCCCTGGTGCTGCTCTGACCCCGAAGCAGGCTGCTGGCAGGCAGATCTGCTCTCAGTTTACACCGCTTCTCAGCGGGATCAGACCTCAGTGGCTCGATACGCTACAGAGGAGGCTTAAGCAGAGCTGGGAGGAGAGATCCTATCGGATAAGAGCGAGCAGACAACAGTCCCATACCAGAAGGAAGCCACGCCATCTCCGGGAGGCTTGGTTTATCATCCCAGGTCTCAGACAGCACAGAGTACCTACCGCAGTGTCAGACAGTGAGCAGCAAACATCTCATTAGTTACAGCAGGGCTCCTGCTGCTCTGCCAGCCTGGGTTGAACCAGCTCGGAACGGGGAACAAAATTCCCCTCCTGGAAGCAGATCAAAGGCAGAGCAGGGCAAAGGGAGGAGGAACTCACCTTGCAGCTGCCAGACCAGCAGCATCCTCAGCTCCTGGAGCACGTAGGCTTCGGGCTGCCTAACCTTGTGGTTTCAGTCCGCTGCAATGCCTTAGCTAGATTAATCACTCACGCCGTGGGCAAGAAAAGTCAAGTGGATACCGTCTCCTCGGCCATTACTCTGATTTTTCATCCTCCGCTTGCTGTGAACAAAACAAAAATGACAGTGAGAGGGGCAGCTCACCAACTTCGCTCACCAGCGGCCCCGCGCCATCATCCAAACCAGGGCATGGAGCGCCCACTGCTCGCTTTGCCCTCCACGGGCCAGCAAGCCACTGATTTATCTCCAGGTGCCAGATATTTATCTCCACCCTCAGCTGGGGAAGAGAAGACACTTCTATTGGCAAGTTTTGGGGGCCTCCACCAGAAACAGAAGTGAGGGGAGCACCAGGGCCCAAGGGAAGAGCTATTTTGGGGGGACCATTGCAGAGCCAGCCTGCGGAAGCTTCGGACTCCCAGCACCTGTGCTACCTCCTCCCTGCAAGGTATCGCAGCCCCCGTGAGGGGACTCGGCATGCTGAAGTGGTGGGAGCAGCTCCAGCTCCCGTGCCAGAAGCTGGGGGGCAGCTCCACTTAGACATCACACTCTGTGTTTTCAGCACGGGCTCTTCTCTTGGACCCTCTGAATTCCTGCTGCCCAACCCCTTGCTGGCTGCAGGCACCAATACCAGCCCGCCTGGGCTTTGCAGCCCCGCCAGCACCATGGGGAGAACACACGGTTCTCTTGTCTAGATTCCCTTTTAGCTGTTTCCTAGCCCCAGGGGGACTAGGTAGTTTTTTTTCATCCCTTTTTACAAGGTGATTAAATGCTGCATTTGTAAAACACTTCATTCTGGGAAACAAATTATGTAAAATGCACCCAGTGGGACCTAATACGAACTGATACCATCAGATAGCAACAGGGGCTCCACTTCCAGGATTTGCTTTCCAGGGGCAGCAACGAGCACCATGGATAACCTGCTGACCTGCTCCAGCCCAGGACTGGGTCCCACCAGGCCCAGAGCTCTGACCTTGCCCTGCCGCAGTCTCCTGGTGACCTCAAAGCCTGCAGCTCCCGTGGAAAGAGCCAGCTGGCTGCAGGCACCTACCTTCCAGGTCACGTCCATGCTGGGTGAGCCCTGCTCAGCTCGCAGTGCAGGGATGGGCCAGCCTGGACGAGGCTTGGGCATTGCAAAGGGCAGCTATGGAAAGTCTGGATCTCCTGCTGCTGCTTATTTTAGCACTCACGAGGGGATTTCAGAGCTTTCCTGTTGCTGCTAGCTCTGCCGTGGCACTCCAGGCACGGAGAGCTGGAAGAAGAGCGGCTGGATGGGGTTTCACTCACCTCCAAGCAGCTCCAGGGGATGCGCTACCTGCCCCCAGCCCTGCCCAGCGACTACAGCAAGAGACAAAGCCAACTGGACCCAGCTTTGCAGGTCTCAGGTCTCTAACGACAGGAAACAATGCAGCTTCCCTGAGGACAGGCCGCTTGTCAGGGCAGGTGGCTGCAGCAGAGGAGAAAGGAGCTCTTCTTCCAGACAGGCTCCAGGATGCTCCAGGGGAAAGCACCGCAGGCAGGTAACGTGCTGGATTAGAAGAGAAACCAGTCGTACAGCCTGCCTCGGGTGTATTGCTGATGAAAAAGGAAGAAGAGCAAAATCAAGATTTCCTGCCCCCAGTTTGCTGACTCAATAATGACTCAAGTGACTAAATTTAGCTACTGAAGTGCTCAGCAGCGGGGTGAGCGCCTGCTGGCCTTTCCTTAACCTTATTATGAGACCTTTCAAGTAAACCCTTCCCCGGCTAAGAAGGGATTCTGCTCACGCTCCAAGGGGATTATAAGCCACCTTTGAAAGCTGGAAAAGAAACGTGTGTACGTACATAGGCTCACACACGGCTTTCTGGTGGCGATGCAAGACCTGGGAGCGGAGAGACAGCACTTGAGTGCATCTCGCTTGTGGAGTCGTCATAGCAACAGGAAATTTTTAAAAGCAATTAGGTGTGGGTTCATCTGCATCGCTCAGAGGATCGCAGAGAGCCCTGCCTCTCCTCTCTGCAGCTGCTGCACGCAGGCGGCGGGTCCTGGGGGCTCGGGGCTCCGCCGGTTCAGGCGGATGCGGTGGTTCTGGCTGAACATCTGCAGGCAGACCCACGAGGGTTTTGTGAGCCAGCCCTGTGCTGGTGTGAGCTGAGGCTGGACTATGGAGAGGAGATGCCCTGCAGGAAAACAGCCAAGATTCAGGTCCATGTCTGTAGCCTGGGCACAACGAGGCAGAGCCTTTCTGACTGGAGGAAAGTATAAATTTCTGACAGCAGCAATATCATCTCCTGCCATACAGACTGACCTGGCTGCAAGCTAAGCTGGCCCCATGTTTTAATAAGACCCGTTCCTGTGAGGTCAATCATTACCTAACCTCCCACGAAACCTTCATCGACCCTTCTCTGAAAAGGCAGGAGAGCAGCTCATCGCCAGCGCTGCCTGGCAGCTCCGGGTTCAGCGTGTGGGACCCACAGAGCTCCTCTCCTCCACAGCCCCAGGGCAGGAGCCGAGGGAACCTGCTGCTGTGGTTTAACCCATTTTTAGGAGGAAAATTAACTCTATTCCAGCTGAAACCAGGCCACCTGCCTGCCCCGAGCCGCCCACGCCTCCCGAAGGCTGCTGACTCGACCCTCGGCTGCTGCAAGAGTGGGAACAGATTGGTGCACGTTCACCTTCACGTGGGCACGGCGTCAGCCCTTCTCCAGATAACACCACGCACTCTACTTCTCCGATTCCAATCGCATTGCAAGGGCTTTTTTCTCTTTTCTTTTCTAAAACTCGGTCCCTCCTCCTCACTGCTAGAAATCCCTCTGAAGTTCCTCTTCACATCTTTTCGCTTCCCTTCGCGATTTTGACATTTTCCAGGCTCTGTATTGGATGAGCTGCTGTTCCAGCTCCCTGCCCCACTTCCATTTTCTGCTTATTTTTCTACATCGTCTGCTCCCGGCGGCCACTCTGGCCACCAGCAGCTTTTTGGCCATTTGATGAAACAATCCTCACCCTGTGTGCGAGTGTTTGCTCATGGCTGATCCAACCCCTGCCTACGCCCAGCACCAGCACTTGTGCATCTTTGCACTAAAGAGCTTCCAGGAGGCTCCGAGAGCTGCAGAAGCACGGGCGGCCCAGTGTCCGTGCCGTGCTTTAGCATTTGTCTCCCCTTTTTATTTATGAACTAGAAACGGAGTTTTAGCTTCTACCAAAGCAAAGCCAGAGAGTAAAGAGGTGCTGCAGGGAACCCACGCGCGGGGCTCTCGTCACACCAGCAGCGTGAGTCAGCCGTGCCACAGCCTCCCCCCTGCAGAAAGGAGCTGCGAGGATGAGTACCAGCGTGAGGATAGGGGAGGAAAATGCAGAAATGGCACACGGCAGCCACTCCACGCAGGCGGCTGGGTGGGAAGCCGGCTTCCCTCTCCGTTCTTTCTGCCTTACAACTTGCCTGCAGGGCTGGAGAAGGCTGAGTTGCTGCTGCTTTCTCCCAGGCTGGCTTGCTTTCAGGGTGAGAGGGGTGGGCAATGTACATCTGCAGAGGGGAGATAAGGTAATCAGGCACCTCGAATGCCTGGGATCTTATTAAAGAAGGGCTGGCTGGCAAGATCCTATCTCTGCACAGAAATATCTGCAACTTTATCCTCAACTGTAACGTGAACCAAAACAAATTGGATGACCAGCACGGCCAGCCTGGGCTCTTCTGCATGGCAAGGTGGGCAGGGAGTGGAGGAGAGGCTGCCCCAGCACAGCCTGGGCCCCGGCAGAGCGGCAGAGCAGGCGGATAGGAGGCAGCGCAGCTGAGACAGCAACACAGCAGGATGCTGCTGCAGCCATAGGAAGCGAGGGTGTAAATGCAGGAACGACGGAGACCTTGTGAAGGACAAGGGAAGGGCCCGGATTCAGGCTCACACGCCCAAGGACACCGCAAAGGGTGTGCAGCCCAAGGGAGCACTTGAGAAAGCAGCTGGCTTTAATGTGTCTCACAGGAGCGCTTCTCTCTTAGGGACACCAAATCACAGAGTGTCCCCAGGGCTGCCCAGCGAGCCCACGTGCTGATGGAGAAAGCTGCAGCGGCAATCTGGTTGCTAACATGGGCAGCAGAGCCCATTCCTGCTGTTCATTACACCAGGAATGCTGTGAGGAGCCAGGGATAGGGCCTGAAGCTACAGAGCTGGGTTTCAAACCCACTGGGTCTCACATTCATTCAGGGACAAGGGGACAGGGGCAGCTCTTGGAAAGCCACCACTTCTCCCCAGCTGCAGCCCCACCTCCTCCCAGGCAGGTTTGAGCCCGGCAGGTACAGCTGCAGAAGCCCACCCAACCCTTTTTCCATCCTGGGGACAGGGCAGTCAGCCTGCCAGGTTTGTCACTCACCTCCCACGCCTCTGCTCCAGCAGAGGGAACCAGGCACCACACACTGGCTGGCCACCAGCCTGCTCTGCAGGAGCAGATGAAAGGCTCCATTGTTGCTCCACCTGGAGCACACAGCCAGCCTGGTGCTTATGCATTTGCAGGAGCCAAGGACATTGGGAGCAGGGTCTCTTGCTGCAGCTGGGCTACAGTTGATAGGGGGAACTCTGACCGCTCTTTACAGCGTTTGCAGGTGACTGCGTGCAGCTTCCCTCCTTGCTCTCCAGCAGAGCTCTTCACCCATGCTGGCAACCTGGGAAGTGAACACAAAGATAGATGCTCATGGGAAGTGTGAACCTACCTGTGCTGACGGTTTTGGCTTTAAAGAACACCGAATGTCCTCCAAGGGGGAGGGACCTGTTGCCGTGCCTGCTAAACCAGGCAGAGCAGCTGCACGGAGCCAGCTCATGTCCCACCAAAGCCAGGGACAACATGTACGGAACCAAAGCTCAGATCTCCATCTCCTTTCCTTGTGCCCAGGAAATGTGTCCCAACCGCTCCTGCTACCAACACTTTGCCACAGTAACCCAATAAAAGATGTCAAAGCAAAAGGTGCAGGAAAGCTTCTGTCAGCTCCTCTCCACCCTCTAAACACCCCAGTCAGCTGCACACAACGCTGGAGGGATCGCAGCCTGCCAAGAGGGGCACGAAACCATCCATGGGACATACAGAGATCTAGGAAAACGTTGTGCATCAAAGCAGGCAGCAAAGTACAGCCAGCTGGCATTTAGCTGACATCTCTGCTCCCCCACAGAGGGTAACCGCCCATAGACTGCCAGGGCGACTCCCAGATACCAAAGACACGTTGACCAGCATACCTGGGGAAGAAGTCCTGCAGCCTGAGACAATAATTCATGCTTTTCGAGACGGGATTAGCCAAGGCAAGAGCCCCACCTAAAGCAGCCCCGCTGTTCTGGACTCCATGCTTCCTCACTCAGAGTTAGTTGAGGCATTTCTGCATCCTGTGGTGGAGACAAGGAAGGCCCTTTGGGTGAAACCGAGACTGGAAAATCTTCAAAGAAGATGCAGAGAGGACGTTACTGCCTATTACCTGCAACTGGAGATATGCTACCTGACTTATCCAGGGCAAATAAAACTTGTCAAGAGCAATATCCTCACCGAACTGCTGGATGGGTCAGTCTGTGTCGACAGTGTATGAGAGGTAATCAAAATGCTGCTGCAGAACCAACATGTAGCAGCTCCACCCGAGCTCTCCGAAGCCGATGGGAAAAGGAAAGAGGCAAAAAGTGCTGACAAGCCAGCTTCATCTGTAGTAAGCAAGAACAAGAATTGACATACAGCTTAAACAACGTATTAGTTAACACAGTGAAGGAACAAGAAAAGTTGCAGGGGTGAAGGAAGAAAGCTGTTTCCCCTATGAACATCCAGAATGTGATGCTCTTGAACTTTGTATCACCAGATACGTGACGGGGGGTGCCCCCTCAGCACTCAGATCATTAGCACTGCACTGGCTTTGACAAAGGAGGGAGAGCAGCATTTAGATGAAGTCATGAAAAGAGGCATGCCAAAGAGCCAGGGCTGCTTGCTGGTGGGCCAGGTCAGGCTCTCACCATAGCACTGGGCAGGCCAGCAAGCTGCAGGTACTCCTCTGCTATTAGCAGTTCTGGGATTCCCTGGACAAATCCCAAGGCAAGCCCCAGTGACCCAGCTAATTACTAGTATGGAATTACTCTGCAAATGCTGGCTCATAATAAATGATTGTGCTCCATAAAACCCTTTTTGAACCAGCTGTATCACTGAGATGTCCTCAGGAGTACAAGTGCTTCGCAAAAGCAGCGTGAACTTGGCACTAGAGGTTTCCCCCAAAAGCAAGTCCCTAGCTGGCAACATTTGACTTGAAGATGAGGAAACATCCAAAAAGGAGCCGTACAGGACCATCACCCCATTGTGAGCCTCTTCAGCAGCTCTGAAAAGGGTTTGCCAGGAGATTTGGTATTGTGTGGGTGAGACATTGGTCTGGTTTCCCTCTGGTCAATGGGAAAGCAGCACACAGGAAATTCCTGTTTCGGTGAATTTGGAGAAGGAGGATCTCCCATCCCATGTCCCTCCGGCTGCCTTCCTGTAGCAGTGTTCTCTCTTTTGGGTTAGCAGACATCACAGAACCCAACCTCTGCGGGCAGATGGCTCTTTGCCTTCATAGCAGCACGCTAATAGGAAAGCAGCAGGGACAGATGCTCCTGCCCTCCCACATTAAGTGGGAACAGCAGCGGCATTTGCTCGCATCGGCACCGAGAGCCACCGAAGGCAGCAGGAAGCAACGGTGCCAGCGCTGACGTTGAGCCAGCAATGCTCAGAGCCCTCTGAAGTGCTCTTGGAGAGGATGTTATCCACTGACCTGCTGGACCAGACAGCCCCTGCCCCTCCGGGGCTGCTTGCAGAAAGCTGGAGGCCTCCCAAGCACCAGCTACACCTCGCGCCTGGCTGCTGTGGCTTCCTAATGTGGTCAGACTGCGGAAAGCGCCCAGGCAGGGCAGCCTGGGGCTCACCCTGGCAGGCAGCAGGAGCTGTCCTCTTGGATTTCAGCAGCCCCACAGCTCGCTCCACTCCAGCAGCATGCACAGGGAAAGGAGCTCCACGTTCATTCCCACTCTGCAGCAGCTCTGAACTCATTGAAAGCCACTGTCGGATGTTGTTTAAGGCCCACAGCTGCCCCCGTGCCCCAGTTTGTGCCCCAGGAGCAGAGCAGGGACATTCAGCCACCGAGGGATTCCAACAGGCAGGGGGTGGCAGGAGAACGTGGCTCTGGCTCGGTAATGAGTTTTGCATTGTGCTGCATTAACCCAGACTAAATTATCTTTTATGCTGCTATGCTTTGGCTAATAGAATAACACAAACCAGCAAGCAGCAAAAGATAACTTTGTCCTGCTGATAGCTGTCAAGGGAAAACAGACCCTTTATTCACAGCCCCTGTGCTGCCAATGTGAGGGCAGGTTTCTAGATACTCCAGGTGCCCCTGGAAGGAAGCTAAGAGTTAAAGCTGGCAGCGCTGCACTCCCTGTGTCACGAGCACCACGACAGCCGTCTCACTAGGTGGAAAAGAACAGCAAGCGCTCCTAATTGAGCTCCTAGCTGGTTAAGGAAACACAAGTCTATTTAAAGGAGTCAGAGCCTTTTTAATCTTCCTTCTCTGAAAGGGAAAAAAGCCTACGTAAATATATCTAACCAGAATTAGAGCTTTTAACCCCTAGAGGCAGCCCTGTTTGTCTCCTTCAGCCCATTGTCCAGCATGGCAAGGGCTGTTTCTCTGGAAAAGGCAACGTTAGCTAATTGCTGTTTGAAGTCTTCCCTCCCACGGAGCAGAGCAGCAGCAGCCTAGAAGCCCCTGCTCCCTTCCCGTGACAGCTCTGTGCAGCACACGCTTCCCACTCGGGCAGCAAGTGATCAGCAGTCACGGGGCTGGATCCTGCTCTCTGAGACAAGCCACAGCTGAGACCCGAGATGGCAGAGGGGGCAGCCAGCCTTTCCCCCTCACTCCCTGCTTGGAGCACAATGGACATGATCTGGGGATGAACCTCCAGCCACAGCAGGACCTGCCTGCGGGGCCAGGCTTGTGCCAGCGTCCCCCACGGCACCGCTACCAGCGGGGCAGGGAGCGAGCCCCGTGGCATGGGAAATGCTGCAGAAGCATTTCTCTGCAGAAACAGCTCAAGAGTGGGTGCAAAGGGAAAGCTACTGGAGACAGAAAGGGGGACCAACGCATTTCCCGTGGAACTGGAAGGGGCAGGGTGGAAAATATCCTCCAGCAGACAGAAAAGCCTGCGGCCATCGTTACAGATGACGAGTCAAGACAGCAAGGCAAGAGAAATGTAAATAGGAGTACATCTGACTTAAAGTTGGGCAGCGTTAAGGATGCGTCCTTTTGCCTAAGCTGGTGAGAAAAGCAGTTTGTCAGAAGGCAGACCAGGCATTTTAGTGATGCTCACTTGCAAGATTGTTTGCTTGGTTTTTAAAGTAACTACTACCCAGAGAAAAAAATAAAAATAAAATTGCCTCATCATGAGCCACGATGAGTTTCCCTTAGGAAATCTTTGATATTCGCTGTTTCCACTGAGCTCTGCAGGGAAGAGAGCCCTTCTCTGGAAGAGCAGAGCACAGCCAGGGCTGGGGGAGCCACTTTCGAGGAAGAGAGAAAGGCTGGGGAGGAACGTGGCACGGCACTGCCCTCTTTGGGCAAAACCACCCGCTGACTGCAGGCTCACCACTGCCTTTGGTTCAGATGTTGTGCATAGCTAATTTTCTTTGCATCCTGGTGAACACGAGTGACTTTGTTCCCCCCTACAACACATATGGGGTAGGAGGTGTACGTGGAGAGCTACTGCATGGCAAATAACAGGCAGCTGTTTGCTCAGACAGCCTCGCCCTTCCTAACAGATGGTCAGGAGATGCTCTCCTCCTCCAAAACTCACCCAATCCTGCTCTCTATCCAAGCCACCGGCTCGCAGAGCCTTGCCACCACTGCTGGGGGGTTCTGCTCCTCAGTGGGAGAGCTCCAGCAGCGACTCATGCTCCTGGTCCGCACCTCCAGCCCTGGCTGGGAAACGAGACCCAAGCAGAGCAGGGTGGGTGACTGCACGGGTCCCTTTGCCCAGCCCAGCACCAAAATCCCTGCTGAGGACTGGGGCTGATGGCAGACAGTTCAAGACAGAAGGCTCAGAAAATCCCAGTGCTGCAAAGGGCAGCTAACTGAGTTATTGGTAATGCAAGAACTGGGAAGAGTCTCCTTCCATTTCATACCTCTTCACAGCTCCCCTGGGAAGTGGTTCTGTCTTCCCATACAGGACGGTCAGCGGTGAGGACAGGCGCCTGTCTCCTCTCTGCAAGATTATTTGCTGAAGGAGCCAGGGAGTCAAAGCTTTGAGCTCTACTGCCTGCTGTTTGTATACATGATAAATTGTGGAGCTTTCTTTTTCTCCCTTTTATAGGAAAAAGGCTTAATAAACCGACTGCAAAAATATACGGTAAAAAGAACATCCTGGAGCATGGTGGAAACAAAGAGCAGAGGATGGAAGGGAACAGCAGGTGACTTGGTTGCTGCAGATCTTACCTTCACGTGACCATGCAGAAGAGGATGTGCTAATGGTGGTAGGCAACTGTAAATCTGGCGTGTCCTTATCTGGGAGCATGGGATTTCTCCAGATACCTGTGGAGAAAGAGAAAGCTGATGAATACATTGGAAGAATTCCCTTATGACCTGAAGGAAATAGCTGGGGAGGAAGAAATCCATCCGCCTGCCCCACATTAGTGTGCAACGCAGCAGGGGGCAGCTCAGGAGGCAGGCACGCTGCCAGGGCACTACCACTCACAACAAAAACCCTTCACAGCCTTTGCTTTGGCGCTCGGGGATCCCACCAGGAGACACTTCACTGCTGGAGCAGAGGATGCAGCCCTGCAGCCCCCTCGGGTGGGGCAGCAGCTCCTGCAGCATCTGCCAGCTGGCTCTGGAGCTAGCAGCCAGCTCTGAGGCACCATGCCTAAACCACCAAGGGTGTCAGCAGGGACTGGGAGCTGCTGGTTGGTTAAAAGCAGCCATTTGGCAGCGCCTGTTCCGGGTAAAGGGAAGAGGCTAGCAGTTCTCTCCAAACTGGGAGCCCGTGGGTGCAATTCAAAACCTCTTTTCCAGCACTCTGCGTACCCGTGGTACAAACACATGCATCCGTGCCCATATAGGGCCCAGAACAATGTTCCTGCAGTTTCAGTCATACTTCTGCACAGGTAATAATAGTTCAAACGAGCTCTGTTCTAGCCCCTCTCAGCAGCAGGGCTTGCCAGGCTTTACAAAGAGGGGGAGCCGCGTGGCTTCTTGCTGCATTTGGATGAAGACTATTTTTGGGCTCTTTGCTGGCACACCACATGGCTGTAAGCGATCACCTCCGAGGTTAATTAGATGAGATGCTTCAGCGAGGTCTCTGGAGGTGCAGGATTTCCTTTTCTCCACGTTAAGCCCTTTTATTAACACTTCAATAGATCTTGACATCGCAGCGCCCCTGCTACGTTACCTATCACACTGCTGGCAATAATGGCAGGGCTTTTGCTGGGGATTAGGGGTAAGCTACAGAGAACAGCAAACATCAGAGAAAGCAATAAGAGCAGAACAAGTTTAGAAATTGTCTGCTATTGCAGCAGCCCCAGAAGTCACAGCTGTGCTTGTCCTCACTGCAATCAACCCAGCACTGTGAGAACAGCACACGATATTAGTCACCACAGTGCCCAGCGATGTCTCTGGCTCGTAGCCCTACAAGTGTCACGGGGACTAGAGATGTCTGGAGGTTCCGAGAGCCCTGCAAGAAAAGGACGGCGTTCTCAGTTCAAAACAATGTTAGTCGCTTACAAAAATGACTTGGCTTCTCTGCCCCCGAAGCTTGCAGGTGTTTGTTTAACAGCCTGCATAAATTGAGGCTAATCACAGCTCCGGCAGCTGCTGAGCAGTCCGACAGCCAGGAGGACACGGCCCCGTTATCTCGAGTGCAAGCTGAGCAAGCTGCTCCCGAGGGGAGAGCTAATCTATGCAGCCCCAAACGAAGCAGCCGGCCTCTCGCGCCCGCAGCCTCGCAGGGGAGAAGCCGAGGACGGGGTCTGAATAGGATTAGGGCTGAGCAGAGAGGGGATGTTCGGGGCCACGCGTTGCCTGCTGCCAGGGAAAACGCCTTTGCCGTTCCTTCTGTGACAAGGGCAGGCTGGAGGCCAGGGCAGGTCTCCCTGAGGTTGGGCAGGCTCGTTGCCCAGCCTCGTGTCCCTTGGAACCTCAGAGCAGGATGCTGAGGGAGGTGGGCTCCAGAGCTCACCAGGCAGCAAAGCAAACACGCAGCCTCCCCAGCATATCTGGCATTATGCATCCCCCTCCCTCCTGACGTACAGAAAGACACAAATAATATCTAACAAGCCAACAAAAGCAATTTATCTCAAGCATGCTTCTGTCAGGAGCCCAGACTTCTCCAGAAAGTGGGACAGCTTCCAGAGTGTGCCATTTCCTAAAAGCACGGCGGGTTTCCTGGCTTCGCTACACTCTCCTGGCTTCATTCACACGTCTTAGCAAGCCGGAGACGAGAGCAGGGCAGGGACTTGGATGCAGCAGATCCTGCTGAACACGTGCTTCTGTCTCACCTTGGGAACCCAGCAGGATGGGGCAGCATTCCCCAGCCAGTGCCAATCCCTTCTAGGGGGGCAAAAGAGCACTCTCCTTCCATCAGGACACAGTGCTGCACCCGAGGGAAGGAACACAGCAAGGGGGTGCTCCCAGTGCTCATTTCAGCCACGTTTCCAGCAGCCTGATGCGGGCTAGTGGCCGGAGCAGTGTGTTCCTTTTCCCTTCCAGCCGGTCCCCATGGCACATCCCAGCTCCTGTCCTTACCTGGGCAATCAGGGGCTCCGTGGCTTCCCCCAGGCTGGCACGCCCCAGCAACTCTGCGCAGTATTCTGCGACGAAGCGAGGCCGTTAGCCAAGAACAGGAGAGGTTTGGGCATAAAACCCAGGAGCGCACATCCTGGAGAGCTCTGCAGGGATAAAAGTATACACGAAATCACATAAAGCATACGTGAAATCTGCTTCCCCACATGCCCGTACGTCCGTCAGCAGGAAAGCAGAAGCAATGGACTCGTCCCCTTGGCATGGCATGGGCTAATGATTTCCAGGCACTCGTAATGGTTTCCGATCAGACTGACATTCACAATGACTAACCCCATAACGAGGCCACGGGGAGGCTGCTGTATAAAACACTAATCACTCGCTCAGCCCTCGCTCATTAGCTAAGCCTAGAGCCTGGACTTCCCAGCAGCCGGGACAGCCTGGATCTGGGGGGAAGGAGGCCCCCCGAAAGGTGAGGAACGGCTCAGCACCGTTAGGGACCAGCCCAGTTGCTCCCCGCATTTCCGTTTATTCCAGTCTTGTGCTCCCTTGTTATCCGAAGTGCCTGCCTCAATTACAGGCTTTATCACGCACATAGCTTAAGCTGCTGAAGAACACAGTGCTCAGAGATTTAAAAACCAACCCTAACGGTGGAAGTACTTATTCCTGCAAAGTACAATGGTCTTCAGAGGAGGATTTTCATTAGCTACCCGTCTTTAAAGCTAGGCTCCCTATCACGGTGTTAAGGAGCAGCAGAACTGAGACCATTGATCAGTCTCTTGCTAAGGAACTCGAGTGGGCTGCATGCCCCTCGATGGCAGCCAGAAGGCCAGCTCCTGACTGCAATTACATGCGGTTCGCCCCAGGTGATTTCAGAGGATCCTGCAGCCTGAAATCAGCTCAGACCTCAGAGAGGCAACAGGGACCAGGCTCAGGAGACAGCTCGGCTGCAAGCTGTGGGATCAGGTGAGGCTGGGACTGTGCAACCCTCCAGAAAGGGGGTGGAGAAGGAGAGACTGTGAGAAGGGAGCAGTGGTAGGTCCCTACCTAAGAAACAATGAAGACCTGGTCTGTAACAGCCTGGGAGCTTGGGAGCACCCAGCTCCCCCCATCACCCCCCCGCCCATAGGGCCAGCCACCTTCACCACCACCAGCTGGTGCGGGCATTGCTCACCTCCACAGCCACCATTTGCCCAGGAGAGCATGCACTGGGCCTGCAGTGCCTCAGCTCCAGGATGCTTGGGATGTTCCCTCCCCATTTTGCTTTAAGGAAATGCATAGTAAAATCTTGACAAGCTGTGGAAATTGCATTCCTTTATCTTGCCAGTGCCTTGCCCGTGCTAAGCCAGGAAGAACATGAGCAACAGCCAGAACACTATTCTCCTGACAGCAGAGGTTGGCAGCAAAGAAGTCAGCACCTCCCTTGCCCCTCAGCTCTCCACTGCAGTTGAATTTCCATTTCTGGAGCTGCCCAGCCTGATCTCTGAGCACACGCCCTGCAAAGGCCCGGCAGTGCTCCAGGGCTCGATTCCTGCTCCACAGGACGGTCACAGAGAGAAAAGGCAGCAGCGCCCATCACCAGGCATCGCCAAGTGGAGGAGGTCAGGCTTAAGGAAGGAAACCAGAAGCCCCTCGGGGAGCATCCTGGCACAACTCAGCCTGGGCAGAAACAGGTCGTGTTTCTCCGTGGATACCTGGACCAGAGCAATGGCTCTCCTCTCCCCTTCCAGAGGAACCACACAACAGCTCTGCTTTCAGGCACTTGAAAAGCCAGGACTCCCACCCACACAAACTCACCTGGCTCCCTACTGTGAGCTCCCAGAAATTAGCCTGAATCTCCCTACAGCACGGAGGACACTACAGCATCAGAAGCTCTTCCTGCAAGAGCCTCAGTAACAAACGGCCCAGCAGAATGCCAGATGGCTAATAAACCCGGCCTGAACACACCACCAGCTCACGGGAGCACTGAAGACTTCCAGTGCCTACAAACAGGCATTGTAGATCAAGCTCAACTGGAGACGCTGGCTAAATCTGGCGTTTTGAACAACTGCTGTATTAGCAGGCTGGGCTAGGTACACGGTCAGGGAGCCAGGGCCTGCCAGAAGATAATTCAGGGCTATTTTGCTATGAATATATTATATATTGTACATTATCCAGCTCTGCATGCAACGTCAGGGTTACAGCAGTGCCTCTGGAACCCGACCAAGACAAGGATCTCACTGCAGGTCCTCACTCACCCTGAGCTCCCGCTGCCACCAGTGCTCGTGAGCAGTGTTCTGAGCCCCTTGCAAGGGGCAGCTCCACTTTGCCCTTTTCACGTTGTCCTTGGGAGGCACAACAAGGTGAAGCTGGTGTTTTGACACCGGATGAGATACTTTTTTCAGACATTGATCAGTCTCTAACTTTTTTCCCCAGAGAGCCATCTGGGAGACTCTCCTAAAGGCACAGCTGATCTAGATGACAAGAGACAGCCCGTCAGCATTGCATGTCTGCAGGAAAGAGGCAAAAGCAAGGGGGCTGACAGAAGGAGAGCTCCTCCATCCCCAAAACACAGGAGCCTTCTCTCCTCTCCTCACCACTATCCAGCCCCGGCAGTCACAGGTTGTCATAAATGGAGATAAAATAGGACAGGGGACTGCAGCAGTTAAAGCCTCTCCTGTCTTTGTCTAGACGCTCTCCAAGCATGCATACAAGCCCCTGACAGCTGAGGACTGATGATTACAGAGTGAGCGGGGACAGCTCTGCTCCGATGCCCACCTTACCCTGGAGGAGCTGTCTCCAAGTTGACGGTACAGCCTGCTTCAGAGGAATTGGTCACAGGGATCAGCACGTCAGCAAAGCTTCAGTACAGCACCCCCAGAGCTCTTAGCAACAGCTCATGCTGGAAGAAAAATAAAATAGCCTTGAGCCATCACGCTGCAAAGATGCATCCCTTGTGCTGGCAGCTCAAAGGACAGGCATATAGTACCTCATTTGCTTTTGGCCCCGTTGATTTTCTGCAGCTCTGCCTCCAGACACACACACAGGCAGCTCGTTCAGCCTTGCAGGAACACTGGAGGAGGATGAGGATGCCTCGGTCCCACTGCGGGCAAATGAGCTGGTCTAAAGAACAGAGACAGCAAAAGGCATTGCAGGACAGTTGGGTTAATAGAGAAGATGGAATGGGCACAGCCAGGCATTCCCACTCCTTGGCCCACTCCCACCCCCTAAGACAAGGACTTTAGGCAAAAGTTTCGGTGCCTGGGTCAGAGTCAGCTCCTGGGGGAGCTCCTTGGATTCCCAGGTGACAAAATCCACCCTGCAGACAGCACTGCCCGCCTGCCAGCCACGTTCACGGGCTCTCGAGTCTCTCAAATCCTAGGCTGCAAAGCAAACAATGGCAATTGTCAACACTCACTGCTGGGAATAGGAACATTTTGGAAATAAACTGCATCTTGGAAATTAATTTCCGTCACCTGAGTGTTAGCACCTTAAATTTGTAAAAAAAAAAATAATTTATGAGTCAACAGAAAAGGAGGGAAGGGAGACTCTTACTTGGCTGGAGAGCCCTAATATGGAGCTAGCAGCAGGCATGAAAGCTGAGGAGATTCCCTGTTGCCTGGATCAGGCTGCCCTGCTCCAAAAACCAGGATTTTTACATCCTGGGGTCAGACTAATTTCTCCTGCCATCACGGCAGCAGTATTGTAAATGGCTTTTAAATGTCAAACTAGCACTTGAGTGCTTTTAAGGCAATGCACAACATGCATCAGGGATTATGAAAAAAATCAGACAGCATTAGTCAAGGCTGGGCCTTAACAGTCCAGCCAGAGACAACTTTGGCATTCAGCATTTACAGCGCATGGAGCTCAGTTCTCCTCTGCTCCTGAAGGCTGCCAGCTCTTTGGAGAGCCTCACACCTCCGGTGAGAAGCAGGCACAAGCATGCTTTGGTCACCTGGGAATTGCAGAGCCTCTGGTGCGACGCTTTGGGAAATCACGCTGCAGCTGAAGTCCTGCAGCACGCCGTGGATCGCACATCCCCAGCAGACTCCTCTGCCGCTGTGCTGGCAACTTCGCCCTAGCTCCAGGCTCTCTCATGCCAAGTCTGCACTCCATCCAGCCCCCAGACAATCTGGCCCCGTGGAGGGAGCAATGTGTTGGCCAGATTTTTTTTTTTTTCCTGGAGCAAGAGTGGACTCATGCCCACTGCAAAGCAAATCTGGACCCGTACTGCTGTGTGACACTTCTATTTTGATCTCTTCCAGATTACTCCCAGACACCCCAGGGTACCCAAAGTGACTTCATCTCCCAGCCTGTTAATGGGAATCCACGAGGCAGGTAACTGGGAACATCTTCCAACACCTCCAGCTTGCTGGGGCTTCCATCCCCAGCCCTCACCGAGCATCCCGGGCAGGTGGCTGGACACGTACCCCAGCTCGCTGTCTGTGGCACACAGAACTAGCACTGCTGTGGAATTGATGTCCTCGTTCCCCCTCCACACACGTGTACCTCAAGTTAAAATCGATAATCCTCTCTTCCTCTCCCCATATCGTTAACACACCCAGGTAAGCAGGAAAACACAGCCCCCTGACAGAGCATTGTTTTTTCTCTTCACTAACTCCTGAGGGGCTGGTAGGTAGAAACCTTTAATGAATCCGACGGCACTGCTAGCACAGAACAGCTCTACTATTTGATGCAGAGTTTAATTTGATTTCTCACTTGAATAACTGAGACATCCTCGATACGCTTCCGTCAGCTTCTCCGCAGATAGATGTGCTGCATGCAATTAGCACCAAGAGTCACCTGCATTTCACCCTCTGCCTTTGCTCCCCTCTGCTCCTAACACTGACATCCCTCAGTACCTCCCAGTGCTGCAGAGCTCCTGCTCCCATCCAGGTGACCAGTTCAGGTCTTTGGAAAGGGTTTTCCACGTCCTCCACCCTCCTTTAGGCCGGGGGAAACCTGGAGGCTGAGTGGTGGCAGCAGTTTGACCCCAGACGACGTTGGAGGCAGGGGCTGAGGTAGGAACTGCAGCAAAGTCTCCCAGCTGAGGTCAGGACCAGCGATCTCTGCAGAGCAGCAGTCATGGGAAGCAGTAATTCCTTCCAAATTAAGCTGTTGTTTTCCTCCACAGAAGCAGCTCCGTTCCAGCAACAAGGCTTGCATCTATACAGCACTTCAGGAACAGCTCAAGTACAGTGCTTTGAAAACAGTAAACATTGTGATTGCTGTGAAAGTATGAGAAATACAGATGGGAACATGCTGGTGGTCTGGTTTTCTTCATTTTTTTTCTGGTATCTGTTGACAGGGCGTGCTGCAACGTCAGCCGTAGGTCCGTGAAGCCAGGTGCCCAGGGACCACAGACCTGCTGAACCAGATTCACTCTTAACACAGGAAGACCCCCAGCTTTCCAAAGCCCAGCAGGGCAATGCAACCTCACACCACGGCCAGACACAAAGGTCCCCCTGAGACCCGAGAGCCACCATGACCTAGGCTTCTGTCTGGTTCAAATCTTGCTTGCAAGCCAGCCCAAACAATATGGGTTTAACTCAATCTGTTCACTTCCAAAACCTCCGAAGCACAACAGCCAATTTCAGAATCTTAAAGCAAACCGTTAGGGAGTGAAAGATATATTTGCAGGCATCAAAGCCACAGACCAAGGAGCAAACAGCCACTTTTGATTGAGAAATCAATGCCTGGGGTTTACAACATTTCACACGAAGGAGCAGCAGAGACACCTCAGCCCTCCAGGGCAAGGGAGGAGACACTAGCACAGAGCAGAGACGTGAGACAACCTGATGCTTCCAATAGCTAAAGCAGGCTTTGCATACCTTGAGTCCGTGGGGTATGACACGTTTTCAAAAGAGACTCCTCAGATCAAACTGCTCAGAGAAGAGTCCATTTCGTACCTCTTTTGGACAGCTCACGCCCTGGTTACAGCTCAGGCACAACAAGTGACCTCCAGGCCAGCTGTGCTGAGGTCAGGGAGCATCCGAGTGAAGCACCAGCTCATCAGATGCAAAAAGCCCTTGATGCAAAAAGGTGGTCCTAGAAAGGCAAAAAGAAGTAAGAAGTCCAGGCTTGATTGATCAAGGTGCCAGAGGGAAGGAGCAAGTCATGAAGGAAAAGAGGAACAATTGCTGCACCTGACGGGGGCTTTTACAAACAAGACAGGCATGCTGACAAATTGCAACAGACCGCTGGAAGCCCTGATACTTTTAAAAGCACTGCATTTCTCTCAGCTTTCTTCTCCTTTGTATACTGAAACCCCATCCTCAAAAGCAATCACAATGCCTCCAGAGGGAAAAATACCCAGCACAAGGCAGACTTCCCTTTAGGCAAAGTGAATCTGTGTTAGCTGAGTAGAAAGGCTTTCATCTCAAAACCATTCATTTCCAGAGCACTTGACCCAAAAGGAAGTCTCCTTTATTCCTTTAAAAGTCACTTTCTTTACCCAGATCCTGTGGCCTCAAAAGGGAGCCATTATGCAGCTTTCTGCTCTCAGCATTACCCGTTCAGGGCCCTTCTCTCCTCCAGCCTGCAGCAGTGACAGTCCCTGTGCCGTGCTCCTCAGCCACCCGAGTGCTTTGCCCCCAGGAGGGCAGGCAGCACCAACGTTCTGCTGCTGCAGGAGCTGAGAGCTCAGGGACCCTCTGCTCCCCAGAAGGCTCCTGTGCCCCTGCCAGGCTCTGCAAACCCCCTTTGCCTGTACATGGTGGCAAAGGGGGGGGGGTTCACCATTGGGAACAGCCAGATCCGACTGTTTCTGTCCTTCAGCAAGAGCTAACACAGCAGTTAGAGCCGTTAGTATCTGACTTGCTTCCATCAGACGCTGTAAGCAAAAAGTTCTTTTGCATAAGGCACAGACAAGGCTGTAGCTACAGGGCCTGGGTGACTGCGAACAGCTCAGCAATGCCACCAGACATGCTAGATAGAAGTCAGCTTGTGCAAACTGTGGAGACAGGGCTCGAGGAGATCATTCCTCCTCAGAGAGCTGGGGGAGACTGTCGGAGCTCCCCGAGAAGCTGGCTGTGATCTGCACCTCCAGCAGCTTGCAAACCGCACATCTGCCTGCAGAGGTGTCCCCTTGTGGCCTGGGACACGCACCTACCTCCAGCACGAGCAGCTCCAATCACCAGAAGATCTTGCCTAGAGGGGACGCAGCTGAGGAAAGCAATTTTGTGCTCCGTCAAGCTCTAGTCTGCTGTTTCAGTGCTGAATTTTGCAATACTTGATGTCCAGCTTAAAGTCCAAGCCTCAGGCCAGGGAAACACCAACAAGACTCTCGGCTCAAAATTAAAATAAATTTCTACCCCTCCAAAATGGGGAGAAGAACTTGGACCCCATTCCCCAAAGCAGTGAAAAAGTGCAAGTAGTCCAGCACCGATTGCATGAGATCTCTTAATTCCATGTTTTTTTGTTGTTTATTTTTAAACCAGGCACGTGCGTTTTGAGCGTGTGCTGTTGTGAACCTGGCAAGTGGCTCCTGAGCACGAGCTCTGCTCTCTCCAGAACAGCAGCACTCTGCACACGTGTGGAGGGATCTGGCTTACTCACTGTGCCTGGCCGTCCTGGAGGAAGGGAACAGCTGCATCAGGCAGGACTGGCTGCAAAGAAAACTGCACTGGTGATGATTCCTTAAGCTGAACTGCTCACCGTGCACAGAAAGGTGACAGCCAGCATAAGCTACCTACAAGGCTTTATGGAATAAATCCAACGTGCTTCAATTCATCCAAACCACCTCTGCAGAAGTACTAAAACCGAACAGGAGGGCGTTAAGGGGCAGGAAACAGGAGGCAGGCTCTCTGAATTGCCTTTCCAGTGAGGATGTGGTCTGCTAGAAGATACGGTACGTGTAGCCTGTGAGGGCAGCACAGACACCCTGGCACATCAGCACTACATCACCTGGTAGACCCAGCGGCTCCAGCACCAGAAGGGGATGGTGGTGTCTGCTGACACAGCCCTGCAGCATCCCAGAGCACATTTAGAGAATCCAACCTCACCTTACACATGGGGGTAGTGCACACAACACTGCACGGAGCAAAACAAATCCATCTTTTTGGTGGCACAGCCATGCAGAAACACAGCTCCCACTCCCCTTCCAAGTGGAAAGTTGCCCGCATTTCCACCAGGCTCCCAGCACCTCATTTCCACTGCACAGGCCTCGGCAGGAGTTAGAAACAAACCTGCTTCCCTCCAGGCAATACCCGGTGCGAGATGTGGGGCTCACACCTGCCTCTGCCACAGCCCTGCCTTATTTTCCTCTTCTGAACAGCGGGTACAAGGGTGTTTTACCTGCTCAAGCCATGCTAACTCCAATCATTTGACAGCTGCACTGAGAAGCAAGATGCTCAAAGGCAGAGGTTATTTCTGAATCTGCTGGGATGATTGCTAGCTATTTCAAGTTGGGCTGGCTTTTGCTTGCCTTTAGCAACACTTTTAGGTTTGTTGTTGTTGTTGCTGCTCTTCATTTCCCTCAGCTGACTGTCTCCGCAGCCCCCCTTTTCTGCACAACCCCCCCAAAAAAGCCAATAAAAGACATTAAGGCAAATATTCCCAAAGCTCACAGCAATGAACAGGTTCTATTAGACTAATTTTTAGGACAGCAGTGGAGGCAGGGAGAGGAGAGCTTCAGACTTCCCATAGCGGGAAAATTGATCTATTAAAGCAGTGGATGCTATCACGGAAGTGACCAATTTCTTGCAAACCAGCATAGCCAGACGTTTCTTCTAAAACAGATCCGTCTTGGCTTCATGACAGCTTTCCCCTCTACCTGCCTGAATTGCAGCAGCCTAGCTTGACAGCTCTAATAGTGCAATTCAGTTTATTGACCTATTAGCTGCCACCTGCTTGGGACACAGCCACGGCAGATTTGCCATTGTGTAAGCAGCAGAAGCAGCAAACATAAAACCCTAAATAAATTTTCAGAGGCTGCGAGCAGTATAATTAATCATATGGTCTTTCACGAGGCAGCAGCAGGGAAGCAGACAGGGGAGCACAGAAGGCAAAGCTGCAGAAGGAGGACATCGGGGCACCCTTCTGCTGCCTCCCCCCTGCTACCAAAGATGAGGCATGAGCCAACAGTTAAGAGGCAAGGCTGGAGCCTAGGTCAAACCCCATTTCACTGCTCACCCGCTTCTTGAACCTGAGCAAGCGACTGTCTCCCACAGCATGCTTTATTTGTGCACATCCTTGATCAGCAAATAAGCGGCATTCACAGCGTTTGCAGTTTTTAAGTTAAGAATGCTCCAAGTCCACTTCCCGTTATGCTGAACTCGCATCTTCTCCTTTCCCCCATGACCTCTGAATCTGGCACAGAGCAGCTAACACAGGGTGAGAGCAGAAAACAGACATCAGAGAAAGAAACAGAAGGGAAAGCTTTCAGCACCCTAAACTTGGTTCCTTCCAGCTCTTCAGTTGGCAAACGCACAGAGTTTGCATCTTCCTCGCTGCCATCTCTCCTTTTCTGCTCCCCTGCCAGTGCACCTTCTTGGGATGCTGCTTCCTGCTACCTACCCCATGGCTAAATTGCTCCATGAAGGCACACACACAGGCAACTGGTTGGGAAAAAAACAGGAGGCCCTAAATTCTCCTGCGTTTAGGACATGGCACATCTCTGCCCCACGACCTCCTGCCATGCTACCTGACAGCAAGGCTCTCCCTAAACAACCAGCCTTTAAGCTCATCAGCAGAAGCAAATGGAACAGCTTGGCCCTGAGAATAACTTCTTTGATATCCACTTTCAAAAGCCATCAGGGACTCTTGGGGACACTTGGACTCATCAGGATCCCAGAACTGACAAGTCAGGAGCCAGCAGTACCTTTCTGAAGGGAGATGACAGACATCTCGGCTAAGCCCTCTGCTTCTCCTGCCTTGCATCCTCCTTAATCCGAGCAGGGTGGTCAACGCAAAGTCCTTGTACTGCAGACAGAGAGCACGGTCCTGATCTGGAGAGACAGAGACGAGAAAATAAGTTTTTATTTCCTGCCACTGAAGTGGAGCCAGGCCCCGAGCTCTGAGATCAGCCCATCTCCGAGACGTGCCTTCTTCCACCCTTATTTCAATGCGCTGCCTGCTCTCTCTGGGTGGCTGCCATCCCTCCTGCTCTGAGCGGCTGCTGTTTCTCTAAGCAACATCGATGCACTGCTGAGCAAAAGCCCTCCTCAAAGTGGGGGTAAAAAAAAATATTGTATTTTTTTTCTAAAAAAAGATATTCCAGCCTTTGAGCCACACTTTTAATATCTTTTTTTTTTTCTTCCTGCCAGAAAAAAAGTGAATTCCTTATGCCAGCTGGGCTGCAATCTCACCACCACATATCTCTGCTTCAGCCCTGGCTGCCAGCCCCTCTGCACAGATGGCGAATGCGAGGCTCCCATTCCCTCCACACCACCCCTTCTGCTTCTGCAGCCCTCGGTGCTGGCCAGGCAGCACGGTGGGCACCAGGCACTGAAGGGTGGGCAGAGCTGGGCCGACCACCCAGGAAAAAACAAAATTCAGGACAGATCCAAGCGTTGTGCACGAGGCCTGCATTAAACTTCATGGGTCCACCTGGATGCCTTGGCTGAGCTGCTCTGGTGGTGGGAAGAACCAGGTCTAAGCGGTGAGAACCAAGGAAAAGAACCGTGGGCCTGGAGGCCCACGACTGCCTCTGTTTTGGTGTTTGGGCACGAGGCAGGTCATAGTCCTACGCTTCTCTTTGACTTTGCAGATTTCCAAGCAGTTTTACTCCAGAAACGGAGAACACCTTTTATCTGCCTGGCAGAGCAGGTGTCTGGGACAGGTAAGGGCCACATCCCAGACCCCAGCGCAGACCTAGCACGGCTCAGAAGGCAGCGCACCCGTCCACGCTGCCCGATTCAGAGGCACAGAGCAACCAAAACACCCTGCTTGGCCTCACCGAAGCTGAGCTGAAGCAGGGAGCGTCAGATGCTGCCATGGTATGGTGGGGAAGGTGACGGTTCAGCAGCCACCAGGTCACACTGCCTGTCTCTGGCTGTTGCACACAGACAGCTGAATGACATCTGTCAGTCGCCGCCCTCAAGCTGTGTCTCGAAGCCAGCTGCCATCCCACTCCCACCCAAACCATCCATCAAGCATCGTCTATGTCAAGCTAGGTTTTATTTTAAACTTAGCGTCTGTAAAGTGTTTTGCCTTTAAATTATTCTGCAGACTCACTCAGTTAAACAGCATTTCCCAGTCTAGACAGAACAATCTTGTTGTCAGCGAAACAGATTCACCCTGACATCCCCACGGTGCGTGGTGATGCGGTTGCTATTTTGGAAAAACAGAGAGGGCTGAAAGCCTTTTCTCTTACGGTTCTGAAATGATTCCTGTCCACTCAACTCCAAACAAACACCTCAATAAATGATCCAGCCGTGTTTGATCTCCGTTAGGAAGCCACATGGATGGAGAAAGGGGAAATGGTTTGGCATCTGTGTGATCCGACATCTGAGTGCTTCCTGCAAGATGCCTGCCCTCCTGAAAGGGAGGAATTCCCTCTCCTGCTCTGGCTTATAAAACCGGCTGCTTTGGCTCTTTACTCCAGACTGCGGGCCAAGGACTGCAGTTCTGAGATCTCGGATCATCCCAGTGTGATACCGAGGACTCTGCTCCCAGACAGGGACTTGCCTGATTCCCCGTGGCTGTGGGGCGAGCCGCAGGTGATTGGCATGAAGATGCAACCGAGGCATCAGCAGCCTGAAAGAGACATTAAACCAAGTCTAAATACATCCTGCATAGCAGCTTTGCCCCCATGCCTCCTCTTGTCAGCGTATGAGAGATGACAAACACTTCCTTTACATTATAATTTAAAAAGGACTTCTCCCCCTCATCAAAAATCTGCACAAAGGAGAAGGTAAAGCAGGCAGAGCGTTTGACAGCGCTTCACGTCTAGTCAGCTCTGCTGTAGCCTGCGGAACTGTAAGAGTGAAAACAGCCTGATCAAACCCAAAATAATATTTTCCCCTTTTGCTCTGTCAGTGACAAATCCTTGATGTCTGCAGTGAGAAGTAAGGTATACCAGCTGGGGATCTTTTCATCTTCTTGCAGTAACAGAGCTACCTGCCCAACCTGGCACAGTGGTGGGGGGGAACAGACTGAGGTATTACACAGCATCAGATTCACTGCAAGCACCAATACTGATGTCTGCAGCTGGCTTGAGAGCATCCCAAAGCCATGAGGTCCAAACCTGATGCTACTTTAAACGGTCCTTCTGCTCCTGGCCTTACACTGATCCGATCACTGCAGAAGCCATCAGCACGTGAGGTAACTGTTCTCGAATCGCCTGCTCTGCACAGTTTGAGGAACTCAGAAGTAACCACTGCAAGCTCCGGGATGCCTGGACTGGCCCTTCCACTACTGAACAGAGCAGCAAGAGCCCCAAAAGCAACAAGCAAGCAAATGCCTCAGGAAGCAGGAGGCATTTAGCAGGTCCTGGGTCAGCAGAGCCCGCTGCAACATGGAGCTAGCAGTTGTGCATTAAAGCATTCTGCTCCATCTCGTGACACTCATGTTGAAAGGGTTTGATGACTCCCAAGAAATGCCAAGCCAAGAAGCTTTTAAGAACTACTGAACTGCCTTTTGAAGAGGCAGAAGATGCGTGTACCTAATCCAGTCTTAAAACTAATGATTTAATTTACCTTATGTATACCAAGCCAGCATTAATGAGCATCTCCCAGTAGTATAACATAGAAATGTTTTATCTGGAGATTATGCTGATTAAATCATCAAGTGCCATAATCTTCCCTTCCCATCTCAATAAGAGGAGTAAAAAAAAAAAACCCTAAAAATATAGACATAGCCCTCTAAGCCACAGCAGGGAACTGCATATTCGAGTGCTCCCTGCTCAGAGCGTGCCCGCCAGGCTCCCCGCCCTAGAAGAAGCTGTTCTAGCTGGTATGGTGCTTGGAGGGAAAACAAAGTCACTTGTTCAGAACTGAAGAGAAGCCACTAGACAGAGGAGGAGCATTGAGGTAGTACAGGTGTTACACTAGATAGACAGCTGCTGCCTGAAGCCACCGGGTCACTTGCTGATGGGACAGATGAGGATGGCCTTTCAGGTCACAGCTAAAGGTTTCTTTGGCAGCACAAGGCAGCCAAGCTTTCCAGAGCTCTTTCAGATCTCTGCATCCCTCAGCCCTTCCCCTTGCCCTGCTCCTCGAGCACTCTCCCCTTCGTCCCTTCCCCTCTCATGGATGCGCTCTCCCTCCCTGACTCCTGTTCTCTAGAAGGAATCCCAGGACCCATCTCACGTCCAAACGCCAGCCTTCCTCTGCCACAGCCCACCGGCATGCTGGGCCCGAGCTCTGTAAAATACCGCACACTGCACCTTGTCCTTTCATGCACGGTTGCACTGCTCCGAGGGAGAGGCTGGTGGGCACCATCCACAGAGCAGACACCTCCCTCCACCTGCCCCCAAAACCTGCCTTTTTACCAAGGTTTCATTCTGCAAGCATCACTGAGGAAATGCAATGGGAGCTCCTGAGGCTACGTAGATCTGTTTGCAGGATAACAGACACCAAAGCCATCAGTCACGCAAGCTGCAAATTCAAGTGGCCTAGATCCCTCATGCAGGGAGGCAACGCCTTAGCAGAAGGGAAAAAAAAAAGAGAAGCCTGGTGAAAACGTCTCCATCCCACCTCTCTCACCTTCCCATTTCTGCCTGCACCCACTTCTTGCTCCACACCAAAGTGAAGGAACGAACCACCTACCCTGATGAGTCAACAAGACCTACCTTGACTTCTTCAAACAGTTATGGCCCGCTGACGGTGGTTTTTCAGACCCAGCCTATTCCTTTGGGACTCAATTGCAAACACTTTCTGGCAGCTTTCTGCCATGTAATCATGCTTGGGTACTTCATGTCTAATGGCTTTGTCTGCTGCCTGTTTGGATTGCACACAGAGTGCTCCAGAGCCCTTGGGCAGGGCACTTCAGAAACAGAACACCTTTTATTTAAAGCCAATTCAAAACCACAGTGGTGAGTTTGAAAGCTTCCCTGGAGAACGACAAAGGATCCTGTTAAGTTTATGGCAGAAGAGGAGGGGTCCAAGGCCAAAACAAGACCCTACAACAGAAAGCTCCCTCTGCAAAAGCAAACTCCAAACACTGCTTATACTGACCCCTGGCACAAACAACACGTCTCGAGTGGGCGATTTGTATCTACAAAGCCAAACCTCAATTTGACCAGTATTGACTCACCCTTCCAGCCAGTCGTTATACAAGCCAGTGTTAGTGTTTATGAAGTGAGTGGATTTTGTGAAAGAAGGGTGCTTAACAGATATCATTATATTTGTTTATTTGGAAGTTGGGTCAAATAGCAAGCTTTTGCCAGCAGTTCTGAACGTGGGCTCCCGCAACCACGTACCCTGTCTTACTTTCCTCATAAATACAGTAATTATTCCACTGTTGTAAAAGCTTTGAAGCCTTCAGAACAGAGAAGCATTATCTGGAAGTTTGACACCAAGATGAAGTTCTCAAGAGGAACTCCATCCCATGGCTTGTGCAGAAAACAGCTCCATTCAAATTCCCCGTCCCCACAAGGAAAAAACGTGCATGGTGCAAAGGATCCACACTTACAGGCTCTGTAAGGAGGCATTTTCTCAGCGAGAGTTCTTCTGACAGACAAGAGAAGGAATGTTCTGACTTGCAGCTCCACAGATCCGCAAGCTGTAAGAATTCTCCCTTTTTAAAAATTATTATTATTCATTCCCATGGTCCTGTGAGCCTGCACGAGTCACAAAGCAGATGGATACACTTCCTTCCCTTTCAAATCACAACTCAGACCCAGGCCCTTTCTCACCTAGAAGCAAACAATCTAGTCTTACCATATAAAGCTGGACTTCCCCGAAACAATTTAAGGGGGAAAATGTCAACTCAGAGCCATTCTTCACACCCTTCTGATGTCATTTTACAGTACAAATAACCTATTCTGGCCCTCTCTCTCTGCAAGTGTCTCCGCCTTTCTGGTGTGAACAGCATTTCCCTTCAGGGCTCTGCATCTCTTTTAGTTCAATTAACGTGGACCCCAAAAGGCTGAGGACTTCATCACTTCTAAATGAAATGCCTTCAAACTCTAATGCCACTAGTCTTTGGCAGAACCCTTGTTCCAGACAAACTTGACATTTTGACAGCATCTTCACATTCACTTTCCCTGAGCAAACGCACCCTACACAAAGTTCAATTTTTGGAGTGGGGAGAAAAACCTCTTCCTCTGAGTAAACATCAGACGTATCTACACACTGCATGGAATTGGGTGTCAAGCCACTCAATAAAACCACCTGGTCTGCAAGGAAGAAGCTTGATAAATCGTTGGTACAGATGCCTTCTCCCCCCTCCTTTAAATGGTATACAGAGTCCTCAAAATCTAGAGGAACGTTTCCAAACTCACTGATCCTCCTCCTTATCCTGCCAGCACCACGTTCACTTGTGCTTCATGCTCCCCGCTCAGACAGCTGTCTTTGGAAACAAGAATCTGGAGAACATAGAGAGAAAAGCATCACAAAAAGCCAGAGGTTACTTTCCCTCTACCCTCACTACCAGAGCTTGAAGTATGTCATGGTAGAGAGAGCGAGCGCTGTCTGCAAGCGCCACCATTTTCATGTCTTCTCTAAAAACAGCAGACAGCCCTGCAGATATGACAGACCCGGGAAGGACGCTTGCCACCTTGGTGACACAGGCCACCAGAGCCATGTCACTCTGCTACTGCTCACTCACGGCCGCTCATTCTCTCCTGAGTTGAGGGACTTCCTCTTTACTTCAACACTCCTGACAGACCAAGTGTCTGATTTATTTTTTTTAATATATTCCTCCTCTCCCCAGGCTGGAGGCAGAAAACCTTCACAGCAAATCAAAGCCCACAGATGTCAGGCTGCTTTTCTTCTCCTTTACCTATGTAACACCACGGAAAGCCAGAGGCAGAAGAAAGCTGCTGGTCCTCAGCAAGATGGATTTCCTTGTCTCTAACCAGTTAGTTCCAGCTTGGAGGGAGAGATCCTCCTTTCAGCATCACGTTACGTGGGGCTCGCGCTCAGGTCCTTCCTGCGTCACACGAAATCCTCTTCTTCTGCCAGCATCTCTGCAGATCCTGTTGTTACATACAACATCCTGCGCTAGCAAGAGATTAATTATCCTCTGTGAGTTACCTCACAGAGGATAACTGTCAGCTGATCCCATTAACAAACCATTCCCATGTTTTCCACCTACTGCAAAGGAAAAATACGCTCACAGTTCATGCTTTTTTACTTAGGAATTGTAACCAGCTTCTTATAGTCAACTGCCAAAGGCCAGCTGATTAATGGTAACTAACTACACAGAAATCTGGTCCCCTGCTGTGGACTGAGCCTCTGTCCGGCTGGACAGAGACAAGAGGGTGACACCGGAGATTACATGCTGAGAGGTGCAGATGAAGTTCTGACGTAGCCAAAACCCTAACACAAAACCCTACGGAAGATTAAGTTGCCTTATGACCCAGAACAGAAGCTAAGCTAAGGAAGCAGAAGGGGATCCCTAGCTGGGTCCCAGACACAACTCAGTCTTCAGCAAACCGCTGCACTCCTGGCCTCTGCTTCCCCACCTGAGTAATCACACATCCTCTTCTACTGCTTTCTGTAGAAAGCTTTGAGATTTGCCTGTCAAAAATACTATATGGGGAAATTCACTGCCAGGACAGACAGCAGCATGCACTGGATACTCTCCACAGCACCGCCCATGCAGGAAAGCAGGATGCTCTGGCACTGACACTAGCTTCTCCTACCTGTTTTGCTCAGTAGCAATCAAGATTGCCACAGCAACAGGAGACAGAGTAGAAAACTATTTCACTGGAATGTATTCGGTTGCTTTTTAGTGGATTGACATAAGAGTTCGTTTATAAATACATCAAGAGCATGTCAGTGTGAAATTGGAAATGAGAGTGGATGGCAGCACTGTGAGCACAGTACACGGGGTGAGAAGATTAAACACACAGGTTAACCCGAACGAATTACAGACTGAGACCTGTGGGAGAATGCAGCAGCTCAGCTCTTATCAACTCCACTGATTAAGCAACGGAAACCCTTCTCACTAATGCAAACCGCTTCGTGATTGCTTGCCTCCGCGCTGTCACAACCCTGACGAGCTTCTGCCTCCAGAAGGCCGGCTGTCAGCGAGCAGGGGCACTGCACGGCTGGGCTGCAAACGTCTGCTTTTCCCCTTGGGAAGGGAGAGCCCACAGAGCCGGTGCTTGCAGCAGGCTGCTCTGCTTCCAGCATTGCCACTGCTGTCAACCAAGCCACATAACAAAACAGGAAACAACGAGGCCAGTGAGGCTGTGCTAGAGGCTGAAGTCTTCCCCAAAACAATTTAGGAGGCTCGTTAAACCAGTTAACAGCACAAGAGGAGCTCTGACACGAGAAGCAAGCCACGGTACCTCCATTTTCCTTTGTAACAGCTTCCCAAAATGCTTCCGCATTTAGCTTGAGAGGTAAGCGGTAAGCGGTACCTCAAAGGGTACGTTCAACTATTTGTTGCAACAGAAATCAATTATACATCTACTCTCCTGGAAAAATATATATATATATACACAAACAAACAAGAAACTCCACCTACCTTTTCATTTTATGATGCAAGCAGAGGTAGAGCTGCATCCGCATCTCCTGATCCAATCGCTCTCCAAACCCATGGTGAGTCAGTGCAATAAACCTGTTCTCTTGGACACACTTCAGTCACCAATTCCAAACAGGACTTAAATCAGCAAGTAAAAACCTTAAGACACCATTTTTAACCCTGATTTGCATTTGTAGACATTTTAATTAAAGATCACTAGCTTTCATTAAACTGCTATAGCCATTAAACAAATAGGAAAGTCCTGAAGGCAATTACTGTCAAAAGAATTCTAACTCGATAAAAATAAGGAACATCAATAAAGTGAAAGGAAAAATGCACACCTCATCACTTTCTGTTCAGATACTTTTTCCTCTCAGGATTTGGGACAGAATATGTGGATGAAAATTAAAATTAATGGAAAAGTGACAAAGCTACCTCAGGCACAGGGGGCAAATTCAAGATTACATAAATCAGTAGTTCTTTCTAGGGGTATTAGGTCCGTTGGTTCTCAAGCCCTAAAAATGATTGGCTTTGCTTAAAGCCTTACTATGTACTGTTCAGTCTTGTTTACATGATCGGAATTCAGACACCAATCCTGCTTTGTGGTGGTGAACGGAGTGAAATCCAGCTGGCGACCAGTCACCAGTGGTGTTCCCCAGGGGTCAGTGCTGGGGCCCTCCCTCTTTAATACCTTTATTGATGACTTGGATGAGGGAAGTGAGCGCACCCTCAGTCAGTTTGCAGGTGACACCAAGCAGGGGGAAGTGTCGATCTGCTGGAGGGTCAAAGGCCCTGCAGGGGGACCTGGACAGGTTGGGTCGATGGCCAGAGGTCAGTGGGATGAGGTTCAACACGGCTAAGTGTCGGGTCCTGCACTTTGACCACAACCACCCCATGAGGCACTACAGGCTGAGGGCAGAGGGGCTGGAAAGCTGTGAAGAGGAACAGGATCTGGGGTTGCTGATCAGTGCTTGCCTGAACATGAGCCAGCAGTGTGCCCAGGGGGGCAAGAACACCCACAGCACCCCGGTTGTATCAGGAATAGTGCAGGCAGCAGGAGCAGGGAGCTGATCGTCCCCCTGAGCTCTGCTCTGGTGAAGCTGCACTTCGAGTGCTGTGTTCAGCTTTGGGCGCCTCACTACCAGAAGGACATCGAGGCCCTGGAGCATGTCCAGAGAAGGGCTACGAAGCTGGGGAAGGGCCTGGAGCACAAGTCCTGTGAGGAGCGGCTGAGGGAGGTGGGGGTGTTTGGTCTGGAGAAGAGGAGGCTCAGGGCAGACCTCACTGCTCTCTGCAGCTACCTGAAAGGAAGCTGTGGGGAGCTGGGGGGCGGCCTCTTCTCACAGGTAACTAGTGATAGGACCAGAGGGAATGGCCTCAGGTTGTGCCAGGGGAGGTTCAGGCTGGAAATGAGGAGACATTTCTCTCAGAAAGAGCAGTCAGGCACTGGGACGGGTTGCCCAGGGAGGTGGTGGCGTGACCGTCCCTGGGGGTGTTCAGGGCAAGGCTGGACGTGGTGCCTGGGGACACGGGTTAGTGGGTGACAGCAGTGGTAGGGGGTGGTTGGACCAGATGATCCTGAAGGTCTCTGCCAACCTTAATGATTCTACGATTATATGATTCTAAAGTGTTCCTTACACACATTTATTAACTGAAATCAAGAATATTTAAAAGTACTCCTGAATAGAGGAAGAATCAAAATACCAGTATTGAGTACTGCAAAGCAATAGTTCATGTATAAACACATTTCAATATTTCAAAAGTTTAAACTGACATTAAACATTAAGGGTTCCCAAACTCAGTAGAACACTGAAAGAGGAGAATTATTTGACTGCATGAAATGCAATATTTTGGTGACATTAAATTTCATTAAATTCATACAGGACACCTGCTTTTGCTTTCTAAATACTTACAAGTATACTAAATTTTGGGTCTTAGAACTGGACAAACTAAAACAAGGAACAGCAAACCTTAAACACCCCTTCAGATTTTCTTAATCATTTCATGTTTGCTATTTGCTTCTATGGAACAAAAACTCAAAACATGTTTTAAGCTTTCTTCTTCTGAAAGAGGAAGAACCAGTTAGTTATTCACAAAGGTCACAACAATTTCTTGCTCTTTTAGGTTTCATTTTTCTAAGTACCCCAGTAGGAAAAGAAAAATTGCAAACAATCAGGGCTTTTGTTGCTACATTTCTTTGTCTCTCTACAAACTTCCAGGCAAAGCACACGAACTGAAAAATAATTTATTAGCATTCTTCCCAGTAAAAAGACTCTTCTGAAACTTTTCAGTGAGCATGATGTCAAAAAGCCACTGGAAGTTAGTTCACCAATCAGGCTTGCTGTACATTTGAATATCTAATGGCTGACCAAGTGCAAAATCATATTTTTTCCCAGCAGATACACAGTCCATTTCCCAGGGTAATGAAAAAGTACCTAACGTGAGCTAACAGCCAATTACAATTTAACCCTCAATAAGTCTGTTTTTGGCAGAAGGTTCACCTTTCTTTAAAAAAAAAAAAATTAACCAACAGTTAAAACATGTTAAATTTACTTTAAACACTGTTCATAATGAAAATTAAATATTTTCATACCTGTAGCAAAGCCATTTCTGTTCACCGAGGGTTTGAGTTCTTCACAGGGCTGATGTTATGCAAACAGCAGACAGAAAAGACAATTTTTTCTTAGAAGTTTAGCAAGACCTTGTCCATCTCCTTGAGTAACTTGTCTTTTTTTTTTTTCCAACCAGTGGCAGGAAATCCTCATTTCTACAGCTGTCTATACACTTGATCACCAGATGGCTCATCCTCACCACAACACACTTTGAGCATCCTTCTAGGATTAAAGAATGTACTGCTTCCCTGCATTCACAATAAGACACCACATTTTTATCATCTCCAGCTTTGTAAATGGCACAGGCCATTACAGAACAGCCTGCTCGAAAAAAAGAAATGATACAATACTCGTTTGCTTTGTTAAAGGAGAAGAATTTACTTTTTACAATGATCAGCTACGGTAAGAAAGGCTTTCGTTTCATTAAAATTAGAAACTAAGCTCAAAGCAGTCTTAAAACAAAATACCTTCAACGTAGTAGTTAAATTTTAGGAAAAAGAGGGCTGCAAGACCACACTCTGAGCTGTCAAAAGCAGATATTAATTTTCAAAGGCTGATTCAGGGGCAGTGGGGAAACTGACAGTGGACAGGGAACAGAAGGGAGTTACGACGAACATCATACATCCTTTCTGAACATCCAAGATCAGTGCCAAAACAAAGTAAGTGGTTTGGTAGGGTGCAATCTCAAGATGTCCTCCCTCCACCCCAAGTCCTACAGTTTAAGGCCACAGCTATTGGAAAGACGAGTTTTGGGCTGTGAGAGCAGCTGTTGTTTCCCCCTCCTCTGCTTAGGGATAGAAATGGCGAGCTGATGGTGATTCAGATTGAGCTGCGGTGTCAAAGCTGTGTAATTAAGCTTCTATGATGTGCACCTATATCACACCTGGCTCTAAGAGGAACTGCTACATTTCTATGCCCCTACCAATACCTTTAGAGTTACCCTAAAACAGGTAACAGATAACAGCAGTAGAGAGATCACCTGCTGTTAGCAGGTTGGCAAGACAACTTCCCAAAACTGCACCAAAGTTTCCAGCTATTTCCCCAGACATGTGTGTTATTAAAATGATATAGGCAGGAAATAAATCCTGCTATTTACCTAATGCTTTTTATTATAAGAACTATGATGATCATCTTAAGGCTCAGTGACAAATCCTGTTTGGTACATCATCACCTTATAAAAACCTGTCACACACAGAGAATGCTAAGTTATATTAAGCGTGCTTTTAACCTGACAAAATGCAGCCTGCTGCTTTCCACCTGGCTAACTGCAGCAAACACGGCATGCTTTCCAGGGCTGGGAAGCAACCCTCACCTCCTTTCCCCACCACTGCTCCACATCTAGCTCAAACTCTCAACGCAGTAAGAGTACATAAGGTGTTTCAGCCAAACAGGCAACGCATCAGAAGCTCAGCCATAACACTCGACTCCAGATCCCCATATGTGCACTGGTTATTGGGATGTGACTGCCACCCAACTGCAGCGAGTAAAAGAAATGGAAGCAGATGTTTAAGAGAGTTGTTTATCCAGATACAAAAAAGGCTAGACTGATGCTGAACAAGGAGGCAGCTGAAAAACAAAACCAAGAAGATGTCTCACAAAGTAACAAAGGCAGAAGTTACAACTTTTTGTCCAGTAATCGAAAGAAGGGACATAAAATTGATTTGCACAGAAGGCAGAGATCTGACAGTGCTGCCAGGGTGCTGTGGAGTTCACGCCAATACAGTCACACACGGTACTGGTGGTTTCAGCCATCAGAGGCGGATCACGGTCAGGTCTTTAAACGCCTTAGAAGGAAGTACACTCATATAAACACTTGAACATTTTAACTCTTATGTTTTTGGAGGATAAGCGTAGAAATCCAGTGTTATCTCCAGTAATTAAAACACCCTTCAAAGGGAAACCTTTATATGATGTTTTAGGGAACGAAGGTTTCAGATGAAACCTAAGAGCATGTCAATACAGCTGTCCACTCTGTACGAGACTTCCTTGGAGGACACCACAGATCCAGTATCTTCTGTCAGCATCATTTCAGCACGACCCACTACTCTCAAGGCATCAGTAAAGAAACTGATATTTATCTTTCGTTTCTCTACACGTACAAATGGTTATACTCACATATTGTTTCTACAGTCTTGCTACTTGCAAAGTCCAGTTAATCAATCCTTTGTTTTATACTCATCTGCCTATTTAGGAAATCTACTGTAGCAGTATAGACACCCTCTGCAGGTTCATTGAAGGGTTTTTTAATGTGAAGAGAAATGGAAGCTTCAGGTTAGCCACATGTGACTGCCTAACTACATTAAAATCAAGTGGATTTTCAGCAGTTTCTAAACTGATCAGACTTTCCCAAAAACAGCCTCAGCACTCGAGCCTTTAACCAGTTCATCCCATTAAGCTGATGTTATTTGCCAGATATTACAGATGCATCTCAGCTGCAATTGAACCTGACAGGATTAGTCTCCTTTTACTCAACATCCTAAGCCTTGCAGGAAAACAACAACAAACAACCTCGGGTCTCGATAAGCAAAATTTCTTCCATTGGTCTGATTCAAAACAGAAATGTTACGCTGTTTTCAACATACAAGTCCAATCTATGCATCATGAAACAATGATGAAAAAAGTATGATGCAAAGTCTTCTTAAATAGTCACCCAGAACATAAAACATACAGAAGCCTGATGCAGAGTCCAGAAATAGTCCAGGGCAGTGCTTGGGTATCACTCAAGATTTTAGGACTACTGTGGATAACGTGGCCAGCCACAAAGTGTCTCATAAGAGGTCATGACAGTGTTCTCTGTTGCTAAGATGAGAGTGAACAGATCGCCATTCCCCATTAGATGTTTGTCTATTGGTTTTAATTAAAAAAAGAGCAAGGAAGAGCGTACGGTCATGCAGCTGATCGTCGACGAATCACAAAAACACCTCGCTGCAGCTGTCCCAAATAGATTCGCATCTTTGTGCTGTCACTGGTTTTCCTCACCCAGATCTGCATAAAGGAGAGAGAGAGGGGCACGGGGGAAAACATTGGGGAGAAAAAGGGAAAAATCCCACAGTAAGTAACATGCAGCCAAATAACTCCAGCTGTTCAGATCTGACAATAAGAATCTCTGTTACTCAGGGTGCACAGATGATTCACCTTAATCCCCTTTCCCTCCCCACATTAGGCATCTGCAGCCTCCGTAGAAAACCAGGTAACACTTCTAACTTTACCAATTTAACTTTCCACTCTAAACAGTTATCAAGAATAATTACTTTTCCCAAGCATTACCATGAAAACAAAGTTTGCTCCTGCTACAGTTCTTACCAGAACTCCAGCATTAAGCTCTACCTAATCAAGAATAAGTCTCTCTAGATCCACAGATCATAAAAATGACCTTTCCTGGGATTTGTTCGGACACAAGTAACTATTAGTCAAATGAAAAGCTTACTCAATTTTGTTCAGTGAAGCATTACTCACAACGAATTAAGTAATCTGTATCTGAAGATAAAAAGGCCTCTTTTTTAGCTATCTGCCTGGAAGAATTCATAGAACTTGCAGACACATAGTATGTTTCAAAGGACAAATTGCTTCCACGGAAGCAGCCATTCAGAGAATTTTTTAAAAAATTAAAATAACTTCCAAGAAGTTCAGACCCAAATACCTGTACTTCAAAAAAATCAAATCTGAACAAGACTCCTCTGCATTTTATTATTCTAATGCATTTACATGTTTAAATAAAGACATAGAAAATAGGAGTTTTCCAGCTCTTAGTACTAGAATATTTTAAGACAAAAGTCTAGTATTGCGCACTGCAAAGGCTTATAAAGTCAGTGCCTGAATGCTATTTATCCCAAACTGTTTTTTTTAGATATTGTATTAGCTACAACCCTGGCATAGTAGATTTATACAGTTATTTTAATTACAATTTGACCTTACGAGAAGCCCTGAATACAAATTTAGTATTTGCCTGCAATTGTACTTCAGTTATTTCCCCAGAGAAATTAAAATCTACCTTTACTGATAATCATCTCTATTGCAACATTTCCAAGTGTTTGGTAAGATTTGCTAACCAAGAGGATTCGTACCTCTAGAAGCTGAGTGCCTGTATAGAACAGTAAACACGGACAGTTTGCATTCCATCACAGTATGATGGAACGGCACGCTACTTTGCTAAAGTTATCAGTTTTTGTTAAGCTTCATTTGGAGAAAAATGGAAATTCTGTTTTCAGTGAACACAGTGGAATTACTATTAACCCTAAAATGTGACACACAGTTTAAAAAACTAAAGGAATCAAGACATATTCTGAACTTAAAACCAATGTTTTAGATATACAACGTATTCTGCCATCAGAAGATAACATCTATTAAATTTAAAGAATTGAAGGACACGGCAAACAGAAACAACCAAACCCATCCTTTAGCTTCTTTTATTCCTCAACTGTAAAGAAAAACAAGTTTACTCCTTTTTCCAGCTTCCAATAAACTGATATTGCTGAATAAACTCATAGGAAGAAAACCTTTTCCTGTACCTACTGAAGAGGTCATAAAATGCAAATGTTGAATTGGGTCCATGTGCTTGGCCAATGATTTCCACCAATGCAGTAATTTGACTCAGTTTCCAAAGAAACCACATGGGATTATTCCTAAGTTGGATTGCCATTGCCCAGACTGTTGGAGAGGCCCACAGCCAACTCCAAAATTCAAATCCACTTTAAGGAAAGTAATTTAGACCTTCATATGAACAAGGATGCCTGATACACTGTTACTTACTTCCTTTTTTCAGCCACAAGACAACAATTTTATGTCATAATATTACATTCCTTAGACTTTTTTTTTCCCTTACTTTTTTTTCTTTAATCAAAGTGCTGTTGGAGAGACTCTCCGTGCCTTTACCTTCAGTAAAGTTCCTTTGAATTGACTTGACTTCCTTTAGAAATGCTCTCAAGTCATAACTCTGGTTTACAACTGGAGATCTCAAATCCAGGTTTGCCTTCTAGCTTCTAAATTTGTGCAGAGCCCAGAAAGATTCAAAAAACAATTGCAAAACGAAAATGAGTGATGTAACCAGAGCTGCAGAGTGCACTCCCAAGAACACTCCCTCATCTCAGCATTGTTTTCATCTCCCCTGCCTTTACACTGTTGCAGTGACCCATCACAGCGAAATTAACTGCCATGCCTTCTCCCAAACCTTCCTCAGAAAAAGGAAATGAAACCTATCGTGTCACTTAAAAAGTGAAATTTCTAACTAAGAAATAGCATTTTCCTCAGGTTTCAGGTAAGCTGTTCCCTAAAGTTTTATTTTTTAGAAGTTAACAGCAATAACTCCAATCAAATTAGCAGCACTATATTTGTACCACAGCTGTTAACACACTACTACATCTAAATAAACAACCACTGAGCATAACAGAGCAAGGAAAACAGTTGTGATACAATGCACATCCCCTATGCAACTCATTTTGTTGAAACTGAAGTGTTTTCCCGTAACTGCTAAAGCAAATTAAAGCTACTTTGTCTGATTGAAGAGAAGTGCATTCAAGTCTACCATTTCTTTCCTTGAAGTGTTTGGAATCTGCACGCAAAGAATAAAGTGCTCCCGATGCCCAACTAATGGACTGCTCAAACACTAAGATTACACTGCAATGAGATTCACATCAATCTTCAATACACAACTCTCTCTTGACCTGCTTCTCTAAGTCTTAATCATTAGCCAACAGGAAATTGTCTCTGACAAGTGATTCATCCCCTCCATCTCCCGTGTAGGTGATGAATGATGCCAGCTTACTGCACAGCATAAATACTCATGTTAGCAGGAAGAATTTTCTCCCCCTTTAGGAACTAAATTTGGTGACAAAGTTTTTCCTTATCCTCTCCTGGTTTCCAAATGGAGTTTATTTTTTAACTTGCATTAATAGGAGCTGTAAATGTGCGCTTTAAATAATGGAAATGGAACTTATCAGGGCAGCACCAAGGAGATGTAACACCCCAGTTCTCTGTTCTCCTGCCTGCCGAACTCCTATTTGCAAAATGTAGGATCACCTTTCAGACAGCAACAGCAAGGCTCTTCCCATCTCACATCTACTACCCCGGGATGAGATCTTAATCCAGTTTCATCTTATATTCAATTTCTTTAGACACCAAACAACTACATCTTCTCTGAAAGTAGTACTTGCTCTTAGGCCCTAGTAAACTGCTGTCTACCTGCCTGAACGGACCCATGAATCCCATGAAACCCGGAGCAGCCACCTACCTCGTTGGCACCCACAGAACTGATGACACAGCTGATCTTAGTGTTCTCTTTAGACTCCAGGTAAATGGCCTGGCTCTTGTGATACCTACAAAAATAAAACAGACAACACATTAAACCCTTAGCTGTCCAGAGACTGAGAAGGTAAACAATAGTAAGATTGATAAAGACAGGTTCAGAAGTATTTGGATAGAATACATACAAAGTTTTTTTCTCTCCATGCCACTTTCCCCATCTTTGGGGCATAGCTGGGATCTGATCCTCCTTTGCATTTAAATGCAGCTTCAGAATGCACACAGCACTCTCCATCTGAATTCAATTCTCAAAGCAGATTACTAAAAACAGATTTAATATCTGGAAGAGGCAGAGCTCCAAGACACGAGATGGGACACTGATTCACGATAAGCCCACACTTAGAGCTAACCAAACTAGCTTTTCACACTTGGATGACGCAGGATGGATATTAGGTAGCAACTCCATATTGTGCCTGATAAAATCTGACAGAGCAAATCATATGCTAAAGGACTATTCACATTCCCCAATAAAAAATTACTAGAACACTAGTGCAACAACTAAGCTGAAGTGTACTCAATCCGACTGTGCAGTCTATAGTTCAAACTGAGACCTCAAATTTCTAATAGTCTTGTTTGAACACACTGAAGATATCAAAGCAATAGGTGTGACTCTGTGAGAAGTTATATATATACCCACGATAAGCATTAAGTATCTAAGCATATTTTTAACTTTTACATTGCATTTTTATCATGCTGTGTGTGTTTTATACAAAATGCCCTAAGAAAAAAAGTGAAGACCCTTCAAAATTCATAACCAAATTGCTTGGTTTCATGGTCTTGCCTTCTTCACCCACACCACATTTCTGGTAAGGGCTGCAAAGCATGCTAGACAAAATTCTGCTTCTGTTTATTTTGCTTAGGAGAGTCCCATAGGTAAAACCACTTATACTGAAACACTATTTGCAAGTAAATTATCTTAGTCAAGAGAGCACCAAAATGCTTCAGTTATGAAAGCGTATCGGTATTTCAGCCTTCAACCTAATCATGATGTGTTTCATATTTACCAGGGAAATCCAAGCTGCAGACTCAGCACGCAGATCTCCTCAGCATGCAACTCCCCGCAGCCTGATGGGCTGACAGCCATTTGTCAAAATACACGCATTTGCATAATCTTTGCAGTTATTTCTAAAATAACCATACTGTAAATATGGAAGTCTTCCAGTAGTTTATTCCATAATCTCTTCTTACTGGCTCATGTACTCGAATGTTCACACTGCTTGCCAGGAACAAAATGATAGCATCAGCTTTCGGCATTCCGTAAGTACCGACTATCAAAGGGGCTGGGCAAGAGAATTTAAAAAAACATAAAAACATTTCTCCAACCTTTAGACACTTGCGCCCAACCATTCTTCTTTTTCCCTCGTTTTAACAGAAAGGGTATCAGCGTGTTCCAGGGCAATGCAATAGCAGCAAGGATACAAGCCAAAAATCCCTGTTAATTGACCCCAGGTGACCATTAATCGATGTAAGGGAAACCATATAAACTGCTACAAACCAGACCTTGCTCTGATAAGGACACTGATGGACTGATATATTTCTACCATGACATGTTGGGAGTGCTTAAGCAAGGAGAATCGATCATCTTGATACCACCAGTGCACAAGCTTCGGAGTGCAGAAGGCACCAGTGCAAAAGAAAACTCTTGAGTGAGATCAGCAGAGGCACAGATGATGAAACACATTTCCCTCAAAGCTGGCTGTTTCAAATTTTTAATTATCAATGAATCGCAAAGCTAATGACACACACAAAATTGGCTCCAGGCTCTGAATTTCGCTTCACAAGTTGCCATCCATCAGTAAATTTATGTTAATTACACTCAGAAAAGGTAAAATAAGGCAAATCCAACACTTTTTCGTTGAGTAGGTCTCAAATAACCTCAAGTCTCACACATGCAGAGAGACAGGTCAACCAAAGTAACCTCATGTACCTCAGCAACACATTCACGTCTCAGCCTTCTACAGTGTTTGTGCACCCACAGGGGAACAGAGGGGTTGAACTTAACAGTAAAATAGATGAGGCTAAAAATACAGTCGAATTTAAGTTGTCTTTCAAGAGAGAAGGAAAAGTGCCAGACATCCTGTACTTCACCACTATGACAAGCGAGGCAAGCAGAAATAATTCCACTTTCTGCTACAAAATATTTGCTGAAAGGCTCAGATTTTCAGCTGCATGTCCATTTAGAAGATTGAAAAAAAAATCACTGTGCTACTGTATGCAGGAAGAGCTAAAAGCAAAAAGAAGATGGCTGTTTTATAGAGAACTGCATTATAGGGTCTGGTGGGGGTGCGGAACAGACAGACTGAGGATAGCAAAACTGAAGTTTAATTTCACATTCCAGAATTCCCTACACAAAGCCTCTGCTTTGGAGATATTTTTTTGAAATACCACTACAAGACCTTAAGGAGGCCACTACTTTAGGTAATGGTCCTTCATAGCTACTGCCAGGAAACAGAGGAAGGCACTCCCGAGCTGTCAGATTTACTATTTCTGGCACATGCCAGCAGCTACAGCCTTAATACACCTTAGAAACAATTACCCTCCCATTTATCAAGAGTTTCTTGGTTACTTTAAAATACCAGCTGCTTTGCAGAAGTACCATTACTATCAATCAAAAGCTAAAAGCAGGATCATTACAGTCAAAACCCATAAAATACTTATCTTAAACCAGCATATAAGAATAAAGAAGAGGGGACAGCAACAACTAGGAATCCTGACGGTGAGGCCCCCATGACTTTAATCTTGCTCAATCCAATTGTATCTGTTAATGTTTTACATCTCAACTAGACGCTTTTTGGGGGAGAAACTGTACCTTTGAGATTCATCTGGGCTCACAGAAGCACTCCCAAGTTTAAACTTGGAAAGAGTTTTACTGATCAATTATATGAAATTCCATCTTATTTTTCTTGTTACACAACACTACAGTCATCTGCATGGTTAAAAATTCTAAGGAACAGTTGATTCATCCAAATACATCCTAGAGGATAGTAGCTTTACACAAGATAATAAAATTCTGAAAGAAAAAAAAAAGGAACTTAATGCATTCATGAAGGAGTAAGCAGCCTGTTTGTATCTGGTTTATGCTTTGAGGAAGTTTAAGCTCCAGGCAGAGCTGTATACATTGAACCCTTGATGAAACTTCACTACCGAAGACTACCAAAAGGAAAAGCTGTAGAAGAGAACTGCTGTGTAGACAACAAATTCCATACTTATTACTGACAGGGAGAAAATTACAACCCCAACGCTTGTTATTTTGAGCCACCAGAACACCAAATGGGCTACGAGTAAGCACACTACTTGGAAATTGCTTTCTGGTTAAGGAGTACTCGACTGTTCCCTTGATTATCTAGTTTTGCATGTCTCCAATTAAGAGCTACTAAGATTCCTGTTAAAATTTTAATATTTTCTTCACATTTTGTAAGGCTTCCACAGCTAAATGACCATAAAACTTACAGCGATAAATCCAATCGGCAATTCCGAAGCTGCCTCTCTTGTGTGGATTTGATCTTTAAAGGTTATTTGGATTTTTTATTAGAAACATTTTTCATTGTGAAACAACATTTCTTCTGCCACCTTGTGGAATGACGGGTTAGTGTACCACAAAGCAGAGCACAAAGGACGGTGAATACTTAGGGCAGCAGCTGTACCTGCTATCACAGCACTTCTGTATCCTAGCTGACAAGCTTCACCGCTACAGCAGACTGCATCCATTGGTGGCTCCCTTATGTAAGATTAGGTTTGACAAAAATGTTTCCCAAGTGTCACAGTGCATAAAATTGAACAGGACAGCTAAATCATGGAGTCAAGCCAGTAGTCACTTCAGAAACTCTGTGAGGCCTGAACACTCCGTTATCACTTGCCATTTACCAAAGTCACAGTGATTAACCCTTGGAGGAAGATGGCTAATACCCGCCCAAACGCATTTTGTCCCCGAATTCTTTCAAAGAAGCAATTCCTCTTTGAAGTCTGTGTGTCTACACAAAACAAGGCTAAGACTGCTTAAAAACAGAAATTTACTGGGCCTCACCATCTTTTATCATAGTAGAGTTTTCCATCTTCTATCCGGGCTTCAAACCGCTGTGCTGGAGACTCTGCTGGTGTAGCTGGGAGGTGTTCAGGGGAGGAGGGAGAGGCTGAGAACAGAAAAGAGACCAGTTAAAGAGTAGCTAGTGTCCGCCACGCAGCAGCACATCTGACTCAATATATTGAGTCAAGCTATTATTAAGGTCATGTTAAGCAGAAGAAAAACACAGAAAAGCTACGAACTCAAAATTTCCCTCAGAATAATATACTCTATGGTGATGAATAATTCAATCTATACCTTGTTTATATAAATCATAACATTTACTGAAAAAGAACAAACATCTGAAGAAGATTTGATAGGTAGGTGAATGACAACACGTCCTCAATTTGTTTTAAATTCTAATTTACAATAAAGTAGTAAAATAGGTCAAGATTATTTAGGCAAGTTAGTACTGCTCTTTCTTGAAATAATGTGTACAGACCCATCTAGAAAGCTAGAAACATAAGTTTTCAATCCTCTATCTACCATACAAACAGCTAAGCAGTTCAGGTGCATCTGAATATAATTAAAAAAAACTATTTACAGAGCTAAATTATCTGATATTTCAAATTGTCCCATGTCACCCAAATGTTTCAGGCACCTAAAGCTGCATATTGCTCCTCTCCCATCCCCAAGAAGAGATAAAGGAACTCCACACGGCACCCCAATTTGCCACAGTAACTACCCAAAGAACAGCAATTACACAGTCAAAACATTTACACAGTCGAATTACGGAGTCAGGAATTACACAGTGAAGAAATCTACAACATAAATCTGTCCAAAACAACGTGGTTGTGAACAAGTTCCAATGTAAACGTTAACTCACCTGGTCTCTTGGGTGATTTAAGCTACAGGGAAAGAGAACAAAGAAGCGTTATAGATCTGACATGAGCGATCTGACATGAGCCAACAAAGGCTATAGTAACAACTTAAGATAGTCTTCCTTTCCATATGGTTCTTTTATTTTTAAATGAACATTTAAGTGGCATAACAAAACCAGAACAGTATGCCTTAAACACTTAAAGGTGTAGATAAACAGTCTCATGATACTAAAGGTGTTGAAATGGAGCTTCCTTGGTGCATTCAGATAGTCCACCAAAACCAGCCAAAACCAAATCCATCACACACACTCCATTCTTTGAACATGATGCAACTTTTCTTAGGGCACACCAAATACAGCATGTAAATAATCAGAGAGACCTCTACAGCTACCACAATAGGCATGCTCCACTACCATCCTCAAAAACCTCAATGAACAGCTTTCTAGTATGAGAAACCATAAAAGCCTCAAACCATTTAGCAGGAAAGCAGTAGAAAAATAAAATCTAGAAAAAAATGAAGTATAAACATACACACTGCACCCCAACCGGTCTGGGGAAGTATTGCAAGACTGGGGAGCCCACAAAGGCCTGAAACAGCTTGTGATTTCACAGAAAACAGCGTTAACATCTGTTCAGCCATGAGGAGGAAGACAGAAGCACTCTTAAGATAGCTTATCACTTGGTTTTGACAATAGGTAACATTTTTACATGACAGTCATTTTAATTAGGTTAATTAAGCTTATTACAATAGAAGGGAAGAGATACCATCTTGCTGAATCTTTTATTGTGTTATTTTAGCAAGTCTATTGGGATGAAACAGTCCCACATGTCAGACAGGAACGTAAGACAGACAGCTCTGTGCTCTCCAGGGAAGAACGTTAGCTTTCTTTGCAAAATAAATACAAATCAAGCCATAATCCCTACCTTATTCAGGGTTCTCAGGTCCTCCATTATTTGCTCATCAGTCAACAGGTAATTTAGCTGAGGTATCCAAAATTAAGGTTCCCATAAGCTCTTGGCAAGCAAAGCTACAAATTAAAAGTCATTGACATCTCACTTCACTGAACATAAGCCAGAAGGTTTCTGTAAATCTGCACCGGATTTTAATATGCGTGTTATACTTGAGCTTTTGTCATATGAATTAATACAATTCAATCTCCACAGAGTCTCATAGTTAGCAAAAACAGTGCCAAATCATTTTAATTTATTCGCATATAACCATCAATGAAAAACCTTTAGTGCATTGACATTTACTTCATATAGGCAATGAGCAGCATTTTCAGCGTATTTCTCTACAGCAATGCAAAATGAAAAATCTGGAAGCTGAAACACAACAGACTCGCTTCAAGCTTTGTAAAATTAAGCTGAATCCCACCCAAGCCTAGGAAAAGAAAGCCAGTGGTTTACAATTCAGGAACAGGGAGAGAGGAACGGATCTTTACTCCAGTGACGAAAGGCACAGTTTCATACTGTGGCTGCTCTATCATGATCAATTAATAAGGTCATGTTTGCTACAAAACTCATTTATTTCAGATGAGATATGAGCACTAATATATAGGGGTTTTTTTTAGAAAAAGTGACCAGAATCTCCAACTAAAAAGAGATTAATTAAAAGTGGAGATGCTCATGACTATCCTGCATGAACCCTAGAATTTTAAGTTCTGATATTGCCTTCAGAAAATGTGAGTCACTCAGGAGTCACAAGATAAGTTTCTTTAATCTAAGCCAAACAAGTCTGGAATCTAATAATAAACCTCAGCAAAGCAAATATCATTGCCTCCCTTTCCAGGTGAATTTAATATACAAACAGAAAAAGTGCCCGCTGTCATATATTTCCAAAAGCCAAAGAACATTTTAATTATAAAAAACATGCAACGAGGCAGGAGAGAAGGATTACATATACATGTTTTTCTGTTTCTTGTGATACATGGAGATGGATTTTCATCTTTTTATTATTCAAGGAACACATCTAACACTCATTGCTCTTGCTATTCATCTTTCTGTATTAGATATCTGAGGCCTTTATCAGAAATGGAAAAACTAGTTTGATATGACAAATACGATCCTTCTGGCAAATGTCTTGTCACCTCTTGAAATGAGAAAAGCTTTGGCTCATGGAAAAAGCCATTTCCTATCTATGGAATCAATTGCCTCAACATTTAAGTAAAATGTTCAAGCTTTTCCTTTGTGAAAAAATTACCAGAGGAATTCAAATGGATCTTGCTGACAAAAAAAAACCACCTATGTTATCTCATGGCACTGTGAAATTTAAGAGATTATATTGTCTTAGTAAGCGATATCCAAGGTCTGGCTGTACTATATTAGTTTATCACACAATATACAGGAGAAGTCGTGTTTCAGTATTTCCTAGATGAAAATCAGATTCTAGCACCTCATCTCATTTTCTTTGCTATACATAACAACACTGATGCATTTTGCCTCGCAGGCAGCATGCTGGCTTCAAACAGAAAAGCCATGCGATGACTGTGAAAAAGGATATCAGGGGCAGGTTTCCTCCTCTTGTCTGGGATGGGAACCGGATCGTTTGGTCGTCGCCTCAGTTTCCTTGTCATGATAGGCTTCACTTCCATAGAATCTGCAGGGTAATAAAGTTGGAGAGCAGATAAGACCACAGGGAGAGAAGTAAGAATCAGAAACTTTCTACACAAGGCACAAGGGAAATGATGTCTCCCCTCCTGCACAGAGAATTGGATTTTTTTCATGATAGCTTCCAGCATTCAAGCTGGAAGTGCTGACAGTGAATACAAAGTCTCTTTTATACGAGGTCACTGTTCAATATCAGCACTGCGATGCCATGGTTACAGCTTTCGCTGTCTGAAAGTTGCACAGTTGTTTCAGGGGCATTCAATAGCTGCTTCAGGTGCAGGTAACTGAAGCACAATGATGAAGCACAAGGGTTCAGGGATTTTTTTTTCATGCTAATGCCAAATACCTGCTTGTAAATAGACCACATAAAAGGCAGGGTTCACAGAGGTCTTTGCTAGCAAAACTTTAATAGGTAATATAGCACACAAAACATCACCTACATATCAACTGTTCTTTTTCATGCCTTCAAGCTGGAAAAATAGGTTTGTCCAAGCAATACAGATGGTTAACGCATTCAAGACTGAGACTGATACAAGTCTGGTGGAGTAATTTTGAACACAATCAGGATTTAAATCCAGATGATCTAAAAAAAGTTTCAAATTACGTTTTATAAAATGAACTTAATTAATAACTCCCAAAGCAACAGTTGTTAGGAAATAAGTTGCAGCTTCTGCACCATGGAAAAGGAATCTGTCTAAAATTGAAACATCTCATCATTACCTGCATTGCAGTTAGCCCAAATATCTACAGGTCATCTCAACAACTGCTTTACTCTGAAACTGACACAAATCGTTCTTGAATTTCTGAAGATACCTCGAATTGGCAAGGAAGAGACCACATCTTAAATGCTAAACCATCATTTCACCTGTTCTATGTGCTATGAATTATTTGCTTATCTTTAAGTACCCATGAATCACATCCCAGATAGCACTTACGTATATGAAGCTTCTGTGGCTCCCTCTAGATGCTACATCCTTGAGCAACAATACATCAACGTTCCGATGTGTTCAAAACACATCAAATTACTTTTCTCCTTATCTCAAGGGTGAACAAGGATGGTCATTCCGCACATCAAAGGAAAAGATATTATGATAAAAGATTAAAAAAATAAAAAACAAAGTGCCACCCACCAAGAGCACGCCAAAGGAAACCTCTCTACAATTCAAAGTCGACTGAAAAACACGGAACACTAATAGCTCTGCAGACACTAAAAACATAAGTTACTGTGCTGAATGGAAGCCATCCTTCACATTTGTTATGACTGATTTACAAGAGCCTCAAAAGAGGAGCTTGAAGCACTTGCTCAAGGTGATATGCAGCCAAGCAGAGAAGGCTTTTTCACCTTTTTTAAAGAGTAATCTGAAATGAGTTGTCACGGAGTTGGTATCTGTATTGCTTAAAATGTGAATAAGGCAAAAATATCATTTTCGTTCTCTCTATCTTAGTGCACTGTACATTAAATTGTGACAAGTCAGCTGAAAGTTACCACCAAATAAAGTTTTCTGGAAAAAATTGTTTGAAAGTATTCCATTTACTATGAAACATCTGAAGAGCTTTGACGTTCTTGAGAGATTCATAAAAACTTGATAAAGAAAGTTCCCAAGAGCTGCTAAAGTACCAACAGATTTAACCTGAAATACAGGCTTGCGTGAGGCTGAACAGCTGAGCCCCACACCAAGCAACGCTCCAGGAGACAACAGCTGCAACCTACAGAAACTGCAGGTGAGTGCTGGCACTCAAATCAGCCTATCACCAGGTTGCCAACTCGCATTCTTGCGCACACTGAGCTTCTACAGGCTTTAAAACTCACTGAGTCCACACAGGCTCTAGTGTTACTTCGTGGCCTCCAGCACACATTCAGAATAAAATCTGCTAGTTCTAAAGGAATCAGATTGCATCTCTGCTGCTCTGGGAGGAAGAAGATGAGGGAGGTTTAGCACATGCACATGCAGAAGGGATTGATTCTCCACAGTTATTTATGCACCTTCTCCCAGAGCTGTAACTGATGAAATATCTCACCTCTTTGGGACACACAACTGTGGGGCCATGCTTTCCTGAGCAGAATTAATCCGGTCCCCAAACCAGACACATTACTTCTAGATACCTCTCTTTACTCCTTCTCAGTCTTCCTTCAACTCTGCAAATCTCAGTCCTGATGCTAACAGCTGTCCCGCTGACAGAGAAATTGGATTCCTTCGGATTCTTAGAACATCGGCCCCCAGATTTTCCAGAGCTAAGATCTAGTCAGATCCTGATTCCCTAAGGAAAATCTGCTTGCAAGATTAGCATTGTATGCCAACTCAATAGTTGGAGAACACAGGCATGGGATAACAGTAAGATAAGGCTAAGGCACAGACAGCTTGTAAAATCAGACTGACTTCATTACTGAAAAAAACTAACAAACCAAAACACCACTATCGGGGAAGCAGCACAGCACAAGGTGTTTTCCAGACCAGATTAGCACTAACAGTTTGTACAAAGCCAAAAGCACTCGAGTACGTCCAAACAGGTTTTATTTCTCCCTTTTGAACACTAATTAAATTATCAGCTTACATAACTTGAGTAGCTACTAGGAAAGATAGACAAAAAAAGGTCTAATTCACAGACTGGCCTCAGCAACACAACCAACACTATCGGTCCATAAAGTGAGGGAGATGTTTTTGGTACGGAAATTAAATCAGACCTTACGTTCAGCACCACAGCAGCACAACCTGTGAAAGTGGCTAATTACCACTATAACTCCACCATGACCATTATTGACAAGAGCAAGTCCGAGGCATCAAGGGTACCAAGTGGCTTCGTAAAAGAAATCTGTCCATTTAGTGCCCATTTTCCAGAGTCTGGGCAGAAATGCAGCTAATGGACATCTATTTTACTAGCTTTAGGTAGCACATTTTAACCCTTGTTTGCCTGCCTTTGGCTTCTTAAAGATCTGTTGCTGGAGGAAAATGGACAGTTTAAAATCTGTTACCATTAATTATGTCAATATTGCGTTGTTTCTCAGTAGTTTTATTGCCAGAGCACAGGAACTAAAGAATCCCTTTTCCCTGCATATGGAGTAAGGTACCATGAAAATAGATTTCACACCAGCCTAATGAAAAAACATGAACATCTGGTAGGTGTTCACTGGAAGAATTCAGTTACAAAAGTAGCTAAATTGCATTGACTCCAACTGCCATCACAATTTAGGGAAACGATGTTAGTGCTAACAGTACCATGGCACTCTTCCTACAGTCTGACATACAGGCCACTAGCTGGGTAACGTGAACTCCTGCCTTGAGCCTGCTTTAGGGAGGATGCCAACCCCAGCCTGGCCACAGTTCTGCTACACAACTGAAGGACCGACACAGTCCTTTAAAAGCCAACTACCTGTGGCTTTCCAGAATCACTAGAGAACTCTAAGCTACTTGTTACTGAAGTGATTAGGACCCTTAAGGATTTGGGCCACACACACAGCATCCACTCATTCAAACACTAAAGGTCATTAATTATAGGAAATCAATTTGTATACAATGCTTTGAGCTAGCTTCCACTTACATAACCTCTAGCCTTCTATTCTGGAAGATTTACAGCTCCCTTCATGTAAAGTCATGTAATTAAGCAATGAAAATGTATTAAACTGACAGCAGTAAAAAAGACATCACCAACTTTACAACTCGCTCTATGAAGAGAAAATCCCATGACCAGGTACCACCAGAGGGATTCCCAAATATTCCAAAAAGAAACCTACAGAAGAGAAACAACCACTCAGATACGGATGCTCCATGCCGCTAGCCTGGTAGTGTTCCAAACCCAAGTGCCTGACTGCAGCTGTGCAACAAAGCCTAAGGTTTCTCAACAGTTTCTTCAATTTTGAAAGGAGAAAAAGTAAATAAGAAAACTTGTCCACTCTGTTCCTTTGCTGATGCTATGTTGATTTATCTGTTAGTAATTCAGGTCACCGAATCTTATTATGAACTGCACTCCCCAAAAAAAGACTACCAATTTGTGTTCTACATCTGTTGACATTTGGTAAGTTTTAAAGCCAGACTAGCTGTCTGCATAAATCAACACTGCTATTTTTTTAAATCTTTTTTTTCTAAGCAGTACTGAATCAGGGAAGACAAGTGACAAATGCCTATCCTGTTTCTTACCTCCTGTTAATTCCATGGTTAGCTTCTCATTCTCAATCATCTTCTTCTTCTCTTCCAACTCTGCAATCAAATTTTCTTTAAGCTCAATTTTCTTATCTTCAAATTCCTTTGCTGCTGCCTTCTTTTCCTTGACATAATTTTTTTCCACCTGATCGGTCTAATGCAAACCCAAAGATAAAACAGTTAGCTGAGGAGTCAATGTCCCAAATCAATGATTTAGAAACACCTTCTTTCAACTGCTGTGCTTTGATTAGCTTTTCAGTTCAAAACCATTGCTCGTTCTACAGCTTATCAATATTTAAATAAAACAGAAAATCATCTAAATATGACTAAGCAAGTGGAGCTACTATCAGCAGAAGAATTAATCCTTTTTAAACCCACTTGAGTGGTGCATACCTATCAAGTCTCTAGCAGAAAGCTCTTCAGATTTTAAAGAATCACTATTTTTATCACCTCAGGCGAGCTTAAACAACTGTTTTAAACCATCAAAAACACAGCCAGCATACAGCAGTACAAGAAAAAATCATTTTTAAAAAATTCTATTTTAATGGCAGCCTGGAAATTACTTGAGGTAATACCATCAGTATTCTATATTCAGCTGTAACAACACTACAGGAAAAAAAATGTGAAAACAAGTCCTAGTTGATGAAACTGCAGGTTTAAGTCCCTGTATAAAGTTAGCATGTATATTGACAAAGTAAGATTACTTACTTCCAGCTGGAGAAACAATTCTGAAAGAAAAGACAGACTCAATTTATTATCTTGAAAGACGCACAAAATTATTTAACATTTTAAGTCATTTGATACTGTAAACAAAGGCGTACATGCTCATCCCGCCTCTGCCCTCAGTTTGCAGTTTTATGCTGAAAATAATGTAACCATGGAAAAAGGACAAAAATGCATTGTTAACTGAAGTTTTCTACAGATAGTCAAGCAGATATGCAAAGCTTACACAGCAGTAAGCCATTCTTTTCAGATTACCTACCAATTCCATCAGTAAATTAGTAAACGGGTCAGTGGGTAAATCCTAACCATTGCTTCATTATCTGCATCCTAAAAAAATGAACTAAAACCAACCCTCAGCATGGGAAGGATAAACACAAGACCATCCTGTCACACCAGGCAGTTGGATTTTTATCATGAAATTCAAGGTTATCACAATCTGCCCTCCTGTGGAAGAAATATGATGCTGCAGCACTGCTCTTTGCCAGCCAGAAATGCAAGTTTGCATTTAGTCTTAATTTTATCAAAGTGTCCCAACGTTATTGGAATGCCACTCTAACAAACAGGAAATGCATCTCAGAAGACAGATTCCTGTCAGCAAGAAGTAGCTCAACTAGCTTAAGTTCTTCAAGCAAATCCTTTACCATCCCAAGCACTTTTAGAAGGAGATAGCTTGCACTATTGAGAAGTTGGAATATATTAGGCATCATACAACTGCCTGTTTTACCTCTAAGTATAATGGTCAAGGCATTAGAGCATTCACCCAACTTTTCTAAAAGAAAAAAATTACATTTCCTATTTCCATATAACAGCTTCTATCAAAGGCCGCGCTTCGGTATCCAAGATTAGAAACTACTGGAAAGAGAATAAGAAGGAAGGCAAGCAAATCGATCTCGTTTCCAAACCATTTCCCTGCAGTAACAAATAAAGGTTACCCAGAGGGGCTGAGAGCTAAGCACCTCAAAAATTAACTTGGGCCTGCACTCCTGAAACAGCGAGGCAGAAGAGCAAGTACAGGCAGCCCGCTCAGTGTCGTGGCTGCACTGAGTAACACCTCCAGCAGCAAACCCTCTGCATTCGCTGCTCTAGGGCACAAAAAGATCTTTGAGAAAGCTGGGAGTCCTAACGTCCTATTCCTGCAGGTACAAAGAAGTACACCTGCAGGTTTCGCACAAGCTACATGAAAAAACAAAGTGGAAGACTGTGGGTGAGTCATGATGCCAGATACATGAAACATTTTTACTCTCTGTTTCACACAAATGAAGACTAAAACTGTTTATTGCCATATAGTAAACAACGCTGATGAAGGAAAAAATAGTCAAGAAAAAAATCCATCACACTTCATTGCCCAGAAAAACCTAGACACTACCCTTAGAGAGGGAACAACCCTTCAGTGCAGCAAGTTTCTATTCCTTAAAGCACAAAATTACCGTTATTTTTTTTTCAGGTGTTACAAAAATTGTGCATTTAAGGTGCATGCATCGCTTTGAAAGAAATCCAGCTCACCTGCATTTCGTATCCTTTCTTTATACTGCTGGTCCAACTTCTTCATTCTTTTCTGATATTCCTGAAGAGTACCTAGTTGAAATAAATTGGGTATTTCAACTACAATTTTAACTATTCCTTGTATTCAGTGCTCCTCAAAGGGCAATATGCTACTTGACACACAAATAGGAACATCTGAAATCTGGAACTACAGTTCCAGCTTATTTCATTAACCATTTTCCCTGTTTTCTCAGGAAGCAAAAGGACTTCTTTTAAGAAATGCACTCCATACTACATAGAGGCTTAACTACAAGCATGTAGAAGAATGGAAAGTAGCTGATATTTCTCCATAAGCAGCAAAACAGGGAGCCAATATTCCACCAGTGAAGAATCTCCAAATCTCCAGCCTTCTATAACCTCTGCAACTGTTCTCCAACCAAATATGAGGTTTAACGAGTACCAAAAATTGTTTAGATAAAAAGCTACCCCCCTTTGAAGCTTACCTTCCTGCAATTGTTGCAGCTGCCTCTTAAGAGATGCCAGTTTGTCCTGATACATCCTGCAAAGTTGGAGAACACACAACTTTATGTTACAAAGCAAACAGGCATGGTTTACTTCACCCTCTGCTTTGGTTACAATGTGTTTATGCTGAACTGCAAACTTTTCAGAAGAACTTCAGGAAACAAGTAAAAGAGTATTTGTCATTTAAATGAAAGATCATCATTCATTCATTCCACCTAGAAAACCTGCAACCCCATCAGTTTCACAAAGCAAACAATTGTTTCCGTAACAGCTCAGCAAAAACAGGACTTATTTTTAAAGTGAAAACCTGCCTTGACATTTAGATCTACAGACACCAGAAACTTTACAACAGAACCATTCTGCTCCTTTGTCAAGTCTTGATATGTGTAACAGTTTCCTACGTGTAAAAAAGAAGGCATTTCCAGATCTTGACGTCTTCTATTTAAAAAAAAAAAAATCACCACCACACACACCAAAAGGAAGAAAAAACAAAACAAAAACTAAAAGCAAAGTCTATTCCTGGTTCTGTTGCAAACTTGCATTTCCTTTCTCACGTATCTGTGGTTAAACACAGGCCGAGTCTTCCTCAGCCATATAAAAAAACATCACCACCAGTAAGAAAGAACCCTAAATGCTGCAAGTACACCTTAACATTAAGAGGAACTATTTCAAGTCTCCAAAAAAAGCCACTCTTCCTGGACAAGACTGGCACTCTGGTGCGTAAGGGATCTGAATAGACACTTTGCTTTTTGCATGGTTTGTATCAAGCAGATGCTTTGTTTTCTTTAAAGCATCTGCCTGCAGAGAGATTCATTTGCAGGAAAACCAAGCTGCTCCGAGAAACCTGCACCTGTCTTTGTTCAAAACAGCACTTTGTTTCTTGAACTGAGAAAGTAATTGCGAAGAAATATGTACCCATTAGCTATTGCATTGGTGTAGAAGCTTAAAAACACAAATCTTGGCCCAAAACATTGCATAGCTTATACAAAAGACATGCACCTGCCCTGCTCCCCAACAACAGAACTACTTTTTATTAGGTTACTTACTGCTCTTTCATCTCTACATAGTCCTCTTCCTCATGTTTTGCCAGGTCAGTCTCACTGGCATCCTCAGTATCTAAGTAACGTAAAGAACAATTGGTTAAAACTAAAGCAGCGTTAAAAAAATAGTGAACAACTGAAAAAAAAACACACTCAGGCAATTTAGCCTCAAATACATAACCAAATAGGTCAGTTTCTCTGGGCTGGGGTTATGACAGAAAGGGTACATCTGCATAGCCTAAACTGCAGTGATATTCCCTAGGAATGGGCAGGGTTGTTAGTCTTTAAAGGAAGAAAAAAAAAATATATGTGATTTAAGCTACAGAGAAACACCTTCAGCTTTTTTATTTTTTTAAGGCTTTCCAGGCTTGGCTCCAGCTCCTCATTCACAAAGACACAGACCTGATGGAGGAGTTTTGCTGACAGAGCACCAGGAACTGTCACAGGGCTGTTCTTCACCCTCCTTACTTGTTACTTGATGCACCCCAGACACCAGGACGCTCTGTGTTTCACTTTGGCTTCCCTTCTGTGTTGCTTTACCAATCCCCCTACAAACCCTCTAACACCTCCTTGCACCCCCTGCGTTCATTCCCCACGTTCTCCTCCCTCACCTACCACCCTCCTCCGAGCCCCCGCAAACCACAAGCTCTTATCAGTCCCCACCCAGGACTCCAGCACTCCCTCCTGCCCCAGCCGTGACCCCAGCCACCCAATCCCCCTCCTGGCGCCCTCCCCTTCTCTGCCTCCTCACACTCGCACAGCAGCCCCAGCTCTTCTCCTGTCTCCATCCTTCCACAGGAAACCTCAGGAACTCACCGACCTCTCATTTCCACAGCATTTTCATGCAGTTTCCGAGCTCTTCTCCCCCCAGCCCACCCACCTACCCCTTTCCCCTCTCCCAAACCCCCACCCCCGCGCTGCCCACCGCAGCCCCGGCCCAGCCGCCACCAACCTTCGTCCGAGTCCCGGGCCCGAGCGCTCCGCTCGCCGTCCTCCTCCTCGGCGCTCTCCAGCTCCTCCTCCTCGTAGTACTCGGGCCCAGGGGGCATGGCGGGGGCCGGAGCCCCGGGCGGGGTGGCAGACACCGGCGGGGTGGCGGACACCAGCCCGGCCGCGCTCATGGCGCCGGGACGCAGCAGGAGCCGCGGCCGCGCCTCCACCCGCCCTGCCGCCTCTGCCGGGCTGCTCGGCAACCGCGCCAGGACCCCGCCGCCACTTCCGCTTCCGCCCGGCCGGCCCTCGCCGCTGCCTGAGCGCCCAGCGTGGCGGTACAGGCGAAAGCGGACGTCACCTAAGGGAGGGGGCTTGCGCGGCAGGGCGGGCTGACAGGAGGGGCTCGGTCGCCGAGGTTGCTGGTTCGAGTCCCCGGCACGGCGGCAGACGATGGCCGTGGAGGTTTGGTTTGCCCAGAGCTGTGTGGTTGGGTTTTACCACAGAGAGCCCCTGTCTGGCTGGATAGGACTTGCCCAAGGGCCTGCACAGCTTCCCCAAATCTGTTTTTAACATGAACAAACAGCTTCCTTCTTCTCAATGCCTTTGTCCAAAGGCCAGCATGGCACCACGAGCACACACACATGCACACAGGTGAAGCAGCTCCTCCACGCCAGCTTTCACAAGACTAACATCCAAACCCACCGTGAACGCCTTGCGTTGGTCAGAGACATTATTCTCCTGACTGGACATCGCTATGAAATTAAGGGCTAAAAAGCAAGACTCGCATGCAGGAACCGCATCAAATACATGACCAGTTGCAAAAGGCCTCACGTTGGTATTTCAGACAAAATGTGCCATTTGGCTCCTTCCTGAAACTGCGTGCCACCTGGGAAGCACAGACCAATTACTCTCACTGCCTCTAGCAGACCTGTACTAAACACTTACCTGAACGGTTGTGAGGCACATTCTTCAAATACACAGCGTGTTGGCTCACTGAGACCCTACAAACATCTAACCAGGGAAAAGGAAATGCAACAGAATAGATTTTTCTAAAGGCCTGCACTCCCAAACACTGCAGTGCTTTTTAGAACCAGCTAAACCAGGCCATCAGCTGCCAAGAGGGGCACCAGGTCATACTCTTTGTTCTGAGAAGGGCAGGAGCGCAGCACGTGCACTTTGCTTTTCTGTAGCTCATCCCGAAGAGCTGTTTGCACTGACTGACAATTTTTAACTTGGAACACCCATGCAAAGCATGTGTTATACCTTTTTACATAAGTAAATACTGCCTTTTACAAGAGATGAGGCTGAGACCTGGCTAAAAGTCAACACCAGTGAGAGCAGCTCCCGGATCCGTGTCCCATTTGAGGGCACCTCATGTGGAACATCAAGCCACTCTCCGTCCACCTGCTGCCAAGGGCTATCAGTGGCTGCAAGAGCAAGAGTAAAGCTCCCACAGTCTCCTTGATGGACGTAGCAGTAGCTGAGGCTGTGAGTGGCCACAGGGCAAACAGGAACAGGGCTGTGTGTGGCCACAGGGCGAACAGGAATGGGTGCGGTGGCTGCTGCCGCATCCCAGGGGCTGCACGGCTGGTTCTGTGCTTGGACTGCACAAACTGCTTTCCCAACATCACACAGTTGCAGATAGATCAGACTGGCAAAAAGCCTTTCTTAGGACTAACCAACACTTCCCCGATTTCCCTTCTGTCTTCCACACGTCCACACAATTCACCCATCAGCTCCCCAGCAAGCTTTGCTCACGCTGCTGCGGACAGCGGATGAGTAAACACGTTGCAAGTGTGGCTGAGCCAAGGCCGCCCTTCGAAGGTTAATTCATCCTGCATTACACTGCCTCAGCACTTTCTGTTTGTCTGAAGCGGATCTTTAAGAGAAGCCTGCCTTTCACACACCACACAAAGGGCAGGTGCATTTACTAATGCGAGGACACACAAGAATCCTTTGAACAGAAGGAGCTGTGTACGGTGAATGAGTAAGAAACTGGACAGAGTTGCTGATGCAAAATTTTTTAGCTTATTCTGTGGTCAAAACTGGAATCTCTCTGCTTGCTCCCTCCGTACCAATTCCTCATGTTTAATATTAGCCTTCTGGAGACACCCTATACTGTCATCTCTCAGGCATTTAGTGGGAACCCAAGGGAGGAGGTTCAGCTTTAAGGAATGCCCTGTTTCCCTTACAAACACAGAAACTTAACTGTCTACGCCCCAAAGAGCTATCAGGGAAAGTTTAAGCTTCTTTGTCAAGCTGTTGTTCTTGGCTCACGTTTCCATCAAAGCTGTTTTCCTCATCACAACTCACTTATTGTTTCACATATATTCACTCGGTTTGAAGGCAGATTTCTGCATCCTGCTTTGTCAGCATCAGCTATTCATAGAGGAGCTGACAGAAATCATGCTCAGTGTGTTTTTCTTTCCGTTTGTAAGAAATGGAGAAAAAAGTTACAAAGCTGTAAACAGAGGGCATGGCAACCCAATTCTTGTGTGAGTTAGATGAGTGTAGCTACAAAACCTGTAATGTAATGCCTTGGCCTGTGAGGAACAGATGACGTAGAATCATTAAGGTTGGAAAAGCCCTCCAACACCATCTGGTCCAACCATCCCCCTACTACAAATGTCACCCAACAAACCATGTCCTTAAGCACCACATCCAACCTTTCCTTGAATGCCCCCAGGGATGGTGACTCCCCCACCTCTCTGGGCAACCTGTCCCCATGCCTGACCGCTCTTTCTGAGGATAAATGTCTCCTCATTTCCAACCTGAACCTCCCCGGCACAACTTGAGGCTGTTCTTGAGGCCACTATTTACTTGTGAGAAGAGGCTGACCCCCAGCTCCCCACACCTTCCTTTCAGGCAGTTGTAGAGAGCAGTGAGGTCTGTCCAGAGCCTCCTCTTCTCCAGACTAAACAATTCCTTTTTCCTCAGCTGCTCCTCATAGGAATTGTGCTCCACGACTGGGGGTCAGGGCCTTATAGGGCCGTGAGGTGTCATGAAACTAAAGGTGCGGAAACATGAAAGTCAGGTGTTTCAGGCCAAGGGTGTTGGTACAAAGCTGGAGAAGGGCCTGGAGCTCAAGTCCTGTGAGGAGCGGCTGAGGGAAGTGGGGGTGTTTGGTCTGGAGGAGGCTCAGGGGAGACCTCACTGCTCTCTGCAGCTACCTGAAAGGAAGCTGTGGGGAGCTGGGGCGCGGTCTCTTCTCACAGGTAACTAGTGATAGGACCAGAGGGAATGGCCTCAAGTTGTGCCAGGGGAGGTTCAGGCTGGAAATGAGGAGACATTTCTCTCAGAAAGAGCAGTCAGGCACTGGGACGGGTTGCCCAGGGAGGTGGGGCAGTCACCGTCCCTGGGGGTGTTCAAGGCAAGGCTGGACGTGGTGCCTGGGGACACGGGTTAGTGGGTGACAGTGGTGGTAGGGGGTGGTTGGACCAGAGGAACTCGCAGCCGTTTTCCAACTTTAATGATTCTCTGACCGGGGCTGGGGGCTTTGCGGTGCTGGGAGGGAGCCCAGCCCTTCCAGTCCGACCCATCCCAAAAGCCCATCGCAGCCCGCCCTGATCGAGCCCCGACCCCTCCCGCTCCAGCCGCCAGGCCCCGTAGCCGAGCGCCGACCCCCCGTCCCCTCCCGGCAGGCCGCACAGCCGAGCGCCGAGCGATCGAAGGCAGCCGCGCCCCGGGCGGCGGCGGGGCCGTGGCAGGAAGCGGCGGGGCCGGGCCGCCCCCCCCCCCGCAGGCCGGCACCGGGTGAGCGGCGGCGGGGCCCGGCCCGGGAGCCGCAGGGACCCGGGGAGGGGGGCTCGGGGCGCCCCGGGTCCCCAGGGAGGGAGCGTGGGGCGCCGGTTCCCTCCTCCCCCCTCCCCGTGGGGGTGGTCCCGGGGAGTTTTTTGGGGGTGGGGTGGGTTTGGGCGGGTGTCGTGGTCGCGACATGGTCGTGACAGGGCTGTTTCCTAGGTGCCGGATGTCCTCGAGCAGCCCGTGGGCCCGCCTGGGAAGGAGGAAGGAGGAGGCCGGCAGACAAGCGGTGAGCCCCCGAATTTCATTCCGTGTCCCCTGTCCCGTGTGTGTCCCCAGCTCCTCCGTCCCCATCTCCTGTACCACTTTTTCCCCCCCTCCCCCGTCCCCGTCTCCCCCCGTCCCCCTCTCCTGTCACTTTTCTCCGTCCCCATCTCCTCCCCCACCTCATTTCCCCCTCTCCCCGTCACTTTTTTTGCATCCCCGTCTCCTCCCGCACTCCTTTGCCCCCGCAGACCCCGAGCTCCTCCCCGTCCCGTGCCGCCCGGCAGCCTGCAGCTGCCCCCGGCCCGGCGCTGGCCGTGCTCCCCGCAGCCACGCCGTCGGGCTCGGCGGGCGAGCGGGGTGCTGTGGGTGCGCCCAGCGCCGGGGCAGCTGCCATGTTTGTTTGGGAAGTGCCAGGCAGGTGGTGCTGGCAGGGCCTCCTGCCGTGCGCGGGCAGCAGGACTCACCCCAGCTGTGGCACCGACCTGCGTCCAACCCCGAGAGGGTTTCGGGGCGCATTGCCCACCTTGCGAGGTAGCGAGCTGGGCAGCAAGACGGCAGGGCGCGAGGTTGGGGGTCCGTGGGGGTACGCGCTCCTTATCTTGTCCGCAGGAGCTGATAGGTAGCACGGTGTGATGAGGAGTTAACTGGGTAAGAGCTCAGCGGGGGTATGACACCCTACTGTCATTTACGGTACTCATATCTGGGGACTCCAATCTGTTCCCCAAGGTCTGCTTACATACTTTTAAGCAATGATTAATGTTCATTAATTCTACAGTGCTTACAATCACCTAGCTTATTTCACTAGTTCAATGAATCAGGTAGAAGATACGCTAGAGTACGTGGGTTGCTTTTCTGTCATGTAGTTGATTGTGGATAGAAATAATACCGTGCTTGCTCTTCTCTCTTTCTGTCTTCAGAACTGTATAACTTCTGGTAGTTAGCTAATTCTGAGTTCTCAAGGAGTATTGAAACAGTACAGGGAGTGTTTTAAATGTAAATGCCTCTTCACAAACTTTCTTAACATTAACACCTACCTGACAATTTCATGCTTTCTGTACCCGCAATGAGGCTGCAACCTGCTCATAACTGTTAATATATGATTTTTCAGGTTTTGTCAAATCAACATTTCTTATGCCCAATAATGAATCGTACATCTTATAGAGCTCATCAGATAACTTCCTCTAGCATCTGATTTGAGGGAAAACTTCAGCAAGGCCATTTCCGTCTTTCCTACCCAGTGTGAGGGTTTGCAGATGGTAAACTAATTCTTTTGTGTGTGTGTTATGGTGATTCTCTGTATGTAATTCCCTCTCAATTTGTTACCTTTGTTAATTAAGTTTTTAAAAAAATCCTTGCTAGCCAAAACTTTTTATGGTGAGATATTTCTGGTCATGTGCATTTGAAATACCAACCTTTTCTCGGCAGGCTTTTGTTGCTAAATTTATTTTTCATAGTGTGTTGCAGGATGGGGTGGTCTCTTAACAGACTGGGCTCTGTCTTTTAATCATCTGCCTTCCCTGCGAGAGAAAACCCTGTCAATTTGCAGCTAGTTTGGAGCCTGCTGGGCTACCACAGACTCTTCAGGAACCCCCCGTGGCAGGGTAGCGATGCCTGGGAAGTTCCCTGCACAAAGCAGGGGGATCAGGGGGCTTGGAGCAGAAACACGGAATCCAGCGCTTGCTCAGCTCTTTTAATAGCTGTGCTTTTACACAACAGGAAGAAAAAAGTAGTAAGCCAAAAAGAGTGTTTTATTTTATGCTTATTATTTTCAAACTACTTCCTTATTTGAAGACCATTGATTCAACCAGAATGATTTGATTGCCTTTGGCTTGGTGCTGTGTAATAAACATTGTGCAATTGCGTTGCGCCTGCTTGTTCGTTAGCTCTTCCAAGGGTAGCTCAGTGAGTTTTCCTGGCGCTGTCTCGTTATCGGTCTCTGAAATCACTGTGGTAGGTTTGTTTTAATGTATCGGGTGAAGCTTACTTTAGAAAGTACTGATCTGATTAATCTATGGTTCCTTAGGTATTTTGAGTGGAAAAAAAGGGAAATTGTTGCACTGTGTAACCTCTTTACCTAGTTCACAGGTAGCAGGCACTCGGACTTGCTCATTTTGCTGTGGCTGCGTTGCAGCGCGTGAAACTCGACTGTATAGTGTGCGCTGCCTAAAATCATCATTGGTATTGCATGGCAGGAGCTGTAATCTACGTGAACCTCAGCTCCTAATTAATGAGGAGGAAAGTTGAAATAGAAATTAAAGTAAATTAATTGGGTGTGGCTGTCCATCTCCTGAGTTACTGAAGGATGTTGGAAATCCGAGCGCTCTCCTTGTTATTTGCAGTAATGTGGCAGCTACTGTTGAAGCTTTGTGAAGCCCCAGTTCCTAGCACTAAGGAATAAAGCCTCTGACGTGGTGTGTGCTTAAAGTGTCAAACTATATGAGGGGCTTTAATTTTTACTACATGTTGGGAATATGAAAAATGCATGTTTGTAAAGATCGGTAGCTTTTCCTCTGATCGAACAAAAAAAAATTACTGCTAGTATTTAAAAGAAATTGAATTCAAAGAGATTTTTAAATTATTTTGCCTTGGCTGAGCTTGTTCATGCTGAGGATGGCAAAAGAATGCATTTGATTTGAGCAGTTTGGAAGTCTTCGTGTTTGTATACAGTCATCCTGGTGTTTGTGTTGCCTTACTCAACTTTCCCCCTGTGTAAGAAATTTCTAGTTTGATTTGTAGAGACGGGGAAATTTCAAATTTAATATAGGGAGCTTACAGAACAAGTTTGTCGGAGTTGTTAATGAAGTAAGCACTTATTCCCTTGAACAGGTAATAGCTTGATGTTGATGTAATTACTATTTTTTTTCCCCACCCTGAATATTAGGTCAAAATGGACTCTGGTTTATTTCAAATGTAATGAAACCAATAGTTACGTGGGAATGCGCAGTTGCATGCCTCACTACTTAGCTACAGGAGGCTTTCAAATAAGGACATTCTCACAGTTTGTCTGGCATATTAATTTCAATCAGTCTTCCTGAATGGGAGTATAATTAGGCACAGCTGGATCATGGGGTTAATTGGGCAAAGTTAGAGAGCCCATGTGAATGAGAACTGATCTCCAGCAGCAGCACTTCCTCACGAGTAGTGAACTTGCCTGGATTGCACCCCCTTCTGCTGTTACTTGTTAATTGTGATGCTGAGGGGAGACAGAGTAATTCCTCAAAAGAAGGGTAAAGGGTGACCTTGGTGTGCTATGGTTTCAGACCTTCGTGACTCTGCTTCAGTACAAGCAGCTTTTGTGCTGCTGGTTGTGCTGTCTTTGGGAAGGGAGAGCAAGCTGTTTGCATTTAGTCTAAGAAATTGTCACTGTAAGAGTGAAGATGTTAACCCCACGATCCTGGATAAATTCCAGTCTGGGAGACTATACACTGCCTGCCTCCATTGGTTTGGTTTTGACTTTTTCTTGCAAACTGCTCTCCAGAATTACTGTGTGTGGCAGATGCTATGGCCCAGAGTAACTGTTTTTCAGCGCTGGGGGGAATGAATCTCATGTGTAGTGTGCGTGTTTTCGTGTATGTTAAACAGTTTGGGATGAAAGGTGTTATGACTACTAGATACTATCACCGTTTTATGAGCAGGATGTCCTTATTAGATTGGAATTGATGAACGCTTGCCAAATTTTGTGCGTGGTGAGTCTGCCTCTGTAGAGATGCAAATATTGTGCTCAGTTTCCACGTTAAACCTCTTTTCCCCTTCATCTCAAGTTAGTGATCTGAGATGTTGTTGCAGAGATGCTGGCATAAAACTGAGCAGATTTATTTAGGGTGGCCCTTGCACATTTTAAGTGTTTAAGCCAGATTTACAAGAATATAGTCACTGATGATTCATGTTGAGATGATGTTTTTCTTCCTTGTAATGGAACATATGGGAGTACGTAGCATATGGTACTGCTGAAAAATGTTAGACGCAGAGCACTGATTTGATTTATTACACAGCAAAAAGTTTGGATTTTTAGTCTTACGCTGGGCAGAATGCTTTGTAAACAAGTCAGGCTGCCGGTTTGTACTGGATGCACTGTGTTGTAGTGGTCAATTCTCAAATAATTCCTTTAAATGAAAGCAGCGTTCTTACAAAACTTGTGTTTATTGCTCTTACAGTGCAGCAAATGTATGAATTCAATGGGTGTCTCATTAAGAGATGCCGTTGTTTTTTTTTGAGACTAAACCAGCCTTGAATTGTATTGCCTTGACAGTTCACCCAGCCTTCTAGCCGTCCAGGGGGTGTTTATCTTCTTACGGTTCAGTCTTGCTCTTTTGCACCTTAAAAACTGAAATCTTGTGTGTCTTATGTGGGGAGTAGAGGTGTTAAGAACATGTAAAGATATGGTTTTCTTCCTGTCGCAGTAGCCAAAGCACCTTCCTTCTGGTGTTCTTGTTTTTTGTTTGGTCTTCTTAGGGAGACTTTAGGGAGGTTTGTTTTTTTCAGCGCGGTGGGTGGCAGGAGTAAGTGCACACCTTGATTCTTCCAGTGCACAAGAGAAAGTGTACGAAAGTGCAGATGGAGAGATCGTAAATTCCATTAGTGCGTTTCCTGGTGCTCTCCTGCACTTCTTAACTGTTCATCTTTCAGGCGATTATAATCTCTTCAGAGCAGGCAGCACTTCTGCTGTGGCTTTGTAGCTCTTACTACAGTGTTACTGGAGCTCACAGGTGCTGTAGTAATTAATATAGGTAACAAATAGTTGGTCCTAAGAGTACATTAAGCTTTTTCAAAAATGATTTGAGCAATAAACAGGAACCTTAGAATGTTGTTTGTGTTTATTTTTTATTTTTTTCCCAAAAGAAAAACTTAACTCTAACTTACTTGTAAACACTGAAGTATTGGTTAAAACAGACATTACGGCAAATTGGTACTGCTTTCATTTCTTGTATATTTACTTATTTTGACTCATTTAGAAGAAGTTTCAGTATGCTGTAACCATGAGGGGGGGAACGTTTGACATCGTTTAAAAACTGATCTTATTTAGTAAAAGGAAGTATTATCTATAGTTGAGGGAATTAACTAATGACCTCTTGTTACCATCGCCTTCAGGATCTTAGATCCTCCCTTTGCTTGCCTCATTCTTAGTCATAGGTTGGAAAAGGAAAACAGGCTTTTTTCCCCTCCCAAGTCTTAAGTAGTTTCTCAACTTCAGATGAACTGATCAGTGACCTAAACCATATGCATAAACCAAAATCAAGAAAATATTCCCTCTTCGCTAGCAGAACATACTGCTTTTATTAAAGCTCACATAGCACATCGGCTAACTCTGGTTCCCAGTTTTAACCTGTACGTAGAGTATTTTTAAAAAGTATTAGCCTCAAATTTTAATTTGTAACATTTTTGATCTTAATGTTAGTTGGGGTTTCAATTTGAACTCTAAGCTTCTTTCAAAAGAGGGGGGGGCGAAACATCTCTTATCTGGAAAGTATGCGAGTGGCAGAGCAGATAAGATAATTGAGACCTAAATGTGAGCTGGGATGGAAACAGTCTCTGTTAAGAGTCAGGTCTCATCCGCTTTGCCACACTCAGGCGATGCTTTAATGCATACTAATGCAATGAGTTTTGTCATCCTGTGGAGAACAGAGTGAGTTTGGACTTTCTGCTTTTGCATTAGGAGAGTTGAGCCTGTAGCTGAAGTGTTGGAGGCGTGTGTTTTCATTTTCTCAGAAATTTTGTGTTCATCTGCGATGCAGACAGCCAAATAGGAGGGCTTTATGTTTCTCCTGCTTGTAACCACATTTTTCTCCTAAAGTGAGGAATAGAAACAAAAAATGTTCCAGCTTGTTGTTCTGCTTGGGCAGTTGTTTCTCATAATTGCTTCTGTGAATTTGTGTGTGGCTTTCTCGGTGACAGGATCCCCACAGGAGATGCCAAGCTTTTTATTTTTATTTTTTCCCATAGAGGAAAAGCTCCTGTTCTTGTGTGTTCAGGGCTTGATGGTGGCCCAGGTGGGTAGGAGGTGGTAGTTACCTAAATTTAGGAAAAATGAGTAACTGCTGGAATGATTTTGTTTATGTTTTACAACACAATGTCTTATTTTGACTTTAATTTAACTCTGCTTTTGCAATTTTCAACTTGGTATTTTAGGGTTGTTTTCCCCAAAAGTACTCAATTCCAAATCAGGTTAGGCTCTTACGGAAACAATGTTTAGAGGCTTTATTTTTGTTGCACAATCATGGTCAGGCTTAGTCACACGCTGTGAGAAATACAGTCTAGGAATCAGCCCTGCTGCGGGTGATAGAAGCTGTAGTCCAGAAAAGGCCCTTATTCTTTGTAGTGTTGTATTAATACAAGAAGTAAATGTGTGATATACAGCAGGAGCAGTTCAAATCCTAAAGGGTGACCAAATATTACCTCAGACAAGTGCTCCAAATTTCAGGTGCTGTTGTCCATTTCCCATTCAGGGCTCGCAGGTGTGCGCTGAGGTGAGGTTTCTGTGAGGCATCGATCGCTTGGCGCCTCAGAATACAGCAGGAAGAAAGTCGCTGGCTAAAGCTTGTTTGTTGTCCCTTTTTCCTGTCCACAGGGTGATTTTTGGAAGAACACATTATATTTTTCAGCAGTTTTATTGCTTGTTGATGTGCTGAGCCCAAGCCAGGTGGAGGTGGCCGTGTGAGGGAGATGTCCAATGTGCTGGAGTTGGAGGGACCGGGCCCAGGTCTGCTCCAGCCGGTCCGTGCCTGTGCAGCTCTGCTGGTGTTTAAGGTCAACTGCCTGCAAATCTTTTAGGAAGGCTTGTATTCAAATGCTATTTATAAGACCAGACTAATTTCTTTCTTCATAATGATGGCCTTTTGGCTGATGACAGGGCTGGAATCCGGAAGGTCTGGATTCTGAATGCTACTCGTCAGCTGCGTATCCACAGGGAAGTCGTTTGCTAGATTTCTGCCTCTGTTTTTTTATCTGTATTTAAATGGAGGGGAAAAAATTGACTAATACCTGCCTCACAAGGCTGTGAGAGTGCAGTCAGTAGCCTCATGCTGTGAGATCTCTGGAAAACACTGCAGGAATGTGCAAGGGGCTTATTATGGCTAAAGCCCTCGCGAGGAGAGAACTGGTTCCACCTGGGTTATTGTCAGACCAGTCATTAAGGAGTCTTAATAGAGCTGAAGTGATGATAGTAGCTGCTCCTGGCTTCACCCTCAATTACCCTGGGTAGGTGCAGGCTGCTGCAACACCATAGTGCTGGTTTGGAGCAGGACCGAAGCACACGCATTTATGTTCGAGTCTGCCCTGAGCTCTTCTTTTCTGTTTCACGGCTGGATTTGCATGCAGGTCAGGCCGTAGCCTAAGTGAATTTTGGCAGCCTGACACAGCGATGATTGCTTACTCTGCCACTAGTGAGCCCTTAGTGCCTTTTTGCCAAAAGAAGTCCTATATATTTAGCTGAAACTTAGCTTAGGATCTGCCTAACTCTTCTAATCTGCAGCATTTTCACTTTGTAAATTGAACAGTACATAGTAATATCAGGCAGCAGAACTCTTAGTAATCAATATTAAAAGTTGTAAGGCAAATATAAAAACCTCTTAAGATTTGGCAACCTTCAAGCTCAGGTTGTATTTTGACAACCTGTGATGCTTTCGCATGGATGATCCTGCTGTGGTTTTTAATTTATTTGATAGGCTGTTTATAAAATATCTGCCAGGATCTTAGCCCTTCTGGCAAGCACTGTAATAAGCAACTATGCAGGAGAAGGAGAAGACCTATTTTAGGAAATACCAGTTTTCATTTTGGAAAAAAAAAAAAAGGATATAATCTTGTCAGCCATTAACAATTGTATCTTATTAAAATTTAATAACTTTCTAAAAATTCAATAGCACCATACTCTTGAAGGTAAGAAAGTTGAGGCCCAAACCCAGCCTTATTTGTGTTTGTCTTTGGGGCTTCATCTCTTCACAATTATGTATGTAAACTCTTTTCTGTGACTTGACAGACTTGAAATGTATTGATTAAAATACAAAGTCAGGTTCCTACTGAAACACAAGGCTCCGGGAGCTAGGGATCCAGATTTTGGGAGCATCTAACTGTGAATTTTAAACGGTGAGACTGCAAGTTAATATGAATTTTGAGCTGCTCTCGGTGCTGATGAAAAAGCAGCTGTTGCTGCAGCCTCTCCTTTCTCCCAGTGAGTCGTGTTGGCACAAACGTGGTGTTAGCAGCGTGGTGTGGATCAAGAATCCGAGGATGCCATGGGATGACTGTGCTGTGCAGCAGGTCCTGGTCCTGGGCGTGGAAGGAGGACAGGGCTGGAAGGCTGAAACTTGCCCTGCTGCAGGGGCAGTGCTGCAGAATTAGGCTGGCAGTGATCTCTTGAAAAGCAAACAATCAGAAAAGGCCCCACACCACTGTTCAGTTTGACTTGCTGAGTAAATTGGGCAGTTTCGCTTTCCATTTCTTGTGCATTAGCTTGGTCTGGCGGCATTTGCACCGTCTGGGGCTGCGAACTGCACTGGAAGACTTGAGTCAGAAATCACTCACCTTCCTTTCGCTTGTGCTTTACCTTATTCTGGAGCTTTTTCTACAGAAGACCAAGTTTGGAGGCTTACATATTACTTGAATCTGCATTTCTAAAAAGAATTTTATGCTCAGATTTGGAATGTAAACAAGGAAAGGCTCTCATGAAAGGCTGATGTGTTACGTTGCGTGTTAGTTGTTTATTGCTTTATAGCCTACATAGAAAAATACCCCGGCTGTAAAAAGTAGGGAAAGACCACAGCAGAATGCTTGTCTGTGAGCGCTGGCACTGCTGACTGGAAGGTGATGACAAGAAAGCAAATGGGTGTTGCCAAACACGGTTCTATTTCATGCTTCAGATATACGATGGCTTTCTAAAATGTTGGGACCTGACACGGTGAGATGGAAATTGTGCGACAGGTGAAGGTAATTTCTAAATATTCAATCCTGTGTGTTCTTAAACGGTGAGAATTACTTGGAGTGCCCAACCAACGGCCTAAAATCAGCAAAGGAAGCACCAATACATATTAATTTTCTTCAGATAGACTGTTTGTTTTACTTGTACAAATGAGGACAGCTTCCTTGCTTTTTTTCCTTTATTTTAGGCAGATGCTTAATAAGCAGTACAGCACAACAGAAACCTTTTTGAGCACTGCTCAGCCCACCTGGCTCTCGGAGCCTTCCAGGGAACTTGTGGCGGCTGCGTGCAGCATGAAACCTCTCCTCTGAAGGCCACCGGGCTCCTGGAGGCAGGGCCTCCCCTTCCACAGGGCGTTTGCAGCTGTTGTCAGTGAAGCTGTGGGTGAGTCTCGAGGGCGCACAGAGAGGAAGTGGAAGAACTTTCGTATTTATGATCTCTGTCTTCCCAGTTGCCTTAAACAAAAAGGACGGCTGAATTTGTGTCGCCGTTTGTAAATTAAGGACTCCTGCAAAATTGGTTTGAAGGCCGAGCATCTGGATGAATCTCCCTTGAGGTTTTTGCCTTCCTGCACCTGAAAAGCCATGTAGGAGCTGGTGGGATGGTGAGCATGAAGTTATTGTTCTCGACTTGTCTGCCTGGCAGAAGGAACTTCCTAGTGCTGACTGCTAACGTCACCCAGCCACAAGTGTTTGCTGGTGCTGTAAGTCCACAGGGGGGATGCGGGGCAGAATGTACCCGCCACCCAGCATAATTTAAGAAAGCTGTTGCAAAGCTCACACCAAGTTGGTTTAAAATAAAACAAAATAGGTCTTTAAACCCAGGCTTTGCCCTTGGGTGGTTATTTCAAGGCTGATGAATGGCGTTCAGCCACGTGTGCGTGCTGAGCTCTATCACCCAGAGCCACCCCTGGTCTGAGGGGGGCTGCAGGGTCTGCGTATGGATGTCAGGGCTGGGTCAGTAGCTGTTACAGGTGAGTTCTTCTGCCTCCTCATGGGGCAAGCTGCACAACGTGGTGGGATTTTCCTGTTCATAAAGGTGTATGTGCCACCTCTTTGTTGAGGGGGCAGGGCAGAACAATGCGTTGCCTTTGAGCCAGAAGTTGGCAAAGATTTTGGAGAGCTTTTACTTCTTTTACACTTTCACTGTGCTGTCTAAAACCTCCTTTTGAGAGTGGCATGTCTCCTGCACAACTGAATTTTAATTTTGTGTTATTCTAGGATTACTTTTGTTTTTTTTCTCCCTCACTTGCTACCCTCCCTCTTTGTTTTATGCACAAAATGTGAAGACCAAATGCACCTAAAACACTGTGCTCTGGAAAAGGTTGCATGTTCAGGAGAGTTTGATCCCTGTATTGGCAGAGCAGCGAGCTAAATGAATGTGCTTTGGTTATTTTCTGTTTTGTCGTGTTATTTTAATGAGACATCCAAGGGGAGGGAGCAAGCCTCAGAAATTAAAACTGCTTTTCTGTTCTGTGCCCAGTCAAAATATTCTGGAATTAAAAGCAAAAAATTGAGTAAATTGATTTTTGAACCATTTGTATGAAGAGCTTATTTTATGTAATTACTGGGGCGTGACTTTAAATTCTGGGCAGGACTTTGTGGCTTGGTAGCATCCAGTTCAGCTTCTGATGTTGCAATGAAGAAGGAAGTGAGCATGTGTGTGCCTGGGGAGGGGGAGAACACAGCACTTCTGCCTAGCCACATAAGGTGGGAATTGCAGCTGGCTGGTTATTTTGAGCTGCCAGCTATCTCATTGTGGATGTGGATCTCTTTGTCAGACTGTTTGGTAAATGAAGCTCTGTTTGTTGTTTGGGAGAATTTTTTTGTATAGCAAAATGCACTAAGCCAGGGATTTCTTCACCCCCAGTTTTGCTCGCTAAAACCTTTAGATCTTTATAAATGCTGCAGGACTGGGTGCAATGCATTTTGCAAGTATTTCTATCTGCTGGTGATTTTCTGCAGTTGTACATCTGTAGCTAAAGGACAGGAGCACAGTAGGGATCATAAGGAAAGATGAGACCTTACAGATCAGCCTCTGTAGCTGGAAAAACACAGAAGCTTCACTGAAGGAAAAAAGTAAAAATAGTGGATCAGATTTTGCTTCCTTCTTGTAAAAACATGCAACAGTGTGGTTGCAAGGACTTTTTCATGGGGAGGAAGGAGAGCAGGAGATACCATCAGTTTCCATCGGTGTATTTTCCAGTCACTCACTGTGATAGTGATTATTTTTGGTTGCTCATCCTGGCCTGAAAAAAGACATATGGGATATTTCCATTTTAGGCTGTTCGGCGTAATGTATGAATAAATTCACCCTTCCTATGTTGCTTTTGCCACAGTGGGTGAGCTTTCCTGCCCGGGATCAGTCTGTTTGACTGTACTGGCCTAAAATATCCACCCTCTGAAAACTCCCTGTGTGCTATCAGAACGCTGGTGGAAGAAAATGTTCTGTTTTGTCTCAGGGTTGCTGCTTTTAAAATGCCCTGGTAAAAATACCGAGTTCTCTGAACAAGGGGGATGCTAGGATCCTGTCTGGCTCTTGGTCTGCAGCTAGACGTGGATCGTGCTGCTGCCTTCCATGAGGAATAGCAGTGAAACCATCAGCTCTCATCACAAAGGCTAATAAGCATCGTTTGCACTGCCTATATCTGCTGCCCTGTCGCAACAGCTCTGAAACAGCGATGGTCAGATCAGATGAGATAGAAGCTTTCTGCGTGCAGGGAGGGAATCCTGCAGTAACTTTGGAAGTGGAGGAGCAGAGGTAGTGATAGCTCCCGGTAACCTTTAGCACGCGGCGTGGTGCTGACATGACAGGAGAATGCTGCCCTGTTGGGGCACCATGTAGCCTCTGTCCCCATTTACTTTCAAACCATGTGTTTTGAAATGATTTTTATACAGCTTTAAACTGTCTCATGCTGACTCAGATTGGCTGGGAATGTCTGAAGGCTTCTAATCAGAGCATGGTTTCCTCTGTCAACAGAATGGGTGTATCCTGGGTATGAGTTTTTCCCTCTATTACAACAACATCTCCTTTCATGTTGATCTTGAAGGATCTGCTGCTCTTGCTATCTTTTTCTTTTCCGTCAAGACCAGTTCATTCACTGAGCTCATGGTGGTGCCCTGGCTACCTGGTCGTGATGGTTCTTCCACTTTTTTGCTTAAGAACCAATGTTGATCTATGGTATCTGAGTAAGAAAGGTAAATGCTTTTAGTTTTTGGTTGTATAAGCCAACCTCAAATGGAAGTACAGGAGGTAATGACACTTCTGGGAAGTAAAAGCAGAACAGTATATATAATGGTGGCTAAATTCCTTGTAGCTTTCCCAGAACCTTTGTATAGTAATCAGGGCACTGTTTTCAGCTTCAATGTTTTAGCCTCCCTCCTAAATCACATGCCAAATGATGCATTTACTGAATTGAATGGAGAAACTTCTGCTGATTCAAATGGAAATCTTGAATCCGTGTGTAAGGTCACCAGATCTGTTTGCTGGAGTGTGTAGTTACAGCAGGTAATCAGAAGCTTTGCTGTTTATGTTGGGACTGACTTAAACACACATCCCAACCCCCAGAAACTTCCAAGGACAACTGCATGCCAGAAAACAGATAGGATTTTGCTGTGGAATATGTTGAATAAGTTCTGAGCATCAGAACGCTGCTGGTTGCAATTAATTTTAGTCGTTATGTTTCAATTGCCTGTCAAAAATGTGCTTGGAGTGAATTTGGTGCCGCTCTCTGTGCTGGTCATCCTGTTCCTTGCCCTTCCAGCGCGTGTGCTCCCTGTCCCCGCTGGGGAAGATAGGACAGCCCTGTGAAGGACACTGGTTTCTGCGCAGCCTTTAACATCTATCAGGTTTGTTTAGCAGTGGACCTGTTGCTCTTTGAGATCCGCAGGGCGTTTTGTGTTTGTTTTGGCTGTTGGCTTATCGCGCGCTCTCAGTAAGGCCGGCCTCTTCTGGCGGTGGCTGATAGAGGCGTTGCGATGCTCTCGGCGCGGGTGCTCGGAGGGCTGCACTTGGGTCCTTTTGCCCTTAGTCTCTGGGTTGAACCTCGTGACTGAAAGGGCTGCCAACTTGCTGCCGTGATAGAAATGAAATAAATGGTTAAATATCTGAATGGCTCAGACATGAAACAGACTTTCTGCTTTTACTTCCCTTAGTGCTTCGAGGGTATTGGCCCATCGCTGATGACAAAATACTCCAAGGGTTCTGCTCTTGTGTAGAGGTGGGGCTTCCTCTGCTCGGCTCGCGTGTTAATTTGAAGCTTGATCCTGCCTATTTCACGCTCTGCTGGCATAAACATCCCTGGTTGTATTTACAGTGCAGTAGCTGGTTAGTACATGTGCGCGTGGCAGGCTGTGGGGTAATTGCCTGCAGGGCTGTTCTTGGCGTGCTGTGGAAGTGGTCTGGTCTCCCTGAGTGGCACTGGGGTAGCAGCAATGTACGTGGGATGGTTTTGAAAACACTGGTTTAAAAAGTCAGCGCTTGTTCTCAGCTGTTGACCAGAGGAATGAATGATGCACGGTGCTGAGATCTGGTGGGCTTTAAAGTCGAGGATTTATGCAAATTACTTCATTTTTTTTAAGAATCACTTGGTTTGTGTTCTGTGTGTGTATAGCACTGTTAAATCATGCTGTGCAAAAGACCAGTTTAAATCTGTATATTGATCCAACACCAGCACGGATACCTTTGGGTCCTCCTTTCATCCACAGCAGGTAAACGTAGAGCTGCAATACGAGATGATGCCCATCAGAAATTCAGCAATTTAGCTTGGACTTAGGGGTGCTCTGTGCCATGTGGAAAACAGCTGAGCTCTTACTGCATCCTGTAAGGGCACCTCAGTGATGCTGTGCTTTGAGAGTGCTGTCGACTGGAAATTGAGGCTACCCAGGGCGTTGCATGTATCCTGCAGATGTTCTCTAGGAGGAACTTGTGGTGGTGCCTGGCATTGTGTGCCCAGTGGTCCTTGATGCTTGAAGATGCTTCTGAGCCCCAAACCTTGTCAGTTCTGGAAAATCAATTAATGTACTAAGTGAGGGGAACAGGGATGGTGTACTCTGTAAGAGGAGTTAAGCTTTTAACAAGACCATTATTGTCTCTAAAGAGGAAACTAAGGTCTTGTTGCAGGCAGACTTCACGTAATACATGTATAATTGTGTTTCCATTATGCACACTTCTTGTGTTGGCACAGTTTTTATGCACAGTTGTCACTTTACTAGAAAGGTGAAACGCAGACACGTGATGGCCTTCTTGCTGACTGTGTTTCCTGGAACAGCTACCTGCTGTCTTTTCTTCTGGCTCCCAGAAATCTGTTTAACAAGTCTGTGTTTCTTCGTTTCTTCTGTTTTTTTTTCCTGTAGTGTAACTTAAAATGTGCTAGGGCAGACTTCTGCCTTTGTATGCCCAGGCTGCTGCCCCCTTCCCCATCCAATGCACTATCCATTGCTTCAGAGAATTTGAATTGGGGTTTTTGGAAAGCAGGAGGGACCTGGGATTTGAGTGGATCTACAGAGGTAGCAGTGTTAAAATATTCAGATCTTGTATCTTCATCTCACCTATGGTAGTACTGACTGCAGCTAGAAAGAAGATATTGGGCATGTTGGTGTACTGTGACATCTTTTGGATCTGCTTTGGGACTGAATGAATGCTGCTCTGCATGTGACACCTGGAAGAAATGCTGCCCTGACGTTTCCATCAGAACTGAAGCCAGCCGTGGGTCACTGCGGTGCAGGTCTGTGCCTTCGCTGCCAGTTGTAGTGGTGTGGCACAAAGCCCTCCTTTACTGAAAAGGTTTGTACGGGACTTCAGCTGCTTTAAATCGAGTGGTATCTGAAAATCCCCTGATCAGAGATCTATTAGGGAAAATGCAGCAGCTAAAAAAAGTCACGTTAGAATATGTCTGATGCTGGCAAGGGGGTCCTGTGGGTACTGAGGGAAGGAAGGCACGTGTGTTGCAGGCAGCTCTGTTGCCCAAGATGCTTGTAGCATTGATTTCGGAATAAGCAGCTTCTATAATGGAGTGCAAGTTCTTTTGTACTTGCTCTTCTGATACTTAGCTTTGCTGTGCTGCTGCTGGCCTAATTAAGCACTTGTCAGCAGCCAAGCACTGTTAGTACTTATCTTTGTCCTTGCTGATGTGCTACTGCTAATTTATGACATCAGCATTAAAAACTCTCCAGCTGTAGCGCTGTGTTTAGCTAAGCTATGTAGAAATGAGCATTTTTAGTTCCTGCTCAGACAGGTTCACAGATGATACAGGTACTGCAGGTAATGAGGGAGGGGGAAATATGTTCCTATCTTACAGGAAGCGTCCTGGTTTGGGAGAGCTAACCGCTGTGCCGTGGTTGTACAGGGTGCACGTGCAAGTCCAGGAATTAATTCTGGGTAAACCCATCTTGTCTTCGGTATGCAAACGTCCTTCCGTGTAGTTCAGCTGGATGGGTTGGGGCGTTGCTGGCTTGGTGGCGGATGTAAATAAACATCAGTTCCCTCCATTGACAGGTGAGGATGTAACTTTGAGGTGTTCAAAAGTGAGGTGGAATTTCTCCTTTGTCCTACTGGATTTTTATCGGAGTCCTGGTAACTCAAGAAGGCTATCTTGTACTCTCTGAAGGTGAGACTACTACAGCTCGGTAATTAGAGCAGCCGGAGGGCTTATCTGGAAGTGTTATTAGTTTGCTCCTTGCACACAAATGTTTGAGTTCTCATTATCAGATTAGAAGACAACCAAAAATGTATCTTAAGTTTGAAGTACACAACCAGTGCTCCAAGAGTGCATGAATCCTCGGGGAAGTCTGCTGGCCTCCCTGCTTCCTTGCAGCTGTACAGCTGTTTTGTTCCTTGCAGCTGTAGAATTGACCATGGAGTGAAAATGTTGAAATGGTCAAAACCATACAGAATAACTTCTTGAAAGTTTGGCTTGGTCTTGAATTTGTGGTCTTGTCTGCTTAGTATCTATGAGTCGAAATTAATAATATGTTGATGGCAAAGTTGCATTCCTCCATTAGGAGGTCATCCTGTAATTCGAGCTTCTAAAATCTGCATGGTTCCGACTGACCGGTCTCAGACCCAGAACCCAGGTGAATTTAGGTTTTGCTCATCACAACCCTCATTCCATAGAAACGTGTGAGGTGGTGACGGTCTGGTGGGGAAGTAAGAGAGGTGAGCGTACCCGGGGTGCTTTTAGCTGAGGCCAGATGGGGGCTTGCTCCCGAGGCCAGCCTGGCGGTGGCTGCTGCTCTAAATTCCTCTTCAGAGGGGTTTTTGGGGTCCTGTTGGGCATCAGGGGAGAAGAAGAAGATGGTGCCCTGCAGTGTGAGGGATCTTGCTGCCAGATGTGAAGTGCCACCAGGATGCTCTGCAGGCTGGGAGGGCAAGGAGGGTGTATAGAAAATGAGGCATTTCCAGTGTAGTACTTGGGAGAAATCGGAAGGTGAAAGGGCATTTGGTCTGTCCTAGCTACATGTAAGCGTGGAGCTGGGGGCGGTGAGCTGAGATTATTTGAAGTCTGGGGAGGGACAGGCTTGGCAGGAGATTATACAATTAATAATGCAACATTTGACACAAGCAAATGCTGTGGGGCATTGAAGATCTACTGGACATTTACTTTCCTTCCTCAAAATGTCCACAGGTTAATTTATTTAAATGAGTTTCTTCCGGTCTCTTCTGTCCTTAATGTATTGTGCCAAAACTTATGCTGCTCGTGAATTAAACTCGACAAATATTTTCCTGAAGCAATTTTTCTAATTGTAATCTCCTATTAAATCTGCAGCATGTCAAATGTACCGTGCATTTATTGATAGAAGATACTTCTGCAGGTTGGCGTGGGTGTGTGCACCCTGGGATCGCTGCTCCAGTCCTTGGCTGCCTAACTGGTTCCTAGAAAATAGGGGGGAATTTCTGACCGTGACTCACTGTGGAAGCAGCAGATGCTACCTGCTCTCAGACTGATTCTGGCAGTTCCTGGAGCCTCCGTAAATTGAGTGGTGGGGACTCGAAGATATCTTGGGGGTGATCTTAATGATTACACACCATTACTGTTCCTTTCCTTTAAATGAGGATCCTACAGGGAAATCTCCATGAAGGTTGCTTTGTCCCGTTTCTGATTGTTAGCACTACTCTGGAAGTGTTTCTGCTCTGAAGTTTTCATTTTCACCCTGCTGCCACCACGGATTGACTCCAGTTTTAGTCCTTGCTAGGTCTGAGAAACCTTCCCCATCTTTTCCTAGTTTTGAATTTTGAAACTACATTCAGCTTTTGGTTTCTTCCCAAATATATATAAAACTTGCCTGAAGAAGTATAATCTCTTGGCTAAGGTGTGGAATTGGATTATTTCGTAGTTTTGCTGCTGGTATTCCCTTAGGTTCACGATGCCTTGGATACTGAACCCACAAAATAGGGCTATTAATATGTAGATGAGGCACCAAGAGCTAAAACAGTGCAGGAGACTTTCAGAAACCGGTAATTCCTTGATTTATTCATAAAGCAGGCAGCGTAACTCTTAAAAATTTGATCAGATGCCAGTTCCTTCAGTAGCCACTCCATTCAGGAACCTTTTTATAGCTGTGCTAACATCTCTGAAGACTGTTGGGCTTAATTAATGTTTAAGAGTCTCAAACAGAACATGTTGTAAAAAGGGAGGCTTTCCGAAGCTGGCAGAGGGAGGCAGGCAGGAGTTTTGCTTCAGGGAGTGGGGAGGAAAAGGGCACGCGGGTATTTGAGCTGGGTAAGTTTGTGTCTGTGGTCTCTCTTTAGGAATATCCCGTTGATTAGGCTTTTTAGAGATGGACTGTGCTCAGCACGCTGAATCGGCAGGCGTGTGCGTAGAGTCCTTCATGTGAACTTCCTTGTCAATGCTTAAAACCAGTTCCAGTGCAACAAAGAAAGGGATGGCATTGCTAAGTGTAAACCCCTCAAATAAAGTGCATTTCTGGGGTGTGAGTCTGGAGAAGCTTGGTAAAGTTGGGTCAAGTTGTCGTGAAAACGTTCCCCACCAGACGTAACAGTTACGTTTCTCACCTGAAAAACCAAATGGGTCTTTTATTCTCTCAAAGGTCAAGCGCGGAGAAGCTTTCTCTGGGAAACCAGCATCTTTCTTGTGTGTGAGCCTGTTATGACCTTCGCCTGCAGAAATAAATGCCTTCAGTGCAACTCAGACCACCGTCAGGTGGTACAAAACCTGTGTCTGGTGGGCACGCTCTGTGCTTCTGCTGCTGCAGTAAGGTTGCGTGATATTCTTCATTGGTAGGTAGGTTTCATGTATTGAAAACATGCTTAACAAACGTATGTGAAAACTAAAAACGCCATAAACCCCTCCTGTCCCTGCTGATCCTCCCCAGCATGTGCTTTCTTCCCCAAAGTCTGAATTTTTAATGGTAAAATATTAGGCGGAAGGGACCCTGTAATCACAAGGTAGGAAAGGTTGCCTAAGAAAAATCTCCCAGGGTGGAAAAGATTGGATTGTGTCTGAAGCAATAATCTTGTGAAGGATGTGTTTTGGTGGTTGTCTTAGAAGATCCGTGCATCTCAAATGGCTGAAATCAGACTAAGTTACCCATAAGTTAGGTTAAGGTCTGGCTTGGTGGGTCATTATTAGGTTATGTGAACAGAGCCAAAGGAAAAGTGGTAAAATAGCAGCTTTTAATCAGCACTCATGATAGGAAAATGACTTTGGTCTGGCTTAGTAGAAAGCAGAACTGGAACAGGCTGACAGAAATGAATGACTTTTTCTGATTTAAGTCCAACAACGTTGCCTGCAGGGGAAAATACTTCTGGCAGAGAAGATGCTAGTGATGAAAGCTTTACTGGAGCAGTTAAGCTTTAGATAAAAACCTCATGTATTATTTAATCTCCATTTAGGCTTTTATTTTTTTTTTCCTGGTTAAAAAAGTAACAAGTAGGGTATCAAGATCGTATCAATGAATGAGCTTTAGATGCTTTATTCAGCAAAAAGACAGTCTTGGTTTCCTAGAGAAGTCTAATGCCTTCATGGCAGGAGATTTAAGATTGCTCTGATACTGAAGTTACGCTGGAGCCTTCACAAATCGCTTTGTGTGCTGCTGCTGCCAAGCCAGGGTTTGCAGAAAAGTGTAGTGGAGGATTTCTGAGTAGAAAATGGGGGGTTTCTGTTGGAATCAGGCTCTGTAGTGTAGAGATATGTAACGATGCCCAGCCGTATCTGGTGGTCTTGGTCTATTTCTATTCTTTTCCCCTCTAAAAGCCTCATTACAGCAGAGGATATGAACAAGTGCATAGCTGAGGCCCTGCGCACATTAATGTTAACTTGCAGCAATTCCATCTAAATATCCAAATCATCCAAATAAACAAAGCTTTAAGTGGTCAAACGATGCCTGGACGTGCCTCTTGAAATCCCTAAGCCGCAGCTACTCATGCTGCTGCCTTTTAACACGTGAGGATGACAGGGCTCGATCTGATCTGCAGGCTTGGGGACCTTGCTGTGTGCCCTTATCGAGATAGGAGGAACCTGGCACGCTGCAGTGAGGCTCTGGCATGCAAGTGGTAAGATTTCGAACATTCAAGGTCTCTATTTCGAGATTTTAGCACTGATGACGGTCACAGGCAACTGTTTGCTGGTGGGGACCAGCAAGGACCAGTACAGAGCTTCAGCCTCACAGACTGCAGCATCTGTGGGCTGCTGGGTCACACACTATGCCCTCGCTCTGTATTTTGTGGTATCCTGGTGTGTTATCCATAGTGACCAAACTTCAAGGAATAACTTATTCTCGGAGTATTCTCGGAATAAGCTGGACAGTTCCAAGGAGCTGTAGAAGGAATCTGTGTGCTAGTTGAAAACAAAACTCTGCAGGAGAAAGTGGTTTTTCTTTTCCTTGAACAAGTAAAAGATGTCACCCCCAGGCATTTATCACGGAAATGAGGAAAAAGACTCTGGACCTATTTCCTGTCTTCATCTATTGGTCACTGTAGGCGTTGCTGGAGTGCACTGAAGTAAGATGAAATAAAGCTGCAGTATTTGGCAAGGATCAGGATCATATTGCCTCTTATCAGGAGCAATAAATACCTCGGGCAGTCCCAGGTTGCTTTAGGACTGAGGTGGAAGCGTTCTCTGTGTTCCACTGTAATGGTCTGAGCTTTTAATTTGGGTCAGCCTTGCATTTGGTATTAACAAATCACAGAGTTTGTTAAATAAGAACATTGGTTTTTTTCTTATATTCAGTATAAAAACCCACATTAAGTCTGGCTTTGCATTTGCAGTTTTGAGCTGAAGCTTGTTGCCTTTTGGTTATGTTCCACTGCTCCAGCTCTTCTCAGAGGGCAGAAGGAAGAACAGCTCTCCTGTTTCCCTATTTTGTTTAATGCATCATTATCCCTTATTTATCCCCTGTGTAAGCTGGCTTTATTTTCGGCATACCTTCATGTCAATGCTTTCCCCTATGTCTGATGCTTTCCTGCTTTATTTCTGCTTTCTTCCTGTAGCTGATGTGGGGTACTGTATTGGGGTGATGCCATATCTTTATTATTTTCTGCTGTGACATTAGTCCTTCTGGCATGGCTCTGTCGTTGTATTTGTGTGTCCTGATGCTCCATTTGCCTTTTCAACTGCCTGTGTGCACTGAGCAGATGTTTTCGTAGAGTGCTCTGTGCCAACCCCCAGGTCTTTTTCCTCTGTGGTTACACTTAATTTAAAATTCAGCAGCGTGTGTGAGGAGCTGAAAATGTTACTACTACTGTAACGACCCTGCTTTTAGAACATGCATTTCATCAGTCGCTGTTCTGCTTCTGTTCTGCTCAGACTTCCCAAGTCTGAACCAGTCGAGATGGTCCTGGATGTGTTTTTGACATAATTTCATCACCTCTGCCATGAGGGAGCGTTATCTGTAAGTGACCGAAACCTGTGCATTGTTGTTAAATTTAATAAACACGGCTGTCATTGCTCTAGATGCCTTCTCAAAAATCCCAATCAACTAAATTGGTATTTTGGTGACATGTCACAGTGGTAAATTATCATTAGAGCAAAAATAATTATATTTTACAACAGTCTCTAAGCGGTCCCTGCGCAGTGCTCACCGTGAAGCCTGGGTTTGTGGCTGTTCAGGCACTGGGACGTGTGCCTGCCAGCACGGGCTGCAGCTCCTTTCTTACTGCTTACACTGAAACACAGATTCCCAAATTCATTTTCTTTGATATCCTTTGTGTAATATTTTTTTTGTTTGTCTGACCTGAACTGCTCTGTTCCCTCCTGCAGCCAGATGTCCCGTCGCTGCCACGCCATTAGCAGCATGCCTTTATCCCTGCGGCCGCCTTCCCAAATCCTGTCACCTTTCACTTCTGTGCAGGCAGGAAATAATTTGAGATTTAGGCACTTCCCGTACAAGTTGTGCCGGCACTTAATAACTTGTGACTCTCCCCTCACAACGCCTTTCTGCTGTAGGCTGTGGAGGTTTTCAGGTGTTTCCCTCAGGTCCTGGTGGTTTGAAAGCCAGCTGGGGAGATGGTATGGATGCGCTATGGAAATTTGCATTGTGAATTTCAAGGGGAAAATAGGTAAGCATGGGTTATTTAAAATGAGAATTAATGTCAGCTGAACCTATACATTGACTTTGTGACTGCAGTGCTTAAAATAAAAACAAAAGGTGGGTGTGTTGAGGGAAGGTGCTTGGCTCCATGCGTGCACCGGTCCAGGTGGCAGCTCCTCTTCCCTGCCTGCTGCTGCTGGACCCCTTTGGCTGGAGCCAAGCCCGCGCTGGCCTGGGGAAGGTTGTGAGCTGACCTGCGGCATGTTCAGCTTCAGTGTCAGACTCCAGTGCCTGCTGATGCAGATGGTTTTCCCCTCCAGTTCTCATTTAGATTATTTTTTGTTTCAGTTAAAGCTGCTAAAGGTCAAAAATCTGCATTAAACCAGCACTAAGGGCCAGTTTTGACCTGATAAATCCCAAGAAAATAAGAGTTAAGGCTAAAATCACAGACCTCTATCCGTTATCTAGGTAGCAAAATTCAAGCCTTAAGGTGCTGTATGTCCTTATGTAAGAGCAATGATGGTGTGATATGGTGAGATGTCATTTCAGTATTAACTCAGAATTTTTGCTAAAGCAAAACACTTGTTTCAGTGCAGCTGTCTTCTAGATGTTGACCTTTTTTCAGTTTTATTCTGGAACTTGTAATTGATGCGGTTGACAACATATTGAGTTTTTTCTTTTACTTTTTTGTGGCATGTGTAACCTGCACCGTGCTCTCCTGCCTGGTGAGGAGCCATTCATCGTTCCTGCTTGTGCCACAGGCTGAAAGCCAGTGCCATTCACTGGGAGCTTTGCTCGCTTTCTCTCTCAAGTCTGAGTGTGAGAACACAGGATTTCTGTCTTCAGTGGCTTTGAAAGAGCTAATATATCCTTAAGCCTGATATTCTAACATATTAACAACACAATCATTTTCTTAGCTTACCAGTTAAGTACATTGAATTAGCAAAAAGGTGGTAACTGTATACTAATTACAGGAAAGCAAGGTGCAGCTGTAACACTACTGCGGAGCTGCCGGAGCAGTCAATAACCAGGCAGGAACCTGCTCATGGAGAGAAAACTGCCTAGGCTTCAGGATGAGGTGCATAACTCACTGTATTTGGATAAGCAGGTTGCCTAAATTTTACTCTTCTCGATGGATGCAGTGGGGTGGAGCCGCACGAGCGGCTGTTCTGGCGTCATGGGGAGGGAGGGAGCGAGGCTGCTCGGAGCAATTCACAAAATGCTGATAAATTTGTCTGAAAGTCCTAGGTGCTTCCCATGCCTTGCTGGATTAAGCTGGAGGTATCCAAAGCAGCGTTAGGCATGGATGGGCATGTAATTCGGTTGGGTTACAAAGTAAGTTTTTTATCTGAATTAGTCAAAACTGCTTAAACTGCTGCAGAGCTGTGTTCCTGAAGCCTAAACTTCAGCCTGGGGAGTGTGAACTCCCGGGGCTGTAGCACAGTGTTTCTGTAAAGCGCTGGGTTGTGATCGGATGCAGGGCTTGGCAGGAGGTCTGGAGCCATTTCAGGAAGGGTGGGGGTGTCAGAAACTTGCATTAGTGATGCAAGATGCCTCTCATCTGGATGAATGTGCACGTTAGCGTACCCATTGCATAATGAAGTCGCATTGAAAACAGCTGCTGTAGTGTCTTGAAGTCCCAAAGAAGTAACGAGTGGATGGAAGAAGCCTCCTGCACCTATTCCAATGCCTGTGCTCATCCTCCTTTCATCCTGGCAGTGTGGCATTTTTTGTCCTGCCCTTCTGGAAATAATCTGTGTACGATGCATGAGATTGTGTAGCAAGAGAGGTGAACCGTCCCGTATGTATTTCTCTTAACTTGTCTCAGACCATCGGACATGTCCTTAGTTTCTTCTCCGAGCTCATCTCCCGATGATTGCTTTCTGAAGAACCTCAAATAAATGTAGAGCCTACCTGGAGCCTCTTCTAGAGCTGTTTATTCAGAGAAAAACATGCATTTTGCCCTGCACCTGAAGTGGAGCAACGTTCTCTGCCTTCTGTATATCCCGACGTGAAAGCACCTATATGCCTTGGCTTTTAGTGGAGTTATTGAGGGAGGGGCTGGATCAAAAGAAGCCCCTTTTCAACCTTTCCTCAAATGCTTTTTTTTTGACAGTAAATTTGTGCACGTGTTAGTGAAAGGAATTTTTTCTGTGTTGAATTACCTTTAGGAAAGAGCTGATGGAAGTGCCAGGAGAGATGTGAATTTGGATTGGTGACCCCAGCAATATAAACGTTCCTCCTGGGGTGCTAGTACAGAGGCACAGCTCTCCCTCAAAAGTAATTGCCACAGCTGAGCTGTGTTTATGGTTGTGCTTTTCCTTATGTGAACTTCTGAGAAGATGGAGAAAACTTGTCTGTATATTTGTTCCAAAAATAGACAAAGCCATGAAGGATCCCTGGAGACGCCGGAGCAGCCACGGCACAAACTCGCCAAGTAAGAAGTGGAGCAGCAGTGCCGAAGAGAAACACCCGGCGTTTTTGCTGATAGTGCTGTGGTTCAGGCACCACGCCCTCGGGCACAGACAGAGAACGCAGCCTTGGGACAGGAAGCAGAGTAAAATGCCTGCTAAAATCATTTATTTTTTGTTGGTATGGCCAAGCGTTGTCACTTGCATTGCTTAGTGATTAGTTCCTAACCTGGTGAGATAGGAGAGGGCTTTGGCAAGCGACGAGGCTTTTTCTTTCACGTGTCTTCTCATCCCAAGGGCTTAGTGAACCCGATTAGTGTTTGGGATGGTGTTGGGATGAAGGAGGCAACGCAGCAGCATTTGTCTGGCTCTGAGGGCACTCAGCGATGACTAAATCCCCTCCTGCCTGTAGTGGTGAGGTACTGCAGAAAGGAATACCTCGAACACCTACATTTATTCATGACTATGATATCTGTTTGCTTTTATTCTGAACTTAGGGGTCTCAAGTGACGTTTTCTGAATGTTCTTTGGGCCAGAAAAACAGCATCCATCCCTGGAGGTATTCAAAGGCCATGTAGTTGTGGTACTTGGGGATGTGGTTTGGTGGTACACCTGGCAGCACTAGGTTAACGGTTGGACTCTGATCTTAGAGGTCTTTTTCCAGTGGTTCTGTGTTTCTGCGATCAGAGCTGTGTGCTGGATGGAGCAGCAGAAACAGATCACCTGCTGCGTTTTCCTATTTCTATGCAGAGAGAACCCCACCAGTTACTTCCTGATCCGGACACCTAGATTTTATTCCAAGTCACTGTTCTCTGGGTGACCTTGAATGGGTTACTTTGTTTCTCACTTTATCAGCTTCTGTGTTTTGTAAAGCCTGGACAGCATTGCCTTCAGAAGCTCCAAGGGACAAAGTACGTGGACACCCTGGCAGGTTCCAGGTGGCAGCAAAACCACGTGGTGGAGCCGGTGCTGGACGTGCCGCGTCTCAGCCCAAGGCTATGCGACCTGGCTCTGCGGTGTGATGCAGGGACCGCCTTGGGTATGCTTCTTTCTGCCAAGGTTTGGGGTTTGCAGCCCCTTCCAGCTGGGTGGGCGATGCCTCACCTGCCTCCTGTGCACCAGGTAGCCGCTGGTGTGATGCGGTATCCCCAAAACAATCATTTTCTGAGCACACACGATGTCCGGTATGGCAAAGCATCACTTCTTTCTGCTGGACAAAGGCAGCACGGTACCTTCTGTTTCTTTCCAGATTTTCAGCCAGTGCTTTTTCAGAGGTTAACTGTTCCCTCCTGCTATACAGTTATTAGGTAATGATGACATTTTGGCCGTTAGACATCCATATTTTTTCTTCTGTGTGTATCTTTTTATTACAAGCACATAAAAAATGCATGTGCTAGAAAAGAATAAACTTGGAAAGCCAGTGGGTAAGTCATGTAATATTAATGACTGATTCTGTCTTGGCTGATAGATGCTAGATTAAATTTGTCTTCCTTTAATAATGGGTTTCTCACTTGTAATTGAATTTTTGTGGACTTTTTCTAAATAAGCTTTTTCATGTTCAGTTCCACTTGCAGAGCAGACGTGGAGCACCTGGATGAAACAGATGTAGGCATTTTTTTTAATGATGCACATGTGGAAAAATTGCCTTTTATATATGTTAATGGTTGCAGCCATGCCTGTAAATAGGTCAGGAAGGGAGCGGGATGTGCTTGAGTAGAACGTAGTCGCTGAGCTATTACGATAAAACTGAAGGAGCCAAAAAGGCTGTTTCCTAAAGCGTTATCTCTGGCTGGCACGGAGGGGAGGGAGGCAGGAAGGAAGGAGAGCTGTAAAAGGAGAAGTGCACGCAGGGAGGGATTCGTGGGGCTGGTGTACACGGGGCAGTGGGACCAGGAGCCCTGGGGAAATGGGCTGAGGGCTGCAGGTGGGGTGGGGTGGCAGCAGAGCGGGGCTGGGGTCCTGCAGCCTCCCTCACCAAGCCTCCTCACTGGGGAGGATGAACAGCACACACCGTGCCACGCAGCACTCTCCTGTGGTCCAGAATGGAGAGGTTTGGTGTTGTAACTGTAAGCTTGTAATAAAAACCCACGGAGCTTTAGGATTATGGAGGATTCACAGTTTTAAATTCAGTGCTTTAGGGTTATGTTCCTCTGCACCATCAAACAAGGAAAAAATCATCACTGGGTTTGCGGTGGGCTCCTGCACGTTCTGAGGGGTACCGCCACCCTCGGAGTGGCTGCTCGCCTCCCGATGAACTTGTGCTGCGACTGGTTTTGCTGTGGCAAGGACCCTACTACCTGACTCCTTTGGCTTCCAGAAAAATCAGTATCTGAGTTATATTCTCTTGCAAAAAGAAAATCAACAGAATTTTTTTAGTAGAAAACTATTTCTGCACAGTCAACTAATGTTACGACAAAGCTACCTAGCTCACTAGCGTGCTGTTACCTTACAGGTTCTTATCTACCAGTGTGTTTCTATAAAGAAATCATTTTTTTTCCCAGATGTTACCCCAAGCTTTTCATTGAAATGTACACGCATCCTGCTGCTATAACGCTGCCTCTCCTTGGGTAGAGCATAATTATACGTAGACCTCAATTAGTAAACTTCGCTGCTCTCTGGTTTCTGGCTGGCCTCTGAGGGACAGCTCAGAGCCATACCACCTACACCAATGCCATGGCAAATAATTTTGAAGTAAAGGTATTTTTTTTGGTGATCCAAGCTCTTAACAGCCACTTGGGAGTGCAGATGGTGAGCTGCCTGGGGACGCAGCGCTGCGGTCACAGCTCGAGAGGGGTTGCAGCTGTGGGTTTGTCCACCTGCTGGGCTTTTTTAAGTTTGTTATGTGATGGTCAACTCATCAACTCCTTGAAAATACCTAGAAGAAGCTCTAAACCACAAAATGGGCAGAGCTTTGGAAGCCATTCCGTTAATAGCTAGGAAACTCTGAGTGTGCTGATGTCTCCTCCAACCTGTGTAAACAAATTTGATGACTTATTTTTGCCTCTGAGTAACACACAGCATAATAGTCATGAATTTATAATTGTCTGGAGTTCACTGGCTTGTAAGCAACATGACAAAGAGCCTGATAAAAACACTACAGGAAGCCTGATGAAAAATGGGAAGGCAGTTTCCACAATTTCATGATCCATATCTGAAGTTTCAGAGGTCTTTTCATGAGAAGACCTGATGACATTTGTATGATGCCTACATATGCTAGGATTTAAAACATTCCTGTATCCTTCCTCCCTTTCAGAGGTACCACTGAATTATTTCAAGGGTGCCATGATTAAATACTGATGAAATTTTCTTGCTCAGAGCAAGAAGCCTTTTTCTAGTCTGCAGCAGGATAGTCAGAAGCAGATGTCTTGAAGTTACTGTTGGAATTGGAGCCGTGCAGGTATTGGGGAAGGGCTGCCTGGAATTAAATTCTATTAGTGCAGATGTGCCTTGATGAGGAAAACCAGAAAACAACCCCCCAACCCCTCCAAAAATTGCTTTGCTTTGCTAAGGACACCAGCAAACCAGGCTGTGTTGGGAAACCTGTTTAAAAAAGAAGCACCTGAATACTGAGCTTGAGCCCTGCCTGGCACCATATTTCCTTCTGCTTGTGCTGTTCCCCTACCATGCATGCGGCAGATCGTGTGGTAAATGCTTCGACTTCATGTGTAATCAAAGCACTATGGCTGTATCAAATCTTTAAAATGGTCTTTTTATGGATCTAGCGGGGGGAGAAGGCTCCATCAGTGCGAAATAGTACGTAGGGATGTTTTATGGGAAAGACTATTGGTTGTCAGATTCCTTTACCTGCTTTTATAGAATGTGTGGGTACAACAAAGGGATTATTATGGAGAAAAATTACCTACCCCTTCCCGAACTGGGTTCAGAAGGGCTATGTAATGCTCACAGCTAGATGTGTGGTTAAGACCTGGTTTGGTGTGACCTAAAGGAGGGGGTCAGGAGCATGAGATGAGTGCTGCCACCTCATGTTCCTGCTTTTTGATGGAAGCACGGGGTGAATGTGTAAAAAGCAAAACTAAAACTGAGCATGTTAACAGGACTTAAAATTTGGTAAGGTTTCATGAAGCAACTTGCAGGAGGACTTAATGATGCTGGTCTCCATGGAAATATTCGTCAAGTCATGAGCTTTGGACCAGGTGCAGAGAAAAAAGGTGACACTTTTCCAAACCCACCCTTCAAAGGCAGAAGGTGCTGCCTTCACCTCCACTGCCCTGTTCAGAGTAATGTTACTCTGAGGATTTAGAAGATTGGTGGAACTTTTAGTTTGTATATCGTGCTTTTCCATATTCCATATGGTATTCATAAAAGAGAAATTACTTTTCCTTTGAGGATAGTGACCACAATTGGTGCAGCTTCCTCAAAGGCTGGTGGCTGTTCGATGTCAGACTTGTTGGAGCTTTCCCTGCTCGGAAAGCTAATTGTTCCTCGACTGTAAACCCACCACTTTTCTCTTTTCATTGATTTACTTTAAATAACATGGACAGTTGTCTTGTTCTTAGTATGTAAATACTAATAGTAAAGATACTACAAATGGAACAAGATGTCCTTTAAAAATGCTGCCCTTAACCAGAGGGAAATAAAGCTTCACTAAAGCTCCATATCTACAACGAGAAAGTTATTAGTTTAATTTCATATCCCAGGGCCACTCTGCACAGTGCTCACCTTTGTCAGTAAAGTACTGATTCATTTGTTTTATTAGTGTGAGTAATCTTTACTAGCACGAGCTGACTCGGAGTGATCCATCGCACACGTAAGCAGCAGGGAGCCCTGAACCCACGTCTGTGCTTGCCAGGCTGGTGCTGGAGGTGGATGGCCGAGCTGAAGCCTTGGCACAGAAAAATCCTCATATTTCTTTCTGGGAGAGCTGGGATTTCTTCCAAACACCGTGTAAATGTGAATAGAAATGGGATGTGTGACAGACTCGAACCTTTTGGGCAGTCACTTGTAAAGGCTGAGCAGCGGAGCCGTGTTTGAGGGCCGGCTGCTCTCCCTGCAGGCCGCGGCCTAGTACTGTCCTCATCCCCCTCATACCCTGGGGAGCTGCAGGACACTTCCAAACACTCGCAGCCTTCTGTTTGGGCTTCTGAAGGTTCCTGGGTATCTTCCATCTTCGCTGCATACAAATTTGATCACTTTATTTCTTAGAAATCTGGGGACTGGATGTGTGAGGGGGTTGGCTTCTCCTCGCCAGAGTGAAATCTGTTCCACATAGCGTGGAATTGCTGATGAATTTCAGCAAACAAAGGCTGTAGTACAGCTGCTTGTTGTGTACACTGTCAGAAAACTTTAAATAACCAGCTTGCATACCAGATATGTGGCGTAGTGTTTTACGCATTAAAATAGGCACTAATATGCTAGGACGAACACGTGTCGCTTTTGGTTGCGTAGTGTTAATTGTCCAAGTGAAGTATTCTTAGCTATCAAAGAAATGACATTGAAAAGCTTAAAATAGGGCTTTCAAGAGGTTTCTTTTCTTCTCAAAATGATCAGGCTGGACTTGAAATAACTGAATTCTTTGCTAAAGTAAAAGTAACACGGCTAGGCCAGCATATGCAATGTGATTGACTCACTTTCTCTAAGCTGAACCAGAAAACCTTTTTTTTTTCCTCCTTGTACAGCTATTATGACAGCTGGAACCCTTAGTGTAATTAAAACCTCAGGACCTGGATATGTTAGGAGCTGGAGTACCTACTGCTGCGAAGTAAAGGATCCTCATCCCCATGGGCAGGGAATTGGTGAGGGAAAGTCGGCGTAACTCGTTACTAAAGCACCAGATGAGGCCTTTAGGCATGAGCCGTAAGTAGAAATTAAAGGAAAAAATGGCTCACACTTTAAACACAAACAGCAAAAAAGCTTTTTTGTTTGTGTTCTTGCGTGTGTGTGCGAGCACTGCAGTAGAACCGGAGCATGTGCCTGCTTTGGGCCAGATTTCTGATTTACGACAGTTTTTACCAACTGCCTTTGCATTGGAGAATTTATTTAATGTTGTCTTCCAGATTTTGGGAGAGACTGAACTGAAGGAAGGGGACTGTGTGTTTGTTGTTCTTGGAGAAAGAATTGTGGTGTAAAATTATCTCCCCCAAAATACTCACCTAAAAATGAGTGAGCCATGTTGTGTTGCTCCTCCTGCTGCCGTTCCAACCTTCTTCCTGCACGTTGTTTTTCTGCTTGCAGTGGAAAACTTCGTCCTTGTTTTGGGAAGTACCGTGTGTTGTTGGGAACTAAACCTAATTTTATGTGTTTCTGTACACACGTGTCTCACAGCATGAGTTGCTTTCACGATTTCAGGCTGTGCTTTACAAGCTGTACACTTGCGCCTGAATACGGACTGTGGAGCTTTTGAGGTATTGAAATGGAGATTGTTGGCGGGCTGGAAGCCATGCTGCAAACATTCAATGTACTGGGGAGCTAAGGATGCTGGATGTGGTATGGGTTGCTTAGTAAATAAATAATTTGATAGAGAAGTGTCTTCAAGAGCAGTTAGCAGTAAGTTCTTCTTATGTGAAGACCAGAAGCGGTGCTGCCTGCTGGTTAGGTGGGAGGGCAGCTTGTGCCTGGGGACACCTTGCTTTTTTAAACCATTATGGAAAAAAAAAGTGTTAGTTGTAGTAGCACGGTACATGTGGGTTCTGGGCAGAGATGTCTGTGGGATGAGCCGCTGCTGCTTTTTGACACCTTGCTCTAGGTTATAGTCCTTAAAGAACAAGTTTGCTTTCCAGAACAGCTTTCAGATATGAAACAACTACCATAAAAACCTAATTTGTAAATCTCCTGTTGCTACAGCTAATCTTCTCTCTGTTACCCCGCCTGTATGTCATCTCTGTTACCCCACCAGGAAATTCTGAAGGAGACACACTTGGTATCAAATACTTTACCTTAGGTATTACATTGGCTACTTTAATGAACACAAAGACTAGTTTTCTCCCTGGGAGCCATCACAAAGCAGATGCCTAGCACGTGAAGATTCCCACAGCATGTGCATCTGGGAGCTTTGCTTTACTCAAACAGAGCTTTCCTGTAAGCAGACCGGCTATTTACTGGCAATCTTGAGCAATCACATCATCGGTGCTGAAAAAACATTGTAAGTTAGCCTGTATTGCTCTTAGAGACTATTTAAATTCTTAAACTCCAGCATCTTGATATTTCCCTTTCTTCTGTGCAGATTTAACTAGGCACTGGAAGTTGCTCAGGTCTGGGACCTTGATGGTTCTCTGTAAAACACTCACACCAACTGAATGGTGTGATTATTTCTATGATTGACTCTGTCTAGGTTTAATTAAACTGGTATTCTAAAGCTAAATGCCTCTATGTTGCAGAAGCATTGCACAATGATAAATTGTGCTGCTGTAGGATGTTTCCTGTTTTTTTCCTTCTGATCCTCAATGAAGCATTTAATCGAGGTGCCATCAGCAGAGCAGTCATAATGTGTTCAATAACTTTCTTTAGAGAGTTCTTTCATAGAGGATCTTTCACTTATTTTCTTTGCATGATTCCTTATGCTGAATTTAAAGAATTAATCTCTTTCTAGCTGCTTAGAGTATTTCAGAAATGGAGCACGAGCAGTTTGTCCTCCAAGGCTGAGATTCTTATCCGTAACCGTTGATTGAGAGCTTTAATTTCTAGGTAGGCAGTTTGAGGCATCTCCAAATGGCCTTATCTGAACCAAATGCTGTTCTCACACACTCTGAAAATCTTGAGTCACTTGTCACATCCATAAGTCATTGCCCATATGATTAATGCTATTTTCAGTTGAGGGCTTTGGAACATGCAGTCTCAAATGCAGATTGTGGTGCACTTTTTGAAGGATGAAGAGTAGGTGTCAGGTGTCACACTAGAAGTTGTTTCTTGATGCGTTAAGTACATCGGTAACTGAAACAGCTTGCTTCAGTTGATGATACCTTGAACTTGAGTGATTTCTACTGATGGCATTCAACTGCCATAGCGCTCTGAAGAATCAAGCCAGCCAGTTTAAACTATCTCTATTTTAATCTTTCTGTTTCTAGAAGGGAGTTTTAATATTAAGAATGTGACTTTACCAGCTTACCATGAAGCCTTGTGATTTGTATCTTTCCTGATGTAGGCAACTGAGGCATGAGACAGCACATCGAGCGCCGCCGAGCAGCCATGCGAAGGGCTCCCAGCACCTGCTCCACGAGGCGCTGCAGGGGCTGTAGCATGGAGCACTGGTGATATGTGCACATCAACAGGGCTTGGGTTGCTCTCAATATGCTTTCCATCCCAGGCTTTTCTGATATAATTACTGGAAAACGATAGTGCTGTTGAGAACTCGCATGTTGTACAGCATCGATACGTATGTCAGTCCTGATTAGAGAATGGCATAGTTACTTAGAGCTTAACTTTAAATACTGGCATTTAATTTCCCATTTTAAATACCACTTTATCTTTGAATATTAGAGCTGCGCTGATTTTGGTTTTTGCACAGTTCATTTGACTAGAGGTGGATAAATGTCTTCTTCCTCCGTTTGTTTTTATTGTTCTAAAGCCAAATGGGTTTTTCACTTGCCTGAAGAATGCCCGACCTGAAATGCTGCATTCTTTGCCTGTGTCTGCAGGCATATAGTAAATACAGGACCTTTGGGTGAGACCAGTCAGCTGGGAATGAATACACATTTCATTCATCTGCCTTCTGTCATCAGCTTGTTCCTGAGATACGTTTTAACTAAAATATCACAGACTGGCTGAAACATTGGCAGTCCTCTTTCTAAAGCTCCTCAGCAGGAAGACTTCCGTGCAGATGGCTTTTTCCTAATAAATGAGAAGATGAGTTAGCTTGTTTAGCATTAATTCAGGTGTACATTAATTCAGGTTTTGGCAATACAGCTGTACATATGTGAGGGAAAGTAGATTTCAAGCCCTCAGTATGTTTGACCCCCCAAGAGGACGGGTGTTGTGGCACTGGTAGGAATCACTCAGTGCGTGCTCAGTGACCTGATTTGCACTGATGGGTCTAACTACTTGCCCTCCTTTTTTTTGTTTTCTAATTGCTCGTTTTCTTCTCAGCGGAATGTGACAATGTGTGACTTATTAATGTCGAGGACTTTCTTTTGAGGTTTTGTAAGTCGGGTGCAATGAGCTGAGCTTCAGCTTTGTGAGCCTTGTCCTTTTTGTAGCTGATCTAAAAAGCATGGCGTGAGAGCAAGTTTCCAAACAAGCTTTAAGAGCCTTTATAAAAGTCAAAGAATTTGGTGTTAATGTCTTTACCCAGTGTGGAGCAAGCCCAATGGTTACAGAACACAGAAAGGGACCATCTTCACCCAGAGAGAGATCAGTAGCATTTATAGCCTGTACCCTTTTTAAGTGAGCTTTCAAGTGATCCTTTGACAGGTTGTGGATTTCTTGAGGTGTAGTATTTCCATGTATTAGAAGATATCAGAATATTTTTTCTAAATAATAAAACTTGTTTTCTCTTTGTAGAATATCAGAGCGCATAGAATTTGGGGAGACGAGATCACTCAACGATGCTGCTGAAAGGAATCTGAGCCACAGAGCATGCTTTGTGCCACAGTTACCCAGGTATGCTTCACCTCAGCGCTCCCCTAACGAGCCACCATTTATTGTGCTTGTTGCTCCATAACTCGTCATCCCGAGCCAAGGAGACTGTCTGAGCCTCAGACCCAAATTACGCTCTGCTTTCGTCATTGCTCTATCTGGATGCTGCTTGCAGTCTGAAAGCTTCTGAAGCCTTTAATGTGCAGTTTAGTTTTAATTTTATCTGGTTGCTATATTTCAGCCAGTCTCTCTTCAAATGCTACACTGATTTATAACATAAGGTAGGCTGAACGTTTTGGTGTTTATTTTCAGAAGCCTTTTTGTTTTAGGCACAGAGAAGTGGTATCAATAAACTAGGTGCTGAGCTACATATGTGGAAATAGAGTTTTGAGGCTCGCTCCAGACTTGTTAGAAGCTGCTCCAGTTGACTCATCTGCAGATAATCTGCTGGGCTTCAGAATTTAAAAGCATGTGGGTAGAGACGTCCGTCATTCCTTTGTATGCCAGTGTCTGTGAACCAATGCAATCTTTTCAGGATGTTTAGATGAGAAACACAAAGCTTTGTAGTGTTTTGTTTAAGTAAAAGGTTTGGGATGGATATTTAAAATCTTCATTGAAGTGCACCTCTGTTCCATGCTGTCTGCTTGTTCTACAGAAAAGACGGTAAGGAAGCAAACACCTGCCTTACCTGATGGACTCTAGGATTTTTCAAAAGCAGTTTTGTGATGGGAGTTATCAAAACCCAATACCCCTAGCTGTCCTAGAGCACTAAAAAATAAAATAAAAATAACAAACCCTGCACTCATATGATTGTGAAGTGTTTGTGTGGCATGGAAGAGAACTTTTCTATTAGCACCAGCTGGCAAGTGGGAGTAGAGAAACAAAGCAAACAAACAGCGGAGAAAAGTAGGAGGAACAATGGTAATAGTCGAAAAAGTGACACATTTGGAGACTGGCATGGAGAATAACAAACTCGTATCACAGGATGTTTTGCGTAGCAACAGGACTTTTGTCTTCAAGTGGACCTTCACGTAGCTGCAGCATTTGCTTCCTGTGTGAGATAAAGGGCCGTTGTACTCTGAATGCTTTTTAATCTCTATATCTAAATTGGACTAATAATTAAAAAGAATTTGCTGAAGGAAATAATAGTGAAGCCTATTGCTACTGAAAGTGTTTCCTTTTATTTTGCTGTCAGAGAAGTGAGGACAGAAACATGTGTAAGGGAAGCAGATAAAAGATGAACTTTTCCACCAGGTGCTGAATGCTGTCTACAAACTACTTTGTCGATGAAGGAAGAAATTGATTGGGAATTGAAAGCGCGAGCTAGTTCATAATACTGGTCAACATGCGCAAAGGGGTGCCAAAGGACCCAGAAATAGCTGACCTCTTCTACAAAGATGATCCTGAAGAAATCTTTGTGGGTTTACATGAAATCGGACATGGAAGTTTCGGAGCAGTTTACTTTGTAAGTATAGTTCTTTACCTTTTTTTGGGGGGGAAATGAAACCTATTTATCTGGTATTTTGCAGTTTCTCAGCATTTGTAAAAGTGGGCATCCTTTCAGCTCTTAGTGTTTTGTGTTTGTTAGCTTTAGCATAGCACATCTTGGAAATAAGTGTCTCCAGAGCACTCCTGAGCTCTTTGCTGTTGCAGCTGTATTTAGAGAAGCAGTCGACTATAGGCATAATAACAACACAGGTTAAGGACATGGTATCTGGTGCTGTTAGATGCTGAAAGTTGAATTGAAGCAGTTGGAAATTAATTTGCCAAACTGGAATTTCAAGATAATCTACTTGGTGCTCATAAGCTTGTAAATTATTGCAAATTAATAGATCTAGTGAATTAATGATTCAACATGCTTTTGGAGTTAAAAGCTATTTTTATTAATGAATTGGCTTTGTGGTGGCTTGAATAAAGATACTGTGGAAGTCGCATCAAATTGCTTTCAGGCTTTTGAATGATTTTTATGCTGCTCAGATAATGTAGGAATTAGAGATACCTTTGAAATATCATTTTGCTTTGTCATCTTCCTCTAACTCTCGTTTATCACATACCATACTATCTCCAATAGCAAATGCTTTCATGGCAAAAACCAAAGGGAAAGTCTTGGGGGGGGGGTGGGAATTCAAGAGGGAAGGGAGGCAGTATTAACTCAAGTGTTAAATTCTCTCTCAAGTCGAGAGAATTTAATCTGGAAAGTGAGAAGAATACAATTAGGATCAAACAAAGCCAAACTGAAAATTCTGGATTTGAAAATAATTATAATCTAGTCGCTATCAGTGAAGCTAAAATAGAATTAAGTATCAAAAAATCATTGCAAGCTAAGTTTACGTTACAAGGTAGTACGTCTTGCCACTCCAGAAGATCAAGCACACCAGAACTGAGATGTTTGAATATCAGACACTGAAATATTTAGATAAAGCTCTCTTACACCTGCAACGCTGACAGTAGCAGGCATGAGTGATCTGCAAGCACTGCAATCCGCTGTTTGTAGTTCTGTGCAGCAGTGGAGCTACTGGTGGACCCGAAGAGGTTTTCTGCCAAGGGGATCATCAGCAGTGGTACAGACACTTTTAGATGTTAAGTGACAGGTAGGTGGGAGTATAATATTAAATGTATAAGACAGTGAGTTTGTAAAATTCGCAATACATGTTGATCCTCTCTGTAAGAAGAGCAGGAATTTTTCAGGTGGGAGCAGGGAGGTCCTGCTGAGTGTATCTCACAGACAAGGAAAAGGATGTGTGACATGCTTTAGGGCAAAGATGAAGTGGTGAAGGTGCTGCCTTCATCATTCCGCTCTGGTGGTCAGAAAGCCCTCGTGCTTCCAGGGAAAGAAGGTGAGGAGTGTTAGAGAGCTGCTAGTGAGGCTTACACCAGAGATGTCACCATGGTTAGGTAGATTTTTGTGATTCCCCAGAGCTTCTCTTCCTCGTCTTCCCTGGTCTGTGCTTTGGAGAGTGTAGCCAGGCTGCAGCTTCTTGCAGTGACCTGGCAGCAGCTCTGTCCTCCAAGCTTGACGGCGATGGAAGGCACGCTTGTAGAAAAATTACTGTAGTAACATGGTGAATGTAGACAGATGCATCACCTCTTTTCCATGATACATCTGCTCTTCTTGGCTGCTCTTTGAAGCTTAGGCTATCTTCCCTGTTGCATGGAGCACTGAGCATACAGCAAATCATTCCTTGGGGTCTGTGTGCTGTCCTGCTGTGGATGTAAGTCATGGGCAGGAACTCGCCGGTGTGCAGCTTTCAGGCAGATGTCTGTCTGTTTGCCTGAGGAAGGTCTCTGCTTGTACCCTGCTTTGTGTGGCTCATCCTGGAGCTTTTCCCTACCGTGCAGGGGTGCTGTGCATATTTTTGTTCTTCTCCTTTTTAAAAGTTCTTGCAGCCTGACATCTTGTTTCACTTTGGAATGAGGCAGGGGCTGGGAATAAGACCTCACATCAAATAAGATCTCGCATCATCATTGCCATGTTTCCAGGGGGTCCTGATGTGCTTGGTATCAGAAAGGCAGAGTAGGTCAAACACCCTGTGAAGGAACAGGGCTTCCTAAATCATCTAAAGAAGGGGGAAAAGTCCTAAAATACACCAAGGTTCAGGTTCTTCCCTGACTGGTCATAATATTTCTGAAGATTGCGTTTGGTTTTTATGCGGTTCAGTGCTGTTCCCCTAACAGAACTAATACTTAATAGCATGGACTGGTTGGGGTATTGGGCATCATCAAGCCTACTGAAGTGCTGTGGGTGTATATTTTAAAAGGGTGAAAAGAAACCTTTTTCCTATTTTTTTTAAAAAAAAAAGAGGAATATTCATGTCAGGCCTAGACAAAAAAAGAAGGGAGTGATGCTCGAATGTGTTGGTAGTCTCAGGCTCACGTGTTTTGCCATTCAGAAAATGGCAATCAAATAAAGTTAATAAAGGATTTGGGGATGTAACTTTGAGAACTGGTGATTTTGATTGCCCAGTATATTATTAGCAATGCTTGACAAGTTAACTTAAAACTTCTTTTCTTGCTAGAAAGAAATGTTACTTGTAGCAGCAACTTGGTCCACAATGGAGGGAATGTGGCGACAGCTTAATGGGGCAGTTGTGCGCTGCAGCACAAAGTTGTGGCTGACACGAGAGAGCATATGCTATGTGAAGATATTTGGAGTTAGTGGCAGACAGAAGTATTTGGAAATTTGTTTAGAACACCAACGTGAACTCATCTATTTGAGTAAAATACTCTTGAGATCTTCTGTGTGCTGGAGCAGGACAATGAGTGCTTAGGAAGGGTTTTGCCTTCAGCAGAAGTTACTTGTTCTATGTTTTCTCTAAGTCATTTGATGAAGTGTGTGTGCTGGGAAGAGCAGAGTCTAAGTGTGTCAGCTCCCTTTAGTAATTCCTGGGCTCTCGTGGTTCACTCAACATCATTTTTCTTTGAAGTCACTGTGAGCATCATGAAACATCTTTGATTAATGCATTACTTGGGAGTATAGTACTCATCCTTCTGAGCAGTGGAAATGAGGATTTACCACATTTAGCTTTGATTGTATTCTAAGCTTTTAACTGACACTAGGTTTTTGTCCTCAAAATTATAAGTGGTTAGAGGTGCTGGGATTTCAACAACTCTTAGGATTATAACCTTAAGATGTTCCATCCTTAACATGCAGAAATGAGGGCAGTGCCACTCCAGGCAAGCAGAGCTCTTTCTAAAACTGAGTTTGTAGCCTCTGGTCATCATCCCGGTGTCATACAGGTTACAGAAAACAAGATTTTGCTGACTGAATAATGCTCATTGTACAACTGGGAGCTGGTGGCTATGATAATAACATATTAAATGAGTAGCTCATCTGTGACACAGAATCTTCCAGTATCTCACTTCTTCCTTTGACATGACATTTTAAATTTACAATCAGATGCCAGACATCCAATTTTGTTGAGTGTTTTCCTGAGCCTCCCTGGTACTGTGTTGATACGAGATTATGACAATAACCACTACCTGCAGTTCAAGGACACTTGTTATTTCTGTACGATTCCCCCAAAATACCGAGCATCTCCTAACCTGACTTACTCTTTGCAAGGATTGGCTTTCAACTCGAAGCTAAGCTATTTAATGAAGAAAGCAAAAATAAAGAATAGGGGCTTCCATTTTTAAAGATAGAAAAGAAGACTTGGTATGGACAGAACTGGAAAACTTGTATGAGTTGTTACTGCCGTTACCACTTGGCCAAGGAGAAAGCTTCTTGGGATAACAATGCTTTCCATGCAGGAATGAAATGAGCAGATTGCAAGCATATACAGTGGCATTGTAGTTTTTCCTGCTTAAATTGTGGGCTGAAAGCAAGTCCATCAGTCTGAGAAATACGACTTGGATGTCAGCTCTCTGAAGTACCTGCTTGAAGATCTGCTTTTTTTGCATTAAAATAGGTGAAGTTTGGGACCTGGCAAATATTGTTGAAAATGTAAATGTCCTGATTTTTTTTCTGGTCTGCTTTTAAGCTTGATTCCACGGTGATTTTTCAGAGAAGGTGGTTTGCATTTCTATGAATAGCATGGCTCTGTGATTTGACATCTGCTCGACCACCAGCAGCGAAAAGAACTGTGTGTAGATCGCCTACATTAGGTGACCCAGTTTCATAAGTGAAGTGAATGACATTCCTTTTGTTACTACAAATGCATTCCTGAAAACTTGATCCTTTTGTAATAGCACAAGAAAACCAAAATAACTTGCTTTCTAACAACCCTAATGGTAATATCTGGGAGGAGGTCTGTGCCTCACCGACGTGTTTGGATCTGTAGGAAAGGCACAGCCTCTCTGCTTTAATGGTGTAAAACTAGATTAAATTTGAAGAACAAAGGTTTGAAAAAAGCGCAATATTGAGTGAAACTGGACACATCTGTCTTTTCTGAATGATTTTTGGAACCAAAACCAGGTGGTGTTTTTTTTTTTTTTTTTTCCCAGAGCAATGTATCTAAAGCACACAGACATTGTCATAAGATGATTAAAATCACGATATAGCCTTTGCCTTAATATTGGAAATAACTTGACCAAAAATGGTGAATCAGAGAAAATGCTGAGTAGAGGAGCAACCTAACTGAACGCTGCTTTTACAGCAATTCCAATGAAACTATTTTGCACACTCTCAGGGTGTGAGCTACTGAACCTTGTTCTGTATCAGTAGAGAGGTAGCAAGTGTAATAAGGGCTGAGGGAGGAACAGTGATTATGGATAGATAAATAATGCCAGAAAAGAGTGCTAAAATAGCTGTCTTGTAAATCTTATCACAAGGTAAGTGTCTCTGAAGTGTAGGAGCTTTCCAGGATGTGATATAGGAGAAGAAAGTCTGTGTTTGCTAAAGGCACGGCTCACTCCACAGGGAGGATTAAAGAATGATTTTTTTTCCTAATTTATTTTTTTCCTCCTCCAGGCTACGAATTCCCACACTAATGAGGTGGTGGCAGTCAAGAAAATGTCCTACAGTGGGAAGCAAACGAACGAGGTAAGATGGTGAAGCCAATTCTGATGCAAAAGCTGGTACAACTACAATGTAAATCTGGTCAGGGATATTAGCTGAGGATTTCATTTGACGCTAGCGGGCCAGCTTTCTAATGCCATAGCTGATGCTCACTTCCACAGGAAGCATGGAGATTTGTAGAGGGAAAAGGAGTTTATGCAAATTTTGCCAAATAGTTTAAGGAAGTGAATGGGAATTGAGAAATAACTGACCTACAAGTATTCTGTAATAAGGGCATTAAGAGCACCTGGGCTACTGTAAGCATAAACCGCAACTGTTTGAGGTCTCAAGTGAAATGTATAGCCGACCTGAAACGCCTCTCAGGACCTACAGTATAGAATGGCGTAGACACCATATTCAGAATATTAGCCTCGCTTCAATGGTTACTTGTTAGTACTCCTCTTTTTTGTTCCTGTTGTGGTGTCTTGTGCTTGTGTTGTTCATTTGGACGATCAGGTTGACGTGCAGTAGAGGATGTGTTTTTTCAGGGCAAACAGGGATGTTCGTAACTCATTTTTTCTCACTTAACTGTTGGTCTCCTGCATGTGCTGTCTGTAACTGTTCCAGAGGTCTTGCAAACGTCAGTGGCCTTGTGCTGCCTTAAAGAAGGAAGCAAACAGCTCTTCTCTATAGCACATGCCATAGCTATTTTGGGGCAGGTGGGTTTGTTACTGAGTTTTTACCACAGGGCAGTTCATTTTAACAGTAGCAGTGCTTTAAGTAAAATGCGTTGCAGATAAAAAGAGGAAAAAAAATGCATTTTTCGGCTGTCCTCAAGCTAAATGTGTCGTAGGGTGGTCTTACTGCAACAGGGACCCCGCAACCTCAGCGCAGCTATGCTTTTGCAACTACAGCTCTGGTTATCTTCACGTGGTAAAATTGCATTATGGTTGCTTTTCAGACTGTACTGCAGTCTGGTGTGTGAGAGCATTTGGGGGATTAAGTGGGGAGATGTACTTGTGTCTTTTTGCTTTGTTTTTATTAGAAATGGCAGGATATCATTAAAGAAGTCAAGTTTCTACAACAGCTGAAGCACCCCAACACCATAGAGTATAAGGGCTGTTACCTGAAAGAGCATACTGCATGGGTGAGTGACACAGTTTTGGGGGTCTTTGTGTGCAGAAAACTTGTGGTAAGGCAACCAGGCATCCACTACATGTAGCAGTATCCATCCCATGCTGCCTGTAGTCCCTTTCTTAAAAAATAAATAAGTAAATAAATGTATATTTAGGATATTGGAACAGATCCTCACCTCTCTGTGGCAGGCCTCTATATTCAGGCAGGTTAAACAATAAATATGGAACATCCTCTAGAGAATCTCCCCACAGCTTTCCAGTGCCTGAACCTTCTTTGCAACAAATTAGGATGCCTGACATCGCTGGAATTTGTTTGGAGCGTTATATTTTGTTGATTGTTGATTGCATTTTGTAAAGCTTCAGGTCTTCCTACAGTTTCTCAGCCATCTAAGTAGTAATAATTTGTGGAAGAGTGCCTATCCTATTGTAAACATGCTTTTTTCTTGCAGTTGGTTATGGAGTACTGTTTAGGATCAGCTTCTGATTTGCTAGAAGGTAAGTTCTATATAGTCTTTGATTTTCTTTTTTCTAGTGTCCCTTCTGAGTACAGTGGGAGGCTGTTTTCTCACAACCTGATATTTTACAGATGGTAGAGGCAGTCTGTCTACGCTCCTCCATTCTGTAGCTAGAATGCCTGTGTTCGTGGTACTAAGGGTAAGCTGAGACTTTCCCAGAAAGCCAGTGCTGCATGCAATTGGCATGCATGTTGTAAAAGGAAGGTACAGCTATTCCTGTGGTTTCTGCTTTGATTGAAGCAGGCTGCCTGTTATCTGAATATCCATAATAAAAACCTGTAGAGCTCACCTTTGTCCCTGCCTTGCAGTTCGTAGGAATGGTCACAGATAGCTTTATAAAACAAGAGACTAGTATCAGCCAAAAACTAAAGCCACTGCACCTACAGAATGGGGAATCTAAGCCATAACTTGCCAAAACTGTTAACTCTTTGCGGGCTGTATATTTTCTAGCTAAGATAGAATTTAGGGAATGTGCTTTGGAGCATCACTTTGTACTTAGTATTCCTCATTTCCCTGTGGTTTTGCTATGGGAAAAAAGTGTGAAGTTTTCCTTGCTAAGGACTGAAGTTGTATTTCAAATACATTTGGCAAGCTGTACTCGCTCATCGCCTGGTGTTAGCAGCAACTGTTGGCCCTAGCAGGACAGTGAAGAAAAACGTTTAACATGTGAAACACACACAAAGGCTGTACGCAGACTCAAAGCTGCTACAGAAAACTAGTATGATGAAGATGCTGCTCACCTCGTGGCTTCCAAAATTGGAGAGGTTCCTCCTGTTTAGAAACATTCTCAGGAAAAGATTGCGCTTTTCTTATGTTTTTCGTTGATTTTTTTCCCCTTAGTTCACAAGAAGCCACTTCAGGAAGTGGAGATTGCTGCCATCACCCACGGTGCCTTGCAGGGGCTGGCCTACCTGCACTCTCACTGTAAGATTCATAGGTAAGGCAGAGCTCCAGGCGGCTGTATGTCGTTCAATCTTCTCCTGGCTGGAGTCTGAAAATCACTTCACTGTGTTCAAGCTACTTTGGTAAAGGTTCTCCTGCCAAAGTTCCCTCTAATGGACTTGTTAGTACACCCGTGCCAGAGTAGATTTATAAATAAAAGCCGTTGGCTGTTAAGGAACACATTCCTTCTATAATAATTCAATGCAGCTATATTCCAGAGCTGAATTGTCTTCTGTGTTAGCAACTGTTCTCTGCAGACCCTGGTAACAGAGTGCACCTGAATGTTGGCAGAAAGCATGGATTGGAAAACACACACCCTAAATTCACCTAGTGAAGCAGTGTGATAGAGCTAGACTATTTTTAAGACTTTTTTTTTTTTTTTTTTTACAAGGCTAAAACTACCTTAAGAGAAATAAGAGCACACAGAGGATGTTATAACAGGCTGCTCAAGGGCTCCAGCTCCTAGATCTGTCTTTCATAATGCATTACTTTCCAGGAGTTCTGAATTTTTTTTTCACTTATTTGTCAACAATGTTGCGAGTTCTTATTTTGTGTTTTTGTCATATTTTGGGAACTGATGGTACTTTTTGTCAGGTACTTTCTGTGAAAAGGATGAGAAATAGATTAGGGTAATGTGAGCGAGCAGTCATCAGGATGAAGCAGCTTGGGACTAAGTCATGGGGTTAAAAGCCTTTCTGTATTCTGCTGGCAAGCTATGGACAGAAAAATTGTATACTGGAAGCTCAGACAATAAGGAATTGAATTATTTGTCATTTGTTAGAATAGAATAACTATTAGGGGTGTATCTACGCAAGGTTATTTTATTAGGCTTAAGGAAAATATTTAGAATGTCAACTTATGAGATTAAAATGATTTCTGGTCAACCCTTTACATATATGCACTTATTTGTGCATAACAATACCTATTATATAATACCTATTAAATAATACCTGAACTAACTTTACACATGTTCAGAGTGCATTAAATTCTTGTTCATAGTAAATGAGTGCCTCTGTGGGTTCTACTGAGAATTAGTTTCTTCTTGGTAGTCATGAGGACTCCTTAACATGACACAACTAGTGTGCTGTATAAAGTCAGCAATTTTGCATGCTGAATCCTAGCTACTCCATGTGAACTGCCCGCTAACGTGCTTACTGCATATCACGAACAGAGCTGGTTATTTCTCTTTAAAACTGGGAAAAGTTTCACTCTTGCAGTGAAACTTTTGTGTGCTGAGTGACCACAAGGAATGTTAAGAGAAGTACCATGCAGGTCTTTCCTATCTGACTGGTTTCCTTCCAAGGGATATCGTGCCTTTTAATTCCTGAGAGAAGAAGGCAAGACCTCTCTCAGGACCATCAGGAGATCTCCAGTTTTCTGATAGATGCAATAACTTAGGAGAGCTGAAAGATTGCCTTTTCCTGGCTGCGTTGTATACCAGGGAGGAGAGCCGATGAGCCCGGCCGCAGGGGAGCTGTGTGGCTGGAGTAAAATCCCCTGCTGTGGCAAGTGACAGGAGCACTGGGGCAGGTGAAGCAATGAGGAGGGACCGAAGCTGGCAGCTGGGACAACTTTGGTTTCCCTGCCCAAAAGCCAGGAAGGCAAAACGAGTGTGACCTGGAATGGGGGGACACCTTGTGGAGATGCAGGAAAAAGCAAGGCCCTGGTCTCATCCTGAGCTCCCTGAGCCTCCCCCTTCCCGCTTAGTCCCAGTGGCACTGTGTGGGATGGCAAAAGGTGAGATTATCCCATTAGATTGCAGACACGAGGCGAACTGAGGTTAGCACAGATACCTAAACTGATACCTGGGGTGCCTGCTGAACCCATTGTTGCTGTAAAGTGAAGGTAGCAGTGGAGATGAAGCAGAGAGGACAGGACTTGTGCTGTCTCTGAAATACTTCTGAGGGTTTGTTCTTGTGCACCCAAGGCATCGTTTGGTACTTGTCCTCATGCAGAAGTGACAGATGCATAGACCCAAAACAGGAAGACTTACCTGAGTAGCATGTGTGCACCAAAAATGCTTAATAGTAGTTTTGAAGCAGTGTTGTCCCTGGAGTGGGGAAACAGAGGTTCTGAGAGCCCAGCTCTGTTGCTGAAGCATTGCAAGTCCATGCCTGTTGCTGCAGCTCTCGTTATCCCAGCACTGCCTGTCTGTGTCCTGCCCGTTGGAGATAAAAGCATTGCACCCCTGTCTGCATCATGCTGAACTGCAGTGGTCTCTCAGCTGGCCTGTTCCTCTGGGCCTGCAGCGATACTTTGTGTTTGGTGCACAAGTAGTTATGCTTCAGCTGCTGTACGGTAACTCAGCATATGCAGCAAATACAAGGTAGCTTTGTTGCCCCTCCCATTTATCTAATTAGCTTCCTTTTTCACAAGGTCACACACAGTATATGTGTGTTTGGCAATACCCCGTAACTTGGGATCATGGAATCACTTAGGTGGGAAAAGACCTCAAAGATAATCAAGTCCAACTTGTCTGTGTGGGACGTCTGCTACTACTACTAAGTGGTTTCGATGTTAAGGACCTACAGTTGAACACCAGATATGAAAAGCTTTTGCTTTTTTTTTTCTTTCTTGATGTGTTTTCTATTTATAGATATAACTTTTTTTTGAGAAGACAGCGAAGAGGCATCCCAGACTGTGTGGTGTATCCACCCTGGCTGATGGATCCCTTATGTGTATTCAATATATATTGAAGGTCTGCTTTTGCAGAAGTAAATAACTGAGCTGCTGCTTTGTAAAGGCAAACCTGGCACACCTACTGTACAGCTTTCCCTTTGTTATTGAGGTACTGTATCAGGGCTTTGAGGAACTTCATTATGTTGTGATTTTTCAGCTGCAATGCATAGGGAGACCTGAATTTCTAAAAGCAATTCTCCTTTTTTAATCTGATGTGTGTAAGAAAAAATATTTCAGGTATAACAAGCCAGAAATCTTAGGGATTAGAAGTAAATGGTACTCGAGTGAATTCTTCTCTAACTTTGAATAGGCTCATTGCCAGGTTTCTTAGAAGGCATGCAAATGGAGTTAACCTTTCTCAGCGTTTTATGGGCAATTAATTTGTAATTAACCCACCTACTGCTGGAGTTGACAAATGTATGGTGCCAAAGGTGTTGAAAGTATCTTGTGCCATGTATTGCAGTAGCTTCATTATCATTAATTTCTGAAATGGATGGATTATCTGAGACTTGCAGGAAGTTAAGAGACCCAAGGTCATTTGAAAGATTGAAATAACATTTCTGGTATCTGTCGCATCTTGGGTATTAGGGGGAATCTCTCCTTGATCTCAGTTTGGGACCTCAGCCTTGCAACCGTGGCCCATCTCTTTGTCCTTCGTTCCCCAGCACGCTTCTTGGGTGCAGTCAGATTTCTGTTCCAAATGAAGTCAGGTATTTGATCTCTCCAGTTTTCTATAATACCAGGCTTCTAAACAACTCTCATTTTTTTATGAATATTTAATTTGAGAACAGGTTAGCAGAGTTCTGTGCATGTGTAAATTTTTCAGAGCTGTTCTATTGTAACCAGATGTGTACTTTTTTTTTTTTCTCTTAAAGGGATATTAAAGCTGGAAATATTCTTCTAACAGAACCAGGTCAAGTGAAACTAGCTGATTTTGGGTCTGCATCTATAGTCTCCCCTGCCAATTCTTTTGTGGGAACGCCTTACTGGTGAGTAAAGCATGGGATACTTCATGGGGTACTTCAGTCTTTTTAAGACTGCTGTCTTATGTTTCCAGCATTTCACAATCCAAAAACAGTATCTGGCATAAAAACGACATTAACCAACTCTATTAACCAAGCAGCGTTTTTACAATTCACGTGTCCAGCTCTTCGGGAAACAGGTTCTTTCTCAGTGCCCATGAGCAGAGGTAGATTGTGCAGCACTTTGAAATGGCAACAGTTAATGTTTTGACTGCTATACCATTGGCTTAAAAATTATTAATATTTGCCATAGGTAACAGAACTAAGGCAAACACATGGAGAAAGGGAAGTTTCTTAGTCCAGCACTGCCGACTGGAAGCCACACAGCTACTTAGATTCTCTCTTGAAGGGACTTGCTTAAGGGTCACTTGAGTTGCTTAGCATTCCTAACGTAGTGGGCCAGCATAGCTTCACACTCCACTTACTTTGTGGCAGACCTCCCAGGCACTTACGGGAGGTCACCCATCGCCCAACCTCTGAACAAGCCCATTTGGCAGGAAGCCTGCTTCATCTTTGAAGAACAAAACCAAATAGGCTGCATTTTTTCAGGCTGGCCCTGCTGCTTTTCCCCCCTGACATTCATCCCTTTATCCTTGAGCACCATATTTCCCTCTTGTTCTGGATTTCCCTGTTCCTTTCATAGCTATACTCGCAGGCTACATGTATCTACTGGAAAATTCTCCTGGTGAGCCCATGGAAAACCCAATTTCTCTGGTGAGGGATGGTGTCTTTAGGACTCCCAGCCCCTGCTGTCTGCCTGCAGGTACAATGCCTTCGAGATTAGTGTGGGTCTCCCACATCCCAGCATGTTTTTCTAGCAGTGAGGTTGACCTCTTAATTGCTTTGCTTTTTAAATTGGCCTCTTGGAAGAGTTTCTAGTGCAGGCGAGCTCTGTTTTGTTTCAGCATGGCTTTACTCAGCTCCATGCTGGCCCTTGAAGTTTGGCCTGCTGTGCTGCTGAAGATGATGAAGCCATCTCATTGTAAGCTACATGCTGGGAGTCACAGTTCGTGTCCTCTGACCTGTGTGTTTTGTCCTGTGGTTGGTAGGATGGCACCAGAGGTGATCCTTGCTATGGACGAAGGGCAGTATGACGGAAAGGTGGATGTCTGGTCCCTTGGGATCACGTGTATTGAGTTAGGTGAGTAAATACTTTGCAGCTGATGTGAATAACGAACCCTCCCCAGTAATTGTTGGGAGGTTCTAGAAAACAAAAAATGAAAGATTCTTATTCCTTAAAGTTTATTCTTTGAAAAGGCTTACTTGGAAAGCAGTGACAGTTGAGTTAAACTCAACTGAGTTAAAGTGGCAAATCAAGAGCAAGGCACTAATAATGCTGCTGTACTTCTGTCTTCATCTGGTGTGCAAGTTCAAGACAGACTCCATTTTGCAGGCCTATTTTGCAGATACTGAGCCCCTTTTATTGGCTCTTCTGAACTGTCTTTTAGTTTCCAAACCAATGCTTATCCTAGGGGTTGCCAGGCTTTATTTACTAAGAATTTAGATTTTGGTGCCTGTGGAGACAGGGCTCCTTATATGACAAGTACTTTTATTCCTTGGGGACTTTGTAGAACTAAACACTTTGTGTCTATGTAACTGTTCAAATGTGATGCTTTAATCTGGCATGGTTATCTTTGGCCATGTTCTGAGCATATCCTCAGAGACATGGCCAGTCTGAGGAACTGTTGTGATCTGTGCCTGGCAAACACCTACTCAATTTCCCCGAGCTCATTCAGTGTGTTAGGAAAAGGTTCAAGTTGAAAATGCCAGCTGTTTTCACAGGTAATACCCAACTTGTGAACTCAAAACAGTGTCAGAATTGTGAAAGTAATGTTCTGCGTCCATGTTGCTGCATCTTTATCAAAAGTTTCTGTACATAAATATTCTAAATACTTAAATTTACTGACTGATTAAATGCTGCTTTTGGAAGATGTGTAATGGCCACAATCAGGTCTTTCATATGAGGAGTTGTAGTGCACCTCACCTCAATGTGTGGCCAAGCATGAACAAAACTGCAGAAATGCTTCATGAAATTGAGTGAGACATAAGCAAGTCTCCAGTATTTCTGCTGGGGTCCAAGAAACATCTTACCTCTTCATACTTTATATGACTTGTCCCCTGCTGTTCTGCCATAGAACAAAGTGCTGCTATTTTTGTTTGCTCCCAGAGAAGAGGCAAATATGGTTTGCAGTCTGAATTTTTACAAGCTGCTCTACAGTTCTGGGCTAGCCAAAAGTAAGCAGTGTTTAAGGAGAAGAAAATGCAGTGGTTTGTGCATGCGTGCTGCATGTCAAAGACAAATGATTGCTCCGGTATGACCTGACATTAACTTAAAATAAATAAATAATGATTCTTAAAAAATCCTGGCATCGCTGTCTGATTGGCACAGCTCACGTGGCAGTGAAAACTGTCATTGCTCAATTTCAGTGTAAAATCTGCTGCACTGTTTGGGGGCTGTCAGGCAGGTGTCCTCTCGAAAGTGCAAGGACTAGGAAGAGCTTTGATAAAGAGGAGTTAAAAGCACACCTGGCAAACGAGTTTGGCAACCTGTCCAACTTCCACAGGTGACTGCTGAGTGTAAATGAAATGGGCAGCCACTTTTCCTTAGGTATGGATGCCACGCTGTATGCCTGAACTCTGTTTTAGTCAGCTGCTGCTGATTTTTTACCATGGAGGATTAGGTGGGTAAAGTTGCAGTTAAGGTAAAATGTACTGGAAACTTTTCCTTATAATTTACAACCTGTTCTTTGTATTTCTTCATCCACTCTTCGGGTGAATAACAGCTTTCCTTGAGTGGTTGTCCTGGAATAACCCAGAAGATTACAATAATTGGCTTAAATGTGATGACAACAGTAATGAGCTATTGATTTAGCAGTGATACCTTGCTCATGCTTCATATCTGTCTCCTTTTCTTTCCAGACTGCCTTATCACACCATTCTCTTTTCTTTCTAGCTGAAAGGAAGCCTCCACTTTTCAACATGAATGCAATGAGTGCCTTATATCACATAGCCCAGAATGATTCCCCTACATTACAGTCAAATGAATGGTAAGAGAGCTTATTACCAGCTTTTGTGCTTTGTTTCCCCAAAAACGCTCTCCGATGCTCTCTGCATGGCTAAAATCTGACAAGAAAAGTGTTTGTTGCAGTGGAGTGATTTGACTGTATTCTTGAATAATGCTCCTGTGTAGGCAGGCTCCGTTTTGACCTTCTGTCACTTTGGCTCTGCTACAATCTAAATGTGTGGAGGTGATAATTATGGGGCTGTAGATGCCGCAGGAATTAAAATATTCTTGGATACATTAAGCCAGCCTTAGCTCGGCATCAGCAAGGTTTCCAGCTGCAAAAGATCTCTGACAGAATTGTTAGCATTATGCTACAGCTGAAATGTGAAGGGAAGGGAGAGGAGAGGCTACAGAGGTAATTAGATTTATTTTTTTTTTCAGTGAGGGACTTCAAAAGTCATCAGAGCTCTGTGGCCAGTAAATACTCCCCATGCTACGAGCTCTTGTTCCAGAATCTAAGCTTTGATACAAGAATATTTTGTTACTCTTAGGAAGCAAAGGCATTACTCCATGTCCTGCTCTTTTTACTTAAGAGTGGAACGTAGCCATCAAGTGATGCTTAGCAGAGTCTGCAGATGGATTGAAACAATAGCTCCTGGAGAGGTGGGAAATGCCCCCATTAGGCATTTAAGTAGCATAATTATTTAATTGCTAATCATTTTATCAAAACCACTCCACATCAATTTCCTTATTTCATCATCTTTCTTTTGTCCATTTTTCAAGATTCAAAGAAATTGCTCTCATCTCCACACCTATACTGAGACCATTCTGTGCAGAATTTGCAATGCAGAGTAGAAGCAGCTTGGGAATACAGTACAAGAATCAGTATTCTTGATTGCAGGCAGTTTGTTTGTAGTCACCTGTTTGCTGTCTGTGACTTTGAGAACACAAGGTGCCTTTTGTGCTGCTTTTGAGTTTGGTGAGCATCTAGAAGATGAGTTTAATTCTTTTGGGTTGCAATACAAGCTCACGTGAAGCCTAAAGTTTCTTTGAACCTAACCGTGCACCAAGATGCTTTCCTGAGTCAGTGTTGCAAATGGTGGGAAGCATCTAGAGAGTTATTTCATCAGCTAACTTAGCAAGCACATTTCTGGAGTTGCTGTGAATCTCATTGTCATCTAATTCTAAGTAGCTGAAGTAAAATTGAAAACACTGGCTGGTACACAGAGTTCTTGTTCGGCTTTCATTTTGTGGCTGGGGATAACTGCCATGTCTGTATCCAGAGTCTTTAACTGCTGAAAGAACTGGTGGGATCAGCTTACTCAGAATTTAGAAAAGTCCAGTTAACTGTTATGCGCTAGTGCTTGAGAACAAACTAGTCAGGGTTTTTATTTTTCTCTTTGCTAGTAAGTTTGTGTATACTTCAGAACCTAACCTTATTTTTAATTTAAGACTTTTTTATTATCATTATTTACAGGTCAGACTCCTTTAGGGGATTTGTTGATTACTGCTTACAGAAAATACCTCAGGAAAGGCCATCATCAACAGATCTATTACGGGTAAATTTTCAAATCTCTTTAAGAAATTTGGGAAAAATGTATCTGCCTACCCCAAAATAATTCTAGTGGTGGTGGATGAGTATTTTCCCTTTTCCAAAACACTGTTGCTTTTTCTCTTGGTTATATCGGTAGTTTTGGGGGGTCTTTTTTTAAAGTACTGTTGAAATTTTAAAGGGACTACTAACTGCATGTGTTACTGGCCACCACAGTACTTCCTACCATGATCTGAATTTGGAATTATTATTATCATTTTTTTCTGTTGGATTCCTGTATGTCTCTAAGGTTGGGAATTGGTTGCCTTTTCTCTGCATGCACCTTTCTAAGATATCCCATCAAACATCTTCTAAGGCTGCTAAGGCAGAAGCGTCACACTCTTTGCTTCCTGAAGAACTCTGTGGCCTTAAGGCTCAAGTTTGAAAGCGTGGTGGCCTTGCTAGAAGTGCTGGAGTATTTTAGGTTACAGGTAAAATCAGGAAATGGTTACAATTCCCTTTATAACGTGATGCTCAAGAGTCAAACTGCTGGAGAAAAGTAGAGGCAGGCTGTGTAGTAAAATGCTTACACTGTTGAGTGAGGAGTTTCTTGAGGAAGCAGCCCAGCACCCTGCTCCCTGTACACCCTCGAGTTCCTTTTGTGCTCGAGAACTTGCAAGCCCCATGAGCCAATGGAGACGGTGACAGGTCCTTCAGCTGAAGGAGGGGGCTGCCAGCAGGGGGGTAGAAGGATGTCATCTCGATATATTTAATTAGTTTTAATTTTCTTCCTTCAAGATAAAGCCATACGTCCCTTACCTGAAAGCATTATCAGACAGACAGGTCCAGAGCTGGATCAGTTAAATCTGGGCTGCAGATGTGAATACCAAGCAGTAATTTTCCATGTAGGCAAGCCTTAGGAGTGTGCTTCTGAGCTCTTTGCAGAAGGAAGGAACTTCCACCAGCCTCTCTACTACACCACGGTGTCAGTAGGATGCCCGGAGTTGTGACCATGCTGCACTCTGTGGCCTCTGAAAGAGCAGAAATGAGGGAAGAAACTAAAAATGACCTTTTGGGGGCATTTACACGATTTTGTGTAAAGTACTGTTACTGTTAACTTCCTGAGGCACCTTCATTTTTCTCTTTATCTTCAGTAGAGAAAAATGTTATTTTTTCTTTTGTTCAACAGGCAATATTTGCTGCCAAGCTTATATGCAATTTTGGTGAAGATTTAAGGCTTGTATTTTGCTACAGACCTTCTCTGTGGAAGCGATAAAAAAAAATCTGAAAAGCCATTTTAATTGCTACTCAAACTCAAGACTTAACCAGTCTTCATAAGATGCACAGGCAATAGCAAATCTTTTGCAGAGCTGGAAGTACTTTGAGAATTATACTCCACATGATGAGAGGATTAGGCTCTTAATGAAGTTTTACAGATAGTGGCCGATTAGTTAAAGAAATAGGCGTATTAGGGATGGAAAGAGCCTGAGTGACCTGGGTTATGTCCTGGCCAGGCCGGGATTGCTGTGGGTTGCTCTGAGCTGTCCTGTTTCGTCCCTTTTCAGCACGATGCACATGGAGTTCAGGAAGGTGATCACAAACATTTTTTTTCTAGTAACGTCAGCATGATTAACTCTGATCTGTTCATACCTTTCAAATCCGTTCACAATCACAGGATGGTTTGGGTTGGAAAGAACCTAAAAGACCATTCATTCCACCCCCCTGCCATGTCAGGGACACCTCCTACCAGACCAGGTTGCTCAAAGCCCCATCCAGCCTGGCCTTGGGCACCTCCAGGGATGGGGATCTTTCTGCCTGCTCTCAGTTCAGCTCTTTCCTTTTTGCTCTAGTTTTGTAAATCATTCCTTTGTGCCTGTCTGATCCTGGGTTTGGGTTAACTTCTGTCCAGAGTTCAGCTGGCTGGACAAGCATTTTTGGCTATGTGCACGTCTCTCTGTTACTCCAGGGTGGTTACATAGGCTGTGCTTGGCACTGCTACAGCAGTGGGGTTTGGGATGCTTTATTCTTCTGGCTGCTGTCTTGTTCAGAGGTCTTGACAAATGTACTGGGTAGTGCCACCTGTAGATTATTAGTTAGCAAGCAAACTCTGCATCTATTTTTTGTGGATTTCCAGCCATTACATTTTTCAGCTTCTCTAGTCAAGCAGTGTTGTATTTCTATCTGTTTCTGATCCCATTTTCCAGTCTTTTTTTTTTTTGTCCTAGATGGACTTTGAGTAATTGCTCTTGATTAATTTATGTCTTCTAATGTTTGCTCTTTTTCTATATCAGTGCATCATGCTTAGAAGTTAAAAGTAGCACTAACAGAATAGGTCTGGGTTAACTTATCAACTACCAAAAAGTTGTTTATGTTCCTGTAGTAGTCTCCATACCAAACCCAATTAATTAGAGCTAGTTTTGGAAATAACTATCATTTTGGAAAGTGCCTCGTGCAGGTTCATAATAACGATGAGCGTGTAGGAGGGGGACCCGTGCTGGGACTGATGTGTCCTGAGTTTGACAGAGCCTTGTCAGCGAACCCTAAATCAGTTCCATTTTCTCAAGTCATCAGCATTCAGTTTACCTGAGAAGTACAGGAACTGTTTATAATTCCCAGGGCTTTGTTGCTGGAAAATTCAAGAGCAGCCTTTCTTTACAAAGTAGGGATGTGTGCAATCCTGTCCAGCCCCTTCTCCATCAGGCTTTTTTTAATTTTTATTTTTCATTTTTAAGTATCTCCTTTCTATAAAATTGATTAGTGGCCCTGCTATTCCTCTGGTTGCCGTACATAGCTGCTGGTGAGAATTGCATGGCATGCTGCTGTTTCACACCAGGTAAACAGGACTCGGTTTTTCCTTAAATATTTGAGCAGAGGAATTGTTAGCTCCGTAGGGTGTTTTGCTTAATTTCCACAGTAGGTTAGATTGCTGCTCTGTGTCTACCTGCCAGCCTTTTCATGCTGATTTTTGTTCTAAGGCTACCATTCAGCCTTTGTTTTATGGCTTCTCTTGTTGCTTTTTCAGCTCAGTAAAATGCGTTCTCATGGATGTTTCTGAATCTCTTGGTTCTTGAAGTGAGAAATCGAAATCATGCACTCTTTACTGAATAGCTGGCTTTGCACTCGCTTCTGTCTTTGCTTTAAGCCTGGACCATATAGAATATTTAACCCTCATGCCTTCACTTTCCAGGTAAAGGCTGACAAACGAGCTTGTTTTTACTTTCTCTTCAGCGCCCGGTATATTTTTCCTGTGATCCATTTGTGCTGTGGCACGTAACCAGCGTTTTGTTCTCCGGTTCTGCTTGCAGCACCCCGACAATCCTTTGACCAGCTAATAGGTTTATGTTGTGGGTTTCAGAATGATTCATTCATGTGGATTGGCAGTCTTTCTGCTCTCTAGGAATAGTGTAAGTTCATTGAAGGATATGATTTCAGGAGTACCTTAGGTTGGAGTCTGCACAAACAATTGGAGCTGAGATGTCATTCTTAAATTATGTATATTCAGTCTTTTTGTTTGGTTTTCGACTTTCAGAGCAGTACCCCAGATGTTCCCTCCCGCAGGAAACATCTCCTCCCTAAAGCTTGTCAGATTATAAGATTCAAGATCTTTTTTCTCTTAGGGATTTTTTTACTTGCATGTAGTAAACAGGGATAGAGAGAAATTTTTGTGGCCGCATTTTCTTAAAGGGAACTGAATTTTAGGGGGTGTTTGAGAATGTGTTCAATTCCAGTTTACTATCCTGGATGAAAAAAAAACCAAACCTATCTCAGTAATATTTTCACTTTCAAAATTAAATTGCAAAATTTTATTTAAACGCTGTCTTACTTTTCTCAGCTTGTTTGATATTCTCAGGAGACTTGGTTCTGTTGGTTACTCTTTTAGGCAACTTGCTGCTTGCCTTTAGGTTAACCACTTCTTTTTGAGTCTGTTTTTTCTTACAATTTGAAGAAAGTATACAAACAAAGTCCTATCAGCCATCATTTCTTACCAATTTTTGCAGTAGCTAGCAGAGCAGTGACTACAACTGAACTATATGTAGTTCAGTTATTTCATGCAGATAAACATTTAGAATTGTGTTCTCATTATACAAGTCTTTTTTGTTTTTATGCATCTGCCTTATAGTTGCCATGTGGTCCCATTCTAATATTTGAGGAGCTTAAATATGAAGCACATAGCTTGTCACTTTATGAAAGGAGTATTTACAGTGGTAAAGAATATACATAAACAAGTACACACTGGGTAGATAGGATGGAGTTAAGTTCAGGATCATTGTTCCAAATGCATTACTGCTTTCTAAAAATTACCTATTATCTATGATGAGATATAAATGGTTACCTTTTTTTCTAATCGTAAATAAGCTGCAGGTTGTTTGCCACTGTTTACAGGGAAATAAATGGTGGGGATCTGAAAGGAGAAGAAATGAATCATTTTGCTTCTGTGTGAAATAACATGTGGTATTTTTAGGTATAATTCTAAAGTAAACGCCATCACTGCTAGCAAAGAAATGGATACCGAAGTGAGTAGCTTTCTCCTTTAACAAAACTGAAATGCACAATAGTTTGAATTCACTTAAAAACAAGAAATAAGCTGCAGCATGATTCTTTCTATGCTTATTTAGAAATCCTTAAATGATGATCTGGTCAACTTTCCTGTGCACAAGACTTGTGTTTTGAGAAGGGCTGGGTCAGTTGTGTCTGTTAGTGCAGCTACAGGTGGCTGTATCAGTGCTTGAGTTTGAAGGGTGCCACCAGATCCAGGGAAGAGATGCATTTCCCTGAGTTCATGAACTGAGGCCAGGCAGGCAGATGTGGTCCTCCTGAGACCTTTGCAGCTGGGTCCAGCCGTTGTGCTCACTAACAAAAGGCCATCCTGCCGTTTGCAGTGCGGGGTAGAAAACTTTATTTTCCTATTCCTATCTTTCATTATTCACATATCTAGAAATGCACACACGATGTTTGTGCTTCAGAGCTATCTCCTTTGGTGTATATTAAGCAGTGTACCCAAACGCAGTGATCCCATACAGAAAATTGGCAAGTGTATGCTCAGACTGTTCACATACTCAGAGGTTGAATCAGAAAGCTGCAGGGCTTTCAGACTCTGTCACCGGTTGTACAGCGCAGGAGGATGTGGCTGATAAGTCAGAGCAGAGCATTTCATCACGTACTTAAGTTCCCTTGAACAACTTACTGTTAAGTCTGCACTTAAAACCTGTGCTTGTACATCTTTAGGGGTTGGTAAGAACTGGATTATTTTTTTCTTAAACTCTTCAATAATAAACAAGCCTTGCAGTCGTCTCACTGGTTCAGAGTTGGAATAGGTCAGATGCAGGGTAAATCTTTGCATGAAGCTTAGGCAGGTAATCTTCCATAATCAGGATTGATTAATCTTCATCCTTTATGCATTTTGTTCATTTTTAAGTCCTGTGCATTTGCAGGGTTTAAAGTGGCAGTGTCTTGTTCCTTGTACACGTAATGATTGGGAAGGAACATATCAGCTCTGATGCTTGGAGAGCCCAGAAAACCTGACCTCGGTCCAAAAAGTGAATCAGGGAGTCGGGGTAGAGAGCTTTCAAAGGACCTCTCTGCCCACCAGCCTGCTTCTGCCACTGATGTGTACGTGCACATGAGTTTCAAGTCACAGAGTGATTTTTGCTCCTTTCTCTGTGCTCCATGTTTGATTGTGTTCTGTGCTGAAGCAGTTCCTCTGACTTCCCAACAAAGTGCTTTGCAGCCTACACTTCAAAACTCAAAGGGCATAGCACGACCCGCTTGGTTGTTTGATACAGTGATGAGTACGGTACGGGTAATCAGTGCTGAGTCTTTCATAACAAGTATTACTAACTGCTGAACGTGAACTGGTGTCTCATGCCCCTCTTGCGAGGAGAAGTCCCTGTGCCCATTTTCACATCAAACATACTAGTGTCATGTCTGAGACCGTGTGTTTTGTTTCCTTGATTATAGCACGATTTTGTTCGCCGAGACCGACCACCAAGGGTACTAATAGACCTCATACAGAGGACAAAAGATGCAGTACGTGAACTGGATAACCTTCAGTACCGGAAAATGAAGAAAATCCTTTTCCAAGAGACACGGAATGGCCCACTGACCGAGTCTCAAGAGGATGAGGAGGTACTTTTATTTTGTTAACCCATTTGTACTGTTCTAAATCATCTTAGGGCAAGTGAGATGTTCCTGTCCTTAAGCGGCAGAACAAACACAGCCGGGTATGGATGCAGTCCGTGTTGTTGGAATACCATCTGAACCAGCAGAGACAGGATAGCATAATGAGCATTAGCAGCCATTACTCAGTGTTAGATGTGCACTTATTGGCAACTTTAACACTTTTTTTTCAAATGGTTGCCTTCCTTCTGAAAGCTTTGGGGAAGAAACTCATTTGAAGGGAGATTCTCTATGATGAAAAATACCTCAGATCCTGTATGAAGGAGGGCCTACTGATGGTCCAAGGTTCCCGGTCTTATAAGCACAACCTAGACCGATTGATAAATGCTAATAATTTTTAAAAAATTAACATAGGCCCATTGCTTTATCGTATAGTTACTGTGAGCTGAAAAGCAAATCACCAAATTAGTAAGACTTGTTTTTTTAAATTTTTAATCTTTTTTGCTTTTATATTAAAGACATAAAACTCAGCTGCAATTTAAATCTTGTAATAAACAACCCACTTAATCAGGGTATGATAATTGACACTAACTGTGGCTCAGAGAAGAAAAACAGTCATTTTTCAATTGATGAGATTAGATGGAAATTTATGTCGTTTGGTGCGGGCACATCAGATAAATAAATCCATGCCTGGTTCTCAACTATCAAAAAATCACAAACAGATTGATGTTTTTATTCCTTTTTGCTGCACTACAGCAAGATCACGTGCAGCAAGATGCCCAAGTTTAGTGTATGTTTGGGGACTTGGCTTTGAGGCTTGTGTATGTCAGATATTCTTTTAAGGCTAGGCTAGAGTGTTGGTTTAAGAGGTGGGCGAGTTTGGGTGTCAGGAGAGCACGCAGGAAGAAGAGACCAGTGCTTAATACTGCCCTTCACTGTGGGGATGATGCACAAAAGCAGCAGGAACAGCAACTGCTTGGTTAAAGCTACAAAGCGCTGCTGTTCTGACCCTCCAGCTAGGCAACTTTAAATTTTTATGTTTTTTATCTGGGGGAGGGGGAGCTGGGGCATCAGATTTTTGCACTGAGAACTTCAAGTTATGTCCACCTGTATGTGACAAACTGTTGAGAGTGACAGAGCAGGAAGCACGAGGAAATGAGCTTCCCACTCGACAACTCAGCAGATCCAAGCTCAACAGCCAAGGTGTGGTAGCAGTTGACTCTGAGATGAATCTTCCTCTGTTCTTCCTTTCCCCACCCCTAAAAAGGGGGAAAAAGTGTGTGTCCAGAAATTAACACTAATAAAGCTCACACTCTGCATGTGCACAGCATGCCCTGCACTGGGTTTTACCCCGAGCTTGCGTACCACAAAAAGAGGTTGTATTGCTCGTGTGTACATTGCTTACTTGATGGTGAAAGTTAAACACAGCACTCGCTTCAGTTACTAATGGTTAACAGAAGCTGTAAATGCCACAAGCCAGTTTCTCTTTCTACCTTAGTGTAAGGGACATTACAGATCCTTATTTTTAACACTAAAAATACTACTAATGGCTTCCTCAGAGCTCTCGAAAGGAACTAAAGATCATTTGGAAAGTATTTAAGCCAGGAAGTCAACACTGAGGTTGCATGTGCAATCTCTTCTCTGCCCTTTTGTGCATATGTATGTATTACTTACAGTCACATTCTCATCTCAGATGCCTGATTATGTTATTTCTTCTGCAATTTTATATAAGCATCCTGGAAATGTTTTCATTCTCCTGTGTATATGGTCTATGTAAAACAGTATTCTTTTGTATTTTGGAATTTAAGTGCTTTTACACAGGCTCTGAATGATCAGCTAATTGCTTAAAAATAATCAGACAATCAAATACATATCTGTCAAGTCTGTCAAGTTTATCTTTCTTTCAGTTTCCAACCAAATGAGTATCCTGTTAATTGATTTGCAATGTAATTCTCCCCAAGCTCACTTCGGAGGCCAGGAGGAACTGGGTGCAGTAGGAAGCCATTCATTGTGATGAGCTGAGGCTATTTCAGAGCAGGAGCTGAAGGCTGTTCAGAGCTCTCAGTCCTCACTGAACTCACTGCAAACATCTTCAGTCCCGTTAGTTTATTACTGGGGACTCGGTACATTCTCAAGTCAGTCCAGATTAAGCTCATACTCAGGGATTACTGAGCTGGTATGAGTATACAAGCAAAAGAAAAAAAAAAGATACTAACTTCTGATATTTGTCTGTAGAAGAAAAACATGTCCTATGTGAGGAACAATTACTTAGGTATGTCTAAGCAGATTACAATAACTTTAATCGCTGTAGTAATGCAGGCTCCTCTGAGTCAGCTGTTCAGAGGTGAATGAAGATTACATAAGAATTTATCGTGGCTGAAAACACAAAGATAGTATGTTGGTTTTAGCTTTGAAGAATGTCACCGCTGACTGCTTGGGGCACGGAGGTTAAAACCTCTGCACCCGTGATGTACCTGAGATAGCTACCGAGTCATGAACCAATGGGCTCATCTTCTGACTCACAAAATGTGTTGTAGCATATACAAACTTGGAACATGGTTTTAATGCAAAGATTGTTCCTTTCCCGTTTATGAGACTCCTTTCACCACCAGTCCAGTATTCCTGGATGCCTCCTATTGAAGCCAGAGCCATGCCCAGACTCACTGCTACGTGCAGAAAAACCGTCCTGATGTCTGATTTATGAGGATTGCAGGGGAGGAGGCAAAAGCTCACTGCCCCCTGTGGAGTGCTGCATAACCCAGGCAGCCTTGAGAAACGTCGTTGGCGAAATACTGAGCAAAACCCCTTTAACTCTGCAGAGTTGCCTTTAAAGCAAACCTTGGGCACCGCAGTCACCTGTTGGGCCGGTGACCTCCTGCGGTATCTGTAACCCATGCCCCTTGTTTTATAGGACAGTGAGCATGGATCAAACCTGAGTAGGAAGATGGACAGTCTGGGCAGCAACCACTCCATCCCGAGCATGTCTGTGAGCACAGGCAGTCAGAGCAGCAGTGTGAGCAGCATGCAGGAGGTCCTGGATGAGAGCAGCCCTGAACTGGTCATGATGCATAGTGACGAGAGCACAATTAATTCCACTTCCTCCGTTGTTCATAAGAAGGTATGTCCTCTGGTGCTCTCCAAAGCTTCCTGCCCTCCCTGCTGTCGCTCGTGCTGCGTAGGGCCCAGCGAGCAGCGTGCTGTGGTCTTGTGCTGAGCTGTTTGCTGAGAGCAGGAGCTGGTGATGGGCTTGCCAGAGTCAAGTTCTATGTTTTTTGATTTTAATGGCTGAGCTGTGTTCACATAATCTCTGAAAATACAGAGATGGCTAAGGAAGGGTAGCGCTGTCCGTGTCTAGGCAGGGTCCACGCAGACTTACTGCATGCCTCCTCGCCTGCCCTGCATGTGCTCTCCTTCACCTCTGCTCATATCTTCAGTCTTTGTTTCCTTGTGAATGAGTGTGCTGTACTGTGTAGCACGGTGACAAGCGGTCACAGCAAAGCTAACTGTTTACCAGTCACAGTGTATGATTAAAATCTGCTTGCACTTGGATTTCCCTCATGAGAAGTGGAAGTGTGCAGAACTTTGGACCCTTCCCACGAGGTACGTTTCCAGTTAAATACTACTCACTGCTTCTCTGCTCTTTCGCTGCATGCTGTGATCTGTTGCCTTTTTGTTTTCTTGGTGTTAGATAGCAGACTGAAATTGTCTACCTCTAAGTCAGCATCTCATCTGTGGGATTGTCTGAGTGAAATAGTTTTGGCTTGGCCCTAGCAGTGTCATTTACTAGTGGGCAGTAAAGCGTAGGCTTTGTGTGATTGCATTTGCAAAGAGCTTCAATGTGTACGTGTGCTTTTTGCCAGAAGAACTAAAACATTACAGCAGCAATAAAAGTATGAGTTTCACATTTGTGGGGTTGTGACAAAGCCTGGTTTTAACTAACTAAATATTTGTAAGCATTTTTTTCTCCTGAAAGGCACTATTTATGTAACTGAATATTGAAGTGTTTATAAAAGGGACCTCTCAAGTAATTTTGTCTCCAACAAAAGATTCTTACATATTTAAAGATATGGGAAGATAAGATGCATATAGTTCAGTGGATTACATTTTTTTCAAATGTTTTCAATAGCACCTTTAGGGAGAGACCTTTTTGGAAAAAAAATAGGTACAAAAGGCCAGTCCAAGGAACCATCGGAACGAAGAGCGGCGTGATTGATCTTATGTTCTGGGTGATGATAGTTGGAGCTTGTTTCTCATGCTGTGTAGGTTTCAAGAATGTGTATTTTGATTTCACATTTCCAGGTAGTTATATTTATGTATGCATTAAAATAGAAGTCAGAGAGATTGATTTACACAATAGTACATTATAATATTACTGATGGATCGGTGTCATTACAGTTGATGAAGACAAAATGTGAGCCACACCTGCCAGACCTAAATTGCATTTGTGAAAGAAGTAGAGTTCCTGCTTGCTTTAAGAATACTATTTCACTTTGTACTGATTGTATGGCATTTGAGAAGTACAAATACAGGAAGACTTCTGAGGTTATGAATTCAATCCTCTTAGCATTGTAATAACTGCTATGTTCTGAAAGATGAAGACATTCAGCTGAGAACAATGCTCAGTTCAGTTAGGCTCATTTTAAAAACTCCCCTACTCACGGTTTATGTATGGTGCCGTATTTAAGTTACGGACAGAAATAAGTGTTAGCTGCCTCTGCTTACGGGTACCTGTGGGCAGGGAGCATATACTCACATAATCCTGTGGTTGCACACTATACATGGGACAACACTTGTACTGTGAAAAAGCATAATTATGACACCACGTGAATGTTTTTATTATTTGTTTGGAAGAACAGGAGACGTTGCACGGCTTTAAGGGAAGTAATATAAAAGAACTCAGAGGTCACTAAAAGCAGATGTTTTAAAGTAATTTTGGAAGTACAAGAGCCAGATCTGCACTGATAACTCTTGCACATTACATTCTGCTGTATGTATGCATTTATAACATGCAGAGCAGGACATATACTACTCTGAAAATATAGTTTAAATTTAATATATGCCTTTTTAAAATTCTCTGTTACTTTGGGAAATGCAATTTTAAACAATATATACATATAATACATTAATGTATACATTAAAAGAATCAAATTGGAACAGGACATTTCAGGGAATTTATGTACAAATACATTCATTCTATTTTCAAGTTGAAGTTCTTTATTCTGAAAAAAAAAGTTCAAGTTGTGCTTGCTTTAACTGTATTTCTGTAAACTGATTAAGTTAATCCACACAACCTGTTTTTGTACTACCAGGTGAGAAGTAGGGAGCTCGGTAATGCTCTGGAGGAGCCTAATCACAAACAAAATTAAAAGAACCTGGGGGTTCAAGTGTAAATTTATCTGTTGTTTTGCATTTCATCAGCCTTTAAAGGCTAAGAAGAAAATACAGATGAACATAATTAGCCAGCTGTCTGCACTATGTGGACACGGGGTCATCCACTAGATTGTTTTGACACAGGTCAAATCAGAGTGTTGTGTAAAATTATGGTATTCCACAAATGTGTTAATTAACAACCTCCAGATGTGTCAGACTGTGCAAATGACCAGGATGGGTAAATTGCCTGAACTCTTCACATTTTTTAAGACTCAGAGCTCCAAGTGTCAGAGACCTTTTGATTTCTTTGCACTACGGCCCCAGAGTTTTGTAAAATTTAGGATGAACAAGTCTGTGGGGATGTTCAAAACACGCTTCCCAACCTCCGGTGCTTCAGACCACTCCCTGGTGTGAAGAGCCAGCCCAAGTGGCTTCCAGGAATGCTGTTCTGCCATCTGAAATGAGTACGGCAAGCGGTAGGACTCAGAATGCTCTGGTGTGGATTACTTTATTTCCATAGGACTTTATAGTAGTAAGGGGGAAAAAATAAGTCACATTTAGTCTAAGCAACAAGCCAGTAAGGGATTGTTTTGTTCAGCTCTGCTGTACAGACTTGTTGCTGGTCCTTACCTCTTAAAGGTGAAACTTTGACAACAAAAATGTTGCCGGGGGAATCCTCTGATTAAAATCTAGTCTATAACAAATGGCATGAAAAGAGGACATTCACAAACTCTGCCCAATGCCTGTAATAAACACGGACTTCTCTAAGACCTGTTGGAGCTTGAGTGACTTTGCAAGTCCACTGAACTGCCCTGTGCTCGCGAGTGCCTACCACTGCCACAATCAGCATACGACCTTCCTGCTGCCTCTGCCCTGCTCTTCTGTGGGAGCTCTCCTGTGTGTCAAGAGATAAGATTCATGCTTGGAAAAGGTGGTGGTTGTATGAGAAGGAGAGGATATTTGGGTGTAATGACTTCCAGGCTTGAGTTTTGGCTTGCGTGCGCAGGCAGTGATGAACCCTGTGTGCTGTCTGGAGCTGCCAAGGAGGTCATGAAGCCTTTTCTAGAAAGACTCCTGATACATCAATCTCTGCAGGTTATTGAAGTACTTAGTCCGGTGCTTTAAAACAAACGATGGCATCCTGCTTCCCTTAAATTCTTAGAAGTTGGGGATTTGCTGCAGTTCTATGCACTGCTCTGCTCTGCATGAAGGTACTTGGTGTGCACCAGCAGAGGAGCGGCACACCAGTGAATATTCCTGTCGAGGTGAAACTGGATGTTTCTGCCTCAGGCCGATCCAGTTGGTGGGTGTGCTGTTGGAGAGGCTGGTTGTGAATTGGTTGCAGAAGACAGAATCACAGAATTTCTAGGTTGGAAGAGACCTCAAGATCATCGAGTCCAACCTCTAACCTAACCCTAACAGTCCCCACTAAACCATATCCCTAAGCTCTACATCTAAACGTTTTTTAAAGACCTCCAGGGATGGTGGCTCCACCACCTCCCTGGGCAGCCTGTTCCAGTGCCTAACAACCCTTTCAGTAAAGAAGTTCTTCCTAACATCTAACCTAAAAATCCCCTGGCGCAACTTAAGCCCATTCCCCCTCGTCCTGTCACCGGGCACGTGGGAGAACAGACCAAAAACAGACGATGGGACCAGAACAGACCAAAACAGACGATGGGACTCCTTCCTCTGTTGGGTTACATCTTTGCACTTAATGTGGGATACTTCGCCAGTGCAGGAGTTTCAACACTGCTGTGTGCTGAACAAATGTTTGGTGCTGAACTATGAAATACAGATTATAGATCTGTCTGCCCAGTTTTGCTGTGATTAAAATTTGAGGCAAAATTCTCATCGATTTATCAGTAAGAAAAAAATCAACTTCCATCTACCTACCGGGTTGTTTTCTGCTTGCTCCTGTGGCTTGCTCATTCAGTTGCCTTCTGAGCAGGTATTTTATTCATGTAGGAAGTTCTGTTGCAGAAATATCTTTTTTTCCCCCTAGCATTTCATGGAACAAGCTACATCTTTCTTTATAAACAAACAAAAAATTATCAGTATAATTACTGCTATCTGGGAGGCGTCAGCTCAGAATGTCCGTAGCCTAACACGAAAACACCATTAACAACAGGCGGTGAGCATTGCTCTTAAAAATGCATGGCTGCTGCATTAGGTCGATGCTCCTGAGATGTTGGCCTGGTGCTGGGGACTGTAAAACCTGCTGTTTGATGAGGAGGATGGAAAGATGGTGTGTGGTGGGACCGAGGTGGGGCTCTGGAGAGCAGAATTTGGGTTGTCATCCATGGGCTGACCTTGGGCAAGTCATGCTGGTTTGAGCAGTGGTTTGCTTCTTGTCTGGTTTTAATATTTTACATTCATCATAGCATGGTAATGGAGAGAAGGAAGCTGATTGAAGGATTGTTTCTAGAAAAGCTTAGGAACCTTGTTTGTTCATGTGGGCTTTGTGTAGTTGGCCTGATAGGCAAGGGTGCCGCGGAGCTACAGAAGGCATGGGAGTGGTGCTCTTCCTGTGGACCCATGCATGTCATCTGAGTGATGCTGCTGAAATTTACCTGTTTAATCAGGATTTTTGGTGTGCCTATTAGAGTCTAAGACTTTTTTCAGGAAAGCCTGCAAGTCTGGGAGCACCCTGTTTGCCACGTGAGCGTGCACGGTTGGAAAATATAATAAGATCAGCCCCACTGCTGGTAATTGCCCTTCTGTAACACTGCTTCCCCCTGCTAGGGCAATGAAAAGCCCAACATTGGGATGACAAACGTAAAAAGAAACGGCAGCGTTTTATTACACTCCTTGTTTGGCAGGCTGTCCTTTCTAATCATTTGGGCACGCTGGGGCTCCCACAGGTAGCTGCGGGGGTACCGGGACAGTCTCAGCCAGGCCCAGCCCTGCAAAGGCAATAGGGGGCCCGGGGCACAAGGGCTTGAAACGAAGGATGGGAGAAGAGCAAATGATATTGAAAGTTGAATTGGCACGGGTCCAAAGCAGAAAAAGCTAAATGCTGAGGACAGCAGAGGGGAAACGAGCATCAGGAGCGCGAGCGGCACGTCAGTGTGACAGCGGTGTGGTGGTGGAAGCGGTGGTGTGCATTGGCTGGTTTCTTATCCTGGGTCTTTCTGAGCTGGCTGATGTCTGGAGTGGTGACAGGGTGGCGAAGTGCTTGTGCTCGCCCCACAGACACCCACTGCACAGGCCCACAAGTCGCTGCTGCCATAGCCAGCGCTGGGCACAAAGGTTGGCCTCTCCTGCTCCCCTTCAGTGTACACGTTCCTCACTTCCTCAGCCTTTGGTTTGTGTCCATGACGGCCACAGACCTGGTGAAACTCAGGAAGAATTGGTGGTGTTTAGCAGAAGGAGCTCAAGGAGGGCAGCCACGAAGCTGTGCCGGGAGCCCTGTGGTGGGTGCATGGCCGTCAGCTCCCGTCACGGGACATGGCAGGCACCCAGCGGTGGTCGGATCCGTCTGCAGGTGCACTGACTTCTGGAGGCCACCTCTTCAATTAGCAGATTCACAGTGTTGCTTCTGACGAGCTTGGCTGGTTGGGGTCTCAGCAGAGCTCCTGGCGAGCCCACGGTCCTCACACCCAGCCCGCGGTGCTTTGGCAGAAGCACGGCCGCTGCTCGCAGCCCCTTTGCCAGCGAGCGAGAAGGGGAAAGCTGCACGAGAAACCATTTGTGCTGAAACCCGTGAGCTGTTGCTTTAAAGGGAAAAAAAAAATCCTTTGTGGGCTGTGGAGAGAAAGTGCTAGAAGCGTGCGGGATCATGACTGGAAAGCAGGATCCCTGAGTGGCGGCAGAGGCGATCCTGCGCGGCGGCAGGGAGCGAGCCGGGACGCCGGCCCCGCCGCCAGGACAGAGGAGCCGGGCTGCCAAGGGAATGAGGCAAAATGTTGCTCTGGTGTTAAAAGGCAGCGGCGGCGGCTTTGCTAGACATGGAAGTCACGTTTTTCAAGGGATTACTCGGTTGCAGTGCTTTAAGCCAACCTTTCTGAGGAGCCCGGTCGCTCTGCATTGCTTTGTGCTTCTGAGTCTTTTTTTTTTCCGCACGTATGTAATACTGGAGGTTTAAAAAAAAAAAAAAATCTGCCAGGGATTCAGAAGGCATCCCGCTAGCGATCAGCTGACACGCCGAACCGAAGCTGCAATGTGTTGCTTATTCATTTTGTACCGTGGGAGCTGCAGGGGCTAGCAGAGAGCTAAACTATGCATTTCAAACAGCCGTGCTTGTGCAGAAAGAGGGCTGAGAGACAGGCAGCCGCCGAGGAAAGAGCACAGCTGGACTTTCTCCTTGTTTTTATCCATTTCTGCAGGATCATGTATTTATAAGGGATGAGGTGGGCCACAGGGATCGCAGGCCTGAGGTGCGGCCTACCCAGTCAGTGCAGAATCAGGCCCTCCACTACCGGAACCGAGAGCGCTTTGCCACAATCAAATCAGCGTCTTTGGTAAGCAGCCCCCACCCCTGCTCTCTCTCTGTCTCTCTCTCTCTCTCTCTGGGAAGGGGTCAAGAATTTTTTTTTCTCTCTTAATTTTTTTTAATCTGTTGGCATAGCAACTAGATATTGCACCGAATGATGTTTTAGCTGTGTGTGTGAAATGTAAGGTGTAGGATATCTGTAATATCTGGGCTTGCACACTGCATATCTTTCCAGTCTATGTGGAATAAGCCACATTTGTGGGTGAAGCTAATACCGTCTTAGATTTTTTTTTTTTCCTCTTCCACCTATCTCCTTTGTTAGGGCTGCTAATATTAACAAATGTGCTTATTTGCATGTGCATAGAGTGTGTGTTTGTGTGAAATACGGTTAAATGCTATGGAAATGCAGATGCATATGGGTTTTGAAACAATAAGATTGCTGTTTCCAGGGTGAGCTGCTGATTTTTTTATTATTTTTTATTTTTCCCATTCATTCATTCATTTATTTCAAGCAACTGTGCTGTGACTGCGCTTTGCAGGCTGATCCCCGGGCGGAATAGCGGGGTTGCAAGAGCCGAGGGCTCACGGCGGGGCTGTGGGCTTACAAAGAGGAGGGGGATGGGCTGAATCCATCCAGATTTGTACTATTGCAAATGTGATTGCTGTAAGATGCCTTTGTAGTAGCGAGAGGGGTGTGTGCCGCCAGAGTTGGCGGCCGCACCGCCTCCCCGGCACCCACGCAGCTGCGGCCGGCGGCAACCTTTGGAGGGGCCCGCTCGTGGGAGTGGGGCAAGAAACCGGGTGGATGGATGGACGAATGGATGGATGGATGGACAGACAGACATGTCACTGAAAGATTTGGGCCCCCCGGCATTGGAGGTCACATGGACAGGAGCGTTAGGAAGCACCGTGCCGCTTGCCGCTGCCATGACATCATCCTGGACCAGCCCCGAAATTACAACAGCAGCCCTCCCCTTCTTGCTCTGCCCTGGCTGAATGATTTTAAATTTTTTTTATTATTTTTTGCCTTCACCACCACCATTTCTTGATCCCCCTGCACAGATCCTCCTGATCTCTCCACATGCAAGAGGCAGCGGCGTGTGTGTGACCACAGCTAAAGGTTGCCAGCCGAGCGGAAAAGCAGCGGCAGTGCCAGCAGCCGAATATCTTCCCGTATGGTGGTTGCTGCTGCTGTTAAATCCTAAAATGACGCTGAGGCATTCAGACCTGTCAGCAGACACTGTGCAGGCTGAGATTTGGGGCAGGGCATCCGAGTTCCACCTTCTGCAAGGGTGTTTCTGTGTAACACCGCCCGACTGCTCCCGGGGGCCGAGTCCCCTGCTCCTCTTCCTCCTCTCCCCAGTTTCAGGATCCTCCTCTCCCTCATTTCAGGACTGACCTAGAAATGGGCACGTTAGAGGTCTGCTGGTCTCCTGGAGACCCTCTGCCTTGCACATTTTTTCTCTTTGTGTGTGTGCATACAGCACAGCACCGGCACTCAACAAATAAAAGTAGGATCTGGTTAAGTTGGCTGGAAGGAAGAAATGACAAATGACTTAAGTACCATCATCCAAACGTATGTAAATTGACTCCTAGATTGATGGGTGTGTGAAACGTACTCATGATCTCTTACTCCGCATGGAAAGCTGCACCTCCTGTCCTGCCCTCAGCAGCAGAGTCCATCTCTCTTCTCTTCCTCAGACGTGTCATCCCTGGGCTTCTTGGGTGGGTGAACTTATCACGTGGTGAGGCCCCCTTGGGAGCTGGTGAAAGAGGGTGGCACGAGGATAAGGACAGCGAGGTTTTCCCAGTCCTCTGAGCTCTGGGGAAGGCAGCAGATGTCCCAAGGTCGCTCTTCAGTCCCATGGCAGTCCCCTGGGAGGCTGGGACTGTGTAGGCCTTCCTTAGCCACTTGGATTTCCTGAATTGCTCCCCTTCAGTCACCAGATGATTAAAAAGATACTGGGTCAGGAAGATGCTGGGCTTTTTGGAGAACCTTTCTGCTTCTGATTTTTTTGTGGAAAATGCTGTGATAAGGCTTAGAGTTCACACCAGCGCAGCAGTACATGCGCAGCATCTTCTGGGACATGGGGAAGTCCCAACCCTTGTCTCATTGTGTTAGCCACTGGGCCTGTGGAAAAGCACACAGCGTGTCGTGTACAAACTTCGTTGTTTCCCATCACATGCGTACGTATCCCCTGCCCCAACGAGAGAGAAGTTCCCCAAAACACACCCTGGGTGTTACAGGAGGTGTTGCTGTGTCCTTAGGTTCTGAGAATACTTTAATTTCAGTTAATTTTGTGTTGATTTCAGTTAATTTTGTGATGGGCTTTCCCTTTAATAATCTTTTATCTCTGCATTTTCCAAAATGGAAATCTAGAAAATAGTCTATATTTCAACCATTTCCCCAGAACTCAAAGAATGCCAGTATACATCCTTGGGTTAGAAGCGCTGCCATGGCTGTCACACACTGCTTTCTTTGATCCCTGTGCACTCAGTTACCTCTGGGTGACTGGATGGTGTCAGTGGGTGGCACAATGCTGGTCCTGGTACGGCCAAGGGAAGCTGTCACACCTGCCCCCTTGTCTCCTGTTCCAGCATCTGGAGGGAAGATGAGGTCTGGCGTGTAGCTGATACGGGAAGAATGACCTAGACATGTCTGAAAGTTAGTGTGAAACCAGAAATTCAGACTATTCATCTGTGTTAATTTACTCTTTTAAATGTTATCTTAAAAGAAATACAAATCCTGTGTGATAGCTCCTCCACGGCTGCTGCTGACCATCACTCGATTCCTCAGTAGCTGGGCACTGCTTTTGGGCACAGACAGCTTACACAGACGAGAGCCACGTAGCCTGCATTGCAGAGCATCCTGACTTATCAGAAAATGGGAGTTCTGACACCAAATTTAATGATCTGGCTGATATTTAGGTGTCAAAACATCTGCTGTGGGACGTGCTGAATACCACCTGTGACACGAGAAGAGGGCAGCACTAGAGGAAGGACACCAAGTGCGGGGCCGGGGGGCTGCGCACCTTGCTTCCCCCGGGACAGATCCAGGGTCTGGGGCGCTCACGTCCCTGTTGTTCACCCCTACATCAGGATACTGAGGGTGAGGAAAGGCTTTCTGAAGGGCTCTGACAAGTTGGAAGTCTGGTCTCTTTCCAAAAACAAGCTCAAATAGTTTTAGCAAGTGGAGGGGGCCGCAGACAAGAGGGACACACTACACAGCTCTATGCTTCCGATGTCCCAGAGATTTTAAGTGCATTTCCCCTGCCCTGTTTTTCTGCAAAAGCATCACATGAATAATAAGGAAACCAGGCAGGCTTTCAGATTCATAGTGAAATGGGCTATCCACAAAGGCACGGGCTGTGAACATATCTTTCCAGTCTTTCAGTGATGCTTTGATATGATTTATAACAGGTTTAAAGAAAAAAAGAGGGTAAATGGGGTTAAGAAAGCTGAAGGAATGATCTTGTTTTTTGAAACAAGTGCTTACCTTTGGGCTTATTTCAAGCAACAGTTTTAATAGTCACTCTTTCCTGGACCACCACCACCTTTGGTCATTGTGTGTACCGCCTTCTCCCCCTCTTTTTTTTTTTCCTTATGGCACTCTTGTGGCAGCATGGAGCGGTGCTACGGGGAAAATACTCTGCGTATTTCTGCTGTTGTATTCAAAATCAGTATCTGAAAAGGAGATCAGGTGCCAGCCCCTTCTCCATCTTACTTTGCGGATTAGCAGTGATCCCGAAGTTAAAAGTTACAACTAGAAACCTCAGCCTTGAAGCTGAGAAAGCTGCAGGGAAAAAGAAGGCTGGAGGTTCTGCGTGTTGATGAGACCACACCTATCCCCAAATTTTCCAGTGAAAGGTGTTTTTTTTATATAAAAAAAAAAAATGTGCAGAGAGGCACTGGTTTGCATTTCTGGGTGTCTTTCACGGTCGACCCCTTAACTCTCCACTACCTCATGCATTTCCTTGACGCCTGCTTTAGCAGCTTTCAAATAAAATGATGTAGGGGGTAAAACTTCATAGCAAGATCAGGCAGCAGGGACTCTACTGAAGGCCTTGGCATTCTCTTTGTAATCCAGATACTAGCAAAAATATTACATGATCTCATCTTGGGTCCGCAAAGCCAAATGTCTGGGTACATGTGAGCACTCTTCTTTGTATGTGCCCTTTAAAATGACATCGGGACACTGTGACACCAAAACCTGGTACGTTTACATGGTGGCTCTTCCCCTGCACCCTCTTCTGCTGAAGCAATGACACTTTTTTCCAGATGCTTGTGCTCTTCGGCAGCTCATCTGGCTGCTGCCAAACAGATCTTTGCCCTAAAATACCGACTTGTTCTTTCTTATCTCAAGGAGGTTCTCTCATTGTGAGAGGCTGCTGGCGTCTTGCTCAGTCCTCTGCCGCCACCCAGCAGAGAGGACTTGGTATTTTGGTTAGTTATCAAGAGGTGAGAATAACCCTCGCTTAGGAGAACATTCAGTGTCTTGGTAGAGCAACATATATATTCTAAATAAATAAATAAAATAAAAGGAACTCCAAGAACTGCCAGTTCGGAGAAGTTGTGAGCCCAGCTTCCTTACGTCAAGCCAAAATCTTGGAGAGTGAAAAAGAGGAAGTTTGGATTTTGTGACAAGTGAACTGCCTGTAGGTTGGGAAAGGCAGCTGCCTGTCTCAGCGCTGTGTATGCCAGAGATGCAGAGGGATAAGAAACTGAGAAAATGTCGTGCCTTAATAAAGGCTGTTCTCTTCTATACCGAGTATTGGTTCTGCTGATGCCTGATTCAACATGCTTCAAGTAGAGCTCCAGGAAACCAGAGTTTTCTCCTTAAGGATCCTGACATTTTCTGGTTAGGTGGAGAAGAACTTTTGCAGTGAGCAATTCAGTTTTAATCTTTTCCCATCATAATCTGTGGGATTACTTCTGCAAAATGCTTCTTAAAGTTCAAAGTGCCTTTGTCTAAGAACGCTGGAAAGGTGATTACTGAAACTTGCCCAGATTTTGTTTTTCAGACGGTCGCTGAGGCTGTGCACCCAGTACAGGCTTCATCTTTGAAGCCATAATCATCCAGGCATTGACATGTTTAGTCTGAAGTACTGCTCTGCTTCCGAGCTGGTCACATCCAGCAGCTAATTCCAATTTCTTTCAACTTCATCCATGCTCTGAGATCACCGTTCGTGGACCTCATCTTCGAGGCCGGAGTTCTGAAGAGTGTTGGTCTCAATTAGAGATTATGCTGATAAATCAACTCTTTAGCATGAGCATGCTGAATGCAGATACCAAGTCCATAAAACATCCATAAAGTACTGCTCTTCTCCCTGGTCTTCGGGAGTGAAATGCTGCTTCTGTTTTTTAGAGATTAGGGCAAAGGGAAGACTGGCAAGGTTGGCAGTGGATTTTTAGACCTGTGTTTCTTATGTTCTTGCTCTTTGCCTTGTTTTGCCAACTTCTTGGTGCTGAGCATGCCCCACAGAACACTGCTCCTTGCACTCTGCTCCTTGCAACCAGGCAGGGCCTGAAACACGGCCCATTCAGTCAGATCCCGTGCTGCTTCCTGGTGTTACCAGATCTCCCCAGTGTTTCCCAAGATACAGCAAAATGCCCCACTGCTGGCTTTGTGTTGCGGCAGTCATTCCTACACTCCCACGTGTTCTGATGCCTGGCTGAGGTGGGTTTCGGTACCCAGCCTCAAGCATATGAAGGAAGGCTTCCACGTTACACCAGTGGCTGAGGTGTAAGCATGTATTCCATCCAGATGATTTCAAAATAACATCCCAAAATTCCTCATGCAAGGAGGACGTGATTTGTGCATCATCCCATCCTAAACTCGAACTTCCCTTAAGGATCTCCAAAACGTGACCTCAGAATGGCAGCAGTGCTGGAGCAGGTGCCAGTTCTTCCTCCTGGCTGCCTCTGGAGAAATTCATCAGCGAGGCTGGGCTCTTGCAGGCTGCAGGAAGGGCTGCTGGTTCGTCAAGCTTCCGTAATCCCCTGCAAAGGGCTCAGCTCTGCTGTTTAGTGTTAGTGTGAACAGAGATGTCCCCTCTTCTGGAATCAGACTGCAGCCCTACATGTGTGCCAAAGGCCTCCCAGCTTTTAGCTCCCAGGGCTATCACATAAAGATCTGCTGATCTTCTATAGTTGAAGTTCTTGGGGCTGTATTCTTAATTAAAAATAATAATAATAACAAAAGCAAATCAGTCTTGGACGCTTTTCATCTTTTGAAATGGAAGCATTACCGTTCAAGTTTTCTTCTGAAAAATTTTGGCACAACTTACTGCGTGTTGTTTCCTCCTTTCACATGGCTGTACTTAGGCATGGAAATGAGGTGGAACCTGTGAGTTTGTTTCAGCTGAGCGGGGTTTAAAATCTGCTTAGACCATCTGATCAGTCTCGTTAAGAGCACACAGTTCCAGAACAGCGTTCCCTTGTTAGAAAACTTTCAGTTCTGGTAGGGAATGAGCTCAGTCTGCTCTCTTCTTGCATTTTAAGAAGAAATTTTGAAGGAGGTGCAGGAAATAGGTATTGAGTGACAGAACTGGAACGGTGGTGACTTGGGGCTTCCAGGAGCGGGGAGTTTCTCAAAGTGGGTGCCTTGTAAGCCCACGTAACCTTCAGGATTTGAGCCCTGTGTCTGAAGAAGGTTGCACAGCAGCCACCTACGTTTCCAGATCTCCTCCAGTGTTTCCTGTATTGATGAGTAGTAACCCGCTGGTTCCTCTGTTCGTAACGTGACATTTTCTGCTGTGTTACTGAAAATGCACGTGAAGTTGTCAGGAAAATATGGGAGGGAAGAACAAGGAGGGAGAAACCTTTTGGCCTGGTTTGTGGTATTAAACAGTAGCACCCTGTGAAACCTCAAACAGCATTCCCTGAAAGTTGACTTCCAGAAGCACAGCAGAACCCACGCTTTACAGGTAAGCAGTTAACGGGGCAGCGAAGGCAGCCACGTAGCAGTTCTTTCCCTTTCCCTGCCATCAGGTTACAAGGCAGATCCATGAGCATGAGCAGGAGAACGAGTTGCGGGAACAGATGTCAGGATATAAGCGGATGCGGCGCCAGCACCAGAAGCAGCTGATCGCCCTGGAAAACAAGTTGAAGGCCGAGATGGATGAGCACCGCCTCAAGCTGCAGAAGGAGGTGGAGACGCATGCCAACAACTCGTCCATTGAGCTGGAGAAGCTGGCCAAGAAGCAAGTGGCTGTGATGGAGAAAGAGGTGGGTACAGAGACAGGCTCCACAGATGTACGAGAAGACTGAGAGGGAGAGGTGTGTGCCAGGTCTCAGGGAAAGGGCAGTGGAAGTACTGCTGAAAACCCATGTTCTTGAGCACGCGGAGCGGTCACTGCCTGGAGCTGCAGATTTGTGAAGTAACTTCACAGCTACCAACTGACCCCCTGGGTGGTGGGCGCTCCCGTGGCACCCACCATGCTGTAGGTAGCGGCAGCCGGCTGAAAGAGACCAACAGCCTTTGTGGGGACCTGGGGAGGGCTTCTGCCTCAGGGCTGAGGTGTGTTACCGAGGCTGTGACAAAGCTCATGGTGCTGTAACCTGTCCTGCTGCTGTCACTCAGCCTGTTTAGAAATTGGTATGTTAATTATATGGTAATTAGTGGGCTTCTGCCCTCTGGGGTGGTTTCGGTGAAGAGACAGGAAGAGGAAGCTCTTAAATGTACCTGGGCATTAGGGTTTCTTCTTGTGCAAGCAGCTTGCATTTGGCCAAATGCTCGTGACTTGGTCTAGCATAGGATGGGAGAATGACAGACAAAAAGATGCCCAAAAGAAGACCAATTTATGCTGGATTCAGTACCTGCTCCTTCACCCCTGTTCTTTTTCCTTTCTCTGTGACTTGCAGGCAAAGACAGCTGCAGCAGATGAAAAGAAATTCCAGCAACAGATTTTGGCTCAGCAGAAGAAAGACCTGGCGACCTTTTTAGAAAGTCAGAAGAAACAATACAAGCTTTGCAAGGAAAAGATTAAAGAGGCAAGAAGCCATCGTTTTCGGGGCTGAAGGGGTGTGGCATGAACATAAACTAGACTTTCTTTTTGATTAACCTGAGCCAGCCCAAGGGTTTAAGGGATGCTGTCATACTTGGAAGCAAGTTTAGATTCCCAGCTAGTAAAGTTTCAGGAACTGGGATCTTCTGGCAGCATTTCTAGAATTAGGGGTGCTGGAGGAGCTTTTGTGGTTTGCTGTAGAGCAGAATCTTTGAAAGCAAGGGTGATGAGGCGAAATGGGAGTTCACAGAGAACTCTTCTTCCCCGTTTTCCTCATTTGTTTTTCCCCTCAAGCCATAAGCTATCAGAGCAGTGGTACATGTCACTTGAATAAAAACCCTGGGATTGCTTATACGAGTTAGAAAAAAGGCTGGCTGAGGGATTTGGGGTTGTTCAGCCTGGAGAAAAGAAGGCTGTGGAGAGACCTCACAGCGGCCTTCCAGTACCTAAAGAGGCCTACAGGAAAGCTGGGGAAGGACTCTGTGCCAGGGAGTGCAGTGACAGGACAAGGGGTTTTAAACTTAGAGAGGATAGATTTAGATGAATTATAAGGAATAAATTCCTTATAATTTAGGTGGTGAGGCACTGGCACAGGCTGCCCAGGGAAGCTGTGGATGCCCCATCCCTGGCAGTGCTCAAGGCCAGGCTGGATGGGGCTGGGGGCAGCCTCGTGTGGTGGGAGGTGTCCGTGCCCATGGCAGGGGGAGTGAAACTAGATATTTTTAAGGTCCCTTCCAACCCAAACCATTCTGTGAAATAAGTAACTTCAGTATATAGCCTATATCTAGCCCAACCTGTGTTAATTAAGTACAGCATCCCCACCAGGTAAAATTATTTGCTTTTACGAATGTAGAGAGGGCAGAAAGCATAGTAAGTAAAGAGCCCCACGGGGTACCTGATTCAACAGACTTGAGCTTGAGTCCAGTTGAAATAAAGGAAACTTAAGCCCGAGTTGGACTCCTTTGTAAAACAGGTGCAGAGCTAGGAAGGGAGCCAAGGATTTTGACCCATTCTCTTTCCTGGATGGCCAGAGCCTCCCCTGCAGTGGTGTTTTCTGTCTCTTCCTTGCTGCAGCATTCAGCCTTGAGGCGTTTGTGCTTAATTGCCATTTCTCCTGCTCCTCTTGGTGTGTGAATGCAGCTCTAGAAGCAGTAGGGCTGGGCATGGCAGGGTGACAAGTCTGCTTCCCCTGTTACCTGCTCATTTTGGTGTCCATTCACGAACTGAATGGCAGAGGAGTAGCCAGTGACAGAAGGTCCTCCAAGTCCGGAGTCACAGTGATCCTGAGGAGAGTCTTGTTTTTTGACTCTGTATGCATGCAGGAAATGAATGAGGACCACAGCACACCGAAGAAAGAGAAGCAGGAAAGAATATCCAAACACAAAGAGAACCTGCAGCACACGCAGGCTGAAGAGGAGGCCCATCTTCTCAGCCAGCAGAGACTCTACTACGACAAAAACTGCCGTTTCTTCAAGAGAAAAACTATGATCAAGAGGCACGAGATGGAACAGCAGAACATTCGGGAGGTATGGCACTCTTCAGTTCTTTTTCCAGACATTTTTTAACTGTTCTAGCTTCATGTCTGTAAAAGTTTGCTAGCTGCATGATACTAGGAGGTCATATTTTAAGTTGTCAAACAGAACTGAGAAAAATGTAGGGGAAGTGTTTTGGGAACCTGTTTTCCATACAGAAATGTAGTTGGCACATGGCTGCTTTCGTGTATTGAAAGAGGTTGGGGCATAACTGGCTTGCAGAAAGAAGGGTCTTTAGGTCTATGGGTCTTTAGGTTTTTTGGGGGTAGCCTGCTGAGCTGCTGTCACATCACGGGGCAGTCTATGCTGTGTTGAGTGTCAGAGCTGCCTGTGGGGTGGGATGGCTGAAAGGACATCACGTGAGGAGTTGTGTTTGTTGGCAGAAGGAAACCCATGCAGTTAAAATGTGTGTAGTGAAACAGTAATAACCTTAAAAGAACGATATGAAGGTCGCAGACCAGAATGCTACAAATGTAAGAAATACCAAAAAATCAGTCCTGTTGTGTCTGTGTTCTGAGCATCCACAAATAATCAGAAGTTGCTTTTGCCATTGGGCTCCACTCAAACCAGTGTTCAACGTGCCCAGGATGGGTGGTGGTTTAAGGAGCAGCTGTTCAACATCTTTGTTTTCCTCATTTGTTATTAACCCTCGCTTTATGGGCTGCATATAGTCAAACTTTGGAAAAAGAATTATTACTTCTAGGTATTTTTCTGTGGTCATCACTATAGGATCTGAATTCTTCATGGAATGTTATTTTTGGACGAGGACTATGAGAACAGAAGGTATTTTAGTAAATAAAATACCTGAGAGTGAACGAGCGGTCAGAAAATTCTAATAACCATTTATTTAGTCTACTACCATCACATTTTCCACCATACCCATGGTGCCCGGTGTTATACCTTTGCAAAGCTTTGCTGCCCTTGGCTTTGGACGTGCCTGGCGCTGCTCAGCTGCTTTGCGAATCACACCCCAAAAATTAATGAATGTGTGAAAAATCAGATTTGGGCACACTTAGCACTGTGTGTAAGCTCTGTGGCAAGGGTGAGAACAGAATTCAGTTACCTAGTACGTTATTTGAGTGTGTTTGAACCAGGAAACACTCCTCTGAGTTTATTTCCTTGTTTATTTCCTGAAAATCACGCCCCTACTAATTGGTTCATATTCACCGGATCAGGCACCTGAAGTAAATAACACCTCAAAAATGTTTTTTCTTGATGTTTCATGTAACCAGGAGGTTTCCTTGTGCACATGGGAAAGTGTTTGTGAGAAGTGGAGTGCCTCTGTTTGCTCCCCCTGACCTGCAGTCAGGTGTGGAGCGGGCCCCAGAGCAGCTAGCTGGTTGGCCTGTCCTAGGCATACGGCACAAGTGTCACAGGAAAAGATTTCAGCGTATCAGTAGATCTCCTTTTTTGTTTTGGCTGTCAAGGGTGGGCTTAAGCATGAACACGTGCGATGCCTTCACAGTGGTTACAGCAGATTTGGAGGACCTGTTTGCAGGTGCTGACGTTGAGAAGTGCAACAGGATTACAGCATGAAGCAACAACTCAGAATTTCTAATTAGATTTCTTGCTTTGACTGCAAAAACTTGTTAGACTGAGCCAACGCGGGGCGCTCCCCGTGCTGGGCACTGGATGTGCAAGTAGTGCAAAGCGGCCCCTGCTGTGCCGGAGCCTAGCATGAAGCATAGCGATGGGTTTGTAAGCTGAGAGCTGAAGCAGAGGCATACCAGCAGACCATCTGTGAAGGTCACCAAATCACCAGTAAGAGGTACAGCTGTAATCACTGCTCAGCTGAGCTGGACTCAGCTCCAGGCTCTACAGGTTGTTGGCAATACCCCGAGACAGAAATAAAAGCAGCAATCAGGGAGAGAATCAGTTATCGTCCTCCTCCTTGGTCTGCAACGTGGTGAAGGTTTCCCTGTAGGGCTCTGTATGGAGGAACAATTATGTACACGTTGTGAAGTAGCATGAAACTTGGAATATATTTTCATTTTACAAAACGATACAGCACCTGGGGCCAAAAATCACCTGTGTGGGGTGGCGGACAAGGTAAGAAAGAAGGAATCCATGTTGGAGTTGATCTCCTCCGCTTTGGCCATTCTAGTATTAGTGATGAATAAGACGCCTCATATCCCAGTGTCTAGCACGGGCTAAGGCAATGTAAAACAGACAGAAAAGTCCCAGTTTTGCACATATTGCTGTCAGTCACCCCAGCTCGGAGCACCCAAGGATGTATTAAAAACCTCAGGGCTGTCAGCAGCTGCAAAGGGCTCTCGTGTGGTCCCAGTGCCACCTGCTGGAGACTCACCAGGGGACTGGGAGCAGGCAGAGGAGCGGTAACAGGGATGCTGGGTGGCTGCTTCATTACCGTTCCCATCGTGCTGCTGGTTTCGGGTTTTTCTGTGGCATGTAAAAGTCCTCGATGCCATCTAGGGGAGTAACTGGGGCACCCGGCCTTGCAAATTCAACTTCTATCTTGTGCTGTGCTCTTGTGCAGGAGTTAAACAAGAAGCGGACCCAGAAAGAAATGGAGCACGCCATGCTGATCCGGCACGACGAGTCGACGCGCGAGCTGGAGTACAGGCAGCTGCACACGCTGCAGAAGCTGCGAATGGACCTGATCCGGCTGCAGCACCAGACTGAGCTCGAGAACCAGCTGGAATACAACAAGCGGCGAGAGCGGGAGCTGCACAGGAAGCATTTCATGGAGCTCCGGCAGCAACCAAAGAACCTGAAGGTGCTGGAAGCTTTCCTTCCTCCTCTTCCACCCTCTGTCCCGCTGTGCTTGCTGGGCAGGCGGGCTGTGCGCCTGCTGCTCCTTGCACAGCACCCACACCAAAGAGCCCGTGTTCTCCACCAGCCCTCTGTGCTCTCCTCTGTGTCCCTTTCCTTTGCTCGGAGCCCTTTGGTGTAAGGAAGTTGCAAGTTACTGTAGCAAAGAGCTCACCCAGGATTTTGTTTTATTTTTTAAGTGCTGTGCTAATGGAGGCTTCTGGGTAAAACTAGGCTAGTCCTTAACCCAGTGTGACAGAACTTGCTTCTGATGGATGACCCGTGCTGTTTTCATGCCCTTGCTCATGTCAGCTTACAGACCTTGATGTGGGAAGGGGCTGGCTGATTCTTCCTTGCTTTCAAAGGCTACAAAGGGAGAGAACCTGGGTGTGCTGAGCAGTGCCCTGTCCTAATCCAGCACGGGTTGGTTAGAAACCTCTGAGCTGCCCTGGGAGATTCAGAGCTTTTATCCATCGTGTCACCCCCTCACTAGCTGTCAGATCTGCTGGCTCCACGTGGTGTGGTTGTGGTGAGGGAGGCAGCTGGGGGAGGCATTTGTGGGTATCAGAACGGGGAGGCCTTTAAGAGCAAGGCCGCCCTGCGATTTGGGAGGCAGGTGGCAAGGCGATGGGCTGGTGAGCCGCAGGAAGCCGCGGCAGAAAGTGGAAATAACTAAAGAGGGTTTGGTTGATCCTGCTGCTGGCCCGGGCCTGTGGTCGGCAGCACCCCAACAGGGGCTGAAGCTGGGCTGGAGCTGGCGCTGCCCGTTAGGTCACTGCGGGCACGGAGCAGCTCCTCACATGGGTACAGGGGCAGGAGGTGGCGCAGAGCACGGGGCAGCTGTGGCTCTCCTTTTGGGTGCACTATAACCTCTCCGTTCCCAAAGCTCTTCGTGCTCTTCACATCGTTCCTTCCTTGGCAGGCCATGGAAATGCAGATCAAAAAGCAGTTCCAGGACACGTGCAAAGTGCAAACTAAGCAGTACAAAGCACTGAAGAATCACCAGCTGGAAGTAACTCCAAAGAGTGAGCACAAGACAATTTTGAAGAGCCTGAAGGACGAGCAGACGAGGAAGCTCGCCATCCTGGCAGAGCAGTACGAGCAAAGCATCAACGAGATGATGGCCTCGCAGGCGGTAGGTGCAGCGTGAGGCTTCTCCTGCCCCTGGGCCTGCGGCGTGGGGACAGTCGGGCCGTCAGTCCGTGCAGCACGCAGTGTTCTTCCCCCTTACAGCTCCGGCTGGACGAGGCCCAAGAAGCGGAATGCCAAGCCCTGAGACTGCAACTCCAGCAGGAGATGGAGCTCCTCAACGCGTACCAGAGCAAAATTAAGATGCAGACAGAAGCACAGCATGAAAGAGAACTCCAGAAGCTGGAGCAACGGGTGTCGCTGCGCAGAGCACATCTGGAACAAAAGGTAGGCGTTGGGTGGGCTGCTAGGAGGTACCCGCAGGCACGCGCCCATCTCGCCTCGCGCACGGTGGGGTCGGCACCCGGCGGGGAGCTGCCGCACCGTGCCCTGAGGGGCTGCTGACTGTGCTTCTTTCAGATCGAAGAGGAGCTAGCCGCCCTCCAGAAGGAACGCAGCGAGAGGATAAAGTTTCTGTTGGAAAGGCAGGAGCGAGAGATTGAAACGTTTGACATGGAGAGCTTGCGAATGGGCTTTGGGAATTTGGTCACGTTAGAATATCCCAAGGAGGACTATAGATGAGATTAAATTTCTTTGCCATTTTACAAAAACAAAAAAGGATAAAAAGCAAACAAAATAATTATGAAACTTGCAAAACCAACATTCCCCATGTTAACGGGCGTGCTCTCTCTCTTTCTGTCTCTCTTACTGACATCGTGTCGGACTAGTGCCTGTATATTCTTACTCCATCAGGGGCCCCCTTTCCCCCTGTGTCAAGTCCCGGTGCAGGACAGCTCCTGGCGGTCTTTTCCATAGTATGTCACAGTATTGATGTCTCTGTGCAATGATTAAAAATGTTTCAGTGAAAACTTTGGAGACAATTTTAATGGAAAAAAAAAAAGTGGATGTATGTTGCTTTTGAGCAATCACTCATTTTACCACCGATCTACAAAAGTACAAAGCAAAAAACTACTCAAATGATATCTACAAACCCAGGGGGAGAGAGACTAAATCCGCAGCCTTACCTTAACTAGCTGCTGCATTATTTTATTTTATTTTTATTTTTTTGGTATTTATTCATCAGGAATAATTAAATAATAAAAAAATTTTATTAAAGATTGAGAAATTTGATACATTTTACAGAAAAAAAAATTAATCGTGATGTACATATCAGTGGTGACATATTATTACTTTTTTGGGGGTGGGGAGGGGCGGGGCAAAGATCTGGTGATTTTTAGAAGTACCATGCCAGGCGAGGCGGGGATTAGACCTCGGTCCTCGGCATATTCTTGATTGTATCATAATCATTTTCTGCTGTCGCAGAGAATGTGAATACACTTAAATGAGCCCACAGGATCCCAGTAGCACAAATTGGGCTTTGTCAAATCGTGTATTTTGTGTATAGAAGGAATTTAAGGAGAGCTTTTACTTATTTTCATATTGTATTTTAACTGTTTCTCTGATCAAAGATTTTTTTACTTCTTTCCTCCCTTCCCTCCTGCTCCCTGCCACCCCGCCCACTTTCCGGTTCAGTACTTGGAGTTCAACACTGTCTGTCAGATCATCCTGAGCCCTTTCTTTTCTTTTCTTTTTTTTTGTTTTTGTTTGTTTGTTTGTTCCTCCCCCGAGTCCACCCCCAACCCCATGATCTCGGTCATAAATATTGCATTATTCACACTTTCAAACTGTGTATTTTCTTACAATAAAAAGATTAAAAAAAAAGGCTTTACTTCTTTTGCATGCACTTTAAAAAAAAAAAAAGAAAAACAACAAAAGAACAAAAAACATTTTTCAGGTTCAAAGGAAGAGCATGAATAACTGTCAGAGCTTTTAATTATATTTGTAAATAAAAGTGTTCATCACAACGCCTCGCTGTCTCATTGCGGGAAGGGCTCCGGGGCTGCCCCTGCCCGTTCCCCGCAGGGTGTGCAGGTGGGAGCCGGGCTCGCTGCGTGCCTTTGGGGGGGGCGCAGGCGTCCCACTGCAGCGCGGCTCTCGGTGGTGCACGGAGGGCGGTGACGTCCCTCCAGCCCCAACCTTCAGCCTGCTGCTGCCGCAGAAACTGCTGGTGGGGGAACTCCCGGGCTGCTCCGAAGCCCTTTGTGCAGGGAGGTGTTCACGCTAAGGGCTTGTTGCTCTCAGCTTTTTGCCCTTCTTCCAGCCTGAGAAGTCCCAGGCTATGAACCAGCCCTCGCGAAGCACCGAGTAATGTTTGGGCACCTCCTCCCCACCTGCCTGTGTGTTTTGTCTTGGGGATCCTGGTCCTTATTTGGGGTGTTTCCTTGAAAAAATCTCAATCCTCACTTTTTTTCTTTGCTGGCCCTGTGCCTAGGAGCTGTTCCAGTGGTTTTGGTGGTGGCATAGCACAGGTGCGTGCTTACCTGCAGCCTCCACTCACGCCAGCTGTGCTCACAACTGCAAGTACGAGGTAACTGATTTTTATGGGGCATTGCTGCGTTTTGAGGCTTAGAAGGTGCGTTTTGCGCACTCCTCAATAAACAGTACCTTTGAGAAAAGGAAAAACTTAAGGGGAAGGCTTTGAGTTGTGTGGAGCAGGATCACATTAGCTTAATTTCTTTAAATCTTTTAAAGACAGCCGTGAGTTGTGGTTTGTTTTCTGTGGAGTGCTGAGGAACCACCGCCAGGCCTGGCCCCCTGCAGGCTGCTGGAGCAGGAGCACAACTGCAGCCCGGCTGGGAAGCACCTTCAGGTCAGTAACTTCTGGTCCTTAGCACAGGTGACAGCTGCAATTAAGGGGGACCCTACGAGCAAATGCTGCCCCACGAGCAGCAAGGAAGGCAAACGTTCGTAGTGGTGGAGGTTTTCAGGGGGTAAATGATGCTGTCCTGGCTGTAAGGACGCGCCTGCCTTGAGCTCTGTTCCTAAAACATCAGCACTTCATCTTCTAGGCTCAAGGTGTGTTTCAGGCAGCGCTGCCCGGGTGGAGCTCCCCTCGCAGGGCTCCATCCTCACCTCCTTCATGCCAGGAGGGGAAGGCGCCACGCCATGCTGAGCTGCCAGCACTCCCCTCCTCCCCAAGGACACAACCACACCGCCTGCCTTGGTAAGTTTTTAATTGCACTGTGAGCACACATTGGGGCACAACAGAACATGAACAAAACAAAGCCGCTCTGCTTCGAGTGGCAACAGAGATCAGAAAAGAATAGAGAATCAGAAGATAACCAGCTTCCCTGCCTTGTTCTTCTCATTATCTTTAATGACTTTAGTGGTTCACTTCATTGGCCAAATACTTGAGGGAGAAAAAAACAAAAAGCAGCTTCCCTCTGACTGCTGCCTTCTCCCCTCCTGGGAGGTGAAGGCCCCACAGCCAGCACCAACCAGCAGTGGTTCTGCACCCACACCAGTGCGGCGTAGCGCTGCCTCAGTACAGCAGGGACGCTCTGAGGTGGCAGCGGTTCACAGAGGGTTGACTTCCCCTGAGCAGGTCAGCCCGGAGGGGCTGCCCCTTGCCTTTTCAGCAGCTTTCTGAGCTAGCTACAGGCTGTACCTACAGGAACGAGCACAGCACGAGTCCAGACTGCACCGAGACCAAGGCAGGTTCAGCTTGGGGACGGCAACGAGGTTATGGTTCGGCTCAGGAGGTCAGTGCGGGGGCAGCCGGGTTCAACTCACAGGCAAACAGAACTACGGAGAGGTGCTTCGAGCAGGCTGGTCTCTGGGGGATCAGGGGTGCCACGCGGTGCTCATGCAGGTGCCTCCTCCCTACTTCCCAGACAACTGCTCGTAGAGTTTCGGCACGTAGTCGTCCCACTCCGCCTGGTAGCAGGTGCCGGCCACCGGCACCCCCAGGTCGTACTTGCTGCGAAAAGCCGCCACCTTGAACTTCCCTCGCTTGTCGCCAGAGCGATTAGACAGGATGGGCTCGTTGCACTTCAGCTCCTTCGGCTGCTCGTACACCAGCCACACGTACCGGTGCAGCCCTGGGGGGAGGAGACAGCACGACACGCGCACCTTACTGGCAGTTCTGCGGTTTAAGGATGGCTTTGAAGCGACCCCAGCTGCTCAGGGAACAAGCCCGCGTCCACCTGGGGCACACTGGCAGCTGCTGCCATCGCTCTCAGGATAAGCATGAGCTAAAGGAGCTTAAAGGAGATGTACAAGAGGTGCATGAATGACTCACGTTGTCCCTAAGCTGCGATCCCCCTGCCCCAACTACTGAATTCAGGCAGAAGGGCACGGATCCATTGCCCGATGTCCAAGGGCGCCGTGATCAGTGCCCAGAGCTGGCTACAGGCAGGCCCCCAGGGCCGCTCCTGTGGCACCACATGAGGTTTGCACAGCCACATGCTGTGCCCCTGAGCGCTGCATCTGCTTGCTTGCAGCACAGCCAGGCTCAGCTCCTCCTAACTGCAGCTGGGTACTGACCTGTTCCTTTGGGGGGTCCTGACCCAACGTAATCTGACAGCACGGTCCCACTCCCCACGTCGTTGCCTTTCATGTTGGTCACCAGGAAGTGATGCCATTCCCTGAAAGGAGACGGCAAGAACCAGTCAGGCTGCGACACAGCCCTCGGGTAAGAGCCTTCCTTGCTCTGAGCAGCCATCTTCCCAAAAAGGTTGTCAGAGTAGGGTGACTGAAGCTATCCACTGTCGTTCCTGGTTGGGCAGACCCAAAGGGTATCAGGGCCCGCAGCACGTACTGCCTCCTTCAGGATGCAGAGCCCATCAGGCAGCTGTCATCCTGCCCTGAGGCTCCACCACACCCACAGCCTGACCCTCTAAGAGCAAGCACTGCATGTGATTCCAAGTGGCCTGATGTAGCAAAAGTGAGCTGGTCCCTGGTTTAAGATTTTATTGCCAGCATGAAGAGACCTAGTTCCAACTCATGCACGGCTCATGTTAGCGAGCTGCAAATGCTGTGCTTCTCCAAGGTGCAGGAGACCTCCAAATAGCCGTGGCAAAAGCAGCTCCTCTTCCCCACGCTGTCCTTGTCTCAAGGGGAGATGCAAGGACTCTGGTCCTATCCCCAGCCACAGCCCCACTGTCACATCATAGATCACACTCCCCACCTCCTTCTGAGCCTCGGCTCTGTCCAAGAGGGCCACCCCCATTACCTGAACTTCGGGTCCTTTCTACTGGGAGCATCAGGGTCCGTGAGAACCAGCGTGTAAAGCTTCTGGGGGTCGCAGCCATCCCACTCGATGCTGGTGGGGCGGTGCTGCACCTGGAGCGATGACAGCGTCAGCGGGAGCTGCCGGCAGCGCCGCGCACGGAGGCCAGGCGTGCCCAGCCACGCTCGATGTTAAACGTCCAAGGCCGCTCGGCACCCACGGGTGCTGCCAAGGCTTCAAAGCCAGACGTCCCCCACCGGCAGCCAGGGCGGGCCGCGGCCGCAGCTCCCAAGAAGCAGTCGAGGGGCCGCGCCGCCATTTTGTGGCTCCCTCAGGGGGGCAGGCGCACACACACCCCCCTCACACACACCCCCTGGGGGCAGCCCCCGCTCACCTGGGTGGGCGTCAGCACCTTGCCCAGCTCGTCGATCTCCACCGAGCCGTACTTGACCCTCAGGGGCTGCGCGGGTCTCTGCTCCACCTCGGTGAGGCTCAGCGGCCCGCTCCACAGCCCCAAGTCCACCGCCATGGCCGCCCCCTCCTCGGCGCTGCGCTGCGCTCCTGACTGACTGACTGACAGCCGCGCCGTGCAATCAGCGCCGCCCCTCGGCCCGCCCCCCGCTCCCATTGGCGGAGGCTCCCACCGTAGTCCTGCCCCTCGCTGGCTTGGCGCTCCCCCCTCCCCTCCGAGGAGCCGTGGTCCGCGGGTTCGAGGCCGGCGGCCGCCGCAGTGCCCCGCGGGGGCTGTCCCTGTGGGGCAAGGCTCACGGCTCGTCCCCTGCCCTGTTCCCTTTATAAACCACGATCCCTGCAGGCACAAGGTGCCCCAGGCCGGGCTGTGAGCGTGGGCTGGGGCTGATACCTGGCAGCACGGCTGAGCATTTGGCAGACTACTTTATGCCCTTGGCTCTGCGATGTGTTAGTGTGTTTTGGGGACTGGTGAGCATCCCCTGGGCTGAACACACCTCAGAGGCACCTCTTCCTCTGCTCCCTCCCGGGAGGGATGGCCTCACTGTTTCTGATGTTGTATTTCGCATTTTGGAGCGGGCAGCAGAGTCAGAGGAGGAGGCTTTTGGGTATAAAGCAGCAGCTGGGGCTGACCTGCAAGGCATGTGGGCACTGACTGCATGTTTCCCTATGGAAACACACATGCCTCTGGCCTTCCACTTCTTTGGCATCAGCCCAGAGCCCTTGTATTCAAGGTGTAGGTTTTCAACTGCCATATGTGCTGGAAATTCTCCCTGGCTCAACAAGGAGTCCTCTTCAATGACACCCGCTCCCAGCTCCTCTGCAGGCACAGAGCAGCAGGGTCAGTGTAATCCACATACACATGGGATCAATCTCCTGTGTGAGGACGTGTACCACCTGCCTTGGTCTGCTGAGCACAATGGAGCTATCTGAGCCTCACTCCTCTTCCCTCATTTGCTTTGTTAATTAAGTGACCTACTAACAATCCCCATATCTTTTCCTGCCTGTCAGGACGAGATGAGAAAGAGGTGGTTGCTAGGATCATTCTCGGCATGCCCCAGATACTTGCTGTTTTGGGTCGGCTGCTGCCCTGTACTGAAGGGCGGTGGGCAAGGAGCTATTCCCACTCCTGCCAGGACAAGGGAGGCAGCTGACCCAAACCTTGAGGGTCCACCCAAAACATCCATGCTGCAAGAAGGACAAAGGTGGTGCTGACAGATTCTCCCAGGCTGCTCTCACATCCTGGGGTGGCATTTTGGCTTTTATTATTTAAACCTTCAAAATCTGCAGCCACAGGGTGAAGAAACAGGCAGGTGTTTCTTCCTATTCATAGGGACTATTTATTCTAACACATCTGCTGCTGGAATTTAGCAGCATGTTAGCTGTGCTTTATTGCACTCAACTATAGGAATCCAAGGGTCAACTTTAAAGAAACTGAAAATGTTTGTACCTTTCTCTTCCCTTGTTCCCTGCAGTTTCTGTTTCCACTGGATCAGCTATGGAGAAGTTCATCTTTTACCTGTTCCATCCACCGCCTCCTTCCAGTCTGTACTGCTGTCTGTCATGCTTCTTTCCTGCACAACTCTGGTGTGAGCTATTTTTTTCCCCAAGTCGTATTTTTACCCACAAATCATGTCGTTTTTGGTATACTTCATAGTCATTTATCAGTTTTTCCCAGCCTCACTTCTTTTGGGATGTTTCTTAAGTGGTTGCATTACAGAAGGTGCTAGAGCACGCTTTGGGTGGGGGGGCTTGTTTTCAGGCATCACTTTGCTGTCCCATTTTGCTTTCTGGAAACACCATTCTCATAGCACTGAATGTTCTTGGTATTGATCCCTGGACGGCACCTGAGCTCATTATGCGGCACCCCCCAAAAAACACTGGTGCAATACTGGCTACTTCAGCACCTCACTTTGACTTCACACAGGTTGTTTCACCTGCTGATCATGACAAAGGCTTTCAATTTCAGATTAAGTCCTGCCTGGACAAGAACCACAGCAAATACAAGACACTAGGGCAAGTCCAGTTGAGTGCTCCACAGCTGCACTTGCCTTCAAGAAATCTCAATTTGCCAGTGTTATGCTGCGCATTGGTTTGATTTCCACTGCCTGTGTTCCCTTTCTTCCAAGGACACCCTGACAAGAGGTCTTGATTTATTGGTACAATCTTCACATTTCTTCCTTTACCACATACAAATCCAGGGCATTGCCTGCTGCCACCAAAGCACTATGCAGCCCGCGCCCAAGCAGATGTCTTCTCGCAGCAGATGCTCACCTGCTCCTGCCCAGAGCCCCCAGTGGCACTTAGCCCCTTCTTGCTGCCAGGGAAGCCACCTGTTGCTGCAAAGCACTCTTATAAAAGACAGAGAAATCACTGAAAGAAATAACCGAGACGTTTATTCTCAGAAAGAACAGTTAGACGTTGGAACAGGTTGTCCAGGGAGGTGATGGTGTCACCATCCCTGGGGGTGTTTAAGGAGAGGTTGGACTTGGTCCTAATGGACATGGTTTAGTAGGTGACATTGGTAGTGGGGTGATTGTTGGACTAGATGAACTTGAAGGTCTTTTACGATATTTATGATTCTATGAGAAAAAAGCCCAGCAGCTCGTTTCACCACGCTGCGGGACGGGGAGGTGAGCTGAGGGGGCCGGGGGGCGCCCAAAATGGCGGGAGGGGCAAGCGGGCGGCCAAGATGGCGGTCGGCCCCCCGGCCGGCTCCCCTCGGGGGGCTTGGGGCGACCGGGCAGGCCTTGAGTGGAGCCATGGGGCGGGGGCCGGGCGACGCCGCCTCCCGGGCGGGCCGAAAGGCAGCGGGAGGCGGTGGCGGCGGCTCAGGGCGATGGGGCTCCGCGGCGGGACGCCGCCGGCCCGGCTCTTCCTCGCCCTCTGCGTCTGGAGGCTGGCGCTGCGCCGGGGCGCCGCAGGTACCGGGGTGGGCGAGCGCTGGGGCGGCCACGCCGGTCCCTCAGCCTGAGTCGCGGGGAGGGCTCCAGAGGGTCCTAAGGGCTGACTTATTTATTTATTTATTAAAAAGTAACTTTTCGGTAAAAGTAACGAGCGCCCCAGTCGTGGTGGGGCTGCGGACATCGGGGCTTTAGGGGTTTTTAGCCCATTTTAGAGCCAGCCTTGCATGGAGACAAGTGGTAATGGGGCTAGGGTTTGGCTCACTTTGGGCCCGGCAGAATGTGTGGTCGAGGCTTTTGGTGCAGCAGTAATATGTTTTGTTTTTATTATTGTTGCCAAATCACCTGTTAACCCCTTCCCTTTAAAATTCCCACCCGCCCTCAGATGCCCGAGCAGGGATCGCCCTGCCGCCAGCTCTGGGTGTAGGCTGCGTGCCTGATCACTGCCCTTTGCCTCAGAAAAGGCTGTGTCTGCTGGCGGCTTCAGGTCCCCTGGGGCAGGGGATGTGGCTGGTAGGGCTGGAAGCCTGGCGGAGGTAAAATGAGGCCCCCAAGAGTTAAGTTATCTCTGTGGCTACCGATGTTAGAGTTGTGTTGGTGAGTTCTTTGGCTCTTCTATTCCTGTTCCTTTCCCCAGGCAGTGTAGGGACGAGGTTGCTTGGGCAGTAGGAGCCAGAGGTTCAGCAAAATCCTGGGTGAGCACTAGCATTACCACAACCATGAATCTGGACTCTAATCGCTGCCGATTCGGTGTCACCGGTGCTCTAATGCAGCTTCTGTCTGGTTCCTTCAGGTCACTTTGTTGGTTGCCCCTTTACCCAGGCAAAAATAGGCTGGTATCACTTTCCTGTTGAGACTTTTAAGTTATGTTCCTCTTTCTCATTGTGTGTCTGCAGTGAACGTTTCTAATTGTCAAATGCATCTTGGAGATCCTTTGCAGAGGGACAAGAGGCCCCGTAATGAGTGTTTCGTAGGTTTTTGGAGTCGAGGGCAGGACACCTGCCTCAGGGCAGCCAGAACAAAAATTGGGCAGGCAAATCAAGGGAGGGAGATGGGTAAACAGAAGGATGGCAGGCAGGGAGGAGTGGCTTTGGTGTGGTAATGAAGCACCTCAGCAGGTTCCCCCAAATGACTTTTTTATTCATAACAGCATGGAAGAGCCAGATTCTCTGTTGATGAACACCTTTGGCTTGGCGTTGCTGAAAACCATATATTCATTTGTCCAAGTCTTTGTTGCAAAGTTTGCTATGGAAGGGGATTTTGCAAGTTCCCTAGATCCCTAACATCACCCTTTCTGTTTTGCAGAAACAGAAGAAGTGGTCTTTGGGAAGGTTGGAGGAAGCATCCTCCTTTTATGCCGAAATGTCTCCAAAGAAGCAACAGAGGTGGTCTGGTTCCAAGGGGATCCACACTCTTTCCCCCCACTCTTCTCCTCGCGGGTCGCCTTCCCCCCAGATGTCCGTTTCTCACTGGTTGACAACAGCTCGCTGCGCATCACAGAGCTGCGTCTGCAGGACGAAGGCAACTACACCTGCAAGGAAGTGCTGAACAAGACAGACCATGAGCACAGAATCCAGCTCCTGGTAGCCAGTAAGTCTGTCCCGTGCCTGTGGATTTCCCCCAGCCTGGGGCTCAGGTTCCCAGATTCATAGCAAACCTGGCACTGGTGGAAAACTCATGTGAAAAGGGGGAAGGTGGCTTTATCATATAAAAACCTGTGAGCAGGCTGATATTACTCAGTTAAACATTTACTCACAAGCAGCGAACATTAACGTGCCAGCTGTGAAGCCCTCACTATGCCTCTTCAGTTCTTTCTTTGCTGGTGGTGATAAACTAGTTTTTGGACAGATCTTTCATGTCCTATACCTGTGGCCCATTGCCTCAGAATCAGGGTGACTTCTGCCCAATAATCATGGTTGTTTTTGTGTGTTTTTTTTTTTTTTTTTTTGAGCTGACAAGTTGCCTGTTTTAGGTCATTGAGTGCATTCTTCTGACTTTGACAGAAACATCACATTCTTCAAATTTATCACTGGGAGCAGGGTGATGGGATGTGCCTGTTGTTATCAGCACAGGCTATTCTTCCAGCTTTTTTTCCCTGTCATGTCTTTTGGTGCTTAACTCCCATTTCCATTTGTATTTATTCCCTTAGAAATCTTCAAAGGCCCCTCAGAAACCTGCTGTCCTTTATGCCACCGTAGCCCATATTGCAGGGTTTAGAGGAGGGAAAGGCTGCTGCCAGTTTCCCTGTTGCGGTGACACTCTGTGCTTTACTGGCCCTTTCCTTGCTTGCTTGTCTTTTTGTCAACATTTACAGTGTGATGCTTGTTTTCTGTTTGCATTCAGGGTGTTTCTCCTTTGCCAGCCTTTGGTGAAGGGTGTGTGTTGTAAAAGTTGTCCCTGTTTTGTGCAGATTAAATCTCTGCACGTTAACACAGGTAAAATTCCCTTCCTGGGGCAAGGAACCTGTGGATGGGGTTGGAGGGTCACAGAGGACTGGAGCAGAGGAATTCAGAAACCCCAGGCTGCTACAGAGAATGTGTAGGCATGGGGCTTAGGAAGGGGAAGTCCTAAATCTTAAGGTGGTTTCCTTAGGATACTTTTTTTTTTTTTTGTCCTCTTTGGAAACTCTGTGGGCACGCCAAGTGTTGATACCATTCTGAAATTCACTTGTTAATGCAGAACTTGTCAGTTAACTTCCAAAGGTCACACAGGTGCTACGTCCACTGGGGTGTCCTTAAATAGGTGGCAGAGAGACTTCTGGTGATGCTTTAGGTGATGCATCAGCAAAGGCCAGAAGTTGAAGCTTATCAATGTTAGAAGCACGTGCCTTTTATTTTTCACACTCGGTGTTTGTTGGCCCTTGAAGCAACTTGGCCTGGGCTGCAGTGAACCTGCCTGGCACAGGCAGCACCACCCAGGATCTGTGGGCTTTGAGTGGAAGTTCCCAGTCTTCAACTCATCCCAAGCTGGATGTACCAAAAAGTTTTATTTGTGGTTAAAACTGTATTTAAAATAAAACACGCAAGTAGAGGAAGCAACGTGACGGAGGTGCAGCCATGGCCTTGGGCTGCTGTTCTGTGTTTGTGTTGGGATAGGAAGCACATGGTGTGAAGGAAACGTAATTACACACCTCCGAGGGATTTCCTGGTCTGTTTGTGTGCAGTTTGATATAGGACTCTCGGCTCTTCTGTGAGTGGAGCCGATTTTTGCTGGTGTTTTATGGTGTTTTAGTGGTCTGGGGGGTGAGAGGTTGTTAGTTTTGGGGTAAATTTTGTTTGTTTTACTTTTCAAGGAACAGATCTGCTCTTAACATTTAGGGAGAAGAGCAGAGTTGTGCTGGGAGAGCCTGGGAGTTAGGATACAAAGCTGACAGCATTAGGAGGCAGGTGCCAGGAGCCAGCACAAGAAGTGCAGTGCCCTGCCTGGGTCTGCCCCTTGATGTGGGGCAGTTCCCCATGACTCAGGCTGACAGGTTGCTCCTGTCAGCCACAGCCAGGGTTCAGGAGCAGTTATGAGACCACTCCAGGGCTGGAACAGAGGAAGTGACAGGGAAATTTCTTGCCACAGCTGGTTGGTTTCAAAGATCATAAAAAAATGCATGTATATAGTTCCAGGAAAGCCGAGCCCCAAGAAGGTATGTTGTTGAAGCTCACGTGGGTTTTGTGCTATGATTTTTTTCCCCTTACTCTAAATTATGTCATCTGTCGGGTTACTTGAATAAATGTTCTTCACATTACATGTCAGACATCCCCCTGACATCTCTCGTTTGGGGCTTTGCTTGGCAGAGTCTGGTCTCTCAGTGGGGTCTTGTTCAGCTCTGGGAGTAGGCAAGCCAGCTGCAGGGGCAATTCTGCCAGGATCAGAGTCCAGAATCCCTCCCTATGGCTGTTAAACAGACACGTGCGTACATATGGGCGTGTGTATCTTCCAGTTTCTGCACTAAAATCATGCTCTTGGCCAGCGTCAGGAGTGAAAAGAAACCAGCTGATGGGAGAGTGGCAGGAACTCGGGCTGCCCAAAGGGACTGCCCTCTGTTGGTTTCTGCCCCATCCCACCATCATTTAGCTGTGTCTGCTTTTAAATACCAAACGTGCTCTTGGCTGTTACCCAGTGAGTGGTGCTGGCATGAGGCCACGGTGACTTACCCTGCCTCCCTTCTTTGCTGGAGTTTGTCCCCACCACTGCAAGCGGGACGTGGGTGATGCAAAGCGCGGCGCAGGGTGCGAGAGCTAGTGTGGGACCTCTCGGCAGTGATTACCATCACACAAAGCGGGGGCAATAATTTGTCCCTCCCCTGTGTGTTCGTGGTTGCTGGGCTGCCTTTTGCAGAACAGCCTGGTCCCTGGTGGCCCTCATTCAGAGCTGTGGCCCCCTGGGGTGCAGGGATGGGGTCAGGGAGCCAGACAGCCAGGGAAACCACAAAGACTTTGAAGGAGGATTGGAAAACCAAGCTCTTGCTGGGCTTCCAGCCCTGGGGTGCTAAGAGCTGTGACTTGGAGATGGTTTTAACTGTGTGCTCTTCTTCTGACAGATCCACCGCAGTCCACCCTGAAGTGCTGGGCTGAGACCTCCTCCTCAGGGCTGATGCTGCAGCTGTTCTGCAGCTGGCCTGGGGGGTACCCCTACCCCACGCTGCACTGGAGAGAAGAGGGGCGCGATCTGGAGAACTCCAGCTGGGTCATCAGCTCCACGAGGTCCTCGGACACCCACGTGGAAACCCTGAACAGCTCCCACCTCGCCCACCGCAAAGTCTTCAAGTGTGTTGGGAGCCACGTAGTCGAGCAGGAGGAGCCTGCCTGCTCTGTGGAGATAAGTGAGTTGACTGGCTCAGCACAGTAATTATTAATGAGCCTGCTAATGGTGGGGCAGACAGTTACCCCGGTCGTTCTTTGCCCTCCAGAACACGAAGGCAGTGGTCAGGCAAGGCAGGCTTGCTGGCTCTTGCAGTGGGGCAGGAGGGGATGATAACAAGGCAGCCTGGCAGGGTTTGACTTGTGCAGAGGTGAGTGCACGAGGTACAGAAGTTCCACAGGTGAGATCCAGCATGGGAGGGTTGTTGTCAACGTGTGTTTTGGGTACAGGGGCTGGCAAATTTCTGAGCACCACGCTTTTCACCTCTGCAAACACTTGTACTTGTGGCCGCAACAGAGAAGGTGACCGGAGGTTTTAGTGCCTTGCTCAGCTTGAGGTGAAGTTTGTTGGGGCTGGGTTTATGGCAAAGTGGTTGTGCATGCCCCTGCTCCCCTATAAGCCTCTAACAAGGGCTAATGAAAGTGGCTTTGGAAAACCTCAGCTGTATTTATCCTCACCGGTTGTCAGGGCTGCAGGAGAATTCTGCACCTCCCAAGGAGAATGGCTGGGCTGCCTTTCTCCTCTCTGCCATCTTCCCACAGGCTGCCCCCTGAGCACCCCCCCGTGGATGTAAAGGCAGGTGTCAAAAACAGAATTGAACAATATGAAAGTCGCTCATAGAGCTCCTTGGAAGGCTGCTCAAGTCCCGTGAACAACCCAAATGCTTCCTTCAGTTAATGCTTATTGATTTGTCAGATGGCTGATTGCTTGCTGTGTTAAACTCCTCCATCCCCTCCTTGACTTTTTTTTCTTTTTCCCCACTCAGAACTCCCCTCCCTGGAATCGGACCCCCCGCAGACCTGCTTTGTGGGTGACAACGTGACCCTGACGTGCCGGGTGACCGAGGGCGTGCCGGCGGCGAGGCTCAGCTGGCTGCGGGGCATCACGCAGCCCGAGATCCAGCCCGGAGGGAGGTACCTCATCGCCCAGGAGGGCAACGTGTCCCGGCTCACCATCCGGAACTGCTCCCAGGGCACCGACGGGGGCTGCTACGTCTGCAAGGCGCAGAACCCCGTGGGGCTGCGGGAGATGTTCGTCTGCCTGACGGTGAAGCGTGAGTGGGGCTGCCTGGGGTCGCTGTGGGAGGCAGGGACGCGGCTCGCTGCGGCTGTAGGGGAGCCCCTTGGGGGCTTCGTTTGCCCCTGAGAGCCCGTTGGCTATCGATGCTCTCACAGCAAGTGGGATGCAGGACTGGGTTCCTTCATCCCAGGGTGAAAAGGCCCAATTCCCCTCTCCTCGGTGTTAATGGGCCTCAGAGAGGAGCACAGCAGCTTCCCTGGTCCCTCCCTGTTGGTTTTGGGGTTAGAGGAGCACTCAGGATGCTGCTTGAGCTGCAACAGGGATTGATTTGCATCCACTAAATGCACAAAGACACAGAAATAGGGCCCTTGCGGTGGTGGTTTCCATCTCAGTGAAGCACAGGGGCCTGAGACTCACACCCTACATGGTGTTGGGACTGAAGTGATGGGAAATCAGAGCTGAGGCAGCGCTGAGACCTCTTTCACTTGCAGTGAGTGCATCCATCCCACTGACGAGATGGCCGCCTGTGTCTCCTCTCTCTGCAGAGCCAACAAACATCGTTGGAGTCGTGGGCGCAGTGGCGATCCTGTCCCTGATGGCCGTTCTCACTATCTCCGGGCTCATCTTGTACTACAACCCCCTCCTGTGCCTCAGAGGTAGGAGCTCTCCTCCACGCCAGCCAGGGAAGAGATTCTGTCCCTAACCCGCCCATCCTTTCTGAAGCGCTAGAGCTGGCCGCTGATTTAGCCCAGCCTTTTGGCCTCATCCTGCTCCTGATCAAAATCCCCATCAGCCCTGGAGGAGCTGGGTTGGAAATGCAGGGAGCTGAGCTGTGCAGAGCCATCCCTGCTCTCCCCTTTTCTCCCAGGCTCTCTCACTGTATGTGGGCAAGCCGACTGCTTTTCCTCTCTGGCAGAAAACCTCTGCATCTGCACCTCCTCTGACTGCCAGAGAGCGTCCCACAGGCGGGCGCTGCGCAGCGACACCAGCAGTGAGCTGCTTCTAACGTGCTTTTCCCTTCCCTTCTCTCCTGTTTAGGTGCTGCGTTCAGGTGAGTTGATTTTCCTCATCCCATCATGCACAGACTGGCTAGTTTGCCTCCTGACATCCGTGGTCTCCGTAGGGCAGGGGACAGGTGGGCTGACCAGAGCCAAGCGGGGTTTGGATGGGAGCGGGAGGGCTCAGCCCGCTGGCATGTGGATCGGGGAGCGGGAGGATGAGGAGAGCACTTGGCCTTGCCTCTGGACACACAGAGGCACCCGGTAACGTGGGGGAAGGCGGTGCAGGAGAGCTTCTCCTTGCTGCTGGTGAGCCCTAAAACATGGTGAGTAAATAGAAATGGCAGCCTCCTGCTTCCCTGCACTGATGTTTGCACCGCGTTCTTCCATCCCTCGGGATCTCTGAGAGCTGCACGTACCTCTGCGGGGTTCTGGTGCGCTGGGTTTCTCCTCTGCTTCCTGCTCTCGCTGCTCCTGGCCCTGCTCCCTCTCCTTGCCATTGTTGGTTGTGTCCCCACAGCTGTGGTGCTGCGGCATGGGAAGACTCTGGTCTGAGTGCCTCCAGTTCCCTCTGTGCAGGAGGGGAGGATAACCCCGCTCGGGAGGGGCTCTGGCAGTGTAGTACATGAATGGTCATGAGATGGTTGGAGGACTTTGGAAGACGAATGGGAAGCAGTGCAGAATGCCGTTGGTGGTGTTGCTGCCAACAGGGTGTGAAACCAGCTGTTCTTCGAACACGGTTAGTGCAGGCTTGGGAGAGTCCTTCAAAAACCGGTCGTTTTGGTGCATTACAGAGTCGTGCGAGCCAGGGGAGAGGCAGCCTGGAGGGACCGGGTCAGGACAAGCTGTCCTCAGCCTCTCAGCCCACCTCTGCTTGCTCTGCTGTCTGCAGGAGCCAGGTCTCGGGCGACGTGTTAGTGCTGGTGGACTCAGAAGACGACGACGAGGGGAAGGGGGAAGAGGATGCAGTGAGCAGCTCTGCCAAGTATGAGCTGGCCAACGGGAGCAGCGCCCCGGCTGCCTACTTGAGCTGCCTTGCAGGAGGTGAGCCCTGCTGCCTGCCCCGTGGCCGGGCTTTGGGGCCAGAGCTGCAAAGCTGTGGGTCTTTGGGAAGCAGCTACTGGGGAGGGAGGAACCCCTGTTCTCTGCCTCCTTGGCTCTTGCTGAGGTGCTGCTGCTCTGTAGGTGACGACGGCGAGCAGCACGGCGAGGTCCCTCTGCAGAAGACACGAGGAGAAGAGGCATGAGGCACATAATCTCCATTCCTTCTCGTGGAAGCACACAGCTCCAGCTCAAAGCCCTGCCTCAGACATCCCCGCTGCCGTGTGGCTGTGCGCAGGCTGTCAGCGCCCTGTAGCTGGTTCTCAGCACCCCGCTCCCCGCTGCGCTCCCCTTCCCTCCACCCTTCCCCAGCCTTGTTGCTCCACTTCTCCCCTCTTCTCGTGTTCCTCTCTGTCTCAGGTATCCTTTTAACAAGGTGGCATGAGGCGCAGGCTCAGGAAATGGCTCCCAGCAGCCCAGACCCACCTCGGTGCCTGCCACAGACTCGAGTACCTGCACGGCCTCTGGCTCTGTCCCCGTGAGCAGTGCCAGGGCCGCAGAGATGCGGTGGGGCTGCAGCCAAGTGCCTGGGCCCTGGGATAACAAAAAACAAGTGCTGCAGGGGCAGGACGTGGGTGACGCTGACTTTTGGGGGGTGGGGGTAACTGTTTTTGTTATAAATAATTTTTCCCCAATTTCTTCTGAAATGTTGCTCTGTATCTAAGCTAGAAGATTTGAGCTGGACCTCGTGGCGTGGCCACAAGGGAAAGCAGGGAGGGGTCAGGGAGGGGGGGAACAGGGTCAGGGCAGACCTGGAGGGGTCTGTAGGGGGGGGCACCGGGGGGCCAGGGCGTTATGGGAGGGGATCGAGGCACAGATCAAACCTGATCCCTCTGCGGGTAAGCAGAGGGGCTGAATGGAGGGATGTGAGCACACACATGGGGCATGTGGGGGGATCAGAGCATGTGCAGGGGGAACAAGGGGACTTGAAGGGGAGGGACGGGGGGAGAGGACCCCCGGGCACATGGGGAGGGGCTGTGCACTCTGTGGGCAAGGGAGCAGGGGCTGAGCCCCCACAGGGACATGAAGAATGGCACGAGGTGGAGGAGAGCTGAAGAGGTAAGGGGGGGGCAGAGGACTTGTGGGGGCAGGGGTTGGGGTCTGCTTGTGCACGGTGAGCTCTGAGGGGGGCTGCGGTTTGTGGGGAGGGCTGGGGCGACTGGGGTGTGGGGGCAGGCTCTGGAGAGCCCAGAGGGGGCGAGTAGGAGAGCAAGGTCAGAGGGCTGCAAGTGGGACCCACCCCCACAGAGCCCCCAAAATGGCTCTGGGGAGCAGAGCGTGGGGCTGGGGGATCCGGGAGCACGCCTGAGGCTTTGGGGCCGAAAAGAAAGGCTGGGAGGGAGTGCAGGGAGGAGGAGGCTGGGGGCAGAGCACCCAGGATCACCCTGCTGGTGGGGCTAGGGTCGAGCAGGGCCCCCCTGGCAGGGGACACGTCCCGGGGACACATCCCAGGACACGCTGGGGTCCCCAGGCTGTGTCCCTGCCCCGTGGGGCGACGCTCGGGGCCGCAGCAGAGAAACCCTGCGGGAGGCAGCGGGCGCCTCCGGCTGCCCCTGGCAACTGCGCTGTGCTGCCTGCCGCCGCCATCTCGGCCGCCCGGCGTCCCGCTCCTCCGCACCCCCGCCCCAAAATGTCCCCAGGTCTGGAGGAGAGCTTGCGTAGGGTTTTCCAAGAGAAGCTGCAGCTCTGGTAGGTGCCGTGCACCCCCCCCCCCGGCTGTCCCGTGGCTTCCCGTCACCTGGGATTACCAAGGGCGGGGGGGGCTGATTTAAGGGTGTGAGGGGGGCAGGAGAGAGGTTTGGGGGTGTCTTCTACCAGCTGGGTAGCACTGGGGGGTGTCAGGGCAGGGGGCTGTGGTGTGTCCCCAGCTGGGGCACCGAGGGAGGAGACCCTGCCCTGGGGAGCAGCAGGGCCCCATCCCCGCGTGCACCCCACGGTGTCGGGGCTGGGGGCTGCGAGCAGGGGGAGGCTGAAGCAAGAGGGGAGGTGGGGTCGGGGTGGCCCTGAGTGATCACTGGGACGCCCCCCTCTGAGCTCAGATGGGGCTGAGGGGGGGTCCTCTTGGGGCCCGCGGGGTCCCGAGCTGGTCCTGATGGGCTCCGTGTGGCCCCGGGCAGGACAGTGCCGGCGTGGGACTCGGCGTCACTGCTGCCCTCCTCCACGCGCCTGCTGCTGAAGAGGAGGGAGGTGGCGGAGGTGGAGCGGGCTCTGCAGGCCCAGCGGGAGGTAGGGGCGGCCCCCAGCCCCTCTGTGTGCCCCCTGCCCAGGGAGAGGGTTGGGCAGCGGGCACAGATGGGTTGGAGTCCACCAGCAACCCCTCCAAACTGGCACCAAAACCACGGTTTCCTTTGGGACTCTGGTGGGTGCCCCCCTCACCGTGATCCCTGCCACCCCTGGGTGCCCTGGGGCAGGGCGATGCCCTCAGCACCCCTGGCTCCCTCAGGAATTTCGGCGGAGGATGGAGCACTTGGACCAACGCTGGCAAGAGCTGGGCCAGCGGGAAGAGCGGCTCCGCGACGTCGCCCTCAAATTCGACGCCTTCCTCAAGGTGCGGGCGCCGCCGGGCTCAGCACCGTGCCCCTATGTGGCCACGTCCCTGCTGACCGTGTCCCCGCCGACCGCAGGTTTCGGCAGTGAGGCAGGAGCGGGCGCTGGGCCGGGTGGGCGAGGAGCAGGCATGGGCGGCACGGCAAGGAGCCGAGGCCGATGGCCTGCGCCAGGAGCTGGCGGGGCTGCTGCGGCGCAAGGAGTGGCTGCAACAGTGTCTGCAGAGCCTCCAAGCCTTCGGGGACTACCTGCGGGGCGTGGTGGCCTCCACAGGGCAGGTGAGTGTGACACGGTGAAGGTCCCTGTCCCATGTCCCCAGGGATCGCGTTCCTCCAGGGCCACCAGCGCCCCTTGCACCCCAAGCTCCATGTTGGAGCACCCGTGGGGGGATGTGGAGAAGTTGGAACACGAAATCACCCCAAGGATGAGGGCGAGCAGCACCCTGGTGGGGTGGGTGCTCCTGCAGCTGCTCAGCCCCTTCCCACCGCCCAGTTCCAGGATGTCCCGTCCATGCTGGCCCATTTCGGGGTGCTGGCGGGGGTGCGGGCAGCCCTGCTGCACCAGCTGGAGGCCGGGCAGGAGAGGCTGGCCCAGGGCCGGGCTCGGCTCCAGCGGTACCATGAGGAGGCCGGCGGCGAGCTCCTGCGCGGGAGGGACGAGGTGCTCCAGCTCCACGCACGCCTGGAGGCTGCCTGCCACGACGTGCTCCAGGGGGTAAGGGAGGCTGCGGGACCCCTGGGACCCCCTCCTGGGCGCGAGGGGATGCAGTACAGGCCCCCACTCTCCTGTGGAGGGCAGATGGCCCATGGGGTGGGGTTGGGGTGGGAGCACAAGGCCGGGGGTGCTGGGAGGTGCAGGGGACGTGGGGCCCAGGGCTGTCTGTCCGTCTGTCCGTCCCCCAGGAGTCCTGCTGGACCCAGATCCAGAGCGCGGCCACCCACAAGACACTGCTGCTGGGGCAGATCCGGATGGCCGTGCTGAGCCTCTTCCAGCTCGCCACCAAGCACCTGAAGGTCCCCAGGGATGTGGCCCTGGAGGACACAGAGACCCAGCTGGATGTGGTGAGTGCAGCCCCCCTCCCCTGGGGAGTAGGGCTGGAGGGACACAGGGACAACCCTCTCCCCAGATGGCTGTGGCATCAGGGCCCCCATCTCCCCAGGTGCTGCTCTGCATGCAGAACCTAGCTGCCATCTGTGCTGAGCTGCACCCCAAGGAGCCAGGGCTGGGCTCCCCCTGTGTGCCTACCACCACCACACGCCCACGGCGCCACAGGGGTGTCACGGTGCCTCCGAGCCACCAGCAGTCCCAACCTGGGGGCAAATCCTCCCTGGGATGAGGCTGCCAAGGCCAGCACGGAGCTGCAGGACACCAGCACCTACCCGGGGATGGAGGTGGGTCCCCAGCAAGCCCAGGAACCCCGAGAGGCAATGCAGCTCCAGCGCAGCAGAGCACCAAGTACCTCAGGACAGAGCCTGCTGCATCCTGGGTGCCCTCTTGCAAGGGGCACGCAGGCAGAGGGACGCAGCTGCCTGGGAGGAAAGGGGAGCAGCTGCTCATGTTCAGGCTGTTGGTACTGATAAAGCTGTTTCCCATCAAAATACAACCCAGCTGTGGGACTGCAGCACCTGCTTCTTTTAGGGCTGCAGCTGGGGAAGGGATTACCCCAGGCACAAGCTGCCCGCAGCAAGCACCAAGAGGAGGCAGGATACAAAACCAGCTGGCTATTTAATGTCTCTCTCCCTGGCAGCACATCCAGGGAGGGGGTGTGCCCCTTGGCCACCCTGTGTTGCAGCACCTGCCCTACACCCTCTTTCGGAGCTTGCCCTTCTTGGCAGCACCCACGCGGCGCCCAAAGGCCATCTGCTGCAGCTCCTGCACCCGCTGCCGGTTCCTGGCCTTGAGGCGCTTGAGGCCCCCGCTCTGCAGGAAGCGCTGCTTGGCTGCTGCCTTGCGCTGCTTCAGGATCTGCTGCTTGTTCTTCAGCTCCGAGCGCACCTTGCCATGGGCGGTGGGCTGCCGGGGTCCTGCGGGATGGAGGCAGATAAGGGAGGAGGTAAAACCACGCTCGGAGGCCAGAGAGAGAAGGGGGGGACTGTGTGGGGTCTGGTGCTTGCTCGGGTACTCACCGTGCCCGCGCTTGTGCTTCCCTTTGAACTGTTGCCTGCCTCGTTCATCTTCCTCATCGTCATCCCGGTCGTCGACTTTGTGTTTCTGCTTCCACTTCTCATAGCTGGGGTGGGTTAAGGGAACACGCAGCGACTCCCCAGCACCTGACCAGCCTCCCTCCCTCCCTCCTTCCCTGGCCCCAGCACCAGGCGGCTCCCGGGCTGCAGGACGTGGTGCTGAGCAGCAGCAGGCACGCTCAGCCTCCCATTTCCCCTTGCCGTGGCACAGGCAGGCGGCAGTGACCGCGGGCAGGATACAGGTTGTTCTTGTAGGAGCCGCTGATGTAGCGCCCGCTCTCTGTCCGCACCTTCTTCTTGTCCTCCTGGCCTGTTTGCCCCACAAACCGCTTCTTCTTACGGTCCCTGTGAAGCACAGAGCGGGGGGAAGTGGGGGAACGTCCACCACCCTCCTCTTTGCTGGGCATCTCAGCCCTAACCGCCCCTGCACGGCCCAGACAGCAAGAAACACTGTCTTCAGTGGGAGAGAAATACCTGCTGGGGGTACACCCCTCTCTCCCCTGCCATGCAGACCCCCTGCTCACCACTTCAGCAGCTGCTTGCTCCTGTTGAGGTTGTGGTTCTCATCGCCCATGAGATCCAGCACGGCTCCAGCCGCCTGCTGCTCGAAGGGGCTGCCCTCGCCGCCCACGCTCAGCCTGTGGGGAGGACAAAAGGAGCGATGAGAGCAGCCCCCCGCCGCAGGATGATGCAGGAGGGCAGGGGGATTGCTCCCCGACTCACCCCCTCTCGCTCTCGAAGTCCTTGGGGCGGTAGGGGACGTAGAACTCCTCATCCCGCTGCACCGGCTGCTGCGGCTTCTTCCTGGCGCTGTCTTCTCCACCCTGGCCCCGTTTCCTTTTCCCTCCCACCACGGTGGAGAACACGTCCTGGGGAGGGGACGGGGGGGGCTGGGGGAGCCGTGTCCCCCTGCCAGCACAACCCAGGGGCCCAGGCTCCTGCGGGCTGACCCCAAAGCCATAGCCCAGCCTCGTCCCAGCCCCGCTACCTGGAGGTTTTCCTCCTCTCCTTCCCCCTCCTCAGGCTTGGGGGGGGCCTGGTGCAGCTGCTGCCCTTGGAGAGCCGCTGCCCGCTTCTCCTGCTGCCCGCGCTGGTACTTCTCGATGACGGCATGGTCGTGGCGCCGCTTCGACCGCATGATGGTGCTGGCCAAGGTGCGGGAGGTGGCGTTGATCTCGAAGATGGTCTGCAGCGGGGGGAGAGAGCAAGTGCTGCAGGTGCAGGGACCTTCCCTCCCGTCCTGGCTGAGGTCAGGCCTCAACTCACCGCCTTGGACTTGTAGCTTTTAATGCTATCCACGAACTTCAGCCTCTCCAGTTCCGTGTCTTCGAAGCAAGAACCTGGGGATTACAGGTGTGGAGGGGACACCGATCAGCCCAGCAGTGAGGGGACAGGTCCCCTCCCTCGGCGTCCCCGCGGCACTCACTGAAGAGCGGGTGGATGCCCAGCTGGGACACGGCCAGGTCCTTGACCCTCTTGATGGACTCGGGCGAGGGGCCGGGCCGGGAGCGCAGGTACTGCTTCTGCGCGTTGTCGGCCACCCGGCGCAGGCTCTGCAGCTCCAGCGAGCCCTCGTGGTCCGTGAGCAGCAGGCACTCCTCGTCGTCCACCAGGCTCTGCGGGACACGGCCCAGCACCCCGCCGGCATCTGGAGCACGGGAGACACCGTGTCAGCTCTTGTGCACCCACCCTTCCCCAGCTGCACCCCGTATTGCCCTTCTGAGAGCCCCTCTGCCCAGAAGGCTGCCACAGGACCACAGACTCAAAGAATAAACCTCACACGTGGGCAGCCCCCTGCTCTGGAGGGACGTGCACTCACCCCAGTGCCTGCGATGGGTCTGCCTTACCTGCAGGAAGCTCCTGGGCACCAGCGAGGACGAGCGGGCGCCCCAGGAAGAGGTGGAGGTCGAAGACGTACGGCATCTCGTCGGGAGCCACCAGCGAGTAGGCAGTGCCGCTGCGGCCAGCTCGGGCCACGCGACCTGGCAGGGTGAGGAGGAGAAAAGTGGGAAACCAGAGCCAGGAACAGCCCAGCATGTCCCTGACTCATGACAGGGACCCATTGGTGGCCCAGGACCCCAGGCACATGCCATGCCCAGGCTGGCAAGGGGCTGTGGGAAGGGAGCAAAGGGGACCCTGCCACAGCCCCAAGCCTGTCCCTAGGGGCAGGGGACCCTGCAGTGCACGTGTCACCAGAAGGAAGGCACCAGCCCTTCCCTGAAGAGGGCCCACAGTCTATCTGGGAAAACAGGGACATCTCGGCACCTGTCACGCCACAGCTACCTCCTGCCCCAAGCACATCACTAACAAGTCGAGGGGATCAGCGCCTTTCCCAGCCTGGTGAGGCGCAGGGATCAGACCCTTAACAGGGGACCAGGGACAGCCCACCCTGAGGGACCGCGGGTCGCACAGGGCACGGGCACCCACCAACACGGTGCAGGAACAGCTTGGACTTGGCGGGGAAGCTGTAGTTGATGACATTGTCCAGCATGGGGATGTCGAGCCCGCGGGCAGCCACGTCCGTGACCAGCAGCACCGGGCACTTGCCCTGGGCAAACTTGGCGATGTTGATCTTGCGGGCGGTCTGGTCCAGCGAGCTGTAGATGTGGGTGCAGCAGATGCCCTGGGCTGTCAGCAGCTGGAGACAGGGGAAAAGTGATCAGATCCCGCTTGGAAATGCACCTTCAGCCAAGGATGGGGTCCCGAGACCCCAGGGTGCCCACCCAGACCCCAAACCCACTGCGATCTGCCCTTTTTTAAGGAGGTGGTGAATGCAGCACCTCCATAATCACATGTGCTAGGGATTTCTCCCTTGACCAGGAGAAACAGGCTGGGACTCCAGCAGGAAACTGCCCATGGACACAGACCCCACATAAGTCTGGAAAGCCCCCCCCCCCAGCCTGCCCACACCCGTCGTGTGCCCCGGATGCCACCTGCCTCCTTGAGATACTCCGTGTGGTGCTTGGTGGCCACGAAGACGACCGTCTGGTCCTGGGGCTTCACCACGCTGCGCAGCAGGTGGAGCAGCACGGCTGGTTTGTCGTCCCCGCGCACGTGGAAGAAAGCCAGCTGCAGAGGCAGGGCAGAGCTCAGCCCTGCCGGGTCCCCACGCTCTTGGGGACACCCCGCAACAGCCACTGCCGCCGCCCTGGCTGGCTCCTAACCCCTGCCAGCTCCCCTCGAGCACAAAGCCCGGCTCAAGCTTACCTTGAGCTGCTCGCTGAGCTTGGACTCCACATCCAGACGGATCAACGTCGGCTCGGTGAGACCTGTGGGACACGGTCATGTAGAGGACGCGGGTGGCATGTGGGACACGGTGCTAGGACAGCCCCTAGCGCCCAGCCTGGGGCACCCGCCTGGCCCAGCCTCAGCCCAGCTTGGTTTTCCCAGTCCCGACGCTGTGGCCAGCACAGCTGAGGGACTGCGTCACGTCCCCATCCAACGGGGCCCTGACACCTCACAGGGCCTTGGAGGCAGCTCCAACCCCCAGCCCTCTGGCCACCGCCTCTCCCATGCTTCTCACCAGCCCGGGCGAACTCGACGAGCAGCTTGGGCAGCGTGGCAGAGAAGAGGACGGTCTGGTGGCTGCCCGGGAGCCGTGCGAGGATCTCCTGGAGCTGCTCTGCGAAGCCCATCTCAAAGAGCCTGCAGGGAAGGGATGCAGGACGTCGCAGAGCCTGCTGCACCTCTCTGTGGCCAGCCATGGGCACCTCGTCGCCACCCTCATCCGCTCCAAGCGCACCGACCTGTCGGCCTCGTCGAACACCACGTACTCCACGCTCTGCAGCTTCAAGTTCATCTCCACCGCCACGTGCACCAGGCGCCCGGGGGTGGCAATGATGCTGCGTGGGACAGAGACTGTTACACCAAGCTCATTCTGGTGATGGGGCCACGCGAGGGACAACGGGGGCTCCCTGCACCGTCCCACATCCAGCCCTGGTGGCTCTCGGTGGCCATTTCCCCACCAGGTCCCCTCCCCGTGCCCACACTCACATGTCGGGGTTCTCGTGCAGCGCAGCGAACTGGTCCTCCATCCTGGGAGAAGGGAGAGGGCACAGGGCAGCTCAGCTCACCGCCCCGAGGTTTGGCACATTTGGGGGTGTTTTAGGGATGCTGGGGTGACAAGGAGAGCGGGGACACTGCTTACTTGTCTCCTCCCAGGATGAGAGCTGTCCTCAAGCCGGTGAACTTGCCCAGCTGCAGGGTGAGAAAGAAACATGAAGAGCGTGAATAGTGGGTTCAGCACCCAAACAAACCCCAAGCCCATTGTGGTCCCCGCTCATCCCCGTACCTCCTTGGTGAACTTGAGGGTCTGCAGGGCCAGCTCGCGCGTGGGGGACAGGATGAGAGCGCGTGCCCCGGCCGGGCTGGGCGCCTTCAGCCGCTCGAACATGGGGATGAGGAAGCAGGCCGTCTTCCCGCTGCCCGTCCGCGCCATCGCTACCACGTCGCGGCCGCGCAGGATCACCGGGATGGTCTGCGGGACACGGCCCTGCCGTCAGCACCCCGTGGAGGGGGGGTCCCAAAGGTGCCCCCACATCCCAAGGTCTCACCTTCCTCTGGATGGGTGTGGGGACCTTGTAGCCCTTCTTCATGACACCCTTGAAGACGGGGTAGCTGAGGCCTGCGGGGACATGGGGACAGGTGAGGGGATGCAGGCAGGAGGGGCAGGACCCCAGGGTTGTGGGGTGACACCGCTGGGGACCCCCCTGGCCCCGTGCACGCACCCATGGACTGGAAGCCTCCGGATTTCTTCTTCTTGTTCTGCGCCCGCACCATGGCCTGTGTGTCCTCGGCGGTGGCATCATCCTTGTCCTCAGCGGTGGGGAAGGCGGGCAGCGGGGTCTCGGGGAGCTGGGGACAGGCGGTGAGAGGGGACGGGTGGCTGGGTGGCACTGGGACACAGCGGGTGTGCCCCGATAGTGGGCAGGGATGGTGGCACTGGGGACAGCGGGACATGGGGACAGCGGGATGTGGGGACAGTGCGACACCGGAGGATACCAGTGCCACGTGGAGACGGGGGAAACTGGGCACACTGGGACGGGCTCTGCGGACACCGGTGCCGGCAGAACACGGGGACAGGCGACAGCGGTGCCCCCGGCAGGCCAGCACCGCGTGTCCCGGTGTGGCAGCCACACGCGGACCGCCGGCACGGGGCCGGGGCACGCCGCCACCCCGCGGTACCCCCGGTACCCCCACACCCCTCCATGCCCCCGGTACCCCCAACACCCCCCCGGTACCTGCGGCCCCCGCCGCCGCTCCCTGGCCCCACCGGGGCCCCGCTGGCGGCGGCTGCGAGGCGGCGGCGCCATCCCGGCCGTGTGGGACGGAAGCGGGAGGCGGCCCCGGGAGGGACGGAGCGGAAAGGGCGGGCAATGCCGGCTCCGGGCCCGCCGCGGGGAGCCGGGGCCGGCCCCGGTGGCCCCGGGGCGAGGGTGGCTGGGGACCCCCGGAGACCCCCGGAGGTGCGGGCTTCTCGCTGCCGACGGTCCCCCGGGGAGGTGGAGTCCCCCGGCTGCCCGCCTGAACGCCCCCTTTCCCTCCATGTAACCCCCTCTCCCCCTTTTCTTTCCCCCTTTGCTTACCCCTCTCCTCCTTTGTAACTCCCTTTCCCCCCTCGTTTCCACCTTTCCACCCTTGTTATCCTCTCCTCTATCCTATCCTCTATGTTATCTCATCTCCCCCTTTGTTACCCCCTTTCCCCCTGAATTTATCCCCGTGTTACTCTCTCTCCCCCTATATTACCCTGTCTCGTTACCCCCTCTCCCCCATATTACTCCATTTTCCCCTTTCTTTCCCCTTCTTGTTACTCCCTCTTCCCTATATTACCCCTTCTCCCCCTTTGTTACCCCTTTTTGTAACATCTTCTCCTCCATATTACCCCCCTCCCCCTTTCTTTTCCCCTCTTGTTGCTCCTTCTCCCCCTTTGTTACCTCCCTCCCCTATATGACCCCTATACATGTGGCTACTGCGAGGAGCTGCCAAGGTCAGGGAACGCGGGGAATCTGGTAGCTCCCTCCCTTTGAGGGAAACCTTCTCTCAAATCCACCCGAGGACAAACTGAGCCAGGTTAAGGGCATTGTTCTGCCCCCAGAAATGGTTTTATTTAAATATTCATTTATATTTATTCTGCTTCTAGAGCAGCAGAACCAGGCCGTGACTCATGGAAGTTCACAAAAGGCACTGAAGCTAGAAAGGCCAGCCAGGAATCCAGGAATCTGCACTCCTTGTCCTGTCCCGTTGGCAAGAGACAAGCTTTGGAAAGGCAGTAGAGCTCAGCCCAAAGTGGCGATGTCCTCTGCCTTGAGCTCAGCCTGAAGTGCCCATGTCCTCCGCCTCAGCACGTGCTGCCTCAGCCACTGCTTGTAGCTTGCCAGAGCTGAGCCCCTGGGAGCCAGCAGCCTTGCTGGGAGGAATGAGTGGAGGCCAGAGGATGGATTTTGTGCTTATTTCTTGGCCTTCTTGCCCTCTGCATTATTCTTTTTGATTTGAGGAGTGTCTGGAACAAGCAGCTTCTCGGGGCGCAAGTGGCAGCGGGGCTGATGGCGGCCATCCCCTCGCACCCACTGCCTTGGTGCAGCTGGCATGGCGTGCCTCTTGCCCAGCCCAGTGCGTACTGCAGGCTGGAGGCCCAAATGCCTTCGTGCTCTTTTGAAAGCCCCTGCTCCCTTCTCGGGGGAGGCACCATGGGTGCTGACATGAATCTAAACCCGCTGAGTTTTGTCTGGACATCAGGACGGTGATATGCAGGCTGTTAGGTCTGCAGGTTTTTCGAGGGGGCCGAGAGAGAAACAGAAATGTGAAGCGGACACTAGATGGAGACAGAAGTGTAAAGGATCGGGAGAGCCCCGTTCCTGCAGCAGGTGGATGAGCCAGGCCCAGTGAAGCACATCAGCATCTGGGGGAACTGCCCCAAAATCTGAGAGCTCGACCGCACACCCGAGCGGGAGCCAAAGGGGGTCCCAGGCTGGGCAGAGCTCAGGGGCTTTGTCAGGCTTGGGGACAGGAGAAAGACTGGGCGCAGGTGGAACGGGTGGATCTGTTCACTGTACACAAGCGTGCTGCCACATGGCACATAGAGGTCTGTACTGCTTCGAGCCGCGGACCTATGAGCAGCGCTGGGAGGGGGGGAAGCTGGCCCAGCACCCCCTGCCTCGCGGGACCAGCAGGGAAAGAGGGTGGGGGATGAAGGGCAGCGACACGTGTAAAAAAGGGAGTTAATGGCGGAGGGTCAGGGCTTCCGCTCTGCCCAGGCGCTAGTAAGATCCTAAGGCATGTCCACTTGTTTATCAGTGCCTCGGCTGCTTTGATGGCAGATGTGCCGACATCAAGCTGTGACTGTGCGGGATGGCGATGCGTTAGTGGGGCGTTAGTGGGGGATTCCCTGAGGCACCACAGCGCTGCTGCGAGCCCCGGCACCGAGTGGCACCTGGACCTGGGTCTGGGTCTGGGCCTGGTGCTAGGCCTAAGCCTGGGCCTAGGCCTAGGCCAGGCGCCCCGTTGCTAGGCAACCGCCGCGCTCACCCCTGACCCCGCGCAGCCTGCTCACGCAGCCAATAGCAGCCCGTGCTGCTCCCCCCCCCCCCCCCAAGAGCCCGCCCTTTCCTTCCCCTCCGTAGGCGTGCGGCTTGCCTCGTGATGCTGTTCCCCCTCCACGCCCCCACAAGCCAATCAACGCCCTCTCCTCTCCGGATGGGCAGCGCTGCTACCCAATGATAAGGCGAAGCGGCGGAGGGAGGCGGGAACAATCCGTAGCAGCAGAGCGGTCAGGCGGAGGTGGGCGGGGCGAAGCGACCTCCGAGCGCTGATTGGCGGGCTGCAAGAAGGCGCACCGCGGCTGGACCAATGAGGAGCGGGAGGGGCGGGGCGCAGCGGTGCGAGGGCGCTGAGGTGCGGCGGGTTCGGCTCGGTTCGGCTCCGCTCGGCTCCGTCCGGCCGCGTTCGGCTCGGCTCGGTTCGGCTCCGTCCGGCCCCGGGGAGCTTGGGCGGGAGGGAGGGCAGCGGAGGCCGGGCGGGGGGAGCCCGCTGTGAGGGGCCCGGCTGTGGGGCGCGTCTGCTTGCCCCTCCGGGAGGGATTTGGCCCCTGCAGGAGGATTTTGGCCCCCTCCAGGGGAAATTCTGGCCCCTCCAGAGGGGATTTTGCATCATTTAAGAGGATTTTTGCCCCCTCCAGGGGGAGTTTTGCACCTCCCAGAAGGGATTTTGTCACTTCCTGGGGGAATTTTCCACCTCTAGGAAGAATTTTGCCTCCTCCCAGAGGGATTTTGCACCCTCCAGAAAGAATTTTTCATCATTCAGAAGAGTTTTGCCCCCTTCAGGAGCAGTTTGCCCTTTCCAGAAGGAATTTCTCACCTTTCAGAATTGATTTTGCCCCTTCCAGGGCGAATATTTGCTCCTCTGGGGGGAATTTTTCACCCTTCAGAAGGAATTTTTCACCCTCCACGAGTTTGGCCTCCTTGAGAACTGATTTTTGCATCATTCAGGAGGAATTTTGCCCCCTCCAAGGGGAATTTTTCACCATTCAGGAGAGATTTTGCCTCCTCCAGGGCGAATTCTACCCCCTCTACAAGGAATTTTTAACTATTCAGCAGGGATTTTTTGCCCCTTCCAGGGGGATTTTTGCCCTGACGCCAGCCCCGTGAGCACAGCCCCTCCAGCGGAGGCGTCGAGGCTGAGCCATGTGCTCAGGGGGCTCCTAGCGCCATGCCTGCCCCCCGCCTGCGCTCGGCCTCCCGCAGCCTCCCCGTGCCGCCCGCAGGCCCTGCGGGGGAGGTGGGCACCCGCTGCCTCCCCCTGGCCGAGATCCGGGACCGATAACGCCCCCGGGCCCAGTGCCCCACACCGATACTTGGAGGCGAGCGGTGCGTAGGGATGGGTGAGCCTCTCTCCGTGTCCACACGCCCACAGGACGCTCCCGATGGAAGACTCTGCGGGGAGAGCTTCTGACGGAGCCCGTTCGCGTGTAGAACCGCAGCAGGCGTTACCGGGACTCGTCGGAGGTGGGCTTCTCGCAGCAGGAGCCTCGCGAGGGCCAGCATGGCCGTGAGCATGGACGATGACGTGCCCCTCATCCTCACCCTGGATGACAGCGGGAGCAACGCCTCGGCCCCGCTCGACGACTTGGATCGGGAGGAGCTGCCCAATGAAAGTAAGAACCCTGTAGTTCTTTCTGCCCTCAGAAAATGGCCTTGCTTGCTTTCCTTTGCAGCGACACTCTTCCCCGTGCCTGCCAGAACCTGGAGCTCCTGGAGCTGTCCCTCAACATCCTGGCGGCTGCCCGAGGAGACCAGACCCGGGGTGGTGGTCGTGTTGCTTGCTGGTAGCCCCCAGGTGGGCTGGAGCATGCAGCCAGAGGCACTGCTCTGTGCCTTTTGTAACTCTTCTCTCTGATTTCTGCATAATGACCTGTGGCATCGCTGTCCTTAGGCTCAGTTCTCCCTTCCCATGTGTTGGCCTGGGGCTTCTCCTTTCCTTGGCCTGTGCTGGCAGTGCTGGCTTTCACAACTGTTGTTTTGCCTATTTCTAGCCCACAATTTGATCTTTTGCAGTAACAAAATGTATATGTGGGGATGAATCCCTATAGAATCCTCACTGTAATCTTACCAGAGAATCAGGAGTACTTCAGGCAGCGTATCCACGCTCCTGGTAACCCCACGCACTCGGTGGGATGGAGCCATCCTATGAGGGTGAACTCAGGGAGAGGGTGAACTCAGCAGCACAGCTTCAGCTGTGCTCAAGCATGCAGTGAGGTTTTGTTGTTGTCACACCTCACCACATGTATTTTAGCAATGTTGTTGGGTGCATCTCTCCGACTTCTGTCTGACGTTGCAGGTGCGTGCACCTGCGCCCGTTTGGTCGTCCTGTTCAAGCTCTGTTCAAGCCTAAAATTTCTGACGTATTAATAAGTTCCTGGTCCCTCTTTGCTGTATCACATCTCTGATCCATGCCTCCTCTGCGATCCCGTGACTTGGTATCTCTCTTGCAATCACACAGGTTCCCTTAATTTTCTCCTCCTCTGACTTCCTGAGCTAGGGGCTCGTTTCTGGCAGTCACAACTTCTCTCCTGCCCCTGCCACACAAATCCCTGCCTAAATTGCCCAGCTGACTTTCCCTGAGCTCTGCTGCTCTGTTGCATCTGTTTTTTCTTAAAGTTCAGCTCTCAATTTGTAACTTCGATATTAGAAGAGAGACTGCTTCCTCCATACTGTTGTGGGCTTTCTTGTGACTAATTTTAATCACTCTTCTGTCCACCCACCTCCTGTGCCTGTAAAGCAGTACATGGGGTTTATCATCTGGTTAAAGCCAATGTGATTGCGTTTAAGCGTGAGTTTGAGGATGAACGTATTAAAAATGTTCCAAAATCTGCTTCCCTTGAAATACAGGGAGATTGCGGAGGGACTGATCTTGTGCTTTCTAGAAGGTGGGTGCGTAGTTTTTGAGAAATAATTTGCTGGAGTTGTGTGAACGGAGTGTCTTGGTGTCAAAGAGCTGATATTTTGCTATGTTTTAATCCCTGATAGAGTTGAATTTGCTGGGAAAAATACAAAGCCCATTCTGTGCAAGCGGCACGGAGTCATGGGGAGCCTTCTGAAGTCGGTGGTGCTGCGAGAGGGGCCGGGAGATTAAAGCAGGCAGGGCAGCACGAGCAGCTTGAAAGGCGCCCCTCGTTTATCGCCAGGAGGCGGGAAGCTTAAATTAGGGAGCGAGCAGACTTAGGCCATCACTGGCTAAATTAAGCTTGTTTAATGAAACAGGACATGTACTCTGGCTTTATTCCTTGCCTGCAAAGATAATCCGCTGTGAAACGCGGAGGAGCTGTGCTGTGAGGGATTGCGCTGCTTCGCAGCTCTGTCCCCGCTCCGCCGGTGAGGACCGAGTGACACTAACAGGAGCGTGCGGTTCTGCATTTCTATTCCAAGGCCTGCGTTTCGCCGGGGAGGAGCGTGTGAGAAGCCTGATTTTCAGGAGAGGGAGAGCCTGGTAGGGTGGTGAGGGCATGGGGACAGAGAAGGTCGGGGAGCTGTGTGTGTCTTGTTTTGTTTTCCTCATTCTTGAGCTCTAACGACGCTATTTGAGCAGAATTTGGAGGAACGGCGTGCGTGTGCCTGGCCATAGGCTCCTGTGGTGGCAGGTTGAACGCCGTGCATTTGTTCAGGTTCGTCCCCAGATACCAGCTGTCAAAACCCCCTTAGTGCCACCTGGGAAGCAGATGATAGGTAAGACAAAGTGGGTGCAGCCACCCTTGGGCTGAATGACGTGTCAGAGGTCGGTGATCAAGTCGCAGTCCTGTTCTGTGCTGCTGTGTCATCGACCTCTCCGAATTTTAATCCACGTTCCAGGCTGCCTCAGCCATCTCTTAGTAAGCGCCGTGTGTAGTTCTGGTGTATTGGCTTTCACCACTGTGTGATTGTTTTTTAAAGGAACTTCTTGTGCCTTTTCTTTTGTCTTTTCCACTTTTTTTTTTTTTTAACTTGATCCATGACACAGGTTTTGCAACCAGTCCTTGGACGAATGACTGTAGTTGGGGACTCTGGGTGTTGGTTGTCTGGAAATGCGGACAGGTCGGAGTAAGCAGTGCCTGGGTTTTTGAAAACAAGCCCGTTGCTGATGTAAAAAGAACAGATTGAAGTGCAGGAGTGTGTTCCTGCTAGGATCTCGCAGAAGAGTTCTCTTTTGGGTGATTGCTTTGGGGTTAGAATAAAAGGGAGCTAAATGAGAAAACGGTGTGGAAAATTATATTCTTAAAGAAAATGTCCAGTTGCAAAAATTAATCTCCCTAATTGTGCACCTCTTAAGCCCTTAACAGAAGCAAATACTTGCTTGGGGAGGAATATTAAAGCTCTGCCTTCCCTGTCTTGTGCTGGGGTGCACGTCTCTTCAGCCACCCCAAAAGGTCAGAATCCTGCCAAGTTGGCTGGAATTCAGCCTGCGTCCAGCAGAGCCTGGTCCCCGTGGTGCAGCGTGAAGGATTGCGGTGCTGGATCATCCTTCTACAGGCTCCAGCAGCTGGAGGAGACGGAGAGGATTGCTTTCATCACTCGAATCCGTGGCTCGCTAATTAACACGACGCTGCCCTTCCCTGCTACGTCTTTTCGGGGAATCTGAACGCGTTCTCGTTAAGCTTCCCGACGCTTATCCGAGGCGAGTGACTAATTCTGGATCTCAGAGGAGGCAAAATCAGGGCTGCAGTCGTTGCGTGACCTTGCCCAAAGTCGTGTGCTGAGAAGGGTGAGAGGCAGCCCAGGCTGAGCGATCCCTGGCCTCGCTGAGCTCCTAGGACACGTTCAAATGGGATTCTCAAAATACCTCCACGAGCGAGGCGTGTTTTCCTGCACAATGACAGTGGGGATAGCCTTGAAGCTCTAGGACAGTGCCTCTCCTCGAGCTGATGGGAATTATAAGCAATAAATGAGAGCACATTGATTTATCCCGTATTAGATCAGATAGAAGATCCCCCTCTGCCCCCTGCGTGGAAATTGCTGTAGCCTCAAGTGGAGTTTCAGTGCGCTCAGAGCAGAAAGTACAGCTCTGAGCGTTGTGCGGGGAACAATGTGGTATTGTCTGCCTGTTTCTCCCGCACAATGGAGTATGGCAAGTGGAAGAAGTCGTCTTTAAACTCTGGGTTCTTACAGGAAAGCAACCGCATCTGCTATTGAGGTAAAAAAGAATTACTGTGTGTGCCTGGGGAGGTGAGGGGGGGGGCAGCTGCGACAGCCAGGGGCGATGTTTTCTGGAAGGGTTGTTGGAAAACTGCAAGGTGTGACTCTGAGCATGAGGCGAGCCTCTGCCACCTCGGTGCCTGCTGCCCGAAGAGCCAATCTTTAGGAGGACGAGAGCCAACCTGCCCTTTTGGGTGGCAAGCAGGGAGCTGCCGGTGAACATGCCTCTGTGCTCGTGCGCTGCTGTGGAGGAGAAGGTGGACCAAAGCGTGTGAAGGAACTGGCACTTTGCTGCAGGTGAGGCTGGAGGATCTGAATTTGGCCAAGGTAAGCGTGCTGCTGGCCGGTGAGCGCCGCTCTGCAGCACAGCATGGTGCCCTTGGGGCACTGTGAAGGACGGGCTTGGTTCTGCACCATGGCCCCGCTCCTGGATGGAGCGAGGGAAGAGGCTTTTGGCAACGTTGTTCTTCTCGTAATCAGCTGATGGGAGCCCTTGTGGTGTTCTGGAACACGGACTCTGTGCCCTTAGTTGGGTGTTTTGTCTTTCTTTTCAATATACCGCTTGCTGATCCGCAGGTAGGCACAGGCCTGCAGGAGTGGCGCAGGATCAGGGACAGCAAGCCGTCTTTTGAGACCTGTGAGCAGCCCACATTTTGATTTCTCCAGTAATCAGTGCAACCTGAAGTGACGCAGTTCTCTTCTGTGCTGGATGTGGTTCCAGAACGTGTATCAGCAGCAAAAGGAAACCAAGCCTGCCCCTGGAGCCCACAGCTTCAGCTCGTCTGCTCAGTGAGTCCCTCCTCAAATGCCCCTGTTGCCTTCATCCTCCTGTTGCTTCCTTTAGGTGCAGCGAGTGGAAGGGAGAGATTTCAGGTGTAAACCAACTGCACGGTGTCGGATGGGCTGAGGGAATGGGCAGAGAACAAATCCTTGGTTTTGGGGGCAATGTGGTGACCGCACAGACCCTCAGCAGCTCTCCTTATCAAGGTAATTGTGCAAGCCTTCTGACTTGGGCACCTTTTGAAGTGTTGTACATGTCAGATATCCAGTGGATTTAATAAATCCTCTGGCATCTGTAATCTCTGTGTATTAAAGTGAGGTTGTGTGTGCTTGAGCACTAATGATGCTGGGGAAGCACCACAGCTAATTGGTGTGGAGAAATAGGGGATGACAAAACAACCACATGCCTGCAGTGGACCTGGCAAATCCCGAGATCTTTGACAGCCAGGCTCTCAAACAGCCTTTGGGTTATCTGGTTGCCTTCTTGGATGCTATGCAGGCTATCTTCCTCTCATCGTGGCTCCTGGTTCTACTGATTGGCCTTTAATTAGTTCTAGCAGCAGCACTTCAGCTGCTGCGTTAGAGGTGAAGCGTGGCCCGGGCACAGGACTGGGAACTCATTTTCAGAAGCGAGCTGCTTCTGCTGCTGATGCTGCTCCTAGGGTCAGTCGGTTAACGTTGCCGTGGGCAATGCGTCTCCTCTGGAAAGCGCAGGCTATGCCTTTTGAGGAAACGTGCAGGTAGGCTACGAGGTTTAGTCATGGGGAGCTCCTGGCTTACATTTCTGTTTTACCCGCCTTGTTTCTAATAGCGTGTACCTGCTTGAAGTGTATGTACGGGGGAATTATTTTCTTCGGAAGCACAAGTTCAGTGCTGAGTTGTTGTTTATGCCCCTGAAAGTCTCTGCTCCAACCTAACAACCTTGCATTTTTGCAGCTTCTGCCAGTGCTCCTCTAATCCTTTCCTGGCCTAGATGATTTGTAATGAATGTTTTAAGCAAGCAAAGCGAAGCGAAACTGCCTCTGAGATGAGTGAGGGGTGAAAATATTGGAAAGAGAAATGAGCACCCGAAACGTAAGGAGATTATTGTTTTCTCCTTCGGTACAATCCATTTCCCTGGGTGATGAGCTCTGTGAACTCAGAGGAAGGAGGCAAGTTTTTAAGAAGGGCTGGGTATCTTGCGATATCATGCTAGAAGCAGTGGGAAATGTGTTTCTGCTGGGAAGTTCCAAACGCATCATCCCCTGGAATCTCATTTACACTGAGAATTCAGGATTTAAGGCAAGATGCCTCGGCTCTGCTTAAAGTCCCATAACGAGAGGGCAGAGCTGATAGCTCTGATTGAAGAGAAACAGCGCTCGGCGTTGTCCAGGCCTCACAAAAGAGTTTTTATCAAGAGATTCTCAACGTGACTCTGGAGATGTGGTACCTCCAGAAGAGAAGCCAGGAGCGGAGGAGAGTACCAGGAGGTATTGTGAGCCGCAGTCAGCACGTGTGGTTTTTTTTTTTCTTTTTTTGAGCCTGCCTTGTTTTCTTAGCCCTGCAGGAGATCAGTTTGCACAATGCACACATTGTGTGCTTCACAGTAGGATGCTTTGTCAAACAGAATCCCTGCGCTGTTGACTCTTGCGTGCAGTAAAAAAAAAAAAAAAAAAACTAATAGTGATTTCGTCCTGAATGCCCCATGCTGTTCGAATCTGAGCAAGCAAAAGCATCTACAAGGTAAAGAAGACTTGGGTTAGTGTTCCCTTATCCCAAAGTCAAACAGTTCCCTCTCCTTTGTCATCTCCCAGAGCACGAGCGACGGATCTCATATTTTTTTGTAGGTTTGCTGTAAGTTAGGGAGGATGCTTCAGAGTGGGGCGAGGCGCCTGGAAGCTTCTTCGCACTCCTTTTGTGAAGGCTGAGCTAACGACCTTGAAGCTTAGAGGGAGGCAGCCCTTTGTGGGTATCTTCCCTACGTGCAGCTCTCCTCTTTTGGGGAGGAGAGCCAGGCTGCATGTTGTCGCCCCCCAGGCTGATCCCTTCAGGTGGGAGACGCGTGCCGCGGCATCGCAGGGCTCCGCTTCTCGAGCAGGTGGTCCCGGAGCTATAAAAGCTGTTAAGGAGCCCGCGAGCGCTCAGGCTGCAGTGTGAAATCGACCACTTTCCAGCTCTAGCCGGTCACTCCTCAGCTGACTTGGGAACATTTGGCTCGGGAAGCGGAACAACAGTTGGAAGCAAACAGCGATTAGTTTTTTCATGGCTTCCCAGGGAACGCATCGGTTTGGTCGTGTTTTCCCCCCCCCCCTCATTTTTGCGATTCCTGTGGATTTTTAAGGCACTGTAGATGCAGGATGTTCAGTTCAGCCAAGCTCGCTTAGTGGCAGATTGAAATGAGCAGAGGCTGAGCACGCTGAGTTCGCTCATCATAACCGATGTGATGCTGCTCAGAACTTCCTTTGCCCTTGGTATCTTCACCGAGGAATCCTGCCTGCTGCCGTCAGCCCCCCTGCGTTGAAATCCCATTTTACCCATTTGAAAGCTGAAAGAAGTGCTGTATAAACTAAACAGGAGCATCTGTGAAGTGGTTAGAGTTGTTGTTGATTGCCTCTTCCTTATTGCCTTCAGGGGATTTAAGCTCGAATTTGCTGGAAGTAGAATTTATGAGGCAGAACGCTCTATTTCTGATCCTTAAGCTGGGAAAAGCGTGCTGAATTTGATGGGTCTTGCTTGTCTCCAACGTCCCTGGCTTTTGATCTGGACCTTGCAGGGCTCTCCCTGTGTCTTTAGCGTAATTGCTTTTTGCATGTCGAGGCGCTGCCTGACTTTGACGTGGCTGCTTTCTTTACAGGGAGCTGCCGGAGCAGCTTTAGGATTGCAGCCATCTGCTTCTCGCGAGTGGTTCAGCAGGAAGCTCGAGCACCTGTGCTGCTGCTGCTGGCCTCAGCTGGGAGAGAGGGAGGCCGAAAAGGGGTTTGTGTGTGTGTGTGTGTGTTGGTCTGCTGCAGCAACAGCGAAGGATCCAGAGGACAACAAGGAGAGACTGCTGCGCTTTGATCTGTAGTGTAGGGGTTTGGAGCTCATACCCGGCACTGGTTTTCTTTTCATTGTGATCTGGCCATGCCTGCTTGGAACAAAAAGCTTTTCTTTTCGTGCTTACATAGGGGACTAAAATTTAGGATGCTTCCCCGTGTGCTGCCATGTTAAACCTTCTGATATTTTGGGGCTGGGCGCATGAGCTGCTTACATACGTGTGTGGCAGGCAGTCATGTAGCAGGTACTGCCATCTGGGTACGTCTCCTCTGTCTCTTACTCCAACTGTAGCCATGTTTTTGGATCACTTCCACCATCCTCAGCAGGTTTGGGAGCTTGTCGTACAGGAGCAATACAGCCCACTGAAGGATTTCACTAGCATACACAAACACGTTCCTGCTCTTGGTTAACTAAATGGAGAAATGCAGGGCTAAGTGAGCAATCCTGCACTGAAATCCCCGGGTCAAACCTTACCAGTGAGTTGTCTGTCAGTAGCAGTAGGATCAGGTGCAGGTGAAGGAAGAAGGGGATGCCATCCTCTGCACCTGGTGCTTTCGGGCCACTCGCTGCAGTGATGGGGCTCCAGAGGAGGTCTGTAAGGGCACAAGTCTCAGCCTTAGTGCAGCCCTTCTGCAGCCTGTCCCCTTTTTCCTGTGGCGTGGCTGCCCTGCGTGGAGGGATCATCGCCTTCTCGGAGGCACGAGGGCTGTGGATAACCTCTCTTCAACGTGGTGTTCCTACACCACGGCCCAGCTGTGCCCAGCTGGTTATGTAGCTAACTCACTAGTCACGAGTCCCTGCAGAAATAGGAAAGTGCTGCTGTTTGTTGCACAGCTGCTTGGTTCTTGGTGCAGGGGGATCGCTGTTTAGCCAGGCTGCTGGGCAGACCGGGGTACTGGGGATGTGATTGAACAGAGTGGTGCTTGCTGGAACTCCTCTCTCTGCCTTGCTGCCCTCAGGTAGCATGAAGTGCTCTGCTCTTCCTGAGCTGCTGGAGGTGCAAGCGAGTGACCACGTGGGTCCTGCTGGGCGCGGGCATCATACCGCAGAGACAGCAGGTGAGGGATGGGGGAAAGAAGCCTCCGAGGCTGGTGGCAGGGCCTCATCTCTATCATCTCTACTGGCTCCAAAGGGGAAGGCTTCAGAGCACTGAGCTGATTCAGAATCACAGAGCTGATTCCTAAGTGGGGCATTTAAAAGTCAGCAGATGTCTTTTTTTCCCCTTAAGGCCACAGGTGCAGCAGTCTGCCTATTGCTGGGACACTGACTTTGTTGCAGCCCCAAGAGGTGACCAGCAGGATGCGATGGCAGGTCAGTCAGCCACGGGCTTCCAGGCAAAATAACGGGACACCAGCAGCAGCTCTCCCAAAATCTGTAATTTAAGGGCAGGCTTTTTAATGTCAGTCAGTGTGGCTTATGGATGGGAGCATCGCAGGAACCCAAAGTGCGATGTGTATGTGTGTACTTAGTACACACTGTGCATGTGTGTACTTAGTGAGGTTACAAGGTAGGCTGATAGTGTTCTGAGGAGATATGTCCTGGCAGTGATGTGGCGTTCAGGTGGAGGATGTGAGTGGTACGAATCGAGGCTGTGCAGCTAACTGTTCTGTGAGCTGCCTGATGGGCAGCCCTCGTGTATATTGCTTCGTCCTTCAAACAAGAGTGAGATCGTGGAAGGGAGGTGAGTCTTCCATCCATGCTGGCTGGAATAATCAGTACATCCCCGTGTGGTGGGCTTCCAGTGCTCTTCCCTTCCTCTCCAGCTATTACACGTGCCCTATCCAGTTCCTGCCAGCAGCGCTTTCCATAAAACATGCTGGAATCTGCTCTTTTTGATCTTTCCTTTTCAGACAGCACTAGGGCTGGAGTTTCCCCTGTTCCTTTACTGCATCTTCCTCTGCTGCTGGCAGCTGCCGTTCACTGGCTGAGAAACCCTGAGAGACAACAGCAGAGATGTGGCAGTGTTGTATTGCAGAAGAAGTGCTGCGGAGCCTTATGCTAACGCCACGAAACGTAACTATGTACCTCTCCCTGCTGCGCCCTACTAATAGCTCCCTCTGAGCTCAGCCCACAGCAGTAAGGCGTCAGAGTTTTGCCATGAAGTCTTACTTTACTTGTTTGCTTGCTACCCCTCTGTCCTCGGGGTGGAAAGGTCGGGTAATTAGGTACCTCGTTAACAGTTTTGGCTGACTCCGTCCTAGCTCTGCTTCAGGGCTGGCAATGTGTGGTAGGGCTGTGAGGGCTGGTGGAGGTGGCGGGCTTTTACCTAGGTAAATACCGTGGTTTCAGTACCTGTTTCATCCAGGGTGCTCATCCTCCTGTAACAGAAGTGGTCAGAGTTTAACGAGGCTTTGCTCTACATCGTGGTACTGTAGGTAGATGCATTTATATTATTGTGAGTCACCGTTGTGCAGAGGCTGGCTGATTTTTGGAGGAAACAACAAGAGCTGCTGCTACGGGAGCAAGCTGTGGCCACGCAGGTTGGTTGCTCGGAGTAGTGCTGGGCTCATAAAAGCAAGGAACTTCCTCTCTGCTTCCCACTGCTAATGTTGTGGCTGCCCCAGAGAGCCACTGGTGGGGAATAAAACTGGAAGCTGGACCCGTCAGAGTGCTGCTTTCCTTAAAAAGGCCACCTTGTGGCTTAATCAAACGTCTTTCCAAACGGCATCGGGAAAACACAGAGGCTCTGCTTTGGAGAGTTGAAACGAGGAACGCGCCCTGGAAATGCTGACGTGGTGCTGGTGCTGGAGCAGAGCTGGCATGTTAAAGCTGTGAGGCGTGCGTTTCCCTTTCTGGAACAAAAAGAGGAAATTCCTTCGTGTAACAGGATGTGTTAAAGAAATGCTCTATCTGAGGGATTCCGATGTTGTCTCTTGCCCTTTCTGTTACTTCCTTAAAAACTGGATCATAGCCGTGTGCCTGCATTTCACGGCTGGCCTTTCTTGTGAGTCATAGGCGGAGCTTGCCTCTTGTTTTGCTGGGGTCAGCAAAAACGGTAGTGTCCCCAGTTGTTTTTCCATTCGAAGTGAGTTGTTTCAGTGCTCAGATGTTTGATTCCAGTTGCAGAACAATCTCCCTGTATCTGTAGAGCCCTCGTCGCTGTGATGTGACGGGACTGACAGGATTACAGGGCGGGTTAGCTGCTAACAGGACGGATACTAGGAGGCCGTAGGTGATCCTTCTGTTGTGGCTCTGACTTCTCCTTTTTGTGGTAGGGAGGTTCAGTTAAGATCATAAATACAGGATATGAAACCGGCAGCAATGGGGCTGAACACAGAAGCGAGGTTATTAATTCTTATCTATGTCTTCCTTGTGCAACCTTTCCTTTTACGTGGGTTTTGCTGATGAGAAATGCTTTGGACCTGTGTTAAAAGAAGCAGGAGCTCCTTTGTTTTGTGTTCTCAGATCGTGCAGGTGCCTGGTTCTGCTCTCTCCTTGTAGCCCATGGACTTTCTCATGAAGCCCATGAATTATTCTCATCCCTGTTGTCTTTGAAGCCTCCCATTATTTCATCTTTTTTTTTTGCCCTTCCTTACGACTGTCTCTTTGTCCCCAGCAGGGTGGTGCAGGAAGCAAATGCCGCTGTGAATCATCGCGTGGCGTAGCGAGCGGCAGAACAAGCAGCTAGCTAAATTCGGGCTCTGACCCGCTCGGAGCAAGAGCTGACTGGAGGCACTGCTTCTGCTGAGACAAAACAATTTTTGACAATGCTTTAGCTCTTCAGTCATTGTGCGGAGCTGGTGCCTCGGTGTTTTTAAGTGTGCGCGGTGCAGACGTTAGCAAGGATGCGGCAGTCCCCTAAACAATGCAGGGTTTAAGTTGTATTCAGTGTAAGGAGATAGGCAGCACAATTGATAAGAGGCAATAATGTATAAAAAGTGGCTTACCATGCTGGGGGACATCTGCTCATCCTTCCTGCGGATTCAGCTCCCCGTAGCGTGGTGGATGACAGCGGGAAGCCAGCTCGTGTGTGTGCTTGCAGGAACTAACGGGAGTCTCAAATAAAAGTGAAGACGGGAGGCTCGAGTCGTCTCGTACTGCTAAGAGGAAGTGCCAACATCCATAGTTTGGAAAAACTTCCCTGTGCTAAATGGGAACCTGACGTGGCTTTGTTGAGGTTCGCAGCTGGTAGAGGCTGTGAGAGCACAGCAAGACAAAGAGCCCAGATGCCGTGGCATCACCCCTGTCCCTTGGCATTGGCCCCATCCCATCCCCTGGATGGGGGCTGGGATATCCTGGACCTAAAGCCTGGGTCCTGCATCACTTCCCTTGGCGGTGGCGCACGGAGGGTGCTGAGCTCGCTGCCTGCCTCTCACCTCCGAGCTGCGTGGCTCGATGCCAAACCAGCTGTGCTTTCCAGGCGGCTTCCAGATTTTTTTTTCCCTCTTGGGTAGGTGAGCCTGGCCTTGAAGAGACAAATGCGTGCGTGCTCATGCCTCGGCACTTGAGAATAAAAGGAGCAGTTTCTTGTCAATGGCACCGGAGGGGAGTGGAACGATAAATCTGCTGGAGGTGAAGCCACGTGGCGCGTCAATGCTTGGAGAGGGAAACGCCGTCGTTGGTGCCGATGCGACGACAACGTGCTCGGTGCCTCTTCAGGACCTGGCTGCTTCCTGGCCACAGCTCCTGTGGGGATTTGTCTGGCCTGTGTGCTGTCAAAACCTTGGCTTTGGGGCTCAAGGTGCTTGCGCAGGGAAGGGCAGCCCTCTCCTTTGTTTCCATGCTCTTTCACAGCTGCATCTTCTGCAGTGGCACTCACTGCACGGCTCAGCTGCTGGGGGCTTCCCAGGAGAGGAGCACTTCTTGGAGCCTTTGGAGGCAACAGATGCTGTCCTCCATCCCAAGCACGAATGCAGTCGAGGTGGGTGGCTCAAGAAACAGGTGGCTTGGCAGAGCCTGGAAAGAAAGGGCACGGGTCAAATGGCCGAGAGCCGCAGTGAGAAAATGCGGTGTAGGCTGCTTCGTGCTCTCCCTGCTGGGATTAGACCCACGATGCTTGTACCGTTAAGGCCAGGTTGCACGTCTGCAAATGTGAAACATTTGCTCAGCTCAGGGAAGTTTTACTTGCCTCGAGCAGCAGGTGCTGCTGGAGCTGCACCCAGCCCCAACAGGGACACTGCTCCCTGGGACAAGGTGGCTGGCAAGTGCTTCTTCAGAGGTCGTGCCTCTGTCCAAGGAAGGAATGATAACCACGAGGCTTGTTTCTCCCTGGAGAGGGGTAAATGCAGGACAGCACTTCTCACAGACGTGGCTGCAGGAAGGAAACAAAAGGCCAAGCTGGTGCCGGGTTATACTTAGCGAAGAAGGAATGACCTCGTCCGGCGGCGTGAGCGAAGTTGTGTCCTGGCTCCCAAGCCCCATGTGCTCTGCCTGCCTTTATGTGCCTCTGAGGGAGATACTGCTCGTGTCTGCAACCCCTAATGCCAGCACCCTTCGTTCTGCTGGCTTACATGGAGCGTGCACGTGATGTGTGAGCCGTGCGAGCGGCGTGTTGAGCTACGAGAACACTTCTGTTCAGCTCTATCCCTTGGGCTGCCCTCCCCGCAGCCTGTGGTGTCCTGCCATCACAGGTGGCCTTCTAGGAGAACCCCTCCTTAATGTGGTACCGACACAGGGCTTTGGAGTCTAACTGGCAGCATCTAAGCCTGTTTCACGGTAATGCCATCGAAAGTCTGTGCTTGCTAGAAAGCAGAACAGCTGCGGCACAGGGTGCTGAGAGCCAGCCTGGGGGAGCTCCGAGGCACGTGTGGGGCTGCCCCGTGGAGTTGGTTTGTAACTCCCTGAACTCCTAGCAGGCTTCCAGGAGGATTTAAAACTTATTAAACATGAGTAACAAAAATCAAATGATGAATATCCAAACAGACTTGAGTTCCTCCCTTGTTCCTTGCTCCCCTCCCTCCCTCTCAGAGTTTTTCCTTCCCCGAAGCAGGGAATTTGTTTTGCAGAGGGAGAGGTTTGGGCTCTGGAGAGTTTGTGCTCCTTCTCTTTCTTCCTTTTTGTTTTTTATTGTAATGATGACATATGGAAACTATTTACACAGAAGCATGCTCTGCTGCACTGAATGGAAACGTTGGAGTCCCGGCAGTATCGTTCCGGATGCCTTGTGTAAGCAGCCAGCTGGTTTTGCTTTTTTCTTTTATTTTCTTTTTTTTTTTCCCCCTCCCTCTTTCCCTTCTCGGGGAACGTCTGGGATAAGTTACACAAGTGTGGAAGGAAGCTTTGCCATCTGTGAGCAGCCCTGTCCGCTTGCTCCGTCACGCCCCTTGTACCGTGAACTTGGCAAATGTTTTATTTTCTTCTTTTTTTTTTTTGCTGAGGGAGGTGGGGGGAGATGTGCTGACTAGTCACAGCGAGACTCTGACTCCTTTCCCTTCAGTTCCTCGCGTTCCCTGGGGAGCTCCCTGCTCCACGCCGGGACAGGAGAGCGTGGCTCACCGAGCCCTGCTCTCCAACCACGCTCATTCTTAAAAGCAATTTTGCCCGGCAGCAAAACCTCCCAACATCCTGCCTGCAGGACAGCGAGAGGGAAGCGATTCAGCCGAGCTCCGAGCCACCTTCCTCAGCGGGAAGGGGAAGATGCGTGCGGCTCCGTGGAGCTCGGAGGAAACCCTTCTGCGCGTGGCTCTGCCCTGAGCAATTGGGGAGCGACTCGGGGAGGCAGCGCCGGCTGCCATGCGGTGGAGAGAGCCTGCTGCCATCTACTTGGAGGACCGCGGGAGTCCCGTGGAGAGATCCTCCTACCTCATCGAGCTCCCCACCGACGGTAACCGCCGCTGGGGACGCGCTGCGGCACGAGCCGGAGCGGAGCGGGGCTGGCATTAGTCTGTGTCATTGTTAGCGTGGGAGCAGCTGAGGAAATTAGCTGGCTGGAGGGCTGCCAAGCGAGCAGGCAGAGAGGCGCTGCTCAAGTTGGTGGTGGTTGTTGGTTTTTTGGTATTATTTATTACCCAGATGATGCCGTTGCCTCAGGGATGCAAGATCAACCTTCTGGTACCTGGTGGGGAAGGAGCCGAGCCATGCAACGCAGCTCTGCATTGCAACGTTGCTGTTGCCTGTGCCTGGAAAGATGATGTCTGGTGCAGGCAGGGGGCAAAGAGCGTAGTTTCTGGAGTTCCTTCTTAGCTCTGACTTGTGTCTCTGAGAGTTGCTCACGGGCTTGATCTCCCTGGGCCATCCTTTCTGCTTCAGCTGTGAGCTGGCTGTGAAAGGCAGGGAGATGTTCCCGCTTTTTTACTGCGGCGTAGCTGTTCCCTGAGTTGGTCCTTTACAGAGGGAGGGTTGTCCGCGTGAAAGGATTACTTTGATAAAGGGAATTTGGTGCCTTTGGGTGGGAGCAGTGTTCTGGAGTCTTGTTTAGCCCTGCAAAACTTCCCCGGTTCGTGCCCGGTGTGTTTTGACGTCCTGAAACATTTGTGTGTGCTCCAATAACCAGGGCAGCAGCCTTGTTAATACATCCCCTTCCCCCAGAAGAGTGGGGGCAGCCAAGGTGTTGGCTCTGTGCTTTTTCACCATCTCCTGAATCGGGAGGGGCGAACAACTCTGGGATTTTCTTTCCACTCTCTCTGTGCTTTGAGCTGAGCTGAGCCCGCGGGGACCTGTAGCAGCCGGTGCAGTTCGGAGCGAGGAATCCTGCGGCCGTGCCCCAGCCACCGAATGCTGAAGGAGCAGCTGGAGGGGTGCCTGGGGCCTCGTGGAGCCCGTACGTGGTCCTCCCCGCGCCCTGTTAAGCATCCCTCCCACAGAGGGGTTTGCAGTCAGGCTGTGGTCCAAGGGAGTCTCTCTTTGGAACGTGAGTGCAGTAAAAGCCTTGCAAATAACCGCTTTTGAAGAACTTTGTAAAGCTCCCAGTGTAAAGCTTCTGACTTCTTTGCTGATACCTTCTAATTACAAAGCAGATGAACGCAGAAGACTGGCGTTCCAGTTCTGTGGATTAAAAAAAAAAGCATCATCTGTGTTTATTTCTCCTTCCCTCCAAAAAAATGTGCTCATTTAGGGCTTCAGAATGGGGTCTGGGGGAGGAATGAGCCCCACCGAAACATCCAGCCGAACGGGGAGAGGTGTTTTAAAGGTATGGGGGAAGCGAAGAGAAGCAGGCTGAACGCTGCAGGGTTCCAGCAATCTGCCTGCAGTCGGGAAGGCTTTCACAAACCTTCCAAGGCTTTCACAAACCTCCGATAAGTGCTGGCTGAGTTTGGTTAGGGGGTGGGAAAGGCAGCCGGGGCTCTGCCTGGGTGCAGGGTTTGCTGACCTTGCAGGACTGTTTCAGGGGGTGCAGAGGTCTGGTGTGGCCTCTTCACTCTGGGGTTTTCCAGAAAAACCCGACCTCTTGTTTAATGAGGGCTGTTTTGTCGTAGAGAAGAGGAGCAGCAAATCCTCAGCATCGTGTCGTGGGAGAGCTTGTTTTTCCCCACCTCATAGCACAGAGAGAGACAACTGCTCCACCTCACTTCTGTGCTCGTAGAAAAGGGGAAAATCAGTATTTTTGCACTGGCAAGGTCAATCAGAGATGTACCCTCCTGGGGAACACAGCGCCATGGAGGAGGGAAGTCCTGCTGAGAGCGAGAACCCCGATGTGGTTTGGGTGCCGAGGGGAGCTCCGGGGAGCTCCAGCACCGGTCTCGCCTCTGCAGGGTCTGTGCAGTGCTCGTCACCAAAGCTGCAAAATACAAAGTCCCGACCCAGAAGAAGAAATGACATCTTTTTGTGAACAGCGACAGTTTTCTTGTGTGTTTCATGTGTCTTAACAGCACTGAGGCTGTAGAACACGCACATTAGCAAGTGCTGGAGCTTATTTACATGTCCTGCCCATGGGAAGGGCGCTGGGTATGTGCAGCTCTGCTTGGGAGTAGCTTTTTGCACCTGAATATTGTTTTTAAATGGAATTTTTAGTTATGAAACCTCGTTCAATAAAGCCTTGCTTTGTAATTCTTTACTGATGGCAGAGACATCTCAAATCTGGGATATGGACTGAAAATTAACCTCGCTCTTTGTTCTCATCAGAAGGAGATTGGCGCTTACCTGCACCAAAAAGTGTCACAAAGGTGTGTTATTTAATGATGGGAGAGCTCTGAAAAAGGAGGTTTTTCTCCTGGAAGTACTGTGCTGCTGCTGCTGGTACGCCCTGCAGCCTCAGTGCTTGCTGCCTCTCTGCAGTTTGACTGGTGGTGGTGTCTTAGGGATGTGACAGCACAGCTTTCCCGAGGCAGGAGACCTGCTTGTTGCATTAAATGGGATCCTGTCTTTTGATGGTCTGCTGGGAGTGTTCCCGTGTTGAAGTGTTGAGTCTGAGTGTGCCTCTTAAAAGTTATTATGCAGGAACAGTCAATCACTGCGTGCACCCTGGCAGTTCCTTGGGCACTCTGTTGCCTCTTGATGCCTGTTCCTGCTCCCACTGCCTGGCTTGTTTGCCTGCTCCCTGACCTGTCTCAGCTCACTTAACTGTAAATCACTTTTTCTCCTGTTGTCCCCATGCAGATGGAGGTAGCTACGATGTTCTCCACGATGCCTCCAGCCCTGCTGCCGGGGACTGCTGCGCGCAGCAAAGCTCTGCCCGCCACAACTGGGAAATGAACTACCAAGAGGCAGCCATCTACCTCCAGGTGAGCCTGGTGTTCGGTGCACTGCGTAAAAAAATGGGACATCCAAAGCTATGATAGCTCTTGGTTATGAGAAACAAAGAGCTTCAGTCCTAGGGTTAAAAAAAATAATAAAATGAGTGCTTTGCAAAGAGTCCTAAAGAGTAGGAAGATGCAAGTGCCTTCAGATGGGCTCTGGTAAGTAGTTTGGGAAGCACTGAGCAAGCTGGGGCTACCCATCTTCTCCCTGTGCTGAGGATTTTGTAGTGGAGAGGTTCAGCCCATGCTTTAGTTATAGGAACACCCCTATTAGAACAAGAAAATGATAATATTTGTAATACTGCTGCCTGGTGGAATGCATTAGCTACCAGAGCTGCCCTGCTCCTGCCCCACGGGACTGCCAAGCATTGCTCCTCTGACATTATAAAACCTGTGAGGCTTGGACCTTGCTGATACTTCAGCTTATGCTAGAGCAGCATGGACAAGATAATGGTAACCCCAGCCCCTCCTGGGCTTTTGTTTAAACTCCCGATTATTGGAGATGCTCTGCAAAGGTTCATTGAGCTGCTGCAGTGTCTGATGGTAATGCACGCAGCAGGCTTGGCCCTTCACATGCAGATTAGTCTTGCTGCTGCCTTGACCAATGGCCATAATGACAATGTCCTTGAAACGAAGTAGACATAACTTAAAGAGCGTGCAGATTGTTTATGTGAAGCGGTAGCTGCAGGCAAGAGCGTCTTATCTGAATGCGAGGACTTTGCTGTCCAGCCACGTTTCGAATTGCTTGGCTACCAAGAGGCAGAATTGAGACTATTTTTCATTCTGCAGATGTGTTTTGTCAGGCGTGAATAAGAATGCCCTGCTGCTCTAAGCTAGCCCTCCCTTTGAGTGAGGGGCTTGCGTTTTATGGAGCTTGCTGCTGGGTTTTGTCCTGCCTGCAATCTGGCTCCCTGACCTGGCAGTGTTTGTTTGTTCTTACTCAGAGTGTGAGCTTGCCTGTGAGGCGCCTAAATGAGAAACGTTTGAAACCCTCTTTTGAATTGGTCTTGAGAACGCTTCACCTCCTAAAGGAGGTCCTGTTTGTGGATCTTGTTATCCATTTTGCAATTACAGTGATTCTTCTTCTTTGAAAAGATATTCATTCGAAAAGAAAAGTGTGTGTGTGTGTGTGTGTGTACCTGAGTGTCCCAGCTGGGGAAAAATGTTCTCATGTGATGTTTTCCAAGAGCCAGCAAGTTTCCTGTGAGTGGCTTCCCTTGCTTAAACCATCGGCTCAAGACAGAAGAAGAAGCTGCTGGATGGTTCTTCGCAAAAAACCTGTTCTAAATTCTCCCCGAGCTAAGTTGTGTCCTAGAATTAAAAATAACAATGGTGCAGCTGTTTAAAATCAGTTGAAGGCAAACTGTTAAGATGGAGTATCTGACCTTTTAACATTAATTAAGCTCTCTCTTTAAGAGGAAATGATAAATCAGCATAGAGACTTGTTAATTTTTCATGGAGTCTGTCTCTCCACTCTGTGCCTTTGCTGCCAGGGCTCCCAAGCATGTTTTCTCGCAGGCATTCTTTGAGGCCAAGATAAGGAGGAGCGACTGTCAGCCAGGTGCCCCGGAGCTTATCTGTGTGTTTTTCTGTTCTGTCCTGGAGAAGGTTAATCAAAGAGAGCTGCAAACGCATAGAAGTGGTTGCAAATAAATGAGGTGCAGTGTTTGCACTGGGTTGTCGACTGAAGACTCCTCCAGCCTTTGTAATCTTTTTCAAGGCTCTTCCTTTTTTTTTTTTTGGAAAAACCTCAAGGGTTTCTGAAGCAGGGGCTGGTGGATATTAACGAGTTCATTACCAAAATGTGCTGATGAACAGCAGGGGATGCCCCATGCGTGGAGTTCATTCCTCAATAATCAGATGAATGTCAGATGAATAGTCCCTTGGGAATTGTATCCAGTCCTTACAAAAGTCTGTTCTTTGGGTGGAAAACTCAGGTACGGAACTGACAGTCACTAGTGCTGCTCTCTTTATTGTTCCTCCTGCTCTAGGAAGGAGAAAACAACGACAAGTTCTTCACTCACCCCAAAAATGCCAAAGCACTTGCTGCCTACCTCTTTGCACACAATCACCTTTTCTACCTGATGGAGCTGAGCACGGCACTGCTGCTCCTGTTGCTGTCTCTGTGCGAGGCGCCAGCTGTTCCTATGCTCCGCCTTGGCATCTTCGTAAGTACTTTGGGGCATAATGAAGAAGTTTGCTTGTTTTGCAGGGGTGGTTAAGAGGAAAAAAGTTAGACATAAAGGAAGGAGGTAGCAGCAGCAGGAAAAAAACCCATCTGGCTTGTTCTCTAATTTGGTTGACAGCAGATACGCCAGCCAGCAAAACATCCTTTTCGTTGTTTTTTTTTTTTTTTTTTTAACCTGATGTGCACAGACCAACTGTGAAAGTGACACAGTGACATTACCTAGTCTGTGCAGATCTTAAATTTAATGGAGAAAAGTGTGGCTTTTGCTTTTTCTTGAGATAGCTCCGAAATCTGTGTGCTTTCACAGGGTGGCTTTACAGTCCTTGCTGGGTTGGTGCTGTTATCCCAGTGGTGCTGCTGCTTCCTAGAACGCACCTGGCCCAGGCTGAGAACCAGTTTGCTAAACTTTGTATCCCGTCCTCCTGCTGTCTTGAGGACTTTTCTTTTAACGTGTCTGAGTGGGGTGAAGCTTTGTCTAACCCTCACAAAACGTGGGTTTAGATAAGGGATGCACAGTCGTGTGTCCTGTTGGTGGTCCCCAGCCAGCAGGTACCGCCGTCAGGCACAGTGCTAGGAGCTGCTGTTGCTGGAGGGAGAACCTCCACCTGCTTTTGGAGCTGGTAGCTGTAGTTACACTCCTAAAGCATGCCAGGGTGCAGGAAGGTTTGTGACAGCCTGACAGCCTTTGGGTTAAAGTGTTCCTCAAAATAAGTCAGGGCTCCGTAAATGCATTGGGATTTTGAGCTATGACCGATGCTGAGGCTGTAAGAAAATAGTGTCTACATAGTCAAGTTTTTTGCATTTTCCGACAGAGAAGAGGTCCATCAGCACTGCCAGAAGTTGCTGTTCTGTTCCTGAGCTCGATCAGGACACTGTCTGTGGTTGTCCAGAACTTCTATTTCAAGAGAAAACTCTTCTCCATGTAAATTCAGTCTGCCAGCAGCTCTCCTTCCTGCATTTCACTAAAAAAATGCAGTCCCAAACTTTTAAAAAGCATTTATGCTTGAGTTGCTGGTGTCTTGCCCTTTTGTTTCAAATGTATAAATTCATTTTTTTTGTTGTTTTTCAAGTCCAAAAGCTGTGTGGTTTTCTAGGAAATGCTGGGCTGATGTTGACTAGAGGGATATTCTACCAGCTTTACCAGAAGTACAAAGCAATAAATAAACAAACTTTGAAAGCAGACTGCCATGCTAGCTTTAAGAGTGGCCTTGGGTTTCCCCACGTGCCCCGGAGCTGTGCTCAGACTGTTGTCAAACTCAGGTGCTTGAAAAAGGAGGGGTGGAAGCGTGGCCTGGGATGTGCTTGTAGCCAGAAGCCCAGGTTTAAGCTTTGTGCCCTAACAGGTCCACGCAACCCTGGAGCTGTTTGCGTTAATGGTGGTGGTCTTTGAGCTCTCCATGAAGATGAGGTGGCTGGGCTTCCACACCTTCATTAGGCACAAGAGGACGATGGTGAAGGTGAGCTGTCCCTCTGGTTGTCACTGTTTTTTCCCTCAGCACCTCTGAGAACCGAAGAACCGCAGTAACTGCTGGGCTTTCTGTGGCAGCATCACTTAGCCACGTGTCCCAGCAGCCAAATGGTTTGTGTGAGGTTTCTAAGCTCTGGGAGATGCAAATAAATGGGTGGTCAGGGAGAGCTTTGCCTTTCCCGAAGGAGACTGCAGCTGTGCCTCTCATTAACCTCCTTTTTTGCAGACTTGCGTGCTGTTTGTGCAGTTCATCGAGGCCATCGTGGTGCTGGTGCGCCAAACCTCGCATGTCCGCATCACGAGAGCCCTGCGCTGCATCTTCCTGGTGGACTGCCGCTACTGCGGCGCCGTCAGAAGGTGAGCGGTCAGCTGGCTGGGCTTCCTGCTGTCGTGCCTAGGAATAGGTGGAGGAAAAGCACGCTTTTGTTTTTTTTCCCCTTCCCACATTGCGGAGAAAATATGCCAGTTGTGCTTTATCTATGTTTTCTCCTCTTTCAGAAACCTGCGACAGATCTTCCAGTCCCTCCCACCATTCATTGACATTCTTCTCCTCCTGCTTTTCTTCATGGTGATCTTTGCCATCCTGGGTGAGTTGTGTTCACAGAAGTGTATGTTTATGATGCTCTCAACCAGTTGTCCAAAAGCAGCACAGACATGAACAGTGAATATAAACCTGATCAGATTCAGGGTCCTGCCAGGATCTTCCACTTATCCCACTTCACCCACAGTCACCAGGAAGGCAGAATTAAATAGAGCTAAAACATCTAGGAGATGGGTATTTGGTCCTGTAGCAAAGATCCTTTTGACCTCTTTCAGAAGATAGTTTGAGACATATTAGCAATCACATATGGAGCAGGCCTTACAGCTTCTCTCTTCATCATGCTTTCTGGTTGTTGGTGTGACTTTGCTCTTTGAGAACAGAGACTAGTCACCGCTGCTTGAAATTGAAACAGACTTTTTTTTGTTCTTTTTCATGTCTTCTCACCTCTCCCCTCCCTTTTCTTCTAGGTTTTTACTTGTTTTCTCCTAACCACTCAGATCCGGTAAGTATAACTCACCTTGGACTGAAGCTTGAGTCCCAGTTTGACCAGTTCAGAACCAAGTATTACTGTGCAGACGTGGCTTATTTCTACGTGGTTGTTAGCTGGTGCTAGCGATGGGAAAAGTGCAGGGGCCGTGGCTGACAAGGCTGCTGGCAGTGTTACCCTGGGTCAACGCCCACAGGCAGGGAAGGCAGCACATGGGACTTCCTCAACGAGAGGAAGTCCCACAGGGAACTTTCAGGTAGTTGTTCCTTGTTCTTGGTGTCTTAATTCAGGCAGATGGGCCACCTGCTGCTGTCCCCATGGGAGGGAGTTATTTGGGTGGAAGCGTAGCTGTTTCACACAGCGGCTGTCCAAGTCCAGCAGCCAGTAGTTCCTCTTGTGATCAGTCTATAACTTCCTGGGAATATGACTGCAAAAATGTTTAGGTTAGCTTTCAATTGTTTTAACTCTTAGACCTTTAAAAAGCACCGGTGCTAAAGTACCTTTTTCCTAGGAGGCATCAGGAAACTGTAGAAGTACCTGTATTCAAGTGGTGCTGGTGGTGTTATTTGTTTACTTTTCGAACAATATGTCGCTGTGAAATTCTGCTTGCATTTGTCGTGTTTTTTTTTTTCTTTCAGTACTTCAGTACCTTAGAGAACAGCCTCGTGAATCTCTTTGTACTTCTGACCACTTCAAAGTAAGTTCTGAGCTAGAAAAGGATGTCTTTTCCTCTGTCCCAGAAGAAATGTAGCAGAGTCCAGACTTTCTCTGCAGAAATGGTCTCCAAATGTGACTCCTTTCCCCTGCAGGAGAGAGATTTCCTGGGTTAGCCTGCCTGGTACTTCATTTTGTTTTAGGACGCTGTGACCTCAGATGCAGAGTTATCTCTAAGCCCCTCGAACACTTCGTCACTGCGAGGGCAATAAGGGGGAGACAGCTTTATTAGGCCTGGGTCCAAGAAGGGAAAGTTTGTTTGTGCTGCTTTGTCAGCCGACACTTTGCTGTTGTGAAGTAACTTCCTATTCCTCTGCTTCACTTCCACTATCTAGGAGAGGGGGGATCACGACAGTGGGTAAATATTGATCTGCTGTCTGGGAGAGCTCTGGGGATTAGGAAATTAGCAAAGGATGGAATAAATTGTAGGGTGTAATTCTTAGTACTTCTACACCAGGGCTATACTGCTGCCGTTGTTACAAGCACAGCCCCTAGCCATGTTACAAATCCCCTTGGCCCGTTTGATTTTTCAGGATGTGCAGGAAATGTTCTTTTTTTTCCTTTTATCGTGCCTCAGTGTCCTTGCTGCTCATTGCTAGTGTCATGAGAAGCCATGAGTTTTGCAGAAACGTGTTGGTCCATGGATCTGGGTGCACACACATCTGTCTTGTGCTTTTGCCTGCGTAGTGGGAAGTGTAACATGACCTATTTGGGTGCTTAAACTTGTCTTTTGGATGCAGTTTCCCTGATGTGATGATGCCATCTTATGCCCGGAACCCTTGGTCCTGCGTCTTCTTCATAGTGTACCTCTCCATTGAGCTGTACTTCATCATGAACTTGGTGAGTGCCCTGCTGAAGCGCTTGACTTCCCTCTGCCTGAATTTGGAGTTCATTGCTCAAGTCTTCCCCGTTCCCAAGGGTGCTCTGTAATAATCTGAGACCCCTTGGCAGAATAATTCTAGAAATGGCAGCTCTGCTACAAGTAGGAGTCTTCTAACGTTTGACCACAAGGAAGTGAACTAAATCACAGAAAACAGAATGATGTTATTATCCTTCAGCCTCTCTCACATTAATATCATGCTTGGCGTGACATACTTGGTTGCACAAAATTTACTGTCCTTTCTTGTCTTAATTATTTATCGTAAAATGGCATTTTATTATCTGGGCTTGCCTGAAATCCTTTGTAAATCAGTTTGAAAGGGAATGGAATTGCTAAGGGTGGCAGGACTTGGAGAGCGCTGATATCTGCAGCGTGAGAGCGTGGCTGCTGCACTCGCTCTGCTTCATTCGGCATCCAGAGCAGGGCTGAGACCAGCTCGGGTGAGGATGTGGGCTATGAAGAATGGGTTGTTGAAGGAGTTGAGGGATTCTGCTTCCCAGGGTGAGCGATTTGGTGCTTGTAATGGGCTGGGATTTCACTGCTGTTGGTGCTAGATGGAGGGTTAGTTTCGACATGTTCGCCAAAGCTCCTGTGGCAGGATGAGTCCACACAGCAGCCTTCAAAACCCACTTCCCAAAGAGATTGGGGTGTTTTTAGCAAACCTTTTGATATTGTTAGCATATGTGGGATTTAGCCTGACCTCTGAAAACCACTGGTGAGTTATAGGAGACTAGAAATACCTGGGGCTCTTCAAAACAAAAATTTGCATCAGTGTGTGTGCAGTGTGCTTCCTGATTTTTGTCCTTATGGTCGGTGAGCCCTCACTACCTCAACTCTGCTTCAGCAGGAAGATTCCTCTTGCAGCAACGCCTCTCCTTGCCTTTCTGGACTGGATGTTCCTCCCTGTTTCAGAAGCTTTTGCTTCAGGTAGCTGCACAGAATGTGGATCTAAACTTGACTTTGTCTCATCTCTGCTTTCCATAGCTTCTTGCAGTTGTGTTCGACACGTTCAATGACATTGAGAAGAGGAAGTTTAAGTCTTTGCTGCTGCACAAGCGCACGGCCATACAGCACGCCTACCGCTTGCTCATCACCAAACAGGTACAGCGCCCTGCGGGGACTTTCAACAGCCCGGGGTGTGCTGGGAGAGAGCTCAGATCATAATCACCGAGGGCTACTGTTTTTTTTATTTGTCCAACTAGTTTTTAATATCTTTCCGGAGACGGACAAAGTAGTCTGAATTTCAGCCCCAATGTGAGACCATGGAAGTGCCTTGGTAAAATGAAGGAAGCTTGTCCTGGAGTGCATGTGGTCATTGATTTCTCCTCAATTTCTCTCCTCAAGCATGGGTTACCGGAGGACTTGCTTCTTGAGCACCAGTACTTAGAGGAGGGGTGGGTTATGCATGTGAAGGGATGGTTCAGTTGCTAGATATTGCGTGAATAAATGGTGGAGACAGAATTAATTCACCTACAAACAATACTTTAAGGGACAAAGCACTGGGGGACAGGATTGATTTCTTGGTTAACTTATGGAGCAAGAAGAAAAATAAGGCCCAAGAATAACTAATTTTCCTCTAGTAAATTGGTTCATGTTTAGGACACATTTGTTATATTAGCACTTCCTGAGGAAGAGCTTGTAGTCTGAAAATCATGCCTGTAATAGGGTCAGTTAGAATATCTAGGGTCCTCTCAAAGACAGTAGTTGAAATCTGCTTGGGATGTCTGGCTGGACAGATTTCATATGGTTGGGGCAGCACAGAACAGCTCTGCATTTGTTCGATGGTGTGATTTGCCAGGAGAGCTTTCTGATCTCTATGTTCTGCGATAAATGCAGTATTTTAAAGTAATGGTTTAGGGCACTTTTCAGGCTTAGTTATAATGGCATCTTATGGTAGTGTAAAAATCCTGCTTAAAACAGATTCAGAGTGAGAGTTAAGTATGTGAGTGTGTATTTGTTTCTGTCTGATGTCCCTGCTCATGATGTTTCCTTTTTTTCTAGAGGCCGTCTGGAATTTCCTTCAAGCATTTTGAAGGGCTGTTGCGGTTTTACAAGCCTCGGATGTGCACCCGAGAGCGGTATCTCACGTTCAAAGCACTGAATCAAAGTAATACTCCTTTACTCAGGTAGGATGGTCTCACGGCTGTGCCCTGAGCAGGGATGTTGCTTCACACTCTGAAGCTATCTCTCAGGATGGCTGAGTTTATGGAAGGAAACTGGTCTAGAGTGTGGGAATAGAGTTATGTGCCTGAAAAGATTTGTGTTGGGGAGTTGGGAAGCTTGGAGGGGTGGGTACCCTGAGAATTGAGGGGTTTTCTGCAGAGGTGGTGGAGTTCCTGTATGCCCTCTTGTGGATACAGTGCTCTGCTGGCAGTTGCCAGGCATCCTCTGTTTCCCACTTTCCCTGCCAGAACAGAGGAGTGGGAAATTGAGGAGCAGCATTAGAGCCTGCAAGGAGCATTTCTTCACACAGTGCAGCCTCGCAGCTTAACAAGTTTTTGTTATTCCAGCAGCTGGCTGTGTCCCCTAGGGTTTTGTTAATTAAAATCTGGTTCTGCTGGTGCTTTCAGGACTGTCATCCTCCGCATTATGAGGCAGAGAATTACCATTCTGGTGGGTGGGTGCGGCTAACTCAAGCCAGCATGGAAGTAGAGGGAATTAGAGCAGGAGACCTGCTCGTTCTTTTAATTTGTTCTGGCCACAGACAGGCTCAGAGCAAATGTTTCCCATGAAACTGATGCTTCTCCTTCAAGTCAAGTGCCATGGAGACAGATTGAAAATGGCACGAGGAGAAGGACTGAATTCTTAAATTTAGGCACCTAACGGTGCTGGTAAGAGCCTGAGAATTCCAGCATCTGTGCTTTCAGGCACCTAAAAGCATGCAGCTCTGCTTACTGTCAGTCAGCAGCCTCTGGCCACACCAAGAAGAGGTCGGTGTTGACTTAGCAGCAGTGGCTGCAGCTCTAATAAGGAGTTAATAATTTCCAGGGACTTTCTGCTGATGATGCCTGGCAAGGATGCTTAAGGATGTAATCAGCTCCAAGGCTCTGATCAGATGCTTCTTTCTGTTTTGCAGTCTAAAGGATTTTTACAATTTCTATGAAGTTGTTGGCTTAAAATGGAAGGTGAGTATTAATTGGGTGGAGAACAGGGGAAGGGTGTGTCGGGGAGGGAGAGCAAAGGAGGGCGGCGTTCAAAAAGAAGGTGGGTGAGAAACAAAGGCAGCCTAAAAGCAGGTGGTGGGAATAAGGTGGGTCTCAATCACTATATTTTTTGGATGAATATAGCATTGATGACTTCTGATCGTGGCTGTTCTGCTTCCAGGCAAAACGAAATCGCGAGCACTGGTTTGATGACCTTCCCCGGACAGCTTTCCTTATTTTTAAAGGTACAGTTTGGGGCTTAATGACAACATGTATTCAACTAAAGAAAAGCTTTTTTTCTATAAAGACAGAGCTCTCTGAAGGGACTTTTTTTATGTACCTGTGCTGAAATATCCAAGGTAAACAGCTTGAGGGGAGGCCCACTAACCAACCCTGTGTATTCAGAGCCTCCAAGGGAGATTTCTTTACATACTCCCTGTGCCCTGACCCAAACCCCAGCTTCCTTAGAGTAAGACACGTCTTAGCAGAAGCTCTGTGGTGAACCAGACCCTGAGGTCGGCGGGGCTGTATTCCTTTCTCAGCCCTGAGGCTAGCTGTAATGTATGTGTGCTGGATCTAGCAGGGTTTGTATGGGTTTGTTTCTCCATGTTCCTGGCGGTGACTGTGGAGTGGGATTTGTCTGCGCAGAAGTCCCTGGGCTTCCTGGCCAGGAACGCAACTGCAGCACTTGTACAGATCAGGTGCAGCTGCTAAGGAGAAGGAAAGAGATGTGAAATAGCCATCAGTGCAATGTGCCTTGCAAATGTGACATCTCCCATGTCCCAAGTTACCTGATTGAAAGTAGCCACTCAGAAATAAGAACACCGAAACCGAAATCACGGGTATGCTGGTGGGAAGCAGTTAGCAGCATCCTGATCCAAACACGCAGCTGCCGTAGCAGTCCCATGGATCTCTGCTAACGCACTCAGCTCTCCTTGACAGCGTGTGTTGTTTCAAACATGGGCAGTGCTTCGTCAGCTGTTTTTACCTCTGTCCGCATCACAAAACTAGCACGTGGAGGTGGGGGCAGACATCTAGATGGTTAAGGATAGCGAGGTCGTTGTCACTAAAAATCTAAACCAAATTTCACCTTGGTCCCAAGAAGTAGAAATTTCTGATCTACTGGTCTGCTTAGCTTCTGTGCTGAGGGCTGATGTGAAAAACATCTCCAAGGAGAGGATAGAGGAAGCTGTGTGCAAGATATGGAGGACTGTTTTAACATTTGTTTTGTTGTACTTTCCTTCATGCAGGCATCAACATCCTTGTGAATTCCCGTGTGTTCCAGTACACCATGTGTAAGTAGCAGCAACAAGTTCTCTCTCTGCCACACTCCCTCGATCTCATGTGTCAGGGGCACTGACTGTTCACGGCCCTCCAAGGACTCAGCATGGTGGGGTCTGGTCTTCGGTCTGAGCTGTGGTTCCTCTGCAAAATCTGGAATTTGGGTGGAGAGGGAGGGAAAGCACGCTCACACCGACTGCTCCTGCAGCTCTTGCTGTATTGAGTCTCCTGCAGAGGCTCGTTGGTTCACTACTTCATAACCTTCTTGTGGGCTGACTGTGTAGGGATTGACTCACTGTGTTGGGATACGTTGGTGGTTAGCTTTCACAAGCCTTGAGGTTTTTATCTTGCAGCCGAAGGATGGTGGATAAGGAACTGCCTTGCCAGGCAGCCTTCTTGTTCTGCTCGCACTTGAGAAGGTGCGAGCATTGTTGCTGCTGGAGGGATTGCTTGGCAACTGCTCTGCCTGGGAGAACGATGCTGTGCTCTGCTTCTCTTGAGGAGGAAGGGTGCTTACTCGTGGTGCTCCTCGTTATGTTCTACACAGTCTCTTCCTGCTCAGTAATTTGGAGGTGTTTGAACATTGGAGGAGAAGACAGATTTCTATAAATTAGGGTGCTGAACTAGAGAGAAGGGAGGAGATGAGGACATCTGAATGAAAAGGATAAATCCTGCACCATCAGCTCTTGAGATGTGAACACTGGGGAGCAGTGATAGATCCAAGCTGATGGGGGCTTTGCACTATTGAGGACCTAGTGGTTCTCAAGATCTTGTTCCAGAACTAGGATGAAGCTGATATATTTTGCCACGTTATTACTTGCGTGTAAAATAATTCTTGGTGAACAAATGATTGAGCATGATCCTGGTCATTGTTTTACTTTTGTTTGCTTTAGAAGACAGCAGTACTGCATTTGTTTAGCAGCCTGGGAAAAGCCTGAGTAGAAAGTTGTGACTCTTCCAAGTTACAAATTCAACTTGGTAGCTGAATTGGAAATGTTGGTCCTGCCACTCATCCTGTATTGTACTTTTTTTGTTAGCCGAGGAAGTAGTTGTCCTCTGATCCAGGAGTGGTTTTGCAATGGATTTTTACTTTGTTTTCCAGATACTGTGGTGGCTGTGAATGGAGTCTGGATTCTTGTTGAAACCTTCATGCTGCAAGGTAGGAAATGTTGCAGCTTGTGATTCAGCTATGATGCTGGGTGACTGAATGAAGGGAAGGCTAGAAGTTGCTCTTCTTGTGTCTTGCAGGAGGGAATTTCTTCTCCAGAAATGTCCCGTGGAGCTACATAGTCTTCCTCACAAGTAAGCAGATGCCACCCAACAGAGCTGTCTCACTTCATAATGAGCTGGGAAGGGAATGGGCAGCTCTGTTCCCAGAAGATTGTTCAGCTTGAAGTAATAACAGGGGTACAGACTCCATCTAGAACGTCCTGTGCGTGGCAGGGATTGTCAGCATATACACAGACCCACGTGAGCGCTGCTGTGTTGCTCTACAGCCCCCCTGAGCCAGGGGTGCCTCCCTGTCATTGTGGTATTGTTTTGTTTATTTTTTAAACGTGCATGCTCACAGAGCACTGCTAGGACAGAGAGGGCTGTAGATGGCTTGTCTTAGGATCTGTCCTTGCAGGTCAGGCCTAGGCTATGGGATGGAGGTTGGATTTGTTCCCCTGAGCCAGAAGGAAATACACAGGCAGGTCTAAATTTACTGCACAGCTCTCCGGTATGGGAGCTTGTGCCTGAACACTTACAGCTTGTTAGCCAAGTAACTGCTTTGTAGACTGCTCTGAAGAGAAATCACCATGAATACAGGAAAACATGTTGGTTTGGAGGGAAAATGTTGCCTTTGGCATCTCACCAAGATTAAGGTCCTGTACTCTCCATGCATCTTATGCACGCAGAGGGTGAGCCTTTGCATAAGCCCTCCTTGTGATGCTGCTTATTTCTGTCTGTGGCTCTCATCTTGTTTTACAGTCTATGGCGTGGAGCTGCTCCTGAAAACCACTGGACTGGGGCCCGTCGAATACCTGTCTTCAGGCTGGAATCTGTAAGTGTGGGCTGACACTCCGAGAGGTGATGAAAACTGGTGTGTTAGAGAGGCTGACTGCTGAGATGAGCGCTTAGGCCTGTGGGTGAGGCTTCTGGGCTTGGCCTGGGGCATCCTATCAGGCCAGAGCAGCACCGAGTACCTCTTCTCTGCTGAAATATTAGTGATATATCACTGATACCTTTTTTTTTCCCCTCTTTTTATTTTCCAGCTTTGACTTCTCAGTCACCCTGTTTGCGTTCCTGGGGCTTATGGCACTGGCGTTTAACATGGAGCCGTTCTACTTCATCGTGGTCCTGCGACCTCTCCAGCTGCTGAGGTGAGGCGGAGAGGCTGTGCGGGGAGCGCAGAGAGCAGGTGGGGAAGAAAACAGGCAGGTTTGTTTGCCATTGGTCCAGCTGGGCTCTGAGCTCCTACCAGGAGGGGGCAAGGATTGCTCTGTGGGTACATGACCATGGCACGACCAGGAATCGCGCAGGGTAATGAGATTAGCCAGCGCTATCAAAACCCAAGATAAAAACTTGGGATGGGATATGAAACCCCGTGCTTTGGAGCTTAAGCTGATCTCTAATAGAGATCAAGGGATTTACCAGGGACAGATTATCCTATGTCTGTCTTCGTGGGGTTCTTACACCTCCTCTAAATTGTCTGATGCTGTTCAGAGAAAAGCTCTTCTGTCGGGGTGAGGGCAGTCTCAGCCAGTTTAGTAATTTCTCCTGAATTACCAGAAATTACAGTTTTCAGAGGATACTGTTTTCTAGGGTGAAGTACAACCTTGCTCAGCTGTATCTCACCCTCTAAGCAAGGCTGGGGCCTGTAACCTCTCTGCAGCTCAGTGAGATGGGTCTGATTAACCGTCTCGTTTTGAGGCTGTTACAGGGGTACATTTGCCTTGTCAGAAGGATCTGAGAGCCAGTGAAGGCATCTGAGAAGCAAAATACTGTTTTATTAAAGGCAAGCTAAGGTAGTTCAGCTCTTCAGTGAGGATTTAAACAACACTTCATGACACTTGAAGGCGGGAGGGTGGAGATGCTTTGGCAGGGGAGCAACAGAAAACCTGTGTTTGGCAACTGTGCTGCTCTGTGAAGGCCGAGGGATTTGCCAAATCTGAAATTAGCAGGCACAATGTGTGTTTTCTTTCATCAATTTTTACTGGGTCGTGGGGTAAACACAGAAAAGCTTGTGTCTAAGGAAAATTGATGAATCCTAACCCTGTGCATAGGACTACTTTGGGCTCTTACACCTTATTTTTTTAAGCTATTTACGCTTCACGCTGCGTAAGCAGAAGTGAGCCTTTCCTTAAGATTCCTTAATCCTGTAAACACTTACTTGGATGTGTCATAAAGATTCAGATGGAGCAACAGGACGCTGCCAGATGAGCAGAGACCACTTGAACAAGTGCGAACTGTGTGGACTTAGTGTCAGAAAACCTTACCTGATCATTAACCTGGTAACCTGGGAGATGCAGAGAACTGTATTCTTTTTAACTATTCCCAACAGCTACAGGGAAGTTTCAGTGCATAGGTTAACTTTTCTGGCTTCTCCTTTCAGGCTCTTTAAATTGAAGAAACGCTACAGGAATGTCCTGGACACCATGTTTGAGTTGTTCCCCAGGATGGCCAGGTACTGACTTACTCTCTTTGGACAGCAGCAGGGGGAGAGAGGGGCAAAGGTTAAGTGCCTAGGGCAGGGATCAGGACAAGGACCTGCCAAACCTTCCAAAGGTGTTTGTGCTCAGACCTGTCAATGGATTGTTGCTTGATCTGCTGCTGAGGCCACAGTGTAACTTTCCCATTTTTAGGAGCAGCAAGAAACCCTCCTGGGATGCCTCCTTTTTTATGTTAGGAGGATGACTTAAGAGTTGATTTTGTTTAGTTTTTCTCCTCCAGCTTTGGCACAAATGTGCTCAGCCCCAGCTGTCTCCCAGTCTTTAGTACAGCCACTCTAGAGCATTATTGTTAAATGGTAGGGCATTGGAAGGAGCTTGGTGGTCGAGTGATAGCTGGAGAGCCTTGTTCTTGGTGCTGTCCCTGCATCCAAGGATGTGGAGAAGGCAGAACAGTTTGTTGTGGTTTGGTTTTTGTTAGAAAAACTGTGCAGAGAAGTTTGCTTAGCAGAACACAGACTGGGAGGGAATCCAGGCTGTTCTCTAATTTCTTAGAACTTCTCTCTCTTCATTGAGAGGCAAGTCCTTGTCCAAGGACTTCATGAATGAAAGTACAAAAAAGTGCAGGGCAGTGCTGGCAGAAGGGGTGGTCTGGGGTTTTCAGTACTGCTTCCCATCTCTTAGAAATTCCTTCCAGACTAACTAGCCTGTGGCTTTGTTTTCCCTGCCTTAGTACTGTGCTACTGAAGAGTTGCTCTGTGTTTTTTGCCTCTAGCCTAGGTTTAACCCTGCTGATCTTCTACTACTGCTTTGCCATCGTCGGCATGGAATTCTTTGCTGGTGTGGTCTACCCGAACTGCTGCAAGTGAGTACTGCAAATCCATCCCCCCTCCACTGGCTTGGTGCAAAGCCAGTAGTAGTGCAGTTATATCTCCAGCTGAAGAAGGGGCTAAAGAATCGGTCTGAATGGGGCTCTGAAGCCAAAGCAACACAGTGGGAAAGTTTCAGGGAGATGCTTCACTTCTCTAGGTAAGATTGGATGAAATTACTTTTACGCTGCACTTGGAAAGGGAGAGATTTCTGTGGAAGATTTGGCTGCTTTTCGAGATATGTAGTTTGCCTCAGGTGGCTGCACTGCAAGAATATTTTTCCTGCTATTGTAGCTGGGAACTCTTGTAAACATCTGCTCTAGAGCAAAATTGAGATTTTCATCTATGTGACACCAGAGTTGCTGTGCCAGATGTTACATATTTAGACCTCACTTTCTACAAAATAAATTCACCTGGCCTTGGAAGCGGAGCTGTTCTGTGCCCTTTGCATCTTAAATGATGGCAGACCACTTGGAAATACCAGGCTTTAAGGCTGTGAGCCAAGGAGTCTAAGACATTCAGTTTCTCTGGTCTAATGTTTCCTGAATGATTACCAAGACACCCTGGGCTTGTGCTGAGCTGTGAAGGAGAGAGAGGCTATCTCTCAAAGAAAGAGGCAAGTGTTGGCCAAGAGGTGGAAACTACGGCTCAGTTCAACAGCTTCTAAGTGTTTTGGTATTTATTTTCCTGATTTTTTTCCCCATCTTCTCTTCTCATTCTTTGTCCTGTTTTCTCCAACCAGCACAAGCACTGTGGCAGATTCCTACCGCTGGGTGAACCACACGGTTGGCAACAAGACGGTTGTGGAAGAAGGCTATTACTATCTCAACAACTTCGACAACATCCTGAACAGCTTTGGTAAGGGCAGCTTTGTCCGTAGCAAAGACTCTTCCTTAGTGCATCTGTGTCCCTGCAGAGCTGGGTGGCAGGACTGCAATGCCTGGGGCTCTTACAGAGAGATGTCCTAGTGCATCTCGGGCACTCAGTATCCTTCTGTTTCTTTTTGGACAATGTCAGCTGAGTCATTGTGTCTTGACGTTATTGCAAAGCAAGCAGACGTCTCTTAAAAGTATGAAGCAAGCAAATCTGTTTTGACTGGTAATCAGACCAGGCTTCCAGAGATGTTTAAGGAGGTCTTTAGGTTACTACTCTTTTCCAAAGAGCCAGCAGTAACACTAATACATTTCTTTAAATCCACTAGTGGAGATTGATTTGAATATGGTTACTCTTCATGACTTTTTGTAACACATGAGCAGAGGTGCTCTGAAATCTTCTGGGGATTTCAGAGGTCTCCATGCTCCGTTGTGGAAAGGGTTAGGTCTGTTTCTGATCCTTAAGAAATAAAGATTAAGCCATGCTCCTGGTTCTGTGGGTCTCATCCCCTTTGTCGTTAAGTGGGAAGATGCTGAAGTGATTGCAGTGATGAGGGCCTGTATTGTGCATCTTGATTTGCTGCCTGTATTGGAACTTGGCATCTTGCCTCTGTTTTGTGTGTCAAATACCTTGCCTAAGATTCATTCTAAAGCAAGTGAGGTTGGCTAAAGCTGTGGTCTATTTTTTCTCCCTCTTGTCTGCAGTCACCCTGTTTGAGCTGACGGTTGTCAATGACTGGTACATCATCATGGTAAGTAAACCTCAGCTACCTTGCATGCACAAGCAGCACAGATTCTTGCCAGATGAGCCAGATCTTTTCATATTATCCCTGCTTTCTTCCCCTGGCGTCTGGAGAGGGCAGGATTAGTCACTTGCTGTTGTTAGGTGTTTGTTGCTCTTGATCATGGGGTGATATTTGACCTCTGTGACATGCTACCAGGCGTGTTTTCTCGTCGAACTTGACCAGACTTCAGGCTGGGTTTCACAATCCGGACAAATGAAGTCGCGCTGTACTCCAGCTTATCAGCCAACTGTCCAGGCTGTGTTCTCATAGCAGCAGTGGTTCGTACAGCCAGAAGCCTTAAATGCTCTCTGTGTTTGCATGTAGGAACATAGCTTTTTACCTTCAGGGGCAGGTTAGCTGCAAGAACCAGCTGGAGCACTGAGCATTGTGCAGGCAGTCCTTGGGGCTAGCTGTGGAGCCATGAATATGAGATGGATGGTATTGATGCTCCTTTGTCTGTTAGCAAGCATTCTTCTTGTGTGCACTAATCACTTTTTTTCCCATCTCCTCTAGGAAGGGGTGACATCTCAAACCACTCACTGGAGCCGCCTTTACTTCATGATCTTCTATATTGTGACCATGGTGGGTGCCTGGAGGTGCTTCGTATGTGAAATTGGGGGGATGGGGAAGGGAGGCAGCTTTTACCCTGTTCCAGAAGGAGCTTCTGTCCCTAAATGAGGACTGCTTTGCTCCTCTATGTAACATCTTCCAAAAACATGTGAGTCTACCTCACCTGCAGAAAGTTGAGTTTTTGTGGGCATTGACACAGCTGGTGCTGCACAAATCTGGGCCTCAGGGTAGGGACTGGTGCAGCAGAGTCTTGTTCTGTCCCCTCTGTGGTTCACTGCCACCAGCAGGTGGATGTGTGAACTGGGACACGTGCATCCTCTCTTCCACAGAGGAGCTTGGAGCACCAGGAGCTGAAGCACAGCCCAAACGCTCAGCTTCCTGTTGAACTGGGGGTTACAGAATGCCCCAGCAGCAGCCTCCTGATCTCTTTCTTCTGTTGTGTCCTCTCCCAGGTGGTGATGACCATCATTGTGGCGTTTATTCTGGAGGCTTTTGTCTTCCGCATGAACTACACACGGAAGAACCAAGACTCAGAAGGTCAGGACCAAGGACTGGCTGGCCCACAACATTGTGTTTCCTCTCTTTAACTTCTTAGGAGAGAATGAGATTGGATTGCATTTTTTTTTTCTTTTTAGCCTGACTTCCTAAAATCATTCTTATGCTTTTGTGTGATATCTGTCTGGCCTTTCAGCTCTGCTCCTATTTCCCCCACCCTGCCCTACCATTATTTTTACATACGTATATATATTTATATATACATAATTTATACATATACTCTGTGCATGCTTGTGTAAACTTCAGCCACTTGAGCTATTTCAAACAGATAGGAAATCCATGCACATTTTGTGGAAGAAATGTACAAAACCTTACAGCAATAATGTAGCAAAGCTCTATCTTCAGACTTTATAGGAAAGAAAGGTGATTGTTTTCTTCCTTCTTTTAAAATCAGTTTCACTCCCTTGCACTCATACTCACTGCACCAGGTGTGCCTCCAAGTGGTTCATCCAGCTTTTATGCACCAAGAAAAAAGTGATTTAGCAGCGCTCCTTGCCATGACACGGAGAAAAAGGATGCTGCCTATCCTGTCCTTTCCACATCTCCCAGTGGTGACCATGTGCTGATTTTGGACATGCCTTTCTGTGCCCTTTAAGAGCTCACTGTGACTGGGCTCTCCATCACATCACACCTCTCTGAGTCATCATATTTCCTCACTGTCCTTTGTCTCCTGAGCTGGGCGGCTGGAGCTGCCTGTAACTTTGTGACCTGCTAATCTAGGTGCCATAAACACATTAATCTCTTACAGTCCTCCTCCTGTTGTTCCTTTGGGTGATCTACACCCAGACTTTTCTATTCAGTCTTCTATGCAGACTAGTCTTAGTAATTCTTCACAGTTTTCTGCAGGGAGAAGCTACAGCAGCTGCACTTTCATACATTTAATACCAGGGCATCCTTCCTGTTGAAAGATGGCCCTGGCCACAGGAGTGGCTTTGATTCACCCCTCGGCTTTTGTAGATGCCAGAAGATCCAACTGTGTGGCACAGGCCAGTGTGAGCCAGGCATTGTTAGCTGCAGAACACTTTTCATTGCGATCCCTCCTCCTCCTGTGTTGCATGGTGCAGTGAAAGGCGTTTGTTAGCACTTATCTCAAGGTGCGTTGGGCAGCTGAAGGCCAAAAGGCAGCAATTAGTGTGTGATTGTTTGTTCTGCTAGTTAACTTGCAGGTGAGCAAAGAGTGACAAGACCTTAAGGTACAGAGGAACCTGATGTTTTAAAAGCTGAGAGATGCCTGCTGGCCCTATGTGCTGTTTTTTTTTTCTTCCCTGCCCTGTTGGGGGGACGAGGACATACGTGTTCCAGTAAAGGTAACTCTTTGTGTTTCTTTTTCTTGCCTGTGCAGAAGATAACGGCATTGTGCTGGAGAAGGAGATCTCCAAGGAGGAAGTGGTCGGGATCATTGAGCTGTACAAGCGGAGTTCAGCCGCCCCTGAAACTGCTCAGCTGCAGAAAATCGTTTTGCAGATGGACAAGTATGGGGTAAGAGGAAACTCACTGCAGGTTCCCTGCTTCAGGGGAGGGAGGTGCACCAGGGCCACAAATACTTTGTTGCTGTCTTCTAGAGGGAAACTGACTGCAAAAAGCCTGTTTACTTTTCTCCAGGGAAGCCAGTGCCTTGTAATTCTCCTGCCCCTCTCTCTGTGCCATCACACGCTTCGGCCCAGGCAGTCCTGAGGCATTATGCAGCAATATGTTCGTATCGATTCCAGAGAGCAGCTGTCCTCTCTGCGGCACTGCTTACGTTTTCATCCCAGAACAGGAAAAATGAGCTGACCTGGCTATCTGCTCTTGTCTCTGAGATCTGTTGGCTTGTGCATCTGGGAGGAGCTTAAACGATTGTTTTAATAATAGCTATTGTGTTCCTGCATCTGCGCTGCCAAGTGCAAGTGCTCCAGTCCCGTAGCGGACCTTGTTTGCTTTGCTTGGCTTGGCGGTTAAAAGTTGAGCTCTTGTTTACATGGACAAGGTTCAGAATAGTGGTGATGATGATGATGGCAATACTGATCAGAAACTGTTTTGAAGACACAGGGAGATCAACCACAAGGGGATGTTGCCCTCAGCCTTGCAGCAGAGTACAGAATGTTGCCAGACATGGGGTTATTTTGTTTCTCACAGCTGCCCAGGTGACTCCTGTGGACAGAGAGTAAGACAGAATTCAACTCTCTGGTTTTCTGAAGCTCTTTTTCTCTGCTGACAGTGGGAAGAGCCCCGAATAGCCCAGGCTCACCAGGAGATGATAGGTGTCTGCACAAGGGGTGCCTGAAGCTCAGGGGCTGCTCCTGTGAGCTGTCCAGTGACTGATGAACGTTCTTTGTTTTCATTTCTTCCTCAGCAAATGTCAACCACGTTTCTGGGACGCAGATCAAGGACCAAGAGTGATTTGAGTATGAAGATGTATGAGGAGGAGATACAGGTATGTGGGTCTGACTTGTGGTTAGCAGAACACTTCACACTGCCTGGAAGAAAAAATCCTTTGAAACACAAGAGGCCTTTTCCTTCTGAGACCCAGAGGTGTGAAAATCAGGCAGTAGATGAACTGTGCTTTAGATTCATCAGATCTGGTGTTTGGAGGCTTTCTTAAAACCAGGGAGTGTGTCAGAGCCTCCCTGGCTGGTTCAAGAGCCTGGCCGTGCTGGTGTGCATCAGCAGAGTGGCACCAACTGAGCGAGTGTGTGTGTGTAGGTGCTCCTGCTTAGCCAGGATAACCCACGGTCACTAAGGCAGCGGTGATTGCTGGGCCAGGAGCTCATGCGTGGTGTTCCTGGGACTTGGCCGCGTTACAGTCAGTTGTTAAGCCTCTGGAATGTGATTGTGTTTGAGCTTGGGTGTGTCTGTCTGACCGAGTGCTCTGCAAGTGCCTGTTTTCAATAGCAGGCAAACAAAGATGGGAAACGCTTAAATCAACTGATTTGTGGCATCGTTTGAGGCATTCCTGCCGGTGTTCTTCGAGGTTGGGAGCTTTATGCCTTGAATTTGGCCGCTGTAGTGTGTTCAAGGCCTTGTGGTTTAGGGTCATGGACTAACACAGTGATTAGTACTGAAAGAATTAATCTCATGACCACTCGAATCCGCCCGTTTATCCCTTGGGCAGCTAGGTTGTGGGTGAGTCTTCAGTCCCACTAACAAAAACAACCACATTACCTGCCACAGAGCTGGGTGGAAATCTGCGTTGAAGCTCCCTGCCTGTCCTGCTTGGCCTCTGATATGGGGATGTAACGTCCTGTAGCGCTCTGGGCACAGCTCCAAGCCCCGGACATCCCTGTGGTGTCAACATGACAGTCCAGGACGTTAAGGAGGGATGTCCTGAGCACCGTGCTTCCTTGCTCGGGTTTGTCAGGCCTGACAGCTCAGCCTGGTTGCTGCTGAGCCTTGCCTGGTGCTTCCTGCTTGGGCTGCTGGTGTATCTGTCACAGCTGGGCCCCTCTGCTGGAGAAAATGCTGGAAGAAAAAGCTGGAAGGAGCCCTTCTGCCTGAGCAAATGCTGCGGCCTTGCAGATCAGGGGTGCTGTGGGGCAGAGACTGATCTCTGCGTCTTGATCTTCTCTCGCAGGAGTGGTATGAGGAGCACTCCAGGAAAGAGGAATCCCAGGCACCGTCGCAAGAGTCTACGTCTGCTTCCAACAGCTCTCTGAAGCCCCTGAGCCTCCGACAACGCTCCCAGACTGTCATTTAGGCCTAGCTAACGCGAGCTGCCTTCTATGCAATAACCTAGAGTATTACTTCACAGCGTATATATCGGGATGGTGTATATAGACCTGTTCCACATGCTGGTTGGCTTTAGGGTTAAAAGCTCTTCCCCTAAGCAGTGAATCCCTGAAAAAACGGGGACTCTGTGTAAGACTGCTGCAACCAGAGTGAGCGTGATGCCCACGCTTGGCACAGAGCATCTCGGGCAGAACAGCGACTTCTCCCTCTGAGCTGCTTCCCAGGCTCGAGCCTGCTGTTTGTCTCCCCGTTAACAGACCCGGGGGAAAGGGACGTGTAATCCACTAACAGGAGGAAACGCGCTTAAGCCACCTGCTTACTATTTAAAAGAGGGGAAAAAATCACCCTTTCGGAAGGTCTGCTTCGCTTAAAGGGTACCGTTAACCTAGGAATAAAAGAAGGGGAGTGGATTTTTTTTCTTCTCCCCCACTCGTTTTGTAAAGCAAGGGAGGGTGGTATGAAACTTCAGCACTTTTGGAGATCAGGCTGCCTCTCCTCTACCTTTCAGCACTGCTAGATGCACTCCCAGTAGCAGATCCAGCTCTGCACGTCGAATTTAGCTGTCCCTCAGCAGTCCTGTGGCAGCTGGAGCCAGAACCGAGGGTCCGTAGCTCACTGCATTGTGACCCTAGGTGGGACAGGAGCTTGGGGAGACCAACTTTGCTGTAGCTGTCCAACACCTGCACCTCTCCTGGTTGGTTCAGCCCATGGTGTGCTGCCCAGGATCAGAATCACCTCCGTAAAGCCCAAAGCTCTCCTCTTTGGCAGGAAGGGTGACTGCAGGGTGACGGTGGCCGCTGACCTCTCCCTTGGCCACCTGCTTTGTCAATGGAAAATCTGCGCTCCTTAGCTCAGGCAGATGGCTCAGGAGGAAAGGGAGGGTTTCACAGCTCCGAGTCTGTGACTGATTTCTGCTTGGGTCTGGATTAAGGAGAGGAAGGTCAGATCTTGGGAAGTTCTCTGAAGAGCTTTACTGCTCCCTTGGATTCTGGATGCGGGAGAAACATGAAAGATGTTTCTTCTCACCTGTCTGCTGCTCAGTGTGAGCTGCCAGACCTGGTAGCTGAGAAAGGGGAAAGAAAAGGGCATGCTTCCCAGCTCTGCCATGTTTTTGCTGGGATTGTGGCAGGTAGCTTCATCCCTCATGTTTCATTACCTGTAAAGTGGTGAGAAGCTGTCTCTGAGGCCCCCCCTTTCTTTTAATCCCCTAACCACAGAAAGTGCTGAGGGTTAGAAGCCAAGAGGTTCCCTTAACACTTGCTTTTTGACCTGTTCTCAGCTTTGGGTGATGAGTAGACAGAGCTGGGGAGGTTTTCTGGAGGCTTTGATGAACCTGGTGAGATGAGAGATGTCCCCAGTCCCTGTGTGCCACATACCAGTGTTTCCTTGCAGCCTCGTGGCGTAGCACAGGACAGAGAGGACTGATCCCACCAGGGCAGCTAGGGAGCGTTTCCTGGGGAAGGACGAGCAGATAAAGCGCAGTGTGCTCCTTGCTCCTGCCTGGATAAATGCCCTGGGTGCCTCAGGGCAGCTCCGTTTCCTTTCTGGGTACTGCAGGTGCTTTGCTATGAAACCACTTCTGAGCTGAACCGTGAAGGACCTTAAAGGGCTGTTTTCCAAACCGTAAATGTGACCACGAGTTAACGAGCAGCACAGCGTTGCATTTGCAATTGCTCTGCATGGAGTCGCAGCCCGGGAGATTTATCCAGATTAGTCCTGGGGCTGGAGGAGATGTTTCTAGGTGTGGGGCAGGATGGACGAGCAGTGTGAAGGTCACAAAACCAAAGGGGGCTGTGTTTAAGTTCCATATTACCCCTGCAGCACCGTCAGTGACAGGTTTGGGGCATTTTGTGGTGTTCTGGGCTTGGGACATTTTCTAGGGTTGAAAGGAGCTGCACCTTCAGGGGCACCGACCTGCCTGACCTGCAGTAACGGGGTTTCGTGTCCCGGGGTTTGGGGCTCAGATGCTGCTTCTCTGGTCTCGTGTGGAGATGTTGATCCACCCCCATGTACATTGTATTATTATTTTTTCTTAAACTAAGGAGGGCCACAGAAGTTTACTTCTTCCGCAGGACTTTGTCTGGAAGGACAAGAAGTTTGAGTACGGGGCATCCCCTTCTATTTATCCTCCTCTTCCCCCCCTTCCCCACAGACTAACGATGGAGACAATCATTTGGTAGGGAACGAGGGAGGAAGCGTGGCAGGATTTTTGTATGCTGGCGTTTTGTTTATAAAGATTTTATGGACACGTCTGTAAATGTTCTCTAGATTTTTCAAGCACACTAATAAAGAGCATCCTCAGCTTTGTAAAGGCAGCACCTTCCTTTCCTCCTTCCCCTTGTTTCAGGAGAGGGGCTCGGCTGCAGCTGATGGATTTCCACACCATGGGAAGAGGAGCTGGGCCCGCCCTCCCTCTCCAGTGGCAGCTGCTTGCATGAGCACATTTTACATCCATGCCCTGCAGGTCTGCCCTGAATTCTTGTTGCTGGCCGTTGCTCTCAGATCCCGGCTCTCTGCCCTCCCCCTGCCAGTTTTTCCCCTCTGTGTTACGGTAGTGCTTTCATGCTCTGGTTTTGCTTTGTTTTTAATGCAACAGCTGAGGCCAGAAGGGGCTACAGGCTCCTGAAGCCATCGCTCCTCTCCTTCCCTGTCTGCTCCTCTTGGTTGTTTGGGCCGGAAACCGGGGGTGGCTGCTGCGAGACTCAGGGCAGAGCCGAGAGCTGCAGGCACACGGAGCCGTAGTATTTGTGAAAGCACTTATCCAGCCAGAAAAAGGAGAAACGAGCTCAGCCCAGAAGGGAAGAGCAGTGGGCTCGGAGAGCCTGAAAGCTGCCCCAACCCCAAGCTGCTGCTCGTGCTGCTTGCACAACCGCCCCTGCGTCCCCCCAGAGCAGAAGTGGGGTTATCTCTAACGGCCAGTGACACGGAACCGCTGTCCCGTGCGCTGCCTTTCGCTGCCTCCCCAGGCCACGGAGCTGCGTAAGAGCCAGCGGCCGCAGCCCGTGCTGCCCCGTGCCTGCGGCTCTGTCACAAGCAGGCACTCGATAGCACAAGCAGCTGCATGTGACCGCCGTTGGGAAATTCACCGCGGGGACACTGGAGGAAGCTGTGCCCCCGAGCAGCCCTCTGCTCACCCCGAGCAGCCCAGCCCCGAAGCGCACCCAGTGCCCTCGCAGCAAGAACCATGAGTTGAGGTTGTGTGGTTTTTAATTGCAATTATTTTTTTTTTTTTCATCTTACATTGTCTAAACCTAGTTTTGCCAGAGGCTAACAGCGTGCGCAGAAACCTCTGCACCAAGTCCTTTCCTACAGCTCTGTCTGCGCTTTCAGGAGCAGAAGCGTTCCTAAAGCCAGCTTGAAAAACATTGCTTAAAAAAGAAAAAAAAAAAAAAGAGGAGAAACCAGCCTCCTGTGGGCTGCTTTCCAGCTTCGCTTGCACTCTGCCCTGCTGCCTTGCCTCACCTCAAACCCCTCTTTTGCTCTTCCCCCCCACGTTACAAATACTTGCTGCTATCTGCAGCGACAGACAGTCCCAAAATTGCACTCAAGCCTTTACTTTGCAGTGCACTCAAGCCTTTACTTTGCAGTTTCCCCATGCAGCGTGTCCTCCAGCCCCCGCAGGGGGACAGGGAAGGGAAGCAGGTGCCCTGCTCCCTTGTGCCCGGGGGTGGCCGAGCCTTTCACCTCGTCCCTGTTCAGCGTTAACCGAGGTTAACCAGAGCGGGGCGAGGACACGGCTAATGCCTAACGCCTCCTTTTCCCTTCTCAAAACGTACAAGCAAGCCGAGGCTGGAGCGGGCGCGTGACGCCGAGGGCAGGGACGGTGGCACGGCACAGCCGGTCAGGCGGCGGCCAGGCGGATCACCCTGAACTCGGTGAGCAGGGCCACGCAGAGGAAGGCCAGGTAGTAGAGGATGAGGCAGATGCCGTACGCCTTGCCTAGCTGGAAGCACTGTGCGGGCACCGCCACGAAGGAGAAGACCAGGCTCAGTCCCAGGGCTCCAGCCAGGATCCAGACCAGGAGGCTGTCGGGCTGCAGCTGCCAGAGAGATGCCGGGTGGCAGAGGGGTCCTGGCGGGGCCGGTGTCCCCGTGCCATGGTCATCAGCCTTACCTTCACCACCAGCTGGCTGCTTGTCATCTGCAGCAGGCAGCCCAGTCCCACGCCTACCAGGATGTCTGGGGACAGTTCAGGATGGAGGAGCAGCACAATGTTCCCTCCAGCCCTGGGAATAGGCACAGCACCATCCCCCTCCCAGCCCCTCTGAGGCTACCAAAGCAACAAGCACAAGAGGCTTCAGCATGGTCCAAGGCTGCCCAAAGCCTCCCCAGGGAGGAACAGCCTCTTCCCATCCTTCCCTCGGGCAGACCCCAAGGGACCAGCCCTGACCCTCATCCCAGGATGGATCCTGCCCAGCTCCAGGTCCCCCGGGAGCAGAGACTGGCCCCAGGCTGCGGGCAGGGAAACCGAGGCCCCAGAGAGGCCCCGATCCGTCCCCCCGGCACCCACACCCCCAGCACCGCGTGCCCGAAGGATACTGAAGATGATGCCCCCAAAGCAGGCAGAGAAGGCCATGCGGGGGTAGCCCTGCCGCGCCATGGTGAGGTCAGAGAAGGTGTCTGGTGGGAGAAGGGGGAGATGCTGGAGGACACCTGCGCCCCGCTGGGGTTCAGCGGTGATGTCTCACTGCCAGCAGCTCCAGCCACACAACTGGGGCACCACGGAGCCCTTACCCCCGATGCTGTTGCCCCAGGCCAGCAGCGTCAGGCCCAGCACCGTGTTGCTCAGCTGGAAGATGATGCCCAGGGTCCGTAGGATATTCACCAGCTCCGTAGCTGCGGCGTTTATCCACATGGCACTGGCCAAGAAGCCGAGGAAGGCAAATACCTGGCAGGAGGAGGGCAAGCTGACTGCTGGATGTGTCCCCTCCGGCCAGCTGTGTCCCTCCTGGGGACATCGGGGACCAGGAAGGTGCTCAAGTCCCTCAGCTCCTGGCGGGGCTGCTCCGGCCCCAGTGGGCGTCCAGGGCTGGGAACCTCTTACGCAGTGGTACTTGGGCGGTTCCTCGTTGGTCGTGGTGAGGAAGATGATGATGGCCAGGACGGAGCCAACCAGCATGACCAGTCCCCACACTGGGAAGATGCCCTGGATCTGGTACAGCCCATCTGCACGCAGTGGGGAGAGAACACATCAGTGCGGCCCCACAGGCTAGGCAGGATCCCACTAGGCTGGTGGTGTGAGCCTTGTCCCTAAAGCCAGCTCTACCCTGCCCCGTTAGAAATCTGGATGGTGGGGACCTCACCGAGAGGCTCGGTGCTGGATCCCGACAGCAGAAACACAACAGGAGCCCCCACCCTGCTGGGGGACACCCCAAGGGGGACAGGGAGCATGGAGCTACCCGGCTGCAAACCAGGCCCCCGGCCTGGGGCTTTGTGGCCAGCTCGGTCACGTCCCCTCCTCAGGGACATGGGGGGAGTCCGGGGCCGCTGTGGGCTCTTACAGGCACCCGACTTGAGGGTGAGGACGCAGAGCAGGGGGCTGGTGACGATGTGCAGGCAGTTGAGGGGTCTCTTCCAGTTCAGGTCGTCCTTGTCAGGGTCCACCACGGGAACGGTGAGCAGCAGCACCAGCTCCACGGGGACCTGGGGGGCATCCCATGGGTGTGACCCATCCCCAGACACACTGTCCTCACCCATGATCCCCCCCGGCCCGGCCCAGGGGTGACACACATCATGTCCCCCCCTTCCTCTTCACCTTGAAGACCTTGAGGAGCCGCCAGTACCAGGGCTTCCTCCTCCACTTGCGGTGGTCCAAGGGGCTGAGGGCGGCGGCGAGGATGTGCAGGGAGGTCTCACGGTAGGGGAGCAGGGGCCGGTACTCCTCGCCTGGGGGGGGGGGCAGGGGGCTGAGCAGGCCAGGAGGGCTCCCCACACCACAAAACCCCCCAAGACTTAGCAGAGATGGCCCCCAACCCCCCCCCCCCAAAGCCTGACCTACCGTAGTCCCCGCTGTTGGTGCCTGAGGACACCCGCTCCTCATTATCCGTCGGCATCTCTGGGGGGGGGAGAAAGAGCAGGGGGGTGGTGAGGGGAGGACGTGGGGGTCCCAATGGCACCATGAGGCGGCCCTTACCTGGCTCCCATGGTCCGGGGGGGGGTCAGCCCGTTGCCGCGCTGCCTGCGGTGAATCCAGGTGCAGAGCACCACGGTGAAGACGTAGAAGACGTAGAGGCCCAGGTAGCCTGGTGGGGGGGCGAGGGGAGGGGGTTACGGACCCCTCCAGGGGATGCTCGCGCCGCCCCGGCAGCCGTCACTCACCCAGCACCTCTCCCAGCGTGATGCGGCCCAGGTAGAGGATGAGGAAGGTGAGGAAGACAGCCAGCATGTAGAAAATGGCGTCCCTGAGGAAGGGCCTGGAGGCGGCCGTGAAGGGCTTGACCAGGGCGATGCCGCCGGCCACCACCGTGGTCACAAACACGCCGGCACCTGCCCATGCAACGGGGTGAGGGGAGCGCAGGGGGGGGGTCTGGGACCCCCCCACACCCCTCACCGTCATGGGGATCCTTACCGAAGACAGCCCCGATGGCCAGCCCCGCCGTCCGCGGGTCGGAGAAGGCCACCACCGTGCTGAAGACGTCGGGTGCCCCATTGCCGAAGGCCAGGAAGGTGACGCCATGGAGGGGAGCCGTCAAGGAGCAGGGCCTGGATCACGGCCCGGACCCCCCCCCCCAATGTGTGTGTGTGTGTGTCCCTGACCCCCCAGTCCCCATCCCCGTGCCCCAAGGATACTGCCACGTTGTGAGACAGCTTCAGGTTGGTGGAGATGGCCGACAGGTTGGGGCAGAAGCTGCGAGGGCACAAAGGAGGCGGTGGTGGTGGTCTCGGGGGGGGGTGACAGGGCCACCCGAGGCCACCACACTTCGGGGGGCATCCCCTCGTCCCCTCAGGGTACTCACAACTTCTCGGCCGTCACGCCGAGGATGACGAAGAGGTAGAGGAGCCACAGGGCCTGCGGGTGGACAGGGCTCAGCCTCAAGGCACGGGGGGCACATCCCACGGCCTGATGCACCCCCCCCCCCCCAGGTCCCCATCCTTACGTAGAGGGTGACGGCCAGCGGCAGCAGCCCCGGGGGAAAGACGCAGAAGATGCCGCCGAGGTAGTCGAGGAATCCTCCATCCAGCTCACAGTCGGGGTTGCTCCGCACAAAGCGGCACCACTCGGAGCTGTTGTGCTTCCTCACCTCCCTGCACTGTGAGGTACGGCCGGGGGGGCTCACACGGGGGTCTCCAGCCTTGTGTGTCCCCCCCCCGAGGCAGCACCCACCCCGTGGGTGACACCGCGCGGCTGTGCCACATCCCCTCCCTGCCTCAGTTTCCCCAGCCGTGCCACCATATACCCAGTGGTCAGCCCAGGGACGAGCGGTGTAAGGGGTGTAAGGACAGGACCCCCCCCTCAGCGCCCAAATCCTCTCCTCCCCTTGTGCCCCCACTCACATCCAGACTCTGGCCGTGTCCCGTGGGGTCCCCCCCTGATGCTGCCGGTGCTCCCTGCGTCCAGTGCCGCCAGTGTCACCGCTCGTGGTGCCCCGCTGTCACCCGCCAGCGCCCCGGCCAGGCTCAGCGCCCCGGCCAGGCTCAGCACCCACACCGGCCCCATGGCGCCCTGTGGGGCTGGGGGTGGGCGACTGGGGGCACCTAGGGCTTGGGGAGGGTGGGCACGGGCTGAGCGGGGTGGTGGGGGGTCATGGGGGGTGTGGGGGTGGGAGAAGGGTGGGGATGGGAGAAGTGGATATGGGGGTTAGCTTAGGGGTATAGGGGTGAAGGTAGGGGTAAAAAATAGGAATATAGGGAAAAAATAGGGGTCTAGCGCTAAGAATTGGGGTATTGGGATAAAAGTAGGGGGGTAGGGATAAAAAGGATAAAAAATAAGAATATAGGGATAAAAATAGGGATACAGGGATAAAAGTAGGGTTATAGGGGTAGAAGTAGGGTTATAGCGGTAAAAGGGAAAAACATAGGAATATAGGGATAAAAACAGGGGTGCAGGGATAAAAGTAAGGGTGCAGGGATAAGAGATAGGGATAAAAAAAGGAGTATAGGTTTAAAAGTAGGGGTATAGGGATAAAAGGGGTACAGGGATAAAAGTACGGGTACCGGGATAAAAGCTAGGGATAAAAGTACGGGTATAGGGGTAAAAATAGGGAAATGGGGATAAAAATAGGAATATAGGGATAAAAAACAGGGATATGGGGTAAAAATAGGGATATGGGGGTAAAAAATAGGGATAAAGGGTTAAAAAAATAGGGATAAAGAGGTAAAACCGGGGACAAAAACAGGCACAGGACCCAGAACAGGGCTAGGACCGAGGAGAGGCCACCAGCGGCGGGCTGGAGGCGCTGCCCGGCTCCGCACCGCTCCGCTCCGCGCCGGTCCCTGCGGGGGGGAGCCGGGGGTAAGGGGGGGGCACGGGGGCGACCCCCCAACACCTCCCCCTCCCCCCCCGCACCGCGCCCGGGGACCCCAACCCGGTGGGGGGGAGGTCCCAGTGGGGTCCCAAGGGGGTTCCAAGGGCGTTCCAATGGGGTCGGGGCTGGGGACGGGCTGGGGACACGGGGACCCCCCGGGACCCCCCCGATCCCCCCCGGACCCACCGTGCCGGCGCGGCCCCGCCGCTGTGCGCGGGCGGCTGCTGACCCCCACCCCCGGCCGTAAAGGGGCCGCCCCCGTCCGCTCTTAAAGGGACAGCGCCGCTTTGTGCGGGGGGGGCACGAGGGGGGGACGGGAGGACAGGGGCTGGGGGCTTCGTGCCCCACATGGGGGGGGGGGGCGGGGCTGTGGGTCACCCCCCCCCCCACCCCCCGTAGGAGCCTGCCGGGGACTTTGCCCGCTGGGTGCAGAGGTAAACAGGCGGCGATTGCACAAGGCCGGGGTGCTGAGCCCGGGTCACCCATGTCCCATGTCACCCACCTCCTGGGGTTAGGGGTGCTCATGGGGTGCCTATGGGGCTGGGGTGGCTATGGGGTAAGGGTGCCCATGGGGTGCCTATAGGGTAGGGATACCCATGGTGTGCCTATGGGCTAGGGTGCCTGTGGGGTAGGGGTGTCCATGGGGTAGGGATGCCTATAGCGTAGGGGCACCTATGGGGTGCCTATGGGGTAGGGGTGCCCGTGTAGTGTCTATAGGGCATATAGTGTCTATACGCCTATGGGATAGGGGTGCCATAGGGTAAGAGTGACCATGGAGTGCCTACGGGGTAGGGATGCCAATGGGGTAGGGGTGCCTGTGGGGTGTCCACAGGGCAGGAGTGCCTGCGGGGTACCCATGGCGCCTTTTATAGGGCAGGGGTGTTTATGGGGTAGGGGTGCCTATGGGATAAGGGTACTATGGGGTAGAGGAGCCCATGGAGTGCCTATGGCGCTGGGGTGCCCACGGGGTGCCTGCAGGGTGCCTATGGGGTTCCTATGGGGCTGGGGCGCCCGTGCTATAGGGCAGGGTACCTACGGGATGCCCACAGGGCGCAGCACCCCCCCCAGCACCCACCGAGGGGGCGTGTCCTCACCCAAACCACGCCCATTCCCTTAACCCCGCCCCCGTTGGCCACGCCCCCGCTGCCCGCCCCCCCCCCCAGCCATGGCGTCCCCGCGGGCGGTGCTGGCCGCGCTGCTGCTGGCCCTGCCCGGGGCCGTGCCGGGGCCCGGGGCCGCCGCCGCCGCCGCCCCCACCCCGGCCCGCGGCGCCTCCGTGCTGCTGGAGCCCGGCTCCGGGCGGCTGCGGGTCCTGCCCGGCCGGCACCCCGCCGCCGTCGCCTGGGCCGGCCTCACCGACCACAGCCGGGCCGTCGGGTGCGGGG